>CM073768.1:9665786-10364808 GCA_037158775.1 Hetaerina titia | reverse complement strand
ACTTAGAACTGAAAACGTGGGTCATTAAATGGCTCATACTTATGTGTTTCTTTAAGGTTCAATGGGTTGCAAAGCGGTCGCTTATTCTGGAGGACTATTGAATTTTAGTTCACCCATCATATCTCTGGACGTGTCAAAACGAATGAGATGTATCTTTAAAATAAATAGCTTTTGAATAATATTCGGTGAACATATTATTTCCCATTTCGTGAATATAATTGCAATTTAATGTTAAAGACTCTAAAACATTGGCAATAAACTTCGATAAAATTGTATAAAATAGTCATATCATAATTAAACAATTGAGGATGAGATAAAAATTGTCACATCCAATTTTTCTAAACAACAGATTAAAATAAGGAAAAGAAGAGAGTTAAGATTTTGCATATTTAAACAACCTCCATGTATTAATCAGTGACTATGCTAAGGTAGGACGTACACGATGGGACAAGAACAATTTTTTCTATCCACAAAAGCGTGTTTTCCAAGATCAGTGCCTTTTGCTGTCGCATACGAAACGAATTCCATGGAACAAAACTTAATGACAGCTACTGGAATCTCTTGTTCATTTTATTAATTTTTTTCCTAAATTTATGCTCATAGTATACAGAACAAGTGGGCGGTAGTCCAGCGGTAGAGCGTTGAACTACAAATCGGAGGGCCCGGGTTTGTTTCCCATGCAAGCCTCACTGGGCACCATCAGCTCCACCCAAGCTATGTGATTTTTCGGGTACCAGGTCTTTCTGGGAAACCATGACCGGCACAGGGAAAGGAACTGGCCCCTTTATTACCCTGATGTGTGAATTTCACATTTCGTCGAGATTAGTACTGGATGATCTCTACCATCACCTACCAAACCGACCTTAAGGTTGATTACTGCGTTTATAGATATTTGTATACAAAACAAGACTGTAATGAATGTACACGTTGCGATTTAAGGTGACATTACACGATCGGAAAATTTCTGTCAATTGCTGTTTTTCAAACTGATGGTCATAAGAAAGCACAACCACTGCGTCAAACATCAAGCCTGGGTCCAAGAAGCAATTGTTCTCTGGCCTTGCGGTGGTTGCCCTTAAAACGGTGTATGGGCAGCTTAAAATGGAGAACGAAGGTCGGATTGAGTCAATGTAACATTACTTGCTGCTTGTGCTGCTGATTTTTTGCACCCTATCCAACACTAAGATTATATCTGGATTATGTAAAGTACAAATAACTAAAACCCTTCGAACTTTTGAATCGACACACCTATGCCAGCGCCTCTGCCAGTCTCTTGTTTAACCCTTCTTGGAAGCCATAGACGGGAACTTCGTTTCAGCACCTCTGTTTTCTCTGCTCAACACCCCGTAAGTCGCCGCAAGGGCGTGGGGCATGGGATGTTAGGTCACCACCCGTAAAAGGGGACCAAACCACATGCAAAATCAACGCACCCATGCAAACCCATACCCACAGTAGAGCATACATTCATGCAAAAATCCCTTCAACCTAGACACAAACATATATACTATCAACCGAGAAACAATTGTATCCCAGGATACAGCAAAAAATCCACCCATTTACGTGCAAGCTAGAATTTCACAAGTAAGATCTGGAGCTTCCCCGTCGTATTTGGTTGAAGTTTTCTCGGGCACCTCGTCACGGTCTGTTTGACGTTATCCAACGTTCCCAAATGGTGGCCTTTCTAGCGCATTTTTATTCTTGGGAACAAAAAGAAGATCCTTAGTGCCACATCGGGGTTGTAGGTCACTATCATTGTGGTTCAAGAGATCACGCGAGATTGTTTCACTAATAGCCCTCTGATCTTCCAACTGCACCTTGTGAACCATTTGGGCACAAGACTTTCTCATGTCTAAATCTTTTGTAAGAATGCAATGCGCTCTACTTTTCGGAGTATTTTACTCTTTTGCTAACATTCTGACACTGAGGCGCTGATAAGAATTGATCATGCCTCTCATCTTTTGCAAATTTTCGTCGCACTGCGTCACTGACGGAAGCCCAGACAAGGTGTTCCTCGTCGTCAACCCCCTCTCTACTCTCCCTGACTATCTTGTGCCAGCCGAAAATCATTTATTGGAACATTTTACGTATTTACTCTATTAAAAATAAAGCTTTATTACGTATTGTTTCTCTATTCATCGTGATATCGTCATTCCGTGACGCGCCCCACGAATACGGGTTCAGCCCAGTTGCGGTCTATCTACTGTTACTGCCTGCGGATAACTGACGCGGGTCGCTTTGATTTTTTAAGACCTACCACCACCTTTCCCGCTGCACATTAGCTTACCCGAACCGTTCATATTGGTGAGAATAGGATTGGCAATATATTTTATCCGCATTTATTCTACTTATTTTTGGGGAATACCCTGTGTTATTGCGGAATTATTTGGGAGAAGAAAACGAGGTGGTTTCGTGTACAGCCGCCGCCATGAAAATATAATAAAAATGGCAGTGGCTCTACACAAAATTTGGCATCATTTTACACACTTGGCTAAGATGGTTTCGTATTTAGACTAGCTTGCTTTTTCAATTCCAAACCGTGGGGTATTGCAATTTGGTTTTTATCACCTCTGTATGCAAATCCACCAAATGATCAGGGTAAAAATCAATTTGCATGCAATTGCCATAATTTTTTTATTTCATTTTATTGTGAATTTTCCACAGCGCATTCACGTAAATCTTAAAAAGAAACTTCACTCACACGTCTGTTGCCCACCTTCTTATGTGCTGTATTTCCTTGTGTAGACGAGGAAAACAGTGAAAACACCGTCGTCCAGCCTCCTCTTCTTTTTGCACCCACCCCTGAAAGAAGAATTTTCTTGTTAAGTCTCGCTCATTCCAAATGGAGAAACGAGGAAACGACGACTGCGATGGGGATGATTAGGACAGAGCAATTTAGGCTCTAAGGAAAGAGCGGTGTATGGGTTCCAGGGGGCGGAACTCAGGAGGGAGGGAGGGGAGAGACAGCAATCGGCCCAGAAGAGGATGGGTTGAGGGGTGGAATGCGGCAGGGTATTTTTAATCCGGGGTTGTGAGTAGAAAGGGCAGACGGTGATGAAATAAGAAAGGTTTTTATTGATGAGTCTGGCGAAGTTGGGACGGTGGGGCGTCCTGTGGCTGCTAGCCATACCAAGATGCCTCAGCAATGGCTCACTCCGAAAAACCTGTTTCTGGCTGAACGTAAGCAGGCAAAGCGGCTGATTACATTCCATATCCCAAACTTGCGTTTCCCACATCCGGGTCGCCCTCCTTCTCGCCATCCAGGGGTCTCTCTGCCCGCCGGGATTGACCTTCGGCTAACGCCGAGACCTGTAAAGGTCTAGATGGCGGTTCGGAAGGACCTGGGACACCCCGACACGTAAATTAGTGTCACAAAACACCCTTTTATTTTTGTTAATTTATCAATTTTTTAAAAAGATAGAAATATTAGCTAATCACGCGATACATATTCACAATAAAAACCCCTCTGAAAGATCTCTGACTGATGAAACTCTTAACAATAAAAAAAATGTATTTCCAATTTGTAAAAGTTAGATATAATTGTAATCTGAACAGTTTATTCATAATTCATCAAATATAACTGAAACCAAAGTTATCAACTGGTAAAATAGTTGCAATTTATTATATCTGTAACATTAACCAGCAACCTGGAATGTAATTTGAGGTTTTGCGACTTTTATACGCCTGGTGAGGATTGAAATTCATAAATACGGGCTAATCTTGCTGCTCTTTCTGTTTTTCCAAGGAATTTTTATTGCAAAGAAAATCAGCAGATTGGTTTCATTTTATTGCCATGGCTCTCCATAGAAATCAGAATTCACAACTCTCCAGTCTAGAACTAAACATTGGGCTCACACGATAGCTACCACCCCGCATTTAAGAATTATAAATTATATATTCGAGGAGTCAATCAATCAAATATGTTTCCATTTACCAATCAGTACAAATTCACAGGAGGAGACTTAACCCATGTGGCGCTAATTTTGTCATAAGAAAGGAAGTAATTAAAGGTAAGATAATCATAGCTCATTGACTATGTCCCATTATTATTGTTTTACCACATTTGAGAGTTCGCGCGCAGCCTTTTTGCTTTATTTGAAATCATATTAGAATCCTAGGCTCCTATTATTTCGCGTTTATCAAAATATAATTCTCAAATCTCTTTGATTACTCCTGATTTATAACTTATCAACGGGATTCACCGTTGTATTTTATTATTTTCTTCTAAACTCATATTAAGGTTATCTCATTTTAATTCACTTCATAGATGGCCGAAACAAAGTAATTCTACTGTTATATTATTCGCCGACCATGATGTCGCCACCGTGTGGCATCATCAGGTGATATCACATAGGGGCGAAACCATGGTTGGCAATAAAATTGAATAGAAAGTTTCTATTTTTCTCTTCTTTGCTCAAAGTCCGCCAAGTATTGGAGAAAACAGCGTCATAATTATTTTAATATCTATTATTTATTAGTCAATCGGCTAGCAACTATTTGAAGGTAAGTTTTTGCCAAAAAAGCGCAGTACTTTAATCCTAACTAAGAAATCTATTTATCGGTTATTTGAATATTTATTTTTCAAGAACCGTGCTATCGGGGAATTTATAAAAGAAAAGTAACGGCATGTCTCAGCCGTTAACAGTGGAGAGACATCGCTCATAGAATTAAGAAAGACATAATTCACATTGCGTGGATCTCTCTCTCTCTGTGGATCAGATGCGTGGAGCATTGAAGGTGCAGAACAGGGAGGAATAGAAATATGCGAAATACGTTGCTGGTGACGGATACTGACAATGAACCATGTAGATAAAGTGAGGAAGAAGTAATTTTGCAAATGAGTGAAAGAGTAAAATACGATATGGAGCACAAAGAGTAAAATATAAAACAGGTTTGAATTGAAATTCCTGGAAATATAGTAAATTTGTATGGAACATTACATAAGGGGGATCAGATTGGAAGGCTTAGAAAATAATAAGACAAATACAAGGTGAAATAACTGCCATGAAGTAATTGACTTAACACTTGAGAATGAAGAATGAAGGAACGGATATCTGACTTAATACATTGCAAGACTAAATAATACTGTGCAAGTTGTTCAGCGTTGGCTTAAGCTATGAGCTGCAAGGCACTTAATTTAATGATAACTTAATGATAACCGAAGAATAACCTAACTTTATTGAAGTGTGTTTCAAGTAGCAGTGGGCCTTGAAACAGTGCAAATTCTCACTTATTGTCCCCTCATACCATATCCTCCTCGACTTTCGGCGAAGAGTAAAATTGGTTGTCTTGATAGCACTCAAGATATCGTAAGACTATCAATTAACTTTGGTGCACCCTTTATAGATAGGGAAGTTGTCGAATGTGATGAGTTCTAATCAATAAGGACATTTTTCTGGCATACGCGGTTTTGCTCTGGTGTGGCGTAGTAGAAGAGTGGGTATGGGAAAAGAAAGGGAAGCGGAGGAGGTGGGCGTGAAGACGACCGGGCGATGGTGGCGAAGGGGGGAGGGCGGGGGCGAAAGAAGCCAAGGCCCAGCCCACGTGCTCTGGTTCTAAGGGATGCACGAGGATGAAGCCTCCTCCGCCTCTCTTCTTTATGAGCTTAATGAAACGTCTCCCGCCGAGCCATGCTCCTGCCAACCCCCGTCGCTCCCACGCAAGCCTCCATCCATCCGCCCTCGTGCGACGCCTCCTGAGCGCCGAAATGCAATCTGGGACGACGAAGCCACTCTCATCCCTCTTTCGTGCCCTTGCTGGCAAAAGATCATCGCTGGATACACGGGCACCTCGGGAGAGACTCCAAACGACGCTAAATACAAGTACTTGTAATTACAGCAATCCCCTGGGGAGCGCTAGTGTGATGGCACCTGGTAATCAGGACTTTTCCCGGGAGACAATCTGGATTTAATCGATTTTAATGAAAGGTGGTATTATATTACTGAATGACGGGAAGTCTCTTTATCTTGATAGTAACGAGAAAATGACATCTTCGCATAAGCGAAACAACAGATGGCTATCATGTTTTTAACCTCACAAAGCATGCTGACAGTAAAAAATTAAATTTTAAAGCGCTAGAGAAGAGAATTCTAGAGAATATATCAATGTATTAGTATTAGTTAATAGTGTAATAAAATGATATTACAAATTAGTACTAGAAGAATAAAAATTGATGGATGCACGTATTTTCTGAAATTTATTATCTCGTCATCCGTTATGAGAATACGTAGTTAAAATATTTTGGGATCTAAAAAAATCTTAACGCCTCCAGTCTCTCATAACAAGATGTGGGAGTCCTTTGGAAACGAAGTCATTCCTGGAAAACTATATTAAAGCCGTTAAGACATTTTTGTATGTTTCTAACTTGGCAATATCGAACTATGCAATTTGTTTTGGCATGGATTTATGAGAGACTATATAAAAAACCCTATCATCCTAAGATATAATATTGAAACTTAAACGCTCCCCCATTCCCGCGAGAGAAATTATACTAAATGCTTACTTATATTAATGCTGTAGATAAATATCCTTGGGTGGTTTGATTTGTAGTTATAAACAATGACATTATTCATATTATATCACTCAATAATATCTAAGTGAAGAGATAATCGATTTAGAAATCCATGGAAAAAATCAATAGCCATAAAATCAATATCAAGCCATAGAAACAATCAATAAGTCATAAAAAATAAAACTAAAATTCATTTTATTCTCCATTTGGGAAATATTTCTTACCATTTTGGGAAAAAGGAAGATTAAAAATGGACTAGAAGACAATTGTGTTTGTCAACAGCATTTCAGTATTATATCAGGAAATCGAATTTATTGGTGTGTGTTTTTATATTAAGAGATTCGGATAATCGAAATATTAATTTCCATTCAGGTAATTTTGTTGGAATATAACAATTTGTTTTATAGTAAGAATATTTTTCGTACCTTTTATTTTCAGAAAGTTAATTCTCATTAAAAAAATGAATAATTTCAGACGAACCTTTGTTGAGTGGTGTGTAATAAAAGAGTAAGACCGACATGGTGCTTTTTTACACTGCCTCTTTAAGTATAAGGGACCAAAATATTAGGGAAAGAAATATTCTGACAGCATTCCGAAACGTGCATCTCAATGCACAGTAAGGAGGCAGAAGAGGCAGACAGGTGCGAGGGGAATAATGGGAGAGTGAAGAGAGGCTTTTGAACAGCACATCGGAAGGGCGGTGGATGGCGTAGGCGTTGTGGGACGAAGAATGGGTGTGGCCGAAGAAAATGGGGCATGCGGGAAGGTGCGGCCCTGAAAAAAACTATGAAGGGTCGAGAAAAAGGCGGTTGACTTGAGAGCCAGCATATCTTAGGACTGTTCATGGCCCATAGATAGCTGACGATTAAGATGGAGGTTGAGGGTGATTTTCCCGGAGTTTGTTGCAATATTGTTTTATACCATATTTCAATTTGAAGCCAGTGAATTCTCTGAATAGAGAAATCAGCATGGCTGCAGGCCTCTCTAATGATGTTTGAAAGCTAGATCCCAATGGTCGTTAAAGTAAACCTCCTTTGTGGATTTTCGGTAGGTGGAAGAACCTTGGGAATTGTGGTTTCATTACTATGATCCATGATGGTGGTGCAATATATACTACTCGTCTTTCTGTTTCGAACGAGTTGTTGCTGGTGATATTTACGTGAATCGGGATGAAAATATGTGTAGGCGTTTTGAAGAGAATATGCTGTGAAGCCATGTGTTGCCTTATTGTAAATGTTTTGTATAGTTTGACCTTAAAAGCGGTAATATCGCTCTTGGTTCATTCTATGGCAGCAGACCCAACTTAGTTGAAACGCATCGTGAGGAATTAGGAAAACCATCTACGTGGTTTCATCACATCCTCAGGTGCGATAACTTTTCAGGACAGAAGTTTATACATGTGCACACAAAAACACCCACAGGAGAGGTGAGGAAGGATAGATTTCTGTTTTGCGGATTTTGGGGATTTGGAAGATTATGGGGGGGGGCGGTTATACCTAACTTCAAAATCTATTACAAGTTCAAGCAAATAGTGGTGGAGTTAAAAGAGAGCCAAAGGTTCATCTAACCACCAGTGCTAGAAAGAGAAGACGGTGATGCGTCTGCATAGTGTGTGGGATATGTTTGTAGCGGTATACTTGAGCTGTATGCGTTGGTAACGAACATGAATAAGATAAGTATGCTACGGTGGTTTATTCCCCGATGAGAGAATGGCTGGAAGTCGGATCACTACACTTATGACTAGTCATACGATAGAAAAACATAAAATGTAAGCGGAAGGGCTTGCCTAGAAACCTTTACGTGCAGGGATTTACAATTTACATGTAGATGTAGACTCTTATGAAAAGGTAAATTATAAAGGACACGGCACCGCTGCCTGCTGCGATGGGTCAAATTCCCTACTTGAGTCTTTGGGGACGGTGGCCATAAATGCAGGTCCATGTGATAGTAGTTTCCCCTTCTTGCTTTTAAATTCCAACTTCCAAGTTGTTTGATAGATTTGATTTTACTAAATTTGTATTTGCATGTGTATGATGGTATGTATACTTGCATGTCTATGGGTTGAGAAGATTTTCGCATGAATATACGCCTCTTTGGGTGCGATTTTTCATGAATTTGTTGGTTTTGAAAGTGGTTTTATTCTCTTTTACGGGTGGTGACCTAACACCCCGCCGCATACCCATGCGGGGACTTGCAGGGTATTTTGTATATGTATATGAAGTTTGAAAATCAAATATGTGTGTTTATTAGACAATATATGAATATAAAGATTAGAAATTAGTAGGCAAGTACTAAGCAACAAGTAATAAGTAGGTTAACGAAAGCATGTTTTACGCTCTTGACCTAAAACATTTTTTTCCTTGAGAGAGTGCGCCCCCCCCCAAAAGTGAACAGCGTGAACAGAAAGAATATACTCCGCTGAAGTCTCATCGTAGAGGGAGCTAAATACTGCAGGTTTCATGGTACGAATAAAAGTGTATTAAACTGGATTCTAAGCTATGATTAAAAATCAAAATTGCACGAATATTCACTATGTAATTGAAAAACATTCAATATGGATGTATACACACAAACAGCTGGAACAAGAAATATATAAAAGTATTTTTCCTAAATGACCGAAATATGTTCTATGATGCTTAAGATACAAGGTCTGTAAAAAAAGTAATGAGACTGATTTTTTTAAAATTTTGTCATTAAAATAGAATTATACTTTTATATTGATACCCTCAAAATAACTTTCTCCTGAAGCTACACTGCGCTGGAGACGGTTATTCCACTCCTCATAGAAGTGCTAGTACTCCGATACTGGAATTGTCTTTAGCTTGTCGATTACACCGATTTGAAAGTCTTCGACTGTACCAAAATGAGTCCCTTGAGGTGATTTTTCAACTTCGGGAAGAGAAAAAAGTCACCACGACGCAAGTCAAGCGAATATGGAGGCTGAATAGCCACAGGAATGTTTTTACTCGACAAAAACTACTCTTGTCTTGCAAAAGGTTTTTCAATTCATTGGTCAAAGTCTGATGAACGGTGGTAAGAGTCAAATTCAACTCTATCGCGATCATTCTGTCAACCGACGATCTGAACGCACAGATCCCAGATTCTGTCGACTTTTTCATCGGTTCTTGAAGATTAAGGCCTTCCGCTTCGTGATTCATCTTCAATCGAATCTTTTCTTTCTGAAAATGCCTTAAATCACCTAAAAACCTGGGCTCTTGACAAAATACTACCTCCGTCGGCCTGCTGAAGTTTAGCAAGAGTCTCCGTTTCACTTTTCCCAAGTCTGAAGCAAAACCTCGTTGCTCGAAATGGACGTCACTCATTTTTAGAACACAATAGAAAAAACTGTTGCACAAAGAAAACTCAACGGACAACAAAATGACTCGAGCGAGTTCAAACCCGTACTGAATCACATGTTCCCCTGCCGCCCCTCCAAACCCAGCGTCTCCAGTGTTGCCAGCTCGAACGCTAAGTTGCCAATCCCACTATTTAATTTACCGACCTCGAATGTTTGCACATAGTGTCTAATTCAAGAACCATACACAACAGAATGATCACTGCTGAATAATACATGTTTTACATAAGATAATGACGGCCTATAAGAGCAAAGGTACACTTTAGGAGCTGATTTTATCTAAATTGTAAGTATTAGCCTAGTAATTGGTTATATTTTTCCCCATCCACTACTGATAGTTAGTAAATGAGATTTTCAAGAAGCAGTGAGACTTCGCATAAGCATTGAATGAAGAGGACATAAACAAAAACGGATGGAGTAGTTCACCTGTTTAAGAAATTCCAAGAAACAGCGGGAGATACCGCGACAGCAACTTTTAACGAAGCCAATAGCTAAATGTACATTATGATGAAGAATTTTAGAGTGTAAAAATTTGTAAAATTTTGTACAAAGAGCGATTAAATAAGGGAAAATATCAAGTAAGCGAGGTAGATGCAGAAAAAAATATGCTTGCAGAATTAAATTAAGGGAAATAGTAAGTATGGAGAACTAAACAATAAGTTATTGTAAGATTTAGCATGGGGTTTCATAATTTTTGGGTATTTCATGTTAGGGCTTATGAGAACAGTAGTTTGTAGTGCAACAGTCCATAAAAATTGTACGTTAAACCGGTCGATTTATACTAATTGCAATAAAAAATTGGCATGCATTTGGTCATTTATGACCATTTCATCCTAGCAACATCCATTACGTTATGCGATAACGTTTTTAGGTTTGTTTAGCGGTTTTTAGAGAAAATAGCTTACAAAAGTTATAGATGGAGTTTTAACGTCATGCCCGTGACCATTTTTCCATGTTTATTAGCTAAAATAAAGGCCGGTTATTTTTCTCCAACAACAAAAAATGAGGGTCACCACACCTTTTCCTAAAATTCAAACCATCATCCTAACAAGTACCTGGTTTTCGATGGAGTTACTCGAGGACATAATCGTTCGCCTCATTCAATGGCTAATCGTGATATTCTCTTTTGGTGGAGGTGAGGGACGCGAACGAAAACCAACCGGCAATTTTAAAACACCTAGGTTCTCGATTGGTCGGCCACCCCGGCTCGCCATACGGGGGCAATAATCTTCCTTCTTCTTGCTATCCACCAGTCCTCTCCAATCCCCATCACTAGCAATTCCGTCAACGGCGATAACAGAAGATAACTTTTGCTCGGATCTTTACGTCCGCAATATCTACCTCCTATTCTTCCTCGGGAATCATCGACAAAAGATACGATATTGGAGTGTTAAAACTACTTCTCTTTTTATCAGAGGGTTTGAAAAACACATACGTGCCAGATTAAGTAAGAGTTAGGTTGAGTGACCTCGTAAGCTACTTTCTTAAACTTGCCGATGCCAATGGCGGACAAAAACTTATTTATCTTAGATTAGAGGGTCATTGAGGGGAACGAATTAGGATTTGCGAGTAGAGGAGAAGGGAGGTAAAGCTTAGAAGTTAGAAGAATAAACACCCAAAAATTTACTTCGTAATGTGTTTGGAATACATAGGGCTGAAGTTAAGCAAACTTTTTAGGAATGATTAGACAGACAGTTTGGTTATGTACGCCATGTAGAGAAGTAAAACTAGGATAAGTGTTGAAAAACCAACTGCATCAAAATAAAATTATAAATATAAGTTTAATAGAATAGGCTCAAAGAATAGACAAAAAATTGGCAAATCATGTTTAGTTTTGCCCTCTGTCTGTAAAAATGTACTGGCCATGACAGTTAATAAAAGGATTCAAAATTTTCATATATATTTTTAAGATGTCTTAATTGAAAAACTGTTAATACTTGTAGTATTAATATATTTCAAATATTAAGGGTAGTATGCTTGATTTATTATAAGTAGAAAACAATTTATTTTGGGTGGAAAAAGTCCAAAACAAAAAGTTCAAGCCTATAAATCCAAGCAATAAAGTCCAGGGTCTTAAATATCCAAAGTAACGAAATCCAAAGCCTGAAAAGTACAAAATATTTTTTTCCAAAAAGCAATAAATAGACAGGTATAACAGCACCACATTTTATTTTACAGAATTTATAAATGTAAATTATGACTTATTTTTAATGTACGAGGTGTGTCAAAAAAATAACGAGACTTTTAATTTTTCGGACAAAATATTTATTTATTCTTTTAAATTTATTTTATTGCCTTCAGAATAGTCCCCGTTGGAGAACATGCACTTGTGCCAACGATTCCCGAAACATTTGCCAAACTCGATCTTTGAGATAGCCCTTCGTTCTTTCAGCGATGCGCTTTTAATGTCATCTACGGCTGTAAAACTACGGCCCTTCATAGTTCTCTTAATTTTTGGAAAAAGGAAAAAGTCACATGGAGTCATATCTGGCGAATATGGAGGCTGGAGAATCGTTACAGTATTGTTTTTTGCCAAAAATTCACGAACAAGATATGATGACGAATGAGCTGGTGCATTATAGTGGTGCAAAAGCCATGAATTGTTTTTTCACATATCTGGGTGTTTTTTCGGATTGCTTCACGCTAACGGCGTTTAACTTGTAGGTAGTACTTCTTGTTGACCGTTTGACCTGGCGACAGGAATTCATGATGTACTATGCCATTAAAATCGAAGAACACAGTGAGCATAACCTTCACATTCGACCGCACTTGTCGAGCCTTTTTCGGTCTTGCCGAGCCAGAATGCCTCCACTGGGATGATTGAACCATAGTTTCGTCTTATACATAAACCCATGTTTCGTCTCCTGTTATAATACGTTTCAGTAATTCTGCATCGTCGTTTACTTCATTTAGTGACTCCTGAGCAACTTCCATTCGCCGCTGTTTTTGTTCAAAATTTAACAATTTTGGAACGAATTTTGCTGCCATGCGTTTCATTCCCAAAATATTGGAAAAAATGTCATGACATGATCCAATCGATAAGCCAACATCATCACCGACCTCTCTAATTGTGATTAGGTGATCGTTCATAACCACATCTTTCACTTTTTCCACCTTTTAATAGATTGCTAATATGCTGGGGCGTCCAGGGCGTTGGTCATCTTCAAGGTCTTCACGGCCTTCTTGGAAACGCTCTTATCACTCGTAAACTGTTGATTTACTCATAGCTTACTGACCATAGCAATTTGTTAACATTTCACACAGATTTTTACACTTTATTTAATTTTTTACGCAAAATTTGATACAAGTTTGTTGATCCATTTCTTTAAAAAAACGAAAATCCCCGAGCTCATAAACCACGTCTAACCTAACGTGGCTGTCACAGACAAAGTCCAAAATGAAATCAGCTGAAAGTTTTATCATAATTCAGGGGCATGTATACCAACATAATAAAAAAAGTTTGACAATCGGATTCCCCAAGCCCACAAAATGAAAAAAATTCTCGTTGTATTTTGAATACACCTCGTATTGCAAATTATTGTCCTTGTCCACGTAGTCGTTGTGGTGGTGAACCTGACTGGAAATACAATTTTAAACTTGTAGCAAATATCCAGCTGAAACTTCTTCACTTTTTTTCTAAAATTAATTCGCTCAAGAAGTATTTTATGTCTGCTCCTTTAACTCCTTGAGGGAGATGTACAGGATCGGTTAACTTTTAACTACCAGCAATTGAAAACGGTTATGCCACCCTTCGGAGGCATTAAATGTTCTTGCCGTTCCTTGCATAATTGCGCCATACATGTTCCAAAGTTTCGGCTCATAACGTGGTCTCACTGCTCTCCGTCTTCCTCGGGCCAAGGTACCGCGAGCGTATGTATGGTCGAAGTAATTTGCAATTGGAGTAAAGTAATTGGGAATTAGATAAAAAAAATAATTGTACACTCGAGTAATATCTTGAAGGGACACGAAAGCTAAGAAACAAATAGAACGTGCAGTTTCACGGTACCTGCTTTGGTGCTGTTGCTGTCATCCTTCTGCTTGAATTTTGCGGTACACACTCTGCGAAAGATAAAATAACCATAAACTGATAACTCCAACTCCAAAGTATTTTTCACGGCGTTGATTATCGCCAACTCAGTGTCAGAAATTAGAGTTTGGGGATGATTTACAAGGGTTGCTATTTTTAATTCCAGCCTAATAATGAAAAGACAGTAATTTATCGTTGACAATGGGTTTATTGTTTTGCGAAGAATTCTCCATGATAATCAATACACTTATACATGCGATCGAACCAATTTTCGTAACACTTTTTCCACCCCGATTGAGGTACCTCCAAATCATGGTTTTCCAATGCATGAACGATGGTTATGCAATTTTTTCTTGATAAAAGGGAATCAAAAGAGGTCAGTTTGTGCTCAATCAGTAATGTACGGAGGATGGCCCATCAATTCGAAGTTTTGACCAGTCAATTAGGTAGTTTTTTCAGCCTATTTGTAAGAGCTTACATTATCTTGATGAAGAATGATCCTTCGTTGCCGCTTCTTTTCCATATTTCACCAAGCACACCTGGCAAACAAATGCTCGTGTACCATTCTGAATTCACGTTTCTACTTTTAACGGTACGGTTGTCACTTTTTCAGTTATTCCGAAGAAACAGGCGATCGTTTGCTTCGATGTCCTTCGTTCACGAATCACTTTTGTCGGATTTTACTCGTCTTGGAAGACCCATACATTGAATTGCTGTTTTGTTTCGGGCTTCTACGCATCGATACAGGATTTTTCACTTTTATAGAGGTTATATAGTCCACAACTTTTGATGCACCGCGATTGTATTTGTTGAGTATTTTTTAGCCAATTTTATTCTTGACAGAAGCATCTTTTTGAGATTTTGTCAAGATATGATGGATCCAACGTGAACAAATTTTTTCACGGCAAAATGCTCATACAGTATCTTTTTGTATTAGCATTTTGCTCATCATACTGATCCCCAAGAATGCCTCAATCTCACAATAAGTCACACGACGATTTTCCTTTCCTAGTTCTTGCACAGCATCAATGTTTTCTGGCAAAACAACCGATTTTGGACGACATTCTCGATTTTCATCGCTGAGTGAACGGCGACCATTGTGTGATTCGTTATTACCAGTGTTTCTCAGTGGCAAAAAATGAAGCTTCATCACCCACAGTGAAAGTAATTTGAATATGCACTTCTATCTGGATATTCCACGTCGAAAATTGTCAAAAATCATCGCACGAAAGTGTTCACGAGTTCACTCTCTTTTTTCGCTGAGACAAACTTTTCGAGTCACTGAAACCAACACAAGTTATGATTAAACAACATAATGTCCAGAAGAAAGTTAGCGTTAAAAGGGTCAAAGTTTCAGATGGAAACTTCAGATGGCACCTAAAGCACTTAGTATTGTCAAGGCTTAAATTATAAATAACCCTCGTATTCGAATGCCGGATTTATCTGCATTTGCCAGAGCCACCTCAATTTGTTTCACATATAGTATGTAGACTGTCGCTTACATTTTAAGAGTGCGTGAACAAGGCATATTGCAATTTTGCATTCCTCACTTCTGTGCCGTTGAACAACTGTTCTCATTTTCGAGAAGATTTGGAGGAAAATTGTTGTAGTTACTCTAAATGTACCATCAACATGCCAAATAGTAGATATAAAAAGTATTCTCACGTTTGCCACGGTTGAAAAGACGTTAATTCTTCCGCAATCTAGTCATATCGGGGTCTTCAAAAAAATCATAAATAATAAATTTATCGCCAAACTTAGTTTTTTAAAATCTATCTGTCATTTGCTGTAGATCCTGAAGTGTAGTGGGATTCGGCGGTAGATCATTTGCTCATTCATACAAAAGAGCTTTGCGAATATTTTCTGTTACCGGTAAATGTGCTGACGTCCGTCGTCAGTCGTGTGATTTGCCGATGGTGGACGCTCCACATGTTCACAAGCTTGCCTCTTCATATCACTCATTATACGCAAAGCCCGTACTTCTTCGGGATTAGGACCATGAGTTGGAGGAGATACAGCAGTTCCTCCTATGCGCACAAGAACACTACGACCTGTATTAATGGTAGTCATACGACTGCTGTGCACGGCATTTCCACTGCTCAACATTCCCCTTTGAGTACGACGCAGTGTACAGAAAACCGTGTGGATGTCCAAATACTTGAGCACCTTTCGTAATAAGTTCTAGAGTTTGCATTGCCATGTTAATTTAAATAAACCGAAATGTTTCCTTGGAATTGATAATGGTTAGTAATAAATTTTGAATGTTAATGGTAGATAAACGGTTATCAGGTTAATTAATAAATGTAGAGTGAAATTTGTTGCAAAATTCATAGAAGTAAACTCGTACATCAAAATATATAATAATATTTTGGACTTAATAGACTTAGAACTTACGATTTGGACTTTTTCTTTTGGACTTTTAAACCCCAACCGGAAAAATGAGACAGATATTACAAGTTTGTTTTTAAAAATATTTACACCTTCATCACCTGCGAGTGTGGTGTCTTAACCTGTAATAAGTTTACGGTTTTTGTCTAAACATACGATAAATGCTTCATTCCACTTTCTACCTGGGTGGTCTGAAAAGTTTCCGGCTCAGAAAATTTCAGAAAAAATGTCTTGTATCTTTGTTAGGTCGCAAACTTTTCAGAGCAGCACACTAAGCGCCAGATCGCCTCTTCTTCTCTTTCTACTCACGGCCATCGCATCTACAATTGCATCGGTTCCCTGAACAAATTCCCTGTCGCACTCTACCACCCGGTAGCCTTAAGTGTTTACTCAGAATCCCTCGAGCACGAGAAAAAATTAAAAACATTCATACACTAATAATACTTTACATAATAGTAAACAACACTTTCTCCGTTTACGCACCATATGTATTTCGATGCGAAAAGTCCCTAAACTTTAAAAAAACCTGTATTCCAATAGTATGTAAGAACAAATTTACGGCCAAAATACTTTTCAAATGTCATACTGTAACATTTAAACGTCTCACGCGTCTATCGAAGAAAAATGGGAATGTATCAAGAAAGTGATACCGAAAGCCGCAAAATACACAATAGGTACATTTAAGGGCAAAAGGATAAGGTAACTATGGGTAACGGAAGAAATGATTGCAAATATGGATGAGAAAAGATGATGTAAGAATGTTAGCCGGAGTTAGGCAAAACGAAGTACAAAGGGTTAAGCAATAAATTGAGAAGGGCCACAAATAAAGCAAAGGAAGAATGGTGGAAAACGCAATGCGAGGATATGAAAGTTTATAGAGGAAGGGTGAAATTGGTGCGCTATACCGCAAGATTAAGTTACTATGGGGAAGTAAGAAGGAGAGATCTGTCATATCAGTTAAAAATAAGTGGGGTAAGATTAAAGCAGGGAAAGAAAAGATCAAAAAGATATAGAAGGAATGTATTGAAACACTGTATGGTAAAATACGTAGGCCAACAAGGTTAGACATAGAAAAGGAACATGAGGTAGAAGAAGATAGCTTAGGTCCAGGCATATTCGACGATGAAATACAAACGGCATTATGGGATATGAAAGCAAATAAGGCCGTGGGGTTTGACAACATTTCTGTGGAAAGTTGTCAACCCCCACAAAATTGAAATTGAAATGAAAATTAAAATGTTTAGGAAAATGTGGGAAGAAGACTCGATATGAACTGATTCGCAGTATCTATGATAAAGGAATATGGCCGGAAGATTTTGTGAAATCAGTGCTAGTTCCTATTCCGAAAAACATAAAGGCTACATCTTGTGAGAATTACAGAGTAATAAGTTTGATATCCCACGCAGCTAAATTTATTCTCAGGATCATCAACAAAAGGATAGAGAGTAAGGCAAATGATTACTTAGGGGGTGATCAGTTAGGGTTTAGGAAAGGAAGAGGTACGAGTGATGCCATTGCAGTAATGAGATCACTAGTCGAGAGGAATATAGAATACAATCAGGACGTTTTTGCCTGTTTTGTAGATTTCGAAAAAGCGTTTGATAGAGTGAATTGGGAAAAATTAATGCGAGTATTGCAGAGAATAGGAATGGATTGGAGGGACAGGAGACTCATCCGCAACCTGTATATGTCTCAGACTGCTCAGGTGCGAGTGGGGAACGGAGAGTCCGGATGGACAGTGTTAGGAAGAGGTGCAAGGCAGGGTTGCCCATTGTCACCGGTGCTGTTTAACGTATGTGCGGAGGAAATGATTAAAGAAGCATGAGAAGAACTAGAGGTAGGAATGAAAGTTGGGGTATTCGTAAAATCGGTTAGGTTTCCTGATGACCTAGTATTAGTTGCTCAGTCAGCCAGGGGTTGCAAGCATTTTTGAGTGAATTGGAGGTTCAGTGCGATAGATATGGGATGAGAATCAATATTAATAAAACAAAGGTTATGCGATTTTCCAGAAAGAAAACGACTAAGCTACGTATTAAAATAGAAGGGGAAAAATTAGAGCAGGTAGAGCAGTTCACATATCTCGGAAGTGTTTTGGGCCTATACGGTCAAAGTGGTAGGGACGTAAGGAGAAGAATTGCGCTAGGCAAGAAGAATTTTTCAAGGGGGAGGTATTTGATGGTGGGGACGTTGAGTAGGGAGGTTAAGAAAATACTCGTAAAAACTCTGATATGGAGCGTAGCTATGTCGGCGCGGAAACGTTGTCGCTGAAGCAGGACAGACGTAGATTAGAGGCTTTTGAAATGTGGGTGTGGAAAAGGATGGAGAAGGTGAAATGGACCGAAAAGAAAACAAAAGAGGAAGTACTGGAGATGTTGGGTGAGGAGAGGGGTTTGTTGAGAGAAATCCTATGGAGGCAGGGAAAATGGACGAAAGGCATATTAAGCGGTAGTGGGGAAAGGGAAAAGGGAGGCCAGAGGGGAGCGGAGATTGGACAGGAATGAGGAGGAGGATGTGGATGTAATTCCCATCGCGGTAGTCCAGGAGGTAGAGTGTTGGACCGGAGGGTCCCAGTTCGATTCCCGGGCAATTCACTCTAAGCACCTGAAGCTCCACCCAAGCTATTTGATTTTTCGGGGACCAGATTTTCCTGTGACACCATAACCGGCACATGGAACGGAGCTGGCCCCCCCTACCTTAAAATGTGAAATTTTCACACCTTCGGGCTTAATACTTAGTAGAACTCAACCATCACATAACAAACCGATCATCTATCATATCGATATTCATTAAAATGACTAAAGCGTATAATGTGAACTGGGTAGGCGGTGATGTTTCCTTCCTCATATTTCGTATTCATTTTCCGTTATTTTTTACAGCTTTTTACCAGAGGAAATGGAAAAATATTAGACACAAAAACTGACAAGACAAAAATAATTATTCATGGGAAACTCGAAGTTGTGGAGACTAGAAAATTGCTTTGCTATAAATAACCCCAATATTTTCATTGAAGCATTTGCTGATGTATCTAAACAAAACTTTGGGGTAACGAGTATTGTGACCTGTAGATGCAATATTCTGATAACAACATTGAATGGACCAGTTCTTATTTGCAATAGAATTCCCACCGATTTAATAAATGTATTACCTCCATGTTCTAGCGGAATACCTGGGGTTGTGAGATCTAACCGTAAAGTTGAATGACAAACAAATATCCAGTTAATTGCGAATATTATGTATTTTAAGGCATTATTAGTTTGCCTTTTTGCGTGTATAAAAGTGAAATATTTTCAGCAGTAATTACTAAACAATTATACTGAACAAAATATTAGAAATAAATCATTTGAATATCACGTTTTACATTGACATTTAAAAATATTTATCAGGAAGATAAGCAAAAACCAAAAGCGAGATTAGTTTTCACAGTTTCAATTACTTGAAAGTTAATTAAAGCTCGATTTTTGAAAAAGAGAAGTGGGAATACGGATAACATTTTGAGAAATACTACTAAAACAAGCTGATTTTCTCCGGGGAATATTTGGAAGAAACAAACAGCACCATGGAGGGACATGAAGTTTTAGCATTTGTTAACATAGTCTTAAAGTTATGGTTGAAAAGGATAAAAATATGGAATAATAAACTATTCGAATAGAATTTATATGAAACAAAGAGATCTACATCTACATAATACCCCGCAAGCCTCCGCAAGGGCGTGTGGCGGGGGGTGTTAGGTCACCACCCAAAAAAGGAAAAAAGAAATACCGCATTCAAAACCAACACACACATGCAAACCCCAATCCACAGCAGTGCACACATTCATCGTAACATCCCATCATTCGACGCGCATGCAAACACACATCTACCTCCCTTCACTCCAGAAGCATGCAAGTACATACGCTTAACTACAACAAATAATTTTACCCCAGGATGCAGCAAGAAATTAATCACGAACGTGCAAGCTAGTTTCTAGCAAGTAGCCAGGCGAATTACCACCACCACAAGAAAGTTCCGCACAAAAATCTCTCCTACTCAAGACGAGGAATTCGGCCCAACGCTGCAGGTGGGAGGAGGGCACACCCACGGAGAGGGACAAGGGATGAAAGTGGAAATTTAGGGTAGCAAAAGAAGAGAAAACAATACTGTAAACAGCAATACATTACTTAATGGCATTCCAATGCGGGCATGCGGGAAGGGTTTTGACACAACACACAGGAGGTTAGTGAAAGTGCATGCAATTGAGTTTAACTAATTGTTACCTAGAGGCATGCGGGAAGGGTTTTGACACAACACACAGGAGGTTAGTGAAAGTGCATGCAATTGAGTTTAACTAATTGTTACCTAGACGCCGAGGGTGGCAAGTGGCATTTTTGTTATCTCCGAGTGTGACCCTACAGTTGTTATCCCGTATTGTCCGTCGGAAGAAGGAGTCCTTGAGTCTGCTAGTCCTGGCATCTATTTCCCGAATTTTGTACACATGATCCAAGCGACCAATGTATGTTGGAGCGCGAATAATTTTCGAGACCTCAGTGCTGAAACATGCGGATCTGAATTTATTTAGTAAGTTTAACCTAGCATTGAGTCGTCTTTCTTCCAATGATTCCCATCCCAACTCCATAAGCATTTCAGTGACGCTTTTCGTTTTATCGTAACAGTTTCCACGAAACGAGCTGCCCGGCGTTGGACCTTCTCAATTTCCCGAATGAGGCCTTTTTCACACGGATCCCATACGCTACATGCATATTCTAAATGGGGCCTTACAAGAGCGTGATAACAACGTTCCTTGACCTTGGAGTCACTTCTGCCGACAATGCGTCTAATAAATCCTAATTTTTTATATGCTTGCCCGCAGACTTTACGTATATGGGTCCCCCAAGTTAAGTCTTTAGTGAATGTAACACCTAGGTATTTCACCGTATCAACTACTTCAAGGTCACTCCAGCTAATTTGTAAACTAATCCCGTGGATCTTTTAAAGAAATTTACCACCGAACATTTATTAAGATTTAAAGGCAATCCCCATTTTGAACACCATTCATTAATGCTATTTAAATCACGTGCTAGAGTTAAACGATCCTCATCCCCAGATATCTCCCGATAAATCACTGTGTCATCCGCGAACATCCTTATCTTACTTTTCACTTCGCGGTTCAGATCGTTAACAAAAATCAAGAATAGTAACGGTCCGATAACACTTCCCTGAGGAACCCCCGAGGTTACTCTTACGCTGGTAGAACTAGCGCCGTCAAGGACTACCCTCTGTTCCCGGTCTGAAAGGAAGTCTTCAACCCAATTTATTGCCCCCTTGTGTATACCTGCGCCCTTTAATTTATGGATGAGTTTACCATGCGGAACCTTATCAAATGCCTTTTGAAAGTCTAAAAAGATCGCATCCACTTGCCTACCACTTTCACCCGATAAAATTAAGTCATGTGTGAACAATCCTAATTGGGTCTCGCATGAGCGGGTTTTTCTGAATCCGTGTTGATTGTCACTTAAAAAGTTAATGTTATCAAGATGTCTCATTATGGAACTGACAATTATGTGCTCTAAAATTTTGCAACACATAGAGGTGAGAGAAATGGGTCTGTAATTGCTGGGGTCCTCCCTGTCACCACTTTTAAAAATAGGCGTTATTTGCGCGGTTTTCCAATTCTTAGGGACTTTGCACTCAGTCAGTGATTTGTTAAATATAAATTCGAGATACGGGGCGATGTTAGGAGCTAAGTGTATTAGCACCCTAGCTGGTATGTTTTCGGGACCCGGGGATTTGTCTGGTTTAATGTCTTTGAGCAATTCGGTAATTCCTTGCTCGTCCGCTGTTATTTTTGCTATGGGTTCAGTATATATTGTTTCTTGGAGATACGTGGTGGCTACATCGTTCGTGAAGACGCTCTGGAAGAATTCGTTTAGAATGTTGGCTTTACCCTCACTGTCAGTATGAATGATATTATTGCAGTCCCTTAAGCAAGCCACGGTTTGTTGACCCCCATTTACTTCCCTAACATATGACCAGAAAGCTTTGGGGTCAGTGTTCAAATACTCGCAGAGTACTTTACGTTTAAAGTCTTGCAAAGCGCTACGTAATTGTGTTTTAGTTTCAATTTTAAAGGATGTATACTTGTCCAAAAGCTGTTTATTGTCCAAGGGTGATGAGTTCAGACCTGCTTTCTTTACCCTAGAATGTAACATTCTCTGCTTTCGAAGGGCTTTTTTAACGCCTTTGTTGTACCACCTGGGGTCGCGATTTGCCTTAACGTATTTTACAGGGATGAAATCTGTTATTCCTTTTTGCATAATTTGGACAAACTGTGTCCAAGTTTCTTCCACGGTGGCAAGACTTAAGCGCGTTTGGAAATCGTGTAGTGAAGAGTTTAAATGGCTGGCAAAAGTTTCAAAATCTGCTTTGTGATAATTATAAATTTTTCTTTTTGGCTTAACATTCTTTTTTATTTCTACGTTCAAGTTGATAATAACTGATTTATGGTCACTCATACCCTCGTCGGTTGATACACTATTAATGCGTTCCGGTGTGTTCGTAAGAAATAAGTCCAATATGTTCTTTCCACGGGTGGGAGTGCGTACTGTTTGATGGAGCGAGTTTCTTTGAACCAATTTTAGTAAGAAATTGCAAGATTCGCGATCACGGGTCCGAGATTTAACGCTATTGCTGTCCCAGTCGATATCAGGGAGGTTAAAGTCACCACCAATTATATTGATGCATTTATTATTTTTGCGTGTAAATTTATTTATTTGTTCATTGAGGGTATTAAGTGTTTGAAAATCTGAGTCTGGGGGTCTATAGAAAGAGCATAAATTTATTTTGGGTTGATTGGATCGCAGTATGGTGCACCAAACACTTTCTATGTTATTATTTTCAAATGCAAGTTGTCTGCTTTCAAGATTACTTTTCACAGCCACGAAAACTCCTCCTCCGGGTCTTGTACCTCTATCATGTCGGTAAACTGTAAAGTTTATTGGGAAAATTTCTTGGTCATTGATGTCATTACACAGCCAACTCTCTGTGCCTAATATTATATCAGCCGAATGACATTGGATTATGTGCTCGAGATCCGCTATTTTATTTTTGAGACTTCTGCAATTTAATACAAGTATATTTAGATTGTTTTTCTCTTGAGTAACGCCCTTGTTTGTGTCTGACCGTAATTTACGACACGTTTGTGGAGAAGTGCATGTCAAATGTCTTTCTACGTCAATGCCAGGGTTGTCGGTTACTTTTACATGTCGGTTGTATGTTGTATTAAAACAAGTTTGTGTTTGTTCTATTATTTTTGGGATGTGTGAGGCGTAACCTGATCTCGAGTGACAAAGAGATGGTTAATGTACCAAAAGAATATTTCTTAGCTTGGCTTGCATAACTTAGGGCTTGATTAAAAGCCAATACATTTTCTGGAAAAGAAAATTCCATAAATATTCAAATGAATATTGCCTACGAATTGCAAGGCTTTTTTTTTGACGGCAGAAAAGTGTTGACTTTATTACGTGTGAATTCAAGTCACTCGGCCAGTGAAAAATGTGTTAGGTAAATTAAAGAAGTATTTACTTCACAGCTAACAAAACATTAGGAGTTTTTAGAGAAGTTCTAGACACATGTAATGAAGAGGACTAAGAAATATGTTACTATTGCTGGTTTGGCCTCCTTTTAAATAGGCAGCTTGTATTTGAGATTCCCATTAAGTTCGATTGATTGCGTTCAGCGTAGATGATCTAGACTTTTAAATGTTTTTGTGATAAGCTTAGTAGAATATCCAATATTTAGTGCAGCTGGGAATTACTCACGGAAGGAAGATTAAATTACAGATTAAATCTAATGCATTAATTGGAAGGATAGCTCTTTAGCTGCGATGTTGAAAATGTTATATTACCCCCATACTATTAAGGTAGGAGAGAACATTTAAATAAAATTAGATAGATTAATTGTATAAGAGATAGATAAAATGTGTCATATTTTCCGCGAACGAACATTGTCTGGCCGTGGTATGGGTCATATTCGGGTATATGCCATACACTCTAGCGGTGGCTTGCAGGATACTAAAACAACAAAAAATGTGTAAAAATATCTACTTAGAACAAATGACATGTCTCTGAAGTTAAAGTTTGGGATTGATAAATGCTCATATGAAATAATGAGTTTTTTGACAGAGAAGAATATTTTAATGAAATAAACGAGCTCATTAAACATGACGAATGTCCGTGCTGTTTGTGAAACTTTTACCATATTTAAGGTAGGACGGCATTTTGGTGCAACTTGATGTTGTGAACAAGCGCTTGGAAGACCAGTGAGCTATTTTTTCATCCGAATATTTAAAAAATCTTTTATGAATATCTTACACGTTGATATTAGTACGTTAGCATGCAAGGCCACCTCAAGTTTTGTTGGTCTAGATTTGGACTGGAGTGAGATGAAGGTTTTTTATTATTTATAGCCGATAAGTCGTTTCAATATAAAACCGTGATATTAAAAAACCAATCAAAGTACCATCTCAAGTATATGAAATTGGTCAAAAGAAAAGTGTTAAAAAATTCTTACTTCGTGAAATTAAAGAAAGTATTTGTATCCTTGTTGAATAACGGAAATTCGGACAAGAGGAAATTGAGATTCTTTCGAACAACTCAATGGATATATAAACAAAGCGCCCGAGTTTGTTTTTATGTAGTTATTAGCAGAACATTTCATTCATTAATGATAAATTTTCCTTCTTTCTATTCAAATTTGATTTTTTAAAATTAATACCGTAGATGCGAGCAAAATCCAAAAAATGGATTACAAATATTTGAAGCACAATTATTTATACCTTTCGTGAGATTGGAATCAATACTGATTGCCGTAAGTCTATAATCTAAATTTTATTTTTATTAATCTTACCAATAATCCCACGAATCTCTTCCTTCTGCGTTTTCTGGAAAAGCTTTATTAATGCCAAGGGAATGTTGAATAAGCACACCGATTTATTAGATATTTCTTTCAAAATCTTTACTTTCGGTGAATCAGTATGTCTGTACCTATGATGGACTCGTAGACATCAAACTCTTTGGCCATCGCTTACTTTGCTTGCCAAACATGTTTATGTGCATGTTTTTCTTTCTTGATGTTGAAAGATGTCAAAACATGTTTCCTTTCTCGATTTTGAAGATGTCAAAACATGTTTCGAGAACATGTTTTGTTTCAAAACATGTTCTCGAACATGTTTTGAAACAAAAAGGTCCTAATTACACATACATATACGTCATCATCAGTATTTAAATTCTAAGATTGGTTTACTACAGCCCCCCATTCTTTCCTAATTATTGCTAATTCCCTCACCCTCTGATAGGCGTCCTGTTTTACGTCCTTCCTTATTTACCCTATGTATTTGTCTCTTGGTCTTCCTTGCAGGATCTTCCTTATATTATGTTTCTAATTAACCCATTGTGCCTCAAGGTTTGCCCAATCCATCTAGTTCTTCTTTGTCGTAGAGCTCTTCGTATTGTCCTTTCCTCATCTGCTCTTCTATATACTTCCTTGTTCCTCACTTTGTCTGCCCATTTAATCTTCAGCATTCTCCTCCAGCACCATGTTTCAAATGATTCTATTCTTTATCGGTCCACTCTTCCAATATCCCATGTCTCCGATCCGTGGAGTGCCACACTCCACACAAACGTTTTGACGAACTGCTTCCTTTTTTGCAATCTTATGTTCTTTGAAAATAGTAGTTGCTTCTTCTCAATGAACGCCCCCTTTGCTTGGGCCATTTTTCGCTTGATATCGGTCGAGCTTATTCCATCCCAAGGTATACTGCTGCCCAAGTAGATGAAGGATTCCACTTGCTCTAGTTTCACCCCCTGAATTGTGATAGCTCCATTCAGCTTCTCTCCTCCACACAAAAGGATTCTTGTTTTCTTCTTGTTGATGCTCATATTATATTCCCCAAGTACTTGATTAATAGTATTCGGGTTTACTTGCAGGTCCTTTCCTCATGTACATATACCTTTATTATTTCCGTTTTTACTATTGTTATTATTATTAATATTAATATAGGTACTCGACCTGTTTGGTTAAATTTTAGATGGACTGAGACGATTGAACGGCAGATGGTTACGTTCCCATGCCCCTTCCAAAAAACACAATCTGACATCTAAGACAACAGTTCATCCCTTTTCAAATTAAACACACTTTCTGCCACCTCTTATGCCTATCGTATTTCTACCACCTCCTCGTTTGCCGAAAATACACACCCAATAACAGTTTTCAGCATCTCATTTCTAATCTAATTACTCAGATTCTTTCCCGCCACCTTATGATTTCTCCCAACAGTCCCCTCTCTTACTCCATTGCACCTTGCACTACCTCATATTTTTCTTTCTGTCCATTTTACTTTTTCCATCCTTCTTCAAAACCTTTTTTCAAAAGTCTCCAATCTACGCCTTTTATCAGGCTTCAATGGCCATGTTCCCGTGCCGTACAAAAACCCGCTCTTTATTTAAGTTAATTAATCTTAATGTCCTTACTTAACTTTCGCGTCATCTACTTCCTACTCCTGGTGAAAACTTCTTTGCCCAATGCAATTCTATGTCTCACGTTTCTTGTCCTAAGTGTCACGTACTTTAAGCAGTTTTATCTAGAATATTTTCGAGATAAGTAAACTGTTCCACTTTCCCTAGTTTTTGAGTACACATTAATATTTAATATGGTATTCCTCTTTCTGGAAAATTTTATACCCTTAGTTTCGTCTCCATTGATTTTCATTCCATAGTTGTGGTACATATTGTCACGCCCTAAGCAGTGCCTACTACCTCTTAGCTGATCTGATAACTAAGGCTCGATAATCCGAATATCTAACTGATTTTATTACTTCTCCACCAACTTACTTTCTCATCTCTAACTCTTGTCTTGCCTCTTCGACCATCTTCTTCATACATGCGTTCAAAGGCACCAGTGCCGATGAACACCCATTACCCTCGCTCTGGACATCCTCCACTCGCAACTGAACATTCTGCAATATATACACATTGGTGTCTCGCTTATCCCTCCTATATGTTTCTATTTTCTTTAATACATTCATTGCTTCTTTCCAATTCACTCGATAAAACGCTTTCTCGATATCCAAGAAACATACAAATATATACATCCTCATTTTATTTCATGTTCCACTGGATTAGTGACCTCATAATTGCCGTGGCACCACGCGTGCGTCTTCCCTTTGTAAATCTCAATACATCATCTATTGAACGAAACCTTGCTCTCCTTTCTCTCGTTGATGATCTTGAGAACCACTTCAGCTGTACGAATTCAAACTTAATTTTATTATTTTTTCATACCTGAAAGCTATCAACAAACAACGATCACAATACTACCTTGAACAAAAAGTTCCCGGAATAACCACCGTGTGGCGCTCCCATCGTTCCGATTTGAGTTCTGTTTTTTTTGTTAAATTGGTGCATCTGTTGTTGATATTCCCTTTAAATCTTAGTGTCATAACTTGACATTTGCAAAAGTTACGTAGCCAAGAGTACATCTATCTCTGTGTGTGTTGGCGATTTTTTACAATTGCAGAAATGGATTTAAATTTGCAACAACGAACTTGTATTAAATTTTGCGTAAAAAACGGATTTAGTGGCGCACGGACGTTGGAAATGTTGGAAAAGTGTTTCGGCAACGATTCTCTAAAAAAAACGGTCGTTTACCAGTGGCACGAGCGGTTCAGAAGTGGTCGTGAGTCAATCGAAGATGATGAACGCAGTGGCAGACCATCGACATCGAAAGTCGGTGAAAAAATTGATTAAGTAAAAGAAATGTTGGTCAATAACCGCAAATTAACCATCAGAGAAATAGCGGAGGACTTGAACATTGCCTATGGATCCGCCCAAGACATTGTGGTTAATGATTTGGGTTTCCGTCGTGTAGTAGCAAAGTTGGTGCCAAAAGACCTCAATTTCATGCAAAAAAAAGACCGTGTTGACGTCGCAAAAGACATGATTTGCGAGGCTGAATCCGATCCCACATTCATCAAAAGGATCATTACTGGAGACGAGACGTGGGTTTATGAGTACGACACTCAATCCAGACATCAGGCAAGTGAATGGCGTTCACCAAATGAGCCGAGACCAAAAAAACCACGTCGTTTTCAGTCAAAAAAGAAGGCAATGCTGACGGTTTTCATGGATTACAACGGTGTAGTGCATCATGAATTTTTGCCAGAAGGCCAGACAGTAAACAAAGAGTATTATTTGGGCGTTATGAGACGTTTGCGTGAAGCAATTCGCCGAAAGAGACCAGAAATCGTCGCACAGTGCGTCGAGACCGTCGCACAGTGCTATCATTATTCGTAATTTTTTGACGGAAAATGCAACAAATACCATCCAACAGCCACCGAATTCACCTGATTTGGCTCCCTGTGACTTCTTTCTGTTCAATCGAGTTAAAAAACCATTACGGGGAACGCGTTTTAGCAGCCGAGAGGAAGTAATGGAAAAATCGCAGGAAGCACTGATGGACATACCGAAAACCGAATATAAAAAATGTTTCGAGGATTGGATCAAGCGCTGGCATAAGTGTGTTGCAGTCGATGGGGATTACTTTGATGGGGAAAATATAGATTTAGATGAATAAACTTGTATTTTTAATTTTCTGAATAAATTCCGGGAACTTTTTGTTCAAGGTAGTATTAGTACTTTCACGTTTTAGGGGGGGAAATAACACAAGATACGAAACCGGAACGGAATGTTGTTTTGTCCCTCGGCCTCATTTCAACTCATTTAAATGCTCTTTCGACCTATTCACATTCATACATGCTCTCCACATCTTTGTTATATTCACATAAAAATCTAAAATTCCTCTCCCATTGGCTCCACCAGATTTGTTCTCTGTGTGTTACATTATTTCTCTCTTCCTTGAGTTTTCCGGTCCAGTTAATACTTTTCTTTGTTATATTTGATGGTTTGTATGGATTTTCTCATATTTTTTTCTAGACATATTTTGTCTACCTGAGAAGCGGACCGATTTTACACTTCCATCGTATTATTTTCATAGTATATCTCTGTCTTCCTTCATGATTCTTTACCCTATCATTTTCCACATCAGTATGTCATCAAACACTTTAGACTTCCATCTATCGCACCTAGAGATTACATATTTCAAGTTCCTCTTCTTGACTGTGTTATCTCGTATTGTATGTGTTATTGTACCCGTCTTCTTTTCTCGATTAAAATATTTTTACAACCAGCTGATACATATTTCTTATAATCCTATTTAATGTTTTTTCGGTGCTGGAGTATTAACTCACGAATTTTGATTTCTAAATCTCCATTTATGCGACAGGTTTCCACCACATGATAGGTCATCCAAATTCATGCCTAATATTAAATGATCCTGATCCCCAAATAACTCACTATAAATCTGTGTCATCCGTGAACACCCAAATCATACTTTTCACTTCGAGGTTCAAATCGTTGACATAAATCAAGTAAAGCAACACTCCGATTAAATTCCCCTTTCCTATGCATAATTTGGTAGTAAATGCACTCCAATAGAAATGTTTTTCCTTAATGGGACACTAAAAAAAAATAACTTCTTCACCGAGGGTTGAAGTATGAAATGAATATTTTATGAAAGCTTCGATACCAACTAGTCTAAAATCCCACAACAGCGCCGGTGAAAGTTAATGTTAGTTTATAATTGGTTCAACTCGCACGATGTGCAACCGTTGTAAATCACTTTCAGAGCCAAATGTTAACAATCAATTGTGAAGCGAGACTGCTAACCGCACAGCTGTTTGTCATCCATGGTTTCCCTCAAATCCCTTCGTAATGGGAGCCATTACGATATTATATGACGGGTTGAATGATTACAGCTGGAAAATACATTTGTGCCCTCGAAACAAATTTGGAGGTCATCATGTTAACGAAACAAGACATTTATGTCTTTGAAATTGAATAAAGTATCCAAACTCATCTTAATAGCGCGAAAAGTTTTACAGACATGCTAAAATTAACCAATAAATATCACTTTTTAATAGATCGCCAAATGAAGTAATTTTTAAGCTACTCTTACCCTTCTCAACAGGGATCCTATTTCAAATCTTGCTGACACATTAACTCTTCGGGTTGCGCGAGCTGGCTTTATTCCAGGGTGGTGCATGAATTTGTGGTGGAAAGTAATTGCTATTGATTTTTTTGTCCGTAAGCTGCCAATTGTTCGTTATTTCGCAGGATTTAATAGAACATGGAAATAATTAATTTCCAATTTGTGAAATATTGATTAAATTTAATGCTTATATTGAGTATCAGAGATATTAAATTTCGAACTATTTCACAACTTGTACAATTCATTAGGCTACTTATACGTACTCCACAGTGGAGAGCACCTAGTGCTGCTTTGCGATGGTACTGGAGGTCCTCGAGGCTATATATTCTCTAAATATAACCAAGACGTATTGAGGGTCCCAGGGGGAAGGAAGAGCGCAACATGGTTAGGCTATAAACATACCAGAAATTATTTCATTTTTTTCTATCAAGCGAAGCGCTCACCATGGAGCAGGGAGGATGGCCTTCGGCCGCTGTACCACGGTACTTCTATTAATTTTTTCCTATTTTTTCTGCCTACCCTCTTCCCTTGAGTAACCGAGCGCCCAAATGATTTATGACCGGCGCCTTTCCATGCAAAAACCTCCAATTAAACGCCGCCAATAGCACATAATTGCTGCAAAATACCTTGCTTTTTAAATTAATAGGCTATGTTGATTTTCAGGTCAATAAATATTCTTAAAGTTTTCTATCAAACCTTAGGCATCTCATTGAATAGGTACATTATTAGCTAATATACTTTATTATGATTTCCTGACAATATGAACAGCTTCGCATTAGGGTGGACAAAAAAAATCAATTTCTTATCTGTTATTGCATGATCATAAGGCCATGTGATAGACCCTGAAGAAAATTAAAACACAAGCCTGTTCTTTTACAGTTTTCTTTGCTTTGACGGTGGAAGATAAGACCACTCTATGGGAATATGTTTATGCAAATGTTCTTTTGCACGTATCAAAGATGTATGTTCACCATGTTCAGCTGGAAGATCCTTTTGAATACCCTCAACGGCACGACATAGGAAATATTTTGTCTGGCGATAAAAGTTTTCGTGAAAATAATTGTGATTATCAGATTTTTAAATAAGGATATGAACAAAAAACACCTTATTTAATCCCTGAGAAATTAATGGTTCTTTGAAATTGTCTCTGCGAGGTGCACATGAACTTTGGCAGTTGTAATGCAGCTCGTACGACACGTTTTGATTAGGGGGTGACATTTTTAATTAGTTGTCATCACGCCAACAAAATGAACACGCAGGACGAAGATTTATTAATTCAAACCAGAGGCAGGCACGTGAATGCTCTCAGTAGCGCCTCTTATCAAATGCGATTGAGCGAAGGGGAGAGAGGTTGAGAAAGTAATACGCTAAATGGAGGATAGCAAAAGAACTTAACATGTGCATGCTGTTTACGGGTGCGTTTTTGCTGCCAAATTCAGGGCAAATGGCGATTTATGAGAACAAGAGGACGAATTTCAAATACTTTCCTAAAGAATGAATCTGTCGCTTCAATTACCAAACATCTCTCCTCACTTCCGCAACACAAATCATGTCGAAACAGATGAGACGCTATATTCTACCATTGATGATCAGAAAATGGTCCCGCGCGCGTAACCTGAAAGTTGATATTCCATAGTGCTTGTTGAAAAAGTTTGCTAACATGCTTACCCAGAACTATAAGATATTCCCACTGAAAGCAATCAATTGTTCCTGCTTTTACCAGTGCACTTTGACCTCGTTTTAACTCCTAGCACCCAATAACAGTTAACCTCATTCCACCCAATATGTCTTTTTTGACTTAATATATTATACGAGTATACTTAAGACCTAATATATGATATACTATTGACTTAATATATTAAATAAATATGTTTATGTTTTCTTTAGTTTAGTGAGTATGTAGAGACATGCACAATCAAGTACTTTCAAAGAATTGGCCACGTATAAAACGCTATGTTAGTCGGGTAAGAACGGTCTATTTTTGCCTTTAATTTAACATAATTAACAGATAAAAATGTCCACTTTGTTAATTTTCCTTAATGCAGTATTGTGTGCAAGTAATGCATACAATAACGAGAATTATCAAAGCTACAATTTTATTTGCCTAAATTGTGAGATATAAGATCCATCGTTAATATTTAGCCAATACATTTTCGAATTTTCGGATTTCTTCTGTGCAAAATCATCTTCTATCCTGATATTGGGCAGATATTAATAAATCTGTTCTTAGCGTACTATTCTAGGTACTTGTGACCAGCATCTTAATTAAAAAAAGAACTTTAAATTGTTATGTTAGAGTAATTTTGCTATACGAGCGTACTGGTACCATTGCTGCCCATTTTCTACTTCCAAGTTTGTTTCCAACTTCTCAAATGAGAAGATGTAATAATTTTTTCAATAAGATTGCAATAGACCTCTAACTGCTACACTCCTTGTAACCACCATGAAGTTGACTTTCATTTGGCAATACGTATCATTTATGTTTTTGAGTTCCATTTTAATGAGTAATGTGCCCAATATGTGAAATTAACTTGAAAGGCCTATTTGTTTACTCAATAACATTTTTCACACTACGACAAATCTATTTCAAAATGTATGCTCTGTTCAATTGTTCATAAATTCCCCCTAATCCCATTTTATTGTTTATTATTAGAATTTGAACATTTAAAGAAGAATTATAATTTACCTTAGAAGTTGTAATAAATACACAGTACCACCCAATGCTAAACATTAATGTTTCAATTTAAAGGTAATAAATATCTGCGTTATTGAATTTCTATGCCAAATTAAAGTCTTTCTTGGGTTTCAAATGACACGTTATTTCGAGAAGCGTTGATAAGTGAATAAAAAGTAAGAATTGGCCTTTGATGTTTTCTTTCGTAAATTTAACATATGCAATTAAAAAAAACCTTAGTTCAATCTTCTCTCTGATTCCTTTTTATTTTCATGTTGCAGTGATTGATGTGTAGTAGCCCGTTAGTTTTTTTTTAATGTGCTACGGTGCGTCAGCTTCGCCGACCGAAGTAACTAACACTGCCACAGACAAATGAGTCCATTTGTCAATAATTACAATCTCTTCAATGAGAAGCATATATAAAACGTACACCTTTTTGACTCCCGTTTGGGCCGAGCCAAGCCGTGTTTGCAGAGAGCAATACCTTCCCCGTGTTTTCTCCCATTTATCGACCCTGCTCGACCATTCGAGAGCCCTCCCCCGGAAGCCCTTGGCTTGGCGTAGCTCCCACTGTCCGTCCGTCATTCCACGGCGTCTTCCCCACGCCACGAGCTTGATTTGCGTGCCTTCTCGGTAGAGGAATATTAATACAAATAAGTGTCCGGCGTTTCGGCTGCGAGGCGCGGGGCACCAAAATACCGCGATGGGGATACGTGGGAGGCGGGAGGGAAGGCGACAGGGGAACGAGAAGGCGTGAGGGGCCTGCCCGGGACCTTCACTCTCCGCCCCACCGGTGACAAAGTGTCCGGGAGGCCGTAAACCACGGTCGGGCGTCTTGGGAACATTGCCAGGGGCGGCTGTTCACGACGTCTCCAATTGATTCCGACGGAGTTTACAGCGCCCTCGTCGCCTCTCTTCTTCATTCCCCCGCCCGACCCCTCCCCCCGCCCCTCCTCATTGTGTCTCGCCTCACTCTCCGCTACGGACTATCGCTCGCGACGTGCAAAACACGCTATCGGCGATTCTCCCACCCTCCCAAACACGTTCAGCCGAGAAAGCACGCGTGAATTTCAGGGCATCGCGAGTGCGCATGTGTAATTATCTCTAAGATGCAATTTGAATTCTAAATCGACCGAATATTACCATTCGTAAAAATGAATGTCCGCGTATGTTTGAGATTAATACTTTCTAAATTTTCCCAGCTCAATAGGCACCAAAATACAAAAGAATGACCACTTAGTTTATCAGGAGGATCGAAGACATCTCAAGGAAGTTTTATAAATAAGCCTTCAAAAACAATCTCTGCTGCTATGGTGTTGTGTATTGACTCAAAATTCCCCGTCAGTGTTTTGGTCATTCAAGGTAATTCACCTAATGATTGGATGCATTGCACGTATTGGTCAATCCCTAAATACTATATTCTACGCACCAACCTAATTTTCTTGTGACCGCTTGTTGGACAAACAAATATATATGTGTATGTATATGTATGTATGTATATATATATATATAATGTGTGAAGTAATATTTGTTCTCCGTATGGCGGGATTTCGTGTTTGAATGTGTGTGTATATGTAAATATAAATACTTGTGTATGTATATATATATATATATATGCTCTTGCGGGTCGCGGTGGTCTAGCGGGTAGAGCGTTGGACTGCTGACCAGAGGGTCCCGGGTTCGATTCCCGGGCAAGGCACTTTGGGCACCTGCAGCTCCACCCAAGATAGTTGATTTTTCGGGTACCAGATCTTCCTGGGAAACCATAACCGGCACAGGGAAAGGAACTGGCCCCCCTACCCTGATGTGTGAATATTCACACGCCGTTGGGCTTGGTACATGGGTGAGCTCTACCATCACCTACTAAACCGACCTTCGGGTTGATTACTGAGTTTATGGTTTTTATATATGCTCTTATATATATATATATATATATATATATATATATATATATATATATATATATAAGAGCATAAGAGCATTATATATATATTATATATATATATTCATTCAAACCGAAATAGGTATAAGGAAAGGGGATAGGAAAACACATAAAAGGCGTACACAGGACATGTGGGGAAGGCGGTTTTTGAGCAGATCACGAAAGTAAAAATATTTCCTTATCCGGGATTTGAACCACGGACCACGGAGCACTTTGGCGCTTTATAAGATCGCAGATCTCAAGGTAAAACAGGTTTCCTTATTAGCTCAAGAGGTAGAGCATCCGCCCGGAAAGTGGAAGGTCCGTGGTTCGAATCCCGGATAAGGAAATATTTTTACTTTCGTGATCTGCTCAAAAACCGCCTTCCCCACATGTCCTGTGTTCGCCATTTATGTGTTTTCCTATCCCCTTTCCTTATACCTATTTCTGTTTGAATGAATATTTGTGCGCCGTATGGCGGGATTTTCAAGTTTCAATATGCTGTATGGTTCTTTCTAACTGATTGTGAAAATTAAGTGAAAAACTAAATATACTATATTTCGCCTCCATCACATTTATTCGTGTATCGTGCATTTAATAGAGTTAATTTAAAATATCTTCAGGGGTTTATAACCACACCTTCGCTCGAAAATTGCGTGCCACTGTCGTAGAAATTTTGAATTACAAATTAATACGTATTTTTTAATAATTTTTCCAGAGATACAAGGGGGAGACGCATCTTTAGCATATACGCTACGGATTCGAAGACCGCGCGGGACACAGGGATTTGGTGTTTTATTCCCAGCAGTTTATATTTCCAGCATCGAATTCAATGATGAAGTTTCAACACACCCGAGAAAAATTATTACTTCAAGCAAAATTTGGGAAAATAATTGGGTATTATAGCAATATAATTAACTAATTCAACTGAATGAATGTGCATTCATTCTTCTTAAGTTGTCCTTAATTGTCCATTCGTAATGTTTTTTCACAACTGGTAATATTTAAGTAATAATGGATCTTCACATTTATTTAAAACAAAAGAAGATGTTGCTGATGTTGATCGATCATTGAGATGCTAGTCATTTGTTTAAGTTATTGATAAAATTAAGTGTTACTACGGAACTTAAATGTATTTGAAGGGTTTTTGCGAAAAATATCTCTGGTTAAAATTTGCTCTGATGGCAGTAGTCAAAATCAAATCAATAGCTTTCTAAATTCTTACTTTACTTTAGAATCTCAAATTTTAGTAAACATGAGTTCAGATGTATATTTATTACAAAGTTTAATCATTGATTCTTCTTAATCCGTGGTAAGAAGGCATTATGTACAAGTAAGTAAAATAGCGCTGACAACAGGCTGTTTGAATACCATAGCAAGCCAGGTTCATATAGACTCCAACTTATGGTTCTTGTCAGAGAAACGCAAATGTATTTGCTAACGTAATGACTATTTTTTAAATCAATTGAAAAACCAACAAACTTGCAATTAATTAAGTCCAAATTAGTACGGCCTACTCAGAGAATTTTATTTCTACCCCGTGTTTTCTCGTATTGTATGAAAATCATCTAATTCAAAGAGTATCCTGATAATCGAGCAAGAATATCAACTCACAATTGTCTTGAAATCTGAGCGATTACTTCTCGTTGGGCGAAAATTCTAATATTTTTTCTTCAAATATCAAGTTATGGCGAAAACAGAAGTTGCATTTAGGAAACGCCCAAGTCATTTTACCCATACCTTCAAGAGGAGACATTCGGACCGTTCAGTATTCGTGCCATTGATTTAACGCTCTGAAAAATCTGATGAAAATTAATGAAGGTACTATTTCTTTACTTGCAACCCGGAGGACCATCTGCTGTCCCTAAGATTCGAGTGGAAATCCTTGCCTCACCTTATGAGTGGATATTGGGGGATGGTCCAAAAATGCTCCTTCTTTCCATTCTTCACTGCTGCGAGCCGAGAACCTGTCTTCCCGCAGTCGGTAGCAACAGACTCCCGGATATCCCCCTCGGAATCCCACCTCTACCCCACCGCACCCCACTCCGGCCCGCGTCATCGCATTCGTCACCTTCACAAGTCACCGCTTCTTGCGACCCGTATCCGCCAACGACGCAGACTCGTCCCCAGCCCCTCCTCTTCATCCTCGCGACAAGGGAACGGAAACAAGCGAACCCTTCGGGGGTAGATGGAGGATAAACTGGGAGAGAGGAGTGGAAAGAGGGACGATGGGGCGGAGGAGGGCGCGATAAAGGACTCCCTCGATAGGAGCGCTCAGCGCCCCCTCCCCCCGTCCCGCTCCACGCTCGGCTTCTTTTCATCGCCGTGTTTCTCGCTCTGCTTCCTTTCCCCGTTTCCAGGTCTCATCTCCCACCCCCGCCACCCCTCCCCCGTCCGTGCGTCACACCCGGTTATCCCTGAGAGTTAAGAGCAAGAATTCACAAAATACACACACACACATGGGGCATGTTCCATTGGAGTTGAAATTAAAACATAGGGGAACCCGGGGACATTTACGAATGGCGGATTGATCGTAAAGGTTAAAATGATGACAGAAGGACGCTCAGCGATTTAGGGAGAAGAAGAAAATCAAAAATATTTTTTGTCAAAATATAACTCACAAGTGCCCGTAATGAAAACGGTATGAAACTTCTAGGAGGTTTATGTGTCACATATTCCCCATTAAAATTTAATTGTTTTTTTTACTGCTGGAAGTTTAGGCTGGAAAATGAAACTTTTATAAATCAAGTAATACCAAATTTATTTGTGATTGACGGATCTAAATGTCTAAGTCAAAAATCAATTTTCAATGTGGTCAAATTTAGGGTGATTATAGGTAAATATTTTCAAATAATGGGTTCGGATGTTTGTAGCGTAATTTGATTATTCTCAGGTTATTTTAATTCAAGTTTGAACAAAAGAAATACGTATATTAGCTGTGCATTATTTAATAGCTCATGTAAAAGTTGGTTTTACTTAAATATATTAATTCATAGTCCAAAAGGATAAAAGTAAGATAGGTAAAATTGTGTTCTTTGTGCTTTTAAATAAACACTTTCCATTTTCTTCGTTAATTAATACTGACCTAACATACTGAAAATATAATGCATAAATGTCACTGGCCAAAATCTTCTGAATTTTTATACATAATATGGGACACTTGGCCATTATGCATATGTTGAAGACTGTTCGGGGAAAACTATTATTTGCAAACATAGGCAGGCGAGGTAAGAGGAGGAAAACGATAGACATATTGGACGGAATGGTGAGGGAAAGAAAGTATGAGTACTTTAAGGTAATTCAAATGAAGTGAGGTGTCTCTGTGTGTGTCTTGTTAGACGAAGCTCAAAAATGTAATACTAACACTCTTTGTTGACCCAAAACCTAACTTAATTGGGGACTACCTGTAGTGGTATTGCAATCCTAGAATATTAATGGAGGCTTCAATAGGCGAATAAATGAACTACGAAATCATATGATATTCACAATATGAAATATAAATAAAAAAATAAAAAAATATTAGACGACCTCCATATAAATTGATTATTAATGTTTATTCGCATAACAAATAAATGTGTATAGTCACATTAGTCATCAGTCAGTCAGATAAGTGACCCATATCAGTAATCAGTGTCTATTCGTATTCCGGAAAGGTAAAGGCTACTTCATGTGAGGATTACAGAACAATAAGTTTGATATCCCACACAGCTAAAGTTATTCTCAGGATCATCAACAAAAGGATAAAGAGTAGCACAAATGATTACTAAGAAAATTATCAATTTGAGTTTACGAAAGGGAGATGTATGTGTGATACCATTGTAGTATTGAAATCACTAATCAAGAGGAATATAGAATACAATTAGGACGTATTTGCCTGTTTCTTAGATTTTGAAAAGGCGTTGGGTTAAGTGAATTGGGAAAAAATAAAGAGTATATTGCAGAAAACAGGAAGCTAGTCCGTACCTGTACATTTGTCAGACTGCTCAGGTGCGAGGGGGTAACGGAGAGTCCGGATGGGCAGTGTTAGGGAGGGATATACGACAAGGTTGGCCATTATCACCGGTGCTTGTTAAACGTATATGTGTAGGAAATGATTAAAGAGGTATAGGACATACTGGAGATAGGAATGAAAGTTGGTGGAGAATCCGTAAATTCAGTTAGGTCTGCTGATTACCAAGCTCTAAATTGTCAGTCAGCCAAGGGGATGCAACCATATCTGGGTGAATTGAAAATTTAGTGCGATAGATATGAGATAAAAATCAATAACAATAAAATAAAGTTGATGCGATTTTCGAGAAAGAAAAAGACTAGGCCAACCATTAAAATAGTGGGGCAAAAACTAAAGCAGGTGGAACAGTTTTCGTAACTTGGAAGGACTTAAGTGCTGTGGACCAAAATGGACAAAGGATTAGATTAAGGAGAAAAATTGCACTAGGCAAAGAGGCTTTCACAATGAGGAGCAAATTGATGACAAAGACGATGAGTAAGGACGTTAAGAAAAGCTCGTCAAAACGTTGATATGGAGGGTATTTATGTACGGCGCGGAAACATTTTCACTAAATCAGGGGGAAGGAAGTAGATTGAAGGATTTTGAAATGTCGGTTGTCGAGAAAAATGGAGAAGGTGAAATTGAACGAAAGGAAAATAAATCCTCAGGAAGTGTTAGATGTTGGCGAGGAGAGGGGTTTGTTGGGAGAAATCATAAAGAGGCAGAATAAATGGATGAAAGGCATGTTAATCGGCAGTGGGATATTAAAGACTAAAACTAATAGATGGGAAAACGTTAGGCAAAAGAGGAAAGGGCAAGAACAGGACAGGAGGGAGGAAGGAAGTAAACAGAGATGACGAAGGGCATGGTGTAGAATAGGATTTTGAGTTGTATTTTGTTAGAAGAGACAAAGTATTTATTTGGTGGCTATATCATCCTATAACCTACCATAATCGCTATATTATATATAACAAAATATGTATATTTGGTATTATACATATATATATATATATATATATATATATATATATATATATATATATATATATATATATATATATATATATACATATATATATATATATATATATATATATATATATATATATATATATATATATATATATATATACATTCAAATACAAAGTCCCGCCATACGGCGCACACAAATATTCATTCAAGGAAAATACACCACCAAGGAAACTTAATTTACCCTGAGATCTACGATGTTTTTAAGACGCCCAAGTGCTCCGAATCATTTGCCAAAGGAAGGCTTTAGGGAGCTGTTCCACCCACCAAAAGAGAAATAGACAATACACACAAGAAGAGGGGACAGTTGTTTTCCTATCCCCTTTCCTTATACCTATTTCTATGTTTGAATGAATATATGTATGTGTATATATATATATATATATATATATATATATATATATATATATATATATATATATATATAACTTTTGGACGGCACAATAGAACACAGAATAAAACAGATAACACGTAAAAGGACACTCACACTGTAGATGATTTAAGCTTTCGGCCCACTCCGAGGCCTTCTTCAGGTCAGACTCTGAGTCTGACCTGAAGAAGGCCTCGGAGTAGGCCGAAAGCTCAAATCACCTACAGTGTCAGTGTCCTTTTGCGTGTTATCTGTTTTATTCTTTGTTATATTGTGCTGTCCAAAAGTTATATTGCTCTCGTGAGTAATTCCGCAACGTCGTTAAAAATTATATTTTTATTTTTGTATATATATATATATATTAAATGTATATACACATATTTATAAACATAAAAATAATATATATATATATATATATATATATATATATATATATATATATATATATATATATACATATATATACACATATATAAATATTATATATATATATATATATATATTATAAAAATGAAGTTCTGCTCCTACCTCCTCTTGAGAAAGGTGGTTGGACCACAAAAAATTCGAGACCCAGTGAGTCCCTCATTTATGTGTTTCTGTGTTTGTGTCTACTAGTATTAGTTGCAGTTACATTGTATACATATATTTATATATGAAATGGCGATTATGGGGAAAAATAGTGGGTCGCTGTAGTCCAGGGGTAGAGTGTTGGACTACTGACCGGAGGGTCCTGGGTTCGTTCCTGGGTTTATTCCCGAGCAAGGTACTCTGGGCACCTGAAGCTCCACCAAACTATGTGATTTTTGGGTATTAGAACATCCTTAGAAACCATTGCCGGCACATAAAAAGGAATTGGCCCCCCTACCCTGATTTGTGTATATTCACATGCCGTCGGGCTTAGTATTGGGTGAACTCTACCATCACCTACCAAACCGACCTTCGGGTTAAATACTGAGTTATATAATATATAATAATAGTATAATATAAAATTATATAATATATATATTAATATTGCATGTAATAATATAATATATTATAATATAACATATAATAAGAGATATTTTTTATGTTTAATTAATTTTTGACTCCAGAATGGTGTTATCGTTACAAGTTGAAGCGTTTACTTCGTGTATACCACATTGAAAGTACATCTACATCCACACGATACCCCTAAAGCCGCCACAAGGACATGTAGAGGGGGTTTTCAGGTCAGCACCCGTAAAAAAACAAAACCACATAGAGAACCAACATATTCATGCAAATTTAGATGAACAGAGACGTATTTATTCATGCAAAAACCTTCTTAGCCCATTCGACACTGAATTCAAATTTTCTTTCACCGGATAGACCGTATTTTGAGGCTTAGACAGTATTGTAGGAGGTTTATGCTGGTTTTCTTCAATGTAGCAATTAGACAGTTTTCAAAGTTTAAAGATGGAGGACAATACATTTTACAGAACGGTGGACCCATAGCTTCAATGACTATTCTTACCCTAGTAAACATTGCAAAATGATGAGAAAAGCTGTCACATTTAAAGATTGTCATTTGAAGATTATACTGCTGATGAAACTTATCTACATCATTTTAAGATTGAAAGCAAATAGCTTTGTGTGCATATTGCTGGCATCACCAAAATTAAATGAAACTAAACTATGCTGGGAAAATTATGGCTATGTTATTTTTCGATGAGTAAGCAGTGACAACATGCCGTACCAGTGTACGGCATGTTGTCACTGCTTACTCATCCCAGAAAACTAGTGGCCACATGGTCATTCTTCTTTTATCACTTGTTTGGCGCTTCGGTACTCTAAAAATATTGAAACAACTAGCTAACAGGAACACCATAATTATTGAATACCGTATACATAGCCAGGCACAAAATGTCAATGTATGGATACGTATATGCGTTGTATTCATCTACATCCTACAGATACTAGATACATCAAGTAGTAGATAGTGATGTCCAAAGCGATTACAAACAATTTACGGAGCTCATCGATCTGTATACCTAATTTAAGTAGCAGGAAGTCTGTTTCCCCAAGTTGAAACCATGCGTTTTTCATTCAAGAAAAAATAGTATTGTTTGCGGTTGAATTTCGCTAAAAAAATAGACGCTGTTTCCCCAGCCAGGTATAAATTTAAATTTTCGGGGCTTGTCGTCAAGTTCTCATTAAGTACAAAAGGAAAATATATTATTACACTGAGGATTATCAGAGCTCATTAGTATAAAAGATAACATAAAAATACTATTCCACCTTCTCCATGGTCTGGAAGAATGCTTCTGATAGTGTGAACTGGGACATAACTCTACTTGTACGTAGGGAAATGAGAAAAAAGTACAACCGCCAAGACCTTACACGCCCTTAACTAAGCAATGAACAATCGCAAAAGCAAAACATGAATTGAAAAAAAGATGTTACGCTGGTATTCTCTTTATCACTTTTACTCTCAGATGTGTACACCGAGAAGGTTGTAATACATGTAGTTACAAAGGAAAGGAAAGGCACGCATATAGGGCAAGAGAAAAACGCGTTTTTGTTTGCTTACTTTATAAACAAGGGACTTGGATCCCGCAAATAGCACTTATTAATGGATATTTATATAAAGCTGGCGTTCACTTTAATCTGTGCTCCATTCTGTATTAATATTTCCTTCACCCTCGATATTTTAATGCATAGAAAAGTTGGTATTCATATAAATAGTACCATAAAACCGTAAAACTACAGTTACTACTATCATGTAGCTTTGATTATAATGTCGATAATTAATTCGTGCATTTTTGACCATAAATATTAAATATTCTCAATAAAAATAATGAGACGCATTTTCCATCCTGGATCTTCCAAAACTGATGTTTACCTGAAAAATCTGTCTTTTCTCTAAATATATTCTTGATTTAATGGATCATAGCTCTAAAACACCAACAAAGTAGTAAAATTTAGAGATTTAAATAGTAATAATACCTTGTGACTTAGGCCAATTAGGTAACATTAGATAGGTGATTTATTGAAGGTTACCAGGTTCTGCTGACAACAAAAATCATTCATTCTTAGGAACAGAAAGGATAAATTCCGAATTATTCACGCGAGAGTTGATATTTTGCTCTCATAATATGATACTGAGTGTTCCAAGGAGAAGAGTAATCTAAAAATGCAACAAAATACATTTTGAATAGGAAGAGAAAGCAATGTAGTTAGAGTGAACTTTGCAAAGCTAATCGTAGCAGGAAGCTGCCCGCACATCCAGGTGATGCCTCTATTCACGCTTGCTAACGCCAACCTGATTCTCTGCTTAAAAAAATTCTGGAAAGGCACCCGCGCTCACTCCATCAGTAGGAAGTGAATCCCAATGATGAATGCGTGAATTATACAAGGCCTAATACCGGGAGAGAGCGATTCACAACTTTCAAACATACATTTAAGCTGGCGATTAAATCTTAAGGATGCCTGAATGTTTGTTCCTTTGGTGCTTTGCTCTGATGGCGGTGTGTAGTTACCAAGATAACGCTCCAGTTTCATAGAGAATGATAAATACTAACCCTTGTTAAAACAGTTTCGGCATTTTTGGAGAGAATGTAAAGAGAGACGAATGTAATACTTCTGCAGAGAATGAAATTCTTTATCACTGCACGACCGACAGACATTTGCTAGGAATCCTTCCGTGAGTTCTTCCCCGCCGGTCATCGAATTGGTCACTCCCACATCAGAAAAAGGAATAGCGATACATTATTTAGGATGGAATGGTGAGTTACCCTTTTGCTAAGAAACAGCGGGATGCGTACAAAAATTGAAAAGAGATATGGTTAGCTCAAACTGCTAAAGCTGAGAGAAAAGTGACAAAGTATAATAACCATAGAATTTATTAAAACATTGGAAATATTAATTTTACGTATGACTGTAAAGTTAAAAACAAAAAAGACATGTATTCATGAAAACAATGACAGTGTAATTCATTAAAACAGTACAACTGAAGATCCAAATATAATTAAGCAACATCAAATGGAATATAAAATTCTTTGAAGGGTTGTGTTGTGGGTGAGTGATTATTATTAATGTTATTTCAATTAATTTATATTAATTTCACTCATTAGCATATATAAGTGATCATATTTGCACCAGAGGGAAAAATGAAACTTATTTACTGAAGCTTAGATGTCTTTATTGAAAGAAAGTAATTAGCACCGTTCTTGCTACTTAATCGCACCCAAATTCCAAAGAAAAAAGTGATATTTAAACAAATAATGGTCATTTGTCCATATAAGATCACCTCCTATATTTTCAAAAAGAGAGTGTCTCCAAATCTTGCTTTAAATAATTAAATATGACGAGTGAAATAATTAAGGAAAGAAATATTACTTTACTATCGCAACTGACTTGCTACTAATTCAGTACATCTAAAGAGGATAGGAGCACATTCTTTAAGAAAGAGCGAATGCAGCACAGTAAGTTCGAATACCTAATTCATTACACTGAATGATGAACGAGAAAAGGGAAAAGTTTACTAATAACTTTTAAAGATTAAAAATATTCAGTTCATTATATTCCTTCTTTCTAAGCGTTTTAAATAAATACCCTCAGAATCTCGAGCAAATTATTTCCAATTACCGGTAAACCATGCCAGAACAACTAATTGGTGTTATATTATAAGACTCCAGCTGTAATACGTCAACTTCTACCAATTGTCCGGTATGGATCAAATTACTACTCTCGGGAGTATTGATTGCAATCGTATTACACTAATGTGGAAATGATAAATTTAATGTCTAACCGACCACAAAGTTCCCGAGAAATCGAAAGAAGTTAAGAAGAAAAATTTTAAAAATAAATGAAAATTAAGATAGAGAACAACCTGATATCTACCGACCTTTCTCTCCCATATTCATTTCTTGCAAAATTTTCAAATATGTCTAATCGCAATTTTCATTAAAGGGAATCTCCATAGCCAGAAGTTGTTAATATTTACTCAACATAAAAACCTAAAAATTGTGTTTTGTGGGATAAGATTGTGGCTCCCCATCATGATATTTCAGACTCAGGTAACAATACGTGTATTTTTCGTTTGAGCGAGTAATGAGAACAAGGGTTAAACACCAAGGCGTTTAGAGAGAGACCGTGTTGTTCTATCCCTGGACCACAAAGTGAAAGTATTTGCCATTGGCTTCTTTCAAAACTGTTTTGACGCTACTTCCCTGAGATTCACTACGTTTTGGCTTTTTATTCATCCTTTAGTTTCATGCAGTCAAAGTTGGAATTTTCGAGATAGATTATTTAAAATTAGAATTATGTCGTTTTGATGACATAAATTAAAAATTATCTTTGAACGGAATTGTTACTTACGTCGAATTTTCAGGAAAAAAAACTGCGGATACCGCTTTAGTAGCTAGCAAACCTAGCAGGGAAAAGTCGTGGCATATTATGTTTATTCTCAAATTACAACTCGTATGGATAATAGTCTGCAGTGTGATATGTTCTTATACTTGGCCATTGGCAAAACCGATTTTTATGTTGCTTATGCGTACACAAGTTGTAATTTGTTCTATATTGTTTTTTTAGTTATTTGTGATTATTAAACTCGGGGAAACCTGGATCTATGTGGACAACAATTAATCTTAGGAGAAACATAGTCGGGAATTTAAAGGAACAACCGCATTAGAGACATAAACTTTTGCGTAGGAAAGAGAAGGTGTTGATGTCAGGGACCAGGACTAAAGATGTAAACGGGAGCGTAGTGTAAGGCTCCGTCCGGGATTGGGCCATCAAAGCGAGATGATGGTTGAATCCATCGTGGAGACGCGAATGTCGCTTGTGGCATACTGCTTAGAATAAGGGTATACATTGCCATTGTTTGTTTCTTTATAAGCAATGATACATATACATAATTTGGAGAAATAGGTTTTTTTTGTCAAAGCAAATGATGTAAAAATTAGTGAGGAATAAAATGTGTGCTGATATCTCTATTTTTGGAAAAATGCTTTACCAGTTAGGGCCTAAATAAAATACGATTGTTAGATGGAACCCGTTGTAGAAGGGCCTTTTTCGGGAGAAAAGTGAAACAAAGAACTATGACGAGGAATGAGAAGGCAAGTTGACTGATGTAAATGGTGACAGAATCATGAACGTACTTCTGTGGCTGATAAAAATAATCTGAGAAATTCATTCAAATTCTTGAAAGAGATTAAATAACGGGATGATTTCTTATACGATAAATAGTAAAAGTGAAGTAAGAGTAACTGAAATAATAAGTATTGTAGAATCCATCTGCAGAGCATTATAAAAAATGTTTTGGAATTCGAGAAACAAATAGGAGACACAGGAAGACCAGATAGGCTTTTCTTTGAGAAGACTCGTATTTTTAGCCACAGGAAAATAAGTTAGAAGATGCTGGCGAAGGATCAGCGATTTCACTTTATATTTGTCGATTTTGAAATAGCCTACCATTCTTTACCTAACTGTAGGGGTAATAAGACGGATTGGCTTCTTCCGTCTTAAGTTACACTGCTGCCCAAATAGATGAATAATTCCACTTGCTCTAGTTTCACTCCTCGAATTGTGACATCTGCAATCAGCTTCTATTTTCCATACACAAGGATTTTCGTTTTCTTTTTGTTAATGTTTATATCATATTCCCTAAGTACTTGGTCCATAATATCCAGGTTTGCTTGCAGGTCCTCTCGCATCTCTGCTACAACTGTGACGTCGTTGCGAATCACAGCATGCTCATTTCTTCACCATTTACCTTGACTCCGTTGATGCCCATGCTTGTGCTTCCTTTGGTGCCTGTTCTAGATATGCGTGGAATATTGCTGGCGAGAATTGCATCCTTGTCAAACTCTTTTGTTTATTTTGACTTGTATTTTCCTTCCGTTTTTCAATTGCATGATTGTCACCTGATTCTTGTAGAGATGATGGATTATTCTTCTATTGTTGTAGTCCTTTCCAAGCGCTTCTTGTATTTTTAACATTTTGTTCCATTCAACATTGTCGAAAGCCTTCTTCAAGTCCACGAATGTTACATATATTTGCTTGTTTACATGGATCAATTTTTTGTCCTTTGCTCTCAAGCTGAGAATTGCCTCTTTTTCTCCTCGGGTTTTCCTGAATCCGAATTAGTTTTCCGAGAGGCTTTCTTGTATTCTTTCTCCTATTCTTCGGCTTATAATCCGAGCATGGATTTTTGATGCTTGGGCACCAGGCTTAATGTTCTGTGTTCTTCGCATACATCTGTTTTCGGTTTCTTCGGTATTGCAATCATTATACTCTTCTCGAAGACCTCCGGTAGTCTTCCACTGTCGTAAATATCTTTCATTATTTCAAATAGGGCATACTTTGCATTGGCCCCGAATGATTTGATAATTTTTCCGTTTATACTGACTTTTAATAATCAAACCATTTTACTTTTCCATATAAACTTTTTAATTTTTACTACCCTGGTTTCGTTATAACATAGCATCATCAGACCTGATGATGTTATGTTATAACGAAACCAGGGTAGTAAAAATTAAAAAGTTTATATGGAAAAGTAAAGTGGTTTGATTATTAAAAGCCAGTATGAAGATTTTCCACCAAGTTACGCCAGAAACTGTTTTATTTTCCGTTTATATCATCAACTCCCGCTGCCTTGTTGTTATTCAGGTCTTTCGCGACTCACTCCTCAGTATCTCTGGGCCCCTTTTCGTCTTATTCTATCACGCTTAATTCTTTGATTAAATTATTTTCAAGTAGCTCGGGCCATTGATAGGGATCTTCAATATATTCCTTTTGTTTCTTTCTAATGTCCTCATCTTTTGCCCGTATCTTTCCTTTAGCATCTCAGACTTTGGAGATTTTGTTTTTCTTGCTCCGAATTATGTCTTCAACAGTTTGTAAGCAGTTTCACTTTTTCCCTTCCCTTGGTTGTCCTCGCAGTATCTTTCTATCCACTCTTCCTTGGCCTTCTTGCACTCTCGTATGGCTTGGTTCCGCAGCTTCCTTAAAAGGGTTTGTCTTGTAAAGGCTCAGTTTCACTTCTTTGACTCTTGTATTTTCTTTTTTCCCCGTGGGGTATTTTACTTGAGCTGTTATCCATGGCCGCTTCGTTGGCGCCATCTTACTCAAAAGTGTTTCATATGCTGCTTCGGTTATCAATTTGTTCATTTTCTTCCATCATCCTTCGTCATGTTAGTCTCTTTTATTCCTTCTATTTTTCTGTCAATAGTCGTGGTGAACTTTTCTCTTGCCTGCATTTTCTCTAGTATTTTTGTGTTCTACCTGGGTTCCTGTGTCACTTTCTTAATTTTCTTGTATCGCAGTTGGCTGTCCATTATCACCAGATTGCGATCGCCGTTTATATCTGCGCCGGGGCAGCTCTTTCATCGCTTAACTTGGCTTCTGTATCTTGTTCTCAAGAGGCCCTATCTTGCCCTATCCCCTGGAATCTTGCAGGTGTATCTTCTTCTCCGATACTGCTCGGAGAGGGTGTTTGCCACCACTACCATGTTCTTCTCGTTGCAGAATTCTATCAGTACTTCTCCCGCGGGGCTCCGTTTTCCAAATCCGAACTTCCCCACCCTCCTTCCCTCTCGGCTCTCTCCAATCACAGCGTTCTAGTTCTCCATCACGATTAGGTTATCCTTCCCCTTTGCTGCTCTTATGCCTTTTTCCAGTTGTTCGCACACTTCTTCTATTTCCTCTACTGAAAGGCTGGATATTGGCATATACACCTGCACTATCACTGTATCTGTAGGCTTTCCCTCTAACCTTATCAGTAGAATCTTCTCACTGTATTGCCAGCACGATTTGACTCTTCTTACCCACTCCTTTAATATGATGCCGACTCCTCCAATTCTCTGTTCGTTTCCTTCGTATATCACCCTCTATCCTTCGCTCCAGAAGTCGTCGGTCATGGCCCACTTAATCTCGCTCACTCCAAGAATGTCGATTCCCAATCTGTCCATCTCCATCTTGGCATTTTTCAACTTCCCGCAAACTCCCAATGATCTCACGTTCCATATCCCTTTCCTGCATTTGTCTACCTTTACTGATGTTCCCTTCCCAGTAGTCCCCACTCGGAGATCCGATTGGGTGACTAGTTTATCTCCGGTAACTTTGTGTATATAATCTACACCAATTATATCACCAATGTACTCCAATTATTCACATCCGAGAAACTTTCACATATGTCATTTTATATACACAGGGCGCGACACCATAACTTCCTTTTTCCTATCCAAATTGAATTGAAAAAAAGGAAGTTATATTGCCGCACCCTACATAGATATACGAGAGTGATCCCATAAGTACCAGGCCTGACCTAAAGATGGCGGTGGTTGTTTGAAAAATTACTGTGTTAGAAAGTTCGCAACCCATAAAGCATATGTTTTAAGTTTGAAGAAGCTTCGTTATTTAGTATTCGTTTGGCAGCCATAAATAGAGATGTATGGTCTAGGAAAACAAAGATCAGGTAGAGCGTAATTAGGATAGATTGAGATCTGGAAGAGGAATATTGCCATGTTCAAGAAGACTGGAGAATGGGTATCCAAGGTAGTCACTGAAAAGTAGAAAGTTACCAAGACTAAGGGTTCAATTTTTATTTATTAAACAAGAAGTTAACACTTCAAATTTTGGAATAAAATCTCACGCACATATTTACATTGTCTAAAGTTGTTTAAGCTCTCAAGCATTTTATTTTTATATTAATGAGCAAATATATGCACTAACAGTCACGCCGCACCCCCTCGCGGGAACTTGCGAGGCTTGTGAGAATGTATATATATTGCAATTAGGAATTGAGTTTAATATGTCATTGATTGCTATCATACAAGTACACTACAGCCTAGATAATTTTACTGTTACAAGCAGGGCAACCTATCATAGCATCTTTGCGGACCATTAGACAATCAGATGATGGAGTTGAAGAATGAATAGAGTGATTGAGAATGGGTGAAATGAGGTCTACATGAGTCACGAATTAATAAATCGCCCATAAATCGGTTCTTCGCCCGCCACTCTCACGCGATAATAGAATGGTGAAGAGGAGAGAGTCCAAGATGCACGATCCGTCCGGTGTTCTCTGGGATCCTCTCAGGGGGCGATCCAGACCGTACGTGCGTGTGACCTACCATCGTGCGCACGGTCGATCGTGCATTCCTTAGGAAACGGAGAGGATCCGGGATTATTTTCTGCCCGGAAGGAAGTTGCTACACCCTTGCGATGGCGATGTCGCTTTGGAATACGTCGCTCGCTATTCTACATGGCTTGGAGTTTTCTTCGTTCCTCCGCCTTCTATGCGCACGGTCGAGGGGCGAGGGGGAGGTAAGGGAAGGGAAAAGGGAAGAAGATGGAAGAGCGCTGGGAGGCGGGCCGCCGGAGAGACTCCCCGCTGCGCCCCTCCACAATGCGAAATGCCCTCAAAATGGACCCTACTCTTTCATTACGTCTCCTTTCGTCCTTCTTTCATGTCCTCCTTTCAACTAAAAGCAACGATGCGTTGTCGATTCGCGGTAACCGATGAGGAGGGGCGCCACCAGAGAGGCGTAGGAGGGGAATGGCGGGTCTGTGGGAATGAAGAAATGGTTCATCGATGAGGACGTGGGAGAGCAGCGGGGGTAAAAGGGTGAGGGTAGGTGAGGGGGATGTTGGATGGGAAATACGATGTAGTACATGCGAATGGGGAGAGTGAATGCCTGATAGCAAGACTAAGGCCAAAAAATAACTATGGAGCGATGAAACTAGTTCATGGATAATTGAAATCGCTCTTTAGGCACAAGGTCGAAGTTGAGTGCTATCACTCAATTCTATTCTTAGAGAATGTGCGTACCCTAAAAAACCAATAAATAGTAAAATTCTGAGACCGTCAATCCAATACAATCCTTCCCCCAAACCAAGCCGCCAAAAGTACTCTAATCTTATCACCACTTTCTTCCACGGAAACCCCAAAATTAAACTTATAATCCGTAAATTCTTCCCAATTATTAACAACAGTCAATCCACATCATCTCTATTCCCATATTGTCCTCCGTTCCGTTTAAACAACCGAAAAACTTGCGAGACAATTTCAAATTAACAAAATAACCTTCGAGCATCCCTGTCTCTTCCCCGCCCCTGTCCGTACCCTGCAACAGCCCACACTAAAAATGCTGCCATCTCCTAAGACCCTCCAATTCCCTTACTACCACCTCCAAACCCAAAGCCACTTGCACTTCAAAAAACATAATTCTATCGCCTCTCCTGTAACTTCTACCCTGCCTTCTACGTGGGTAAATGCACGAACACCCTTTCCCACCGCATGAATAACAATCGCTATTCCACCAAATTTCCATTCTTAATTATCACATTCCTACTCACACTGCTTCCCACAACCAGACTTTTGACGACTGCTTCTATACTTCGGTGATTGAAACACTACCAAATTCCTCTAGTAGCATAGAAGTGAGAACCCGCGAGATGGGGTATATCTGGGTGCTCCAGCATTTTAAACCTCCCGGGTTGAACCAAGCCCACGGATTTCTTCCAATGCTTCCTACATTTCCCCTTCCCCCACCTTGTACGCTTCCTATTGGTCACTTAAAACACCATTCTGGTGATGACGGTCGAGCCGTCAAAACATCAATACATACTGTGAGTGTCATTTCTTTGAGTTCCTGTGTGTACACACACACATATACAAAATCCCACACACATACACACACACACAAACACACACACACACTATTATATATATATATATATATATATATATATATATATATATATAAATTCACTGATAGTCATAACAAACACAGAAACCAAAACACAAAAGAGGAAAAACTCACTGTGTAGAAAAAGATAGGGACAGTAAAGAGGACATTAAGGGAGATGAAACCAAAAAAGATCGTTCAGGTAGAAAACATTCCTCTGGAACTATTGAAATGTTTAGAAAAATGTGGGAAGAAAACCCTATAAGAACTAATTCGTAGTATCTATGAGGAAGGAATCTGGCCGGAAGGCTTTGTAAGATCAGTGTTTCAGAACATGAAGTTTGATCCCACGCAGCTAAGTTTATCCTCAGGATCATGAGCAAACCGATAGAAATTAATCCAATGATTACTTAGGAAAAGATCAGTTTTGATTTAGGGAGACGAGAGGGACGGGTGATGCCATTGCAGCAATGAGATCACTAATAAAGAGAAATATGGAATACAATCAGGACGTATTTGCCTGTTTCGTAGACAAAGAAAAACCGTTAGATAGGGTGAATCGGGAAGAACAAATGAGTGTATTGCAGAAAATAGGAATGGATTGGAGGGACAGGAGATTGATCCGCAACCTGTACATGTTTCAGACTGCTCAGGTGCGAATTGGGGAACGGAGAGTCCGGATTAGCAGTATTAGGAAGAGGTGAAAGGCAGGGTTGCCCATTGTCACCGGTGCTGTTCAACGCATATGTGGAGAAAATGATTAAAGAGCCATGGGAAGAACTGGAGGTTGGAATGAAAGTCGGAGGGGAATTCGTAAAATCGGTTAGCTTTGCTGATGACGAAGCATTAGTTGTTCAGTCAGGCCAGGGTTTGCAAGCATTGCTGAGTGAATTGGAGGTTCAGTGCGAAAGATATGGGATGAGATTCAATATTAATAAAACAAAGTTCATGCGATTTTCCAGAAAGAAAATGGCTAAGCTAAATGTTAAAATACGCTGGGAAAATAGAGCAGGTTGAACAGTTTTCGTGTTTCGGAAGTGTTTTGGACCAATACGGTCAAAGTATTAGAGACTTAAGGAGAAAAATTGCGCTAGGCAAGGAGGCGTTCTCAAGGAAGAGGGAGTTGATGACGGGGACGTTGAGTAGGGATTATCATCCCTACAAGACAAGACTCGTAAAAACTGTGATATGGAGCGTAGCTATGTACGGCGCGGAAAGGTGTCACTGAAACAGGAGGATAGACGTAGATTGGAGGCTTTTGAAATGTGGGTGTAGAGAAGAATGGTGAAGGTAAAATGGACGGAAAGGAAAATAAATGAGGAAGTACTGGAGATGGTGGGTGAGGAAAGGGGTTTGTTGAGAGAAATCCTATGGAGGCATAAAAAATGGATGAAGGGCGTATTGAGCGGTAGTTAAATGTTGAAGAAGGTAATAGAGGGGAAGTGTTGGGCAAGCGAGGAAAGAGCAGGAACAGGATAGGGATGTTGGACGGGATAAAGGGAGGAAAGAAGTACACAGAGATGAAGAGGGACCTGATGTATATTAGGTTGCTGGATTGGGTTTATTTTGGAGTTACAAAATGATAGTTGTGTCCATCCAAAAACCTACCTTTACCGATAGATTACCATATATATATATATATATATATATATATATATATATATATATATGTATACATAGTCACTTTCTTGGAAACCCCACGAACGTGCACAATAATGTGAATTCACTAAATAGTCATAGCAAACACAGAAACTCACACATATAAAAGAGGGACTCACTAGTTCTCGAATTTTCGGTGGTACAACCACCTTTCTCAAGTGGAATTAGGAACAGAACTCTAATTCCTTTTGAGAGGAAGTTCTCTTCCTAATTCCTTTTGAGAAAGGTGCTTGCACCACCGAAAATTCGAGAACTAGTGAGTCCCTCTTTTATATGTTTTAGTTTGTGTTGGCTATGACTATTTAGTGAATTAAAATTTATATATATATATATATATATATATATATATATATATATATATATAAACCATGAACACAGTAATCAACCCGAAGGTCGGTTTATTAGTGGTAGGTAGAGCTCACCCATGTACTAAACCCGATGGTGTGTGAATATTCACACATCAGGGTAGGGGGGCCAGTTCCTTTCCCTGTGTCGATTATGGTTTCCCAGGAAGATCTGGTACCCGAAAAATCAACTAGCTTGGGTGGAGCTGCAGGTTCCTAGAATGCCTTGCCAGGGACTCGAACCCTGGACCTCTGTTCAGTAGTCCAAAACTCTACCCACTGGACCACCGTGACCCCTATATATAAAAAATAAATATATATTTTTATAAATATGCATAATATATGGAAAATATTTGTATGTAAAAATATTATGTAAAAATATTATGTAAATATATATATTGTATATATATGTATATATATACACGTATGTGTATGTACACATATATATATACATATATGTATGTATATATATATATATATATATATATATATATATATATATATATATATATATATATATATATATATATATATATATTCCTATAAGTGTGCGTGCCTGTGCGTGTGTGGTAAAACAAAACATTTTGGGGCAGAAATGGCTTATCATGACTGAATCTGTGTACACATCGGAACAATAGCATAAGGGCAAAAGGTCAACTTATGAATTAACAGGTATAATTACCTTAATCTCTATAATTTTTAAAGTTTTGGTCGCCGTATTGTAAATCACTCAAGATAAATGTTTTCTCTTTTACCAAGGACTGACACGGATCTCTACCAAAAATATACTTATCTGCTACATAAGTATGCTTTTCTTTTCAAATAAAATGCTTTTTTTCAGCCATAATCACTATTTTATGCATGAGTCCTATCTAGGGATATGCATATCATCTGGTCCCATGTACGAGTGTATTTGGATTCATGCTCACCTTTCCCTCCCAACACTATCTCATAAGACAAGAGTCTCAAGACGATACGATAAAGCAATTTCTTCTTTTCAGACGATGGGTTATGCATCTAGGTTTTTTATCATTTATTAGAGCTAATCTGCATCTTCCAAATCTCCTATTTAAATATTTGTCATTATCCTACGAGGTAACTTGTCCATTGAATCAGTACTCATTTGATTTACTGACAGAAGCAAAACTACATTTCGAAATTATACCAGAAAACAAAAAGTTTAAAATAACAACACAAATTAGGATAATCGCTGAGAAGAGCATTGCTACTGCTACTTTGAAAACCATTCCGACTCATATAGCTGAAATTATTTTGACACATAAACGGGTAGTTTTGCTTAGAGAATCCATGAAATATATCAGAAAATGAAGAGAGAATGCAAACAAACGAAAAAGAGCACAGCCACCGGTGCTGGCCAATGGAAGAGCAGATTAGGGTACCGTAATAACGACGGTGTGGCATAAATGATTGCGCCGATAGGTGACACACATTTCGGTGAGATATTGGGAGAGTGCGGACTCGGGGCTGGAATTATTTAAGAGGATTTCGCGAGAATAGCGAGAGGGCGTGACGAAGGGTTGGGTTTGGGATATTGTCGGGGAGGGGGAGAGGGGGTCAGCGGCACCCCCCAAAGGATCGATGCCCTCTCATTCGGTCCCTCCCCCTGCGTGCCACCATCACAAATGCACCCTCTTTCTCTCTCTTCCCTCGGACACTCCCATACGGGCACCCTCCGGTTTATTCCCACGCTCCCCTCCCCCTGTATTCTCCCATTCCTGCGACACGCCCCCAACTCACCCCTTCTATGCCCTCCTTTATAAATAGGCTGAACGATTCATTCCGCCGTTCGAGACACACGTCCATGCCGAGACGCCACTCCGGCTGACCGCCCACCCCACCACCTCGCGCCCCATCCCCGCTCACCTACCAGCGAACGGGAACATTTTGGAAATTGCAACCATTCCTGAGGGGGAAGATTCATCGATTACCGATATTAGTACTTTGTATATGAATTGGGAATCAGTACTATATGAAAAGGGAATGATTCATCCAACCTGCTGATCCAAGAGTAAATCTCTAATCAGAAGAGGAGAGTCGTTAATTCGAAATGGATTGGATGTACTTACATCTATGAACTAATATTACACAGGCCAACAGTGGTTTTGTTGCCGGAGCTTTTAATGTTGATTTAAAGAACAATTGGGGTGCTGAATCAAATTATGAGACTAGTTTTTTCCTATCAGCTATAGTTTTCAAGATATAGATATGTTGTTACTTACGTAAAAAAATCTTCTACATGATGATATGGGAATATTATATTAATAATAAAACCCACTAAATATAAAGACTTGATTTATTTCTAGGGCTGTTAAATCACCCAAAAACACAAAAGAATTTTACAATACAATTGAACACAGATACAAAAATTTTTTACTGCAATAAAACAAATTGAAAAGAAAAAAATACAGAAAAACATCACTCAACACATCGGAAGCTTCTTTTGCGCGATTTTCTTCTTCATTGTGAAGAAGTACACATTTTAAACTACGCTTGGAGCTATCAATAAACAAACGCAAATCACTAGCATAATATTGTGATAGTAGTCCCATTTTTTCCAAAAGACCCTTAACGTTTAAACAAAATGTAAGATTGTTTTCTTGAGTAAAGAAGGGTAGCATATCCTTTTCCCTTGTGCGATAAAAACTTATTTTTGTACCGGTACCGGTACCGTACCGTATTTTTGGTTTTTAATCTCATTGGCCTACAATATAGAAATATACATAAAACTTATTGACAGTTTATTGAAAATAAAAGGAACACCGCAGAGTGGTGATAAATTACTATACTTATAGATTTATTTAACTTTGAAAATTATTTTCCGGAATATATCAAATATTAAAACAACTAATCGTAAGATGTGCCAAATCTAAAAATGTAGAGCTGTTAAATAAAAACGGATTTCATATTTGGATTCAGCTCTACAAATATAGTTAAAATCAGCACAAAGATTCCCGGCACCAAAAAAAATATTTTTTTGTAGGCCTGTGTTATCTATAGAGATGAAAAATATCTTAATGGAGAGTGTTCGATGTCAGAGAGGAAATCAGCGTAAAACGTTTACATTATTCGATCATGTACTGTTTACAGCTCGACTATTTGTTATGTTTTCTCTGACTTCTTTAAGTTTTGTAATCTCGACTCTCGATTTTAAAAGAGGCGGGGGTTATTAATCCAGTGGTTAATGAGTAAAACTTAAAAAGTAAATATAACTCAGTTGACTATTGTCAGAGGGTCCACAGTTGAAATAACAGTTGATATTTTTGATTAGCTCGGACATAATTAAAATCGGCGAATTTATGCAGAGCCAGGGAACTTTGTGGGAGCATCATGTGGCGCGGCCACCTTTCCAGGATTTCAATATTTCACTCGCGTTAAACTTCTGAAAAACCGCGCCTTTCAAAATGAACATGCAGGCTGACTATTGTCTCTAAAAAGATCTTCAATTCTTCCGAAAGAATGATACCACACTTTTTTTGAAAAATAATAATTTTTGAAAACCATATTTTTTTGATACCATCGCTTTTACTTCTGATTGAACGGTTGCCCACCAAAGCAACTTGACGTTGGGAATATTCCTTTTGAATCACGCATGATTGACATTAATTAATCAGTAGGCCTTAAGTATTAATTTTTACATATTAATATTAACCTTCCTGCCTTTTACAACTGACTTAGGCACATAGTTCATTTCGTTATTGTTTAACCTAAAGTCAAATAACACCTCGCCTTTACTTACTCTTTCTTGTACATCCATTCTCCTTTTTTGAATCAATGTTCCTGATGTGCCACTTAATTTTTCACTAAATCGGATGATCGCATGCCTGTATTTTCTGCACAGATTTCAACTAGTCCTTTTTGCCTGAATATTTGCTAAATATGGATAGATGTTATCATGATAAGTTCGCAATTCTAAAAATGGATGTAAATACTTACAGCTGTTTGTAAAAATGATGAATGGCATTTGTCCATAGTCTCGTAACTCGATATTGCGGCAAAAGTCCTGTGAGATTACTTTATATTCTGTTTCTCGCCAAAATTTAGAACCAAGGTTTACTCAAATAAAAAGAATTTGATTAGGATAATAATTTTCACTCTATGAAAGAAGTGAAAAATTAAAAAAATTAAAATGCCACCATAGATTATATGTGTTGTCTACATTTCAATTGGCACCTAATTTTGGCAAAGGGTGTTGATGGAATACCATGGTACAGACCGACCTGTCGTCATCGCACTGAAACCATCTGCGATTTCATTTGATTTCTATTCTACTTTAGTTTTTATAAAAAATATTTGCTAGGCTTTTTATTTGTATATTATTTTGATTCCTCTACTAATGCCGTCGTTATAACTATACCATCATGCCAAATAAAATCTATTAATAAATATTCATTATTTATCAAATATTCATTTCTCCACTATTTTGTTGATGTTCCCAAGTAATACCTTTTCCGCATGTGAAATCTAATCTACGAGAAACGAATTCAGATCTCGTAGAATCGTTGAGTTCTCCCATTATTATGGTTTTCCCTTTTTGGAATGGTATCAACACAACACATTCTTCCGAGTAAAGTCATCCCTCAAATGCTAAGAATGATCTCATAAAATCCTCACCCCATTTCTACAAATATTTTCCAATATTTAAAAACCTTGAAAACTTTTTTTAAAGAGAACTACTTTAACTATTAATTTTACCATTCATTTCTTCCCTCTTTTCATAGTATATTTTGTCTTAATTTATATTTTATCTTTTAATTATTTATATTGTTTTCGTATAGTAAAAAAGGAATTTTTTCTACCATTCTGACCGCTACCTCACCTTCCTGGATGACGTTTGACATGTCCATTTCGACCTGTATCTGAAAACACCGTTTTTTCATTCCGCTCATTCAACCATGTTTAGTTGTTTCTATTATTTTATGTTATTATTTTATTGTTTATGTATATGAAAAATATATAGATTGTTTAGCACTTTTTACCTCATTTTATCAATTTCTGTTCTTATATTGCTCTATCTCCTTCTTTACTGATATCCATTTTTATAATAATTTTATTCTGTATTCATTCGCTTCCTAACCCTTTTTTTCTCTTTGCCAATCTTGCAATATCGTTTGTAACTTTCATTTTTCTCTATTTACAATATTCCCATTTCTCGTCTACTCTACTCGTTTCCTTATCCCTTTTAAGAATTTTAACTATTTGCTTATTTTCTCCAATTAATATTTCTACGTTTAACTTGTTATCTTCCTAATTCTCAAAGATTTAACGTTAAATAGAATGAAAATCACTTTGTTAACCGAATCCTTCCTGTAACCGGGAAAATATTTCAATTTCTTAATATTTCCTAAATTTCTTTAAATATAATTAGTATTATTCTTATCACCCTGTGTATCCTGTCATTTTCCGTATCTACCTATGTCTATTGTGGTATTTAAACCATATTTGAATTATGGCTAATCTATTTCTCTTGCATAACTCTTCAGTTTGCTCCTCGGACTCTATAACTTCACTACTCTACTACGTACTAGTTCACTCCGGCTCTCCCATTTATTTCCGCCACATTCGAATCATCCATCGCTATCAATTGTTTTGTTACAGGTACATTCACACTCATTTATCTAACTGCTTGTATATAGTACACTATACTCCATGCATCTTTTTCCTCCCAATGACTACTGTTCGACATATACATCTGGATTAACAGAAGGTTGAAAGTAATTTCTCTTATTTCTACAAATAATACTCTATCATTTCTCTCTTCCCGGAAAATATCTTTCTCCCTAGTTCCCCATGCATTGCTATGGCAACCTCAAGTTGTTTCTCATCGTATTTACTCCATACTACTCTGCCCTAATAATATCTGCTCCGTCCCACTTATTTCTTTCCCAGCCTTAACATGTTTGTATCCTCTCTCCATGCTTTATTGATATCCTCTGTCCTATGTATCGTTCTAACATTCCAATCCAAATGCGCGAATGCCTAAAGCCCCCTCAACGTTTTCCTATACCGCTAGGGCCAGACAACATGCTTTGACTTCCAATACTTTTTTGGAAAAAGTTGAGTGTAAGAGACTAAGTTTGAAGTGATGGACATTTATTATGGGATATTTTAGAGTAGTTTGGTACAGTAAGAGCTAATTTTTGCTAAATGAACTTTCTTAATTCCTCAATCTCTATCTATCCCCATCCTTACGGTGGGCAGTCTCTCTTTCATCAGTAATTTCTTCCAACTGTGGATCAATGTTGCATAAACTAACGACATCATCTTCGCGCCCCTCATTTTCTCATCTCTCTCGCAATCTCTCCCAAATATTTTAGGTAAAAATACTTTACCTGAAAACATTAAAGACGATCTTTAAAAATCATTAAACACGGATGAAGTTACTCCACACCTTGGGGTACCATCTTGTCGCGGTGTGGGGGCCCTGTAGCTGCAATTCTCCTGAGAGAAAAGCTGACTGAAGTACAAACTTTTACCCGGTGTGGGGTCACCCTTACCGATAATGTCGAAGGTGAGGAGAAAATCTAAGATTAGCCCTTAACGAAGAGACTGACTCATAACGAGTGACTGCAAACAGGGTCTGAACTAAATAGACGGCTGAATTATGCTTGGTATCTTTCTGCCTACGTGAAAAGCAGTGGGAAACTACCACACTATTATTCTCAAGAGGTTTATATAGACCTCTATGGACAAAATTCTGGAGGCAAAACTTCCCCTTAATTCGATCTCTGTGATGGACATGGATCGAAGCCAAGTACCGAAATGGGTAAACAAATAAAAGAAGAAGTTGAGAAGAGAGCGTAAAAAGCAAGACGTGGGAAGGAAATGATAAGAATAGGGACATGGAACATGCCTACACTACTTCAGGGAAGCAGGTTATAAAAACCAAATCAAGAAATGGAAAAAATACGAAGACACAATTTGGGGATGAATGACATGAGAGGGGCGAGAGTGGGAAGCTCTAGAGTGGAGAGAGTATAGTCCGTACGATTCACGCAAAGATATGGCTGAAATAATAGGAGTTCGAATAATGATAGAAAAAAGGAGTACAAATAAAGTTTTTAAGTTAAGAGTACATTAATGAAAGGATTATAATGATAAGATTGAAAGGAAAAAGCAATGACATTTAGATAATAAAAGTATAAATGGCTACTAATTAACAATCCAAATAAGATGTCGAAGAGTGTTATGAGACGGTAGAACTAATCACTGAAGAGGGAAAACGGAAGGCTTGCATACGTAGACGTAATGGGAGACTTTAGTGCTGTTGTAGTTGAGGATGGTGAGAATTAGAATGGAAAAATTATGACTAAGAAAAAGGAACGATAGAGAAAAAATACTGATTGACTTTAGCATGATAAACTTTCTGGTAGCTGATTGGACATTGTTTGAAACCAATAATAGATGTTATATACTTGGCCATTAAAATTTGATGACGTGATGCACCGAATTGGTTTAATTCTAGTACAACACAAGTACAGAAATAGTACTAAAATAGCAAAAGGTTATCCAGGCTCAGATATCAATTCTGCCCGTGAGAATTAAATGACAGGATTATCTCTAAAGCTGAAAAGTACGAAAGAAATAAGCAAGAGAAAATAGACACGAGAACGCTAAAGAAACTTTGAAAATCCGTAAATCTGGAAAAAAGTATTTATGAAATTGTTGATAGCCAAAGGATACACGAACTGTGTAAATGAGATATGGGATAATACAAAAAAAAACATGAAATAAGTAGCAAAATAGGCGGTTGTTGCAAAGTGAAGGCAGAAAATAAGATAGGAATGGATCACAGGCAAGATGTTACACGAAATGTAGGAGGGAAGCAGTTGGGAAAACTACAGAAGAAGATAAAAGGATTGTAGGAGACTTCTTCATGATATCAGAAAAGAAACACATAAGGGGTGATAAGTACAGCGAGATAGAAAAATTAGATAGGAAAAAAATATATGATGTTATGTATAAGTAAAAAAGATACCTCTTATTTAATGGAAAAGTAAAAAGTAGACTTGAGATAGAAGACAAAGACTGGAAAATTTTTAGTAATCCAGACAAGTTAATAAAGAGGTGGGAGGAATGCAATGAATGTTTATTTGAATGGGAGAAATTAAACCATGGAAAGTGGATTAGAACTAGAGGAAGCAAACAGCGTGGTTGATGACGTACTTGAAAATAAAGTTGAAGCATCTGTAAAGGAGAGGAGAAATGGGAAAGTAATAGGAGTTGAAAATCCAGTTAAAATATTATAATCAAATTCAAGTGTCTCATGGTTCATTAGTTTAATATTAAATTAGGGAAATAATTTTAAATTAAATAAAATAAAATTTAATAATGATAAAAACATGCACATAAACATTCAGATAAATTATGTCCCTGGAATATGGTCATTCTTTAAGTGAAAAATCAGCTGTTTTGACTATAAATATTGCTTATCCTGAAAGCAAAATTATGATAATCTTATAAATTTTAGCTCATAATCCTTAATACTTACCACAACCTCCGAGGCAATGAAATTATTAAAATTACAAAGTTCATCTGCTTTAAATATAAAGTAAGAAGGAGAGTGCCTTGCAGGGATTTTGAAAAAAGTATCGTATATGGAATCCAAATCATAATGTAAAAAGAAACACATTAATCATGTTCGCATAGAGAATTTTGTTAGAGAAAACAGGTATGTCTAATGTTAGAAATCTCGACTGACTCTAAACGCTTAATAGGTCAAATCGTTCTTTGCTTGGTACGCATGTGACGGGAATTCCAACTTTCAGCTAGTTTCACTCCTTCGGTTCTTTTTCAACGGAGTTTTGCGTTTTCCTGGAAACTCCCGCAGAGGGCAACGGAAGATAGGGGCTGGATGCGGGAGGGAGGCGGAGGTGGGCTGGGGCGTAGAGACAGCGGTGTTGAGGAGAGGAGGGGCGAGTGAGCAAGGGGATGGATGAGGTGAGAGAATCTTTTGAAGTGTACAAACACATTTTCGCACAACCCGGAATGTTTGAAACCCAGACACGCAACGAGGTGACGATGAAGAAAAGGGAGGCGGGGGAGAAGAAGTTTGCGCGCGCTGGCACGCGATGTGTGTGAATGCGTGTGCCCGCGCAGGAGAAAGGAGAGACGCACGTGGGCGGCGGAGAGTGGGTTCGTGTGGCGGCTGGGGGAGGGTTCGAAGAGGAGGATGCAGTGGATGAGGGTGGGAGCGAGGGTGTGCGGGGGATGGCAGCAGTCGAAACAGACTTTCGGAAAGAGAGAGAGAGGAGGGCGGGCTCGTGGCGAAGCACTACTTTGGGTCTAGAAACAAATACTTTATATTGGCCTCGGAAGCGTAATTACTTAAAGGCATTCCGAAGTGAGGGAAACAAGGGGAATTGGAGGAGAGATGTCGAGTTGGGTGGGTAGGAGAGGATGGGTGAGGCTTGACTGAGGGACGAGAGTGAGTGTCGTGAACTGGAGTCGTGGAGACGAGGAGAGGATTGGAAGGGGAGGATTTGAGTGGGTGGAGAGGGCGAAGGGCTTCGGGTAGAGGGAGAGAGACGGGGGCGATCGTGCGGGAAGAGGAGGAGGGGGCGATGGAGCGCAAAAGGGCACGTTCCGTGGCAGCCGTAGACCACGTCCCGGCCGGGAGAGAAGATCAAAGCGACCCCACCGCTCTATATGCGGAGGGAGGACTCTCTCCCGAGGAGGGAGGCCCAAGGGAGGAGGCCCCGCAGAGAGAGAGAGAGAGAGATGTTTCGAGCGGGATGGGGCGCGGCGGCTCGCGGGGATCGCCCCGTGGTCCCTCCCCATCCACGCCCTCCTCGCTCCCTCCATTATAGAAACCAAACCACCCGTCCCTTCTTCCCTCGGAGGCTCTTAATGAGCGCGCATGGGAGGTGGCGGCGTTCGGATTGCGAGAGCGACGGTCGAGCAGATGCGACGGCCCTGAGGGGGGGCCATGGTTGAGAGAGGGCGGGAAGGGGGGATCGTCCAAGGGGTGGGCCGAATAAAGTGAGTCTCCTGTCGTTTGATTTTCAGATGAAATTCTCATGTAAGAATTTCATGTAACATATGTGGATCGTGTGGAATGGTGTCATCATGGGTTGTTGCCAAATTTTGGATAGGAAATGGTTTTGCTTCCAGGGGAACATTCCTAATTTTTTTCCAAACTTACCGTCACGACTAGAGTGAACGGAAGAAGACGATTTAACAACAAATGCACTATCCCCCGAGTGAAAATACTAATAAGTATTTAGGATTCAACAGTGATGGTGTGATGTTATTAATCGAAAAATTATATGAAAATTTTTGGAATAAAAATTCATGCAAGTTTTAATTAATATTATATATATATATATATATATATATATATATATATATATATATATATATATATATATATATATATATATATATATATATATATATATATATATAATCGAATCGCCAGGGTTTGTGGTGAAATTATAAACATAAATGTATTTAGATTTCGTCAAATCACTCATTATTGTTCTTGGTGGAAGAAACACTGATATTATCAATGTATCAATAATTATTTTTTAATTAGTACAGTGCGTAAGGGAAACTGGAATGTGCATTCATTTCTGGTTGGTACCCTCGGTTTGGACACCTGGCATTAGAAACGTAGACAAGGAAATTCTGTCTATATTCCTCATATTTTGTCAATATGTTTTGTTGAGTGTATTTTGAGATAAATCAGTTCAAAACATTGTAAAAAGATATAAATTGGAATTAAACCGAATACCTTCGAGAACTGTCAACACAAGCATCCTAGAATTGATATTTAGACTTGATGAAGTGGGAAAAATGAGAGCGGTGAAAAAGCCATCCGGCTCAAAAGGAACCATCGATTCCTTTCTGAATGCATTAATCATTCTGGATTCCGTTGTGGCCTCTCACAACGTCAAATTCTTTGGAATTTTAAAGAAATTTCCGATAAAAATATTCAGCAAGGCTCCTTAAGTTCGTATTTTGTGAGGTCTGTTACAGCATCTGCTATTTTTGTGTAATTTGCGTCATTTTCACTTTTTATTTTATTAATCTTTCTTTGTAGAAAAAATATTGATGCCGTTTAATTGTTGCATTATTAATAAATAACAGTTTCAGGCGTCACATGGTGGAAATCCTTCATGGTGAAAGAAGACATTTTGAGGTTCCACATAGAGTATTTTATTACGATCGAGGTTTCGTTAGAGCGTAACATCATGTTAAAATCTTTCCAATGTTGTACTAAAAAGATTATTATTTTTAAAAAATCCAAAAAAATGTGTTTAAAAAATTTTCTTTGAGCAAATCAATTACCCCCTCACAAAATATGAAGTTGGTTGAAGCGAAATTCGAAGCGATCCTATGTGATTCACTGTTACAGAAGACACAGCATTTTTACGTTCCCATCATAGCGTTGGAATTTCCTTGTTCGACTTATCTCTCCCCACGAGGAACAACCCCTGTCAACAACCGCTGCCTTCTGCGCTTTTCATTCTGTATCCCAAGAAATGGAATCTGGAGAATTTTAAATCTAAATGAGAAGGTGAGTTGTTGATTCGATAGAGTGGTCACAAGAGAGGTCAGGAGTTTGCCCTAAAAGGTGATGGGTTGCAGCCCGGTCCGCCTCTCATCCACTCCCCGTGGTGTGTAAAGGCGTCAACAGACGAAAATGAAAGGGAAAAAAGATTTACAGATGAGAAAAACAATATAATTAGTTTAAAAATAACCCAGTACTTGTACCAGAAACTCCCGGCTACGTAGTAGTAAGGACTTTCGGCCGTTGACTGGAAGATGAATATGGTTCTGTGCATCTTCAGTTACACTCGGGGCGAAACTGAATGATAGATTTAAGAAATAGCCGCGAAAATGTTCGTGGAGCGGTGTGCCAAGTTCAGTATCTAAACTGATGAAAGAGTACAACAAGTTCCCCGGAAACTGCGATCTAATCCATGATTGGTAGTCAGGGTAGTAGATTTCCTCTTTTTGGGCCCACCAATACTTATTTACAAGATCCATGTATCTGTAATGCTCGAATACCATAAATTAAGTGCAAGGCGGATACTAAAAGTGCTTACTGGCCAGCACAAAGAGCATGAATGGACGAGCGTTAAAAGACCTCTTTCTACCTCTTTACAAGACGGAGAGGTTGCACCTAGCGACTACTTCCTCTACTCGCACTTGAAGCAGAAGCAAGCTTGGTAGACTATATTTGGAAGACGACGAGGAACTCAAGACCTCCGTTGTCAATTGGTTCAATTCCCAGGCGGCGAGCCTGCAGGTTCGGGGATTAGAGGCGCTGATACTACGTTACGAAAAGTGTTTAGAAGTTAACTCGGATTGCGTAGAAAAGTTAGGTAAATTAGTAGAAAACTAAAACCGTCAGTAAACACAGTACATTGTTCAAACCTATTATCTATTGATAGAAAGCTATCTATTGATAGATAACAATTTGAGAAACAAAATGTTTTTGCCATAACTCATTAAAACGGCGCATGCAATACTGGAAGACTGAGCCTTAATTGGAAGTTTTCCTTTCTACTATAATGCAATTATTACTTCAATAGACCTGAAATACAATTTGGTTTTAATTGAAGAGACCCGAAAAATATATTTTGGAGAACGAAGATAAAAGGCGCGAACATTATGGAAAGGAATCGTTTGAAGTAAGAAGAATTGTGTAAGTTCACACGATACACTTCATTAGAAAATATGATGAGGTAGTTAACAAAGGACAAGTATTTTCCACAAATAAATTGAAATACATGAATGAATAATGATAATACGAAACATTTTCTAAGCCCAAAATATGCACAATAATTTGTGCAGGAAACGGATTGATTCGTAAATTTACGTCCAAACTGTAGCTGAACTGTCAACTTAATAGGAATTTAATTCGGACGCGACATACAACACGTAAAATTAAAAAAAATATTGTTAGCTAAATTGCAAATCTCATCAAATACCTTCTCTCACAAATTTGTCGACTATTATTTGAAATTGTTCTTACGGTATACTTTTTTTATATCAGCCACCATATCTTTGACAGCCCGCAACATGCTTCTACGGCTTAAATGTTTATAACTTCAATTAATTTTTATTTTCTGAGCTGTAAATGTTTAGCGGTATTTTTCGCGTGTTCAAAGATTAGACCGAGGTAAAGCAAGGCGTTACTTCCTTCTATGGCGCGGAAACACCACTCCCAACCCTTCCGACCAGGCAGAGCAACCAGCATGAACTTGAAGGGAGACCCACAGAGGTACGTGGGATACATTTTAAAGCTGTTTAGAAGACCGCAGTCTTCTCCGAGGTGAGCTCCTCCATTCAATGCGGTTAACCGCCGGGAACCCGAGGTGCAGAGCATTGTAGGCAATGGCTTCAGAGGTACCCATTGGAATCGTTGAAGCAACTCAAGGTTAGGGTCCAAGTTAAAATCCACGGTGACCTTTGAAATTCTATCAGTGGGTTATAGATAGATAGATAAAGGACTTTATTTGGGCGAAATTGAGACCTAATGGTCCCTTCTTCCATTTAACCCATTGTCTTATACATATTAAACAAGGTATAAAATTTATAAAATACATGCATATACACACATAAATACATATAGAAAGACACAAATTTTAACACCTAAAGTAAAGGAAAACACATATATATATATATATATATATATATATATATATATATATACATATACATAAATAGTTAGGGATACACCAACACATACAAGCATACACAGAGTAAAAGAAAGTGATTAGAGAAACATTAGGATAAGAAAAGTGTAAGCAAAGAAATAGGTTTGTGGGAAAAGCTATGGTGAACGTGGCATTGCTCACCTAGTAAAAACTCACGCGGGAAAACACCCACGAAGAGGAGGGGGTTGTGAAAAACCCGCGAAAGCCCTATTATTGGAGGAAAGATACACAATATTGTAACAATCATTTGTATAATATACATGTTTTAAATTACTGAAGATGAAATGATGACACTAATTATATTGACAAAAATTACCAGTAATGAGAAAACAGAGTATTAACTAAAAATGAAGATGAAAATTCTACTGCTTGAGATGACAAAATAAAGAGCAGAAACTGTAATCTGTGTAGAGGCTGAGTGAAATGAGAGAGGGTATAACGGTTAAGTTGTGTACCTTAGGAGAATGAACTTGTGAAGTGCTCTCTTAAATGTTATTGTGGATGGAGAGTTTTTTATGTCATTTGGGAGAGAGTTCCACAGACGACATGCTGTAACATGAAATGATTTGTGATAGATTTCCGTGCGATGTTGTGGGACAAGAAGTTTATTGTTACCCCTAGTGTTCCTGTTGTGGATTGAGCTGATGGGCAGGAAGTTTTTGTATAAATACTTAAGTGTGTGATTTGAGAATATCCTGTAGAAAATTGAAAGAATATGTAAATGCCTGCCGCCTTCTAGCTTTATCCAGGATATTCTTGTAAATGAGTTGGAGATATGATCGTATATTCTAAAATCGTATATGAACCGCACACAGGAATTATGGGTCCTCTGAAGTTTGGCTTTCAGTTCTCCTGAAAGGTCTTGGTATACTACATCACAGTAATCTAAGTGGGGTGTAAGAAGATATGATACCATAAGAATCTTTAAGGAGGGGGGAGCAATGTGCTTTAACCTTTCCAGAGAATGCAGGGATGAGTTTATTTTCTGCAGATAGCAATTTCGTGATCAGTCCAGGATAACGTTTCATTAACCAAAGCGGGTTATCTTGCGGGCAGCGCAAATCACTCATTCCGTGCATGATGCAGAGCCAAAATAGTAAATTACATATTAAAGGAAAACGTTAGCCGGTGGGGCAGAAATATAGGCGACGTATTTTGGTAAAGGGATGATTCTCCGTTGGAACAAACGTCATTCAAGAACAGAAAGGAGATTCTACCATAAGATAATTTATTGAGTAATATTGCATTTCTATCGAGGGAGATCTCGTTTCTTTCTCTGGATTTCCCGATAACTTTCCCTTGATATTACTAATATGTTATTAAAAATTTAATTTAAATACCCTCTGCAACTTACATCTACATTGCAAGAAAATCTCGTTTTCGAATTTGCGGAGGAGGAAAAGGTAAACGATCAGTTAGAGGACATAATTGCGTGTATTCCTTCAGGGAAACACTTGATAGTAATGGGGGTTTGCAATACGACTGTAGACGAGGGAAGAGATGGTGATGAGGTTCGGGACTACGGTTTAGGAACAAGGAATGACCGCGGAGAAAAAGCAATTGATTTCTGTAGACGTTAGGGGTTAGTCAACACCAACACATGTTTTACACCACAAAAGGCATAGGTACATGGAAAACGCCAGGTGACTCATAAAGGTATCAGTTAAATTATATTATGGTTAGGTACAGGTTTAAGAACAGTGAGATAAATTCTCCCAGTTTCCCAGGAGCGGATGCGGACTCTGACCACGATTTAGTAGTTATGAAATGTAACGTCCGTTTCAAAAAGATAAGGCAAGGGCGGCGGGTTAGGAAATGGAATGTAGAAGCATTAAATGGATTAAAGAGGAAGGAGTATCTGCAGGCTGTGAAGAAAATGATGGATGACGGTGAAGAACTGAGTACTACGGAAGAAAAATGGAAATGTATCAAGAAAGGGATATCGAAAGCCGCCAAAGACACTATAGGAACCGGTAACGGGAAAAAGATAAGGAAACCGTGGATCACGGATGCGATGATTACAAAAATATATGAGGAAATAAAACAGAGGAATATAGGCAAAGAGTTAGGCAAAAGGAAGTACAAAGAGTTCAATAATTAACTGAGACGAACAATAAATAAAGCAAAATAAGCATGGTGGAAGATGGAGAGGGAGAATATGGAAACTTTGCAGAGGAAGGGTGAAATTGGTGCGCTATACAGCAAAGTTAAATCTCTATCGGGAAGTAAGAAGGGAAGATCTGTGCTAACAGTTAGAGAAACGTCGGTTTTGATAATATTTGAAAGAGAAAATATCCAAGAGAAATGGATGTAATATATAGGAGAAAGTATTGTAACTAACATAGGTCAACAAGGTTAGACATGGAAAGAAACAGTCATAGAGGAAGATAGCTGAGCAGGCATACTCGTCAATGACATAGAAAGTGCAAAAATAGAGATGAAATCAAATAAGGCAGTGAGGGTAGAAAACATTCCCACAGGAATGCTAAAATGTTTGTGAAAATGTGGTTGGATGAGTCATATGGACTGTTTCGTACTATCATAGAGGAAGGTATCTGACCAAAAGACTTGTGAGATCAGTGATAGTTCCTATTCCAAAAAAAGGTAAATACTACATCACGTGAGAACTAAAGAATTACTCTGGATCATCAACAAAAGAATAGAGAGCAAGGCAAATGATTACTTAGGGGATTATGAGTTTGGGCTTGGGTATGGGAGAGGCTGGCGTGAAGACATAACGGTAATGAGATCACTAATCGAGAAAAATATACCTGTGGAATACAATCGGGACGTATTTACCTGTTTCGTAGATTTCGAAAAGTCGTTTGATAGAGTGAATTGGGAAGAACAAATGAGTGTATTGCAGAAAATAAGAAATGAATTGGAGGGATAGAGGGCTAATCCACAACATATACATGTCTCAAATTGTTCAGGTACGAGTAGGAAACGGTGATTGCGAATGGACAGTGTTAGGAAGTGGTGTTAGGCAGGGTAGCCCATTATCACAGAATCAGTTTAACTCATATGTGAAGAAAATTATTAATGAGGAATGGGAAAGCTAGAGATAGGGTTGAAAGTCCGCGGGGATTTAGTAAAATAAGTTAGCTTTGCAGTTAAACAAGCCTTAGTTTGTCAGTCAGCCAAAGGTTTGCAAGAGTTGCTGAGTGAATTGTAAATTCAATGAAATAGATTTGGGATGAAAATCAATATTAAAAATGCCAAGAATTTCAATTTTCTAGAAAGAAAAAAGCTATGCTAAACCTTAAAACAGGAGGAAAGAACTAGAGGAGATAGAAAAATTTATGTGTCTCCGAAGTGTTTTGGACGAACACGGTACGTGAATATAGTAGGAACGTAAAGAAAAGAATTACGCTAGGCAAAGAGGCTTTCGCAAGGAGAAGGGAGTTGATGATAGGGACGTTGAATGAGGACGTTAAGAAAAGATTCGTTAAAACTTTCATGTAGAGCGTAGTTACCGCTGAAGCGAGATGATAAAAGTTGATTGAAAGCTTTTGAAATGTGTTTGGAGAAGAATGGAGAAGCTGAAATTGACCAAAAGGAAAATCAATGAGGAAATACTAGGTATGGTGGGCGAGGAGAAGGGTTTGTTGAGAAAAATAATAAGAAGGCAGGAAAAATGTATGAAGGGCGTATTAATTGGCAGTGGGATATTAAAGACTAAGAGCAATAGAGGGGGAATGTTAGGGAAACGAGGAAAGGATAGGAACAGAATAGGGATACTGGACGGGATGAAGGGAGGAATGTAGTACACAGAGATGAAGGAGTTGATGTAGATGAGGTTGCTAGGTTGCGTTTTGTTAAGAGTAAAAAAAATATTTATTTGCCGGTATATTACATAGTAATACAGGATATAATATATATGAGTCACCGTGGTCCAAGAGTAGAGTGTTGGATTACCTATTGAAGGTCATAGGATCGATTCCTAGGCAAACCTCTCTGAGTACTTTCATCTCCACCCAAAGTTTTTGATTTTTCTGGATTTTTCACAGATCTTCTTGGGAAGGCATAACCTCGTGTACATAAACACGGCCTGTGTATTTGTTTTACGCACACGTTTCCGCGTTGCCATTTGTGAGCACGCAATTTTTCAGCTTCTTTGGAAAAATGCGATTTCTTTGCGGATAGCTCTGAAATTCCTTATTCCCTTGTCTCATTTGGATTTCTTCCTACAAATCTCTCTTAACCTCTGCGTAGCCTAGAACCTTCTCGTTGGTTTTGCTTTCGTTCCACTTCACATTTTCTTTCTTTTCCACTCTCTCATTTAAAAAGCTTCAAATCTATGCGTATCATTTTTATATTTAATTTTTCAGTGCTATACATAACGGCTCGAGGAACAGAAATATATTTTAGCCAAACTTTCAAAAGGACTTAAATGTTGACTTCGCACAATTACTATGTTGTCAACTCTGCCGTGCACTCTATTGATGGCGGAAACTTACCATGTAAATATATACAACCTGAGGGTACATAACCAACTTTCCTTGATTTTAGTCCCTCAAACACGTTCTAATAGATCCCCTCTACCTTCTGGTAAACCACAAAACATGGCTTAGGTATTGGCTAAATGAGCTTCGTAATTGGGAATCATTATTTATATGAAACCGAGCATTATTAATCATATGTAACTGTTAACGGTGACTAATATTGGCCAATATTATCGTAGAATATTATATGCTACCCATAAGATATTGTTCCTATTAAATTAATGTTATTATGCTATAGTGCCATTAATGCTATTAAATCAGGCATTTGAATCTTTAAATGCATGGTGTGCCTTTGTAAATCCTCATTCTAGATAATTCATCCTCGGCCTTGTTATTACGCGTTTCGCACTGAATTGCTTCTTGGCGGTTTTTGGTGCAAATGTCGATTTACAAAAGCAATGAGTAAATTTCAGGATAAAATTGTCCATTCCGGAAGAATTGAGTACAAGATAAGTAAAGTTATGTTGGCCTCGATATAGAAAGATGTGCAGAAATATCCGCAGAGTTCAGGGTGGGACCTATTTACCTTTATTAAACTCAAACACTGCTTATCTCATAAAATGTCCCCTAACATTCTATTAATTTAAAGTTATGGTGACCTCTTTTCAGCTATTCCAAGGACCAGAAGAACCAGGTGGTGAATATTCTGGTTAGAAATAGGCTCTTGTGAAATGCTGCTCTAAAACATTACTCGGACTGGTAACAGATGACAATGACCGAGACATAATGAAAAAGTATAAAAATGGGCTCATAACATTTTAATTCACAAATTTTAAAATACTGCTTTAAAATTGCACGAAAGATCCTTCAAAAATCTCTACACTTCTCGAGGCTGTCACTCCACTCAATTTTGCTTTCTTCTTCTATATCTCTCCTTTCTCCACCATTTCCGCGTATTTTTTTAGCCTTTGGTACGCACATCCCTCACCGTTTTTGTGCGCGCCCTATCAATCCCTTCGATATACGATGTACATATGTGTGTGTCTATATACACAGCCTCACCCAAACGCACGCTCACCCTCGCTCCTCCTCCCCAGAGTTCCACACATCACGCCCCCCCTCCTCTCCCGCCCCCTCCACTTAACACAACCCCCGCGTGAAATCCCCCTTTGCCCATCCCATCACACACCCGATGGATCTTCGGTGCAAAAGGGAAATTCGACGAGCAGGTGGGGGCGGATATAAAGGGTGAGAAAAGAGGGTGTTGGGCGGAGTAGGAGGGGGGCTAAGAGAGCGCGTCTTGCTGAAAGGAGAGAGGGCGCCTTTCACGCTCTTCCCCATTTGGCATATGTGTGCGAAGGGGTGCATGTGAAGGGGTGTTCGAGCTACGCCCCCTCCTACTTTCGCCGCCCCTTCGCGTGATGCATGGCCGCCATGTCTTCGGCGTGGAAACCAAGAACGTGACCCTCCTTCACACACGCGGCGGCTGGCTGCTTGAATGGTTTCGGTTGGAAGGGGCGAGAGGGGGGAGCTAGAAGGGAATTGGAAGGTGAGGATATGCTCCTAAGCGTGGTAGGGAGGGAGGGAGATGACGTCGGCTTAAGGGCACCAGAATCGACACGAGGGTTGTGACCTGCGGTGTGTTTTTGTAAATTGTGAATTTTCTGCGAAGCAACGAGTAGTATGGGATGTTCCAAAGGCCCGTTTGGGATTATGTTTATTTGTTAAAGTAAATACCTTCAGTCAGTTTTTTCAGATAAGGGTAGGTTGCACATGCGGATGCATTATTTGGTCCACTAGAAAATTCCAAGTATTTAACCTACAGCTTCTTTTCACATATATACTCCGATTATTTTAACTCCAATGAATAGTTAGCATTCTGACACTTTATCTCCGAGTCCACATGGGAAGTTTGGATTTTTGGTAACGGTATTATTCCTGAAATAATATTTAATACTAGCAAATACATTTAATGTTATTGTTTTTTAATAAAATAATCCATGCGGATTATTTTGTCACGAATTTAATGAGTTACTATGAATTATTTGTAACCTGCAATTTTGCATAGGCTATTCCAAAAAAAGATAATGTTTTTATTATATTATATTATCAACAAAAGCAATTGAATTCTGCAGGAGAAAGGGGTTTGTCATCACCAACACATGGTTTATACACCACAAAAGGTATAGGTATACATGGAAAATGCCAGGTGACTCAGAAAGGCATCAGATAAATTATATTATGGTAAGGCTTTAGGAACAGTGTGATAAATTTGTACAATTTCCTAGGACCGGATGCGGACTCTGACCTCAATTTAGTTGTTATGAAATGTAACGTCCGTTTCATAAAGATAAGGCAAGGGCGGCGGGATAGGAAATGGAATGTAGAATCATTAAATGGATTAACGAGGAAGGAGTATCAGCAGGCTGTAGAGAAAATGGTGGATGACGGTAAAGAACTGAGTACTATCGAAGAAAAATGGAAAGGCATCAAGCAAGGGATAGGAACCTTGAACGGGAAAAGGATAAGTAAACCATGGGTAACGGATGGGATGATTGCAAAAATGGATGAGAGAAGATGATGGAAAAATGTAAGCACAGAGGTAGGCAAAATGAAGCACAAAGAGTTTAACAATAAATTGAGAAGGGCAACAGATAAAGAAAATGAAGAATGGTGGAAAACGCAATGCGAGGATATGGAAAGTTTACAGAACAAGGGTGAAATTGGTTCTCTATACAGCAAGGTTAAGTTATTATCGGGAAGTAAGAAGGCAAGGTCTGTGCTAACAGTGAAAGAAAAGTGGGGTAAGATGATAGTTGAACGAGGAAAAATCCTAGAGAGATGGAAGAAATATATTGAAACGCTGCATGATAAGAAACTTAGGCCGACAAGATAAGACATAGAAAAGGAGCATGACGTAGAAGAAGATAGCTTAGGTCCAGGCATACTCGACGATGAAATAGAAAGGGCATTAAAGGAGATGAAAGCAAATAAGGCCGTGGGAGTGGACAACATTCCTGTAGAATTGTTGAAATGTTTAGGAAAATGTGGGAAGGAGAATCTATATGGACTGATTCGTAGTATCTTTGAGGAAGGAATCTAGCCGGAAGATTTTGTGAGAAGAGTGTTAGTTCGTATTCCAAAAAAGGCAAAGACTACATCATTTGAGGATTACAGATCAATAAGGTTGATGTCCCATGCAGCTAAAATTTTTCTCAAGATCATCAACAAAAGGATAGAGAGTAAGACAAATGATTACTTAGGGGATGATCATTTTGGGTTTAGGAAAGGAAGATGTATGCGTGATGCCATTGCAGTAATGAGATCACTAATCAAAAGAAATATAAAATACAATTAAGATATATAGTGTTCGCCTGTTTTGTATATTTCGAAAAAGCGTTTGATAGAGTGAATTGGGAAAAATTAATGCGTGGTTTGCCGGAAATAGGAATGGATTGGAGGGACAGGAGATTGATCCGCAACGTGTACATGTCTCAGACTGCTCAGGTGCGAGTGGAGAACGGAGAGTCCGGATGGACAGTGTTAGGAAAAGGTGTAAGGCAGGGTTGCCCATTGTCACCGGTGCTTTCAACCTTTATGTGAAGGAAAAGATTAAAGAGGCATGGGAAGAACTGGAGGTAGGAATGAAAGTCGGAGGAGAATTCGTAAAATCGGTTAGGTTTGCTGATGACCAAGCATTAGTTGCTCAGTAAGCTCAGTAAGCATTGCTGATTGAATTGGAGGTTCAGTGCGATAAATATGGAATGAGAATCAATATTAATAAAACAAAGGTTATGCGATTTTCCAGAAAAAAAGGTTAAGCTAAATATTAAAATAGGCGGTCAAAAAATAGAGCAGGTAGAACAGTTTATATATCTCGGAAGTGCTTTGGACCAATACGGTCAAAGTGGTGGGGATGTAAGGAGAAGAATTGTGCTATGTAAGGAGGCTTTTTCAAGGAGGAGGGAGTTGATTACGGGGACGTTGAGTAGGGATTAACATACCTACAAGACAAGACTCGTAAAAACTGTGATATGGAGCGTAGCTATGTACGGCGCGGAAACGTGGTCGCTGAAGCAGGAGGATAGACGTAGATTGGAGGATTTTGAAATGTGGGTGTGGAGAAGAATGGAGAAGGTGAAATGGACCGAAAGGAAAACAAATGAGGAAGTACTAGAAATGGTGGGGGAGGAGAGGGGTTTGTTGAGAGAAATCCTATGGAGGCAGGAAAAATGGATGAAAGGCGTATTGAGCGGTAGTGGAATGTTGAAGAGGGTATTAGAAGGGAGAATGTTGGGCAAGCGAGGAAAGGGCAGGAACAGGTTAGGGATGTTGGACGGGATGAAGGGAGGAAAGAAGTACACAGAGATGAAGGGAGACCTGATGTAAATTAGGTTTCCTGATTGGGTTTTTTTGGAGTTACAAAATGTTTATTGATAGTTTTGTCCAGCTAAATACCTAACTTAAGCGGTAGATTATCTAATAATAATGTATGTCTGTGTGCCATGTATTAAGTAGGCCTTATCTTCAAATACCAGTACAACTTTGGGTCTTTGATGTGGGGAATATTTTGATGGTACACATGTAGTTTTAGATATAACTAATGATTCGATGAGTGTATATGAAAAATGAACGATATTTACCAGGTAGAAAAACCAGAAAAATTTTCATTGATCATATTGAACATAACTTCAAGTCAATTCCTAATTGCATCCAGTCTTTAATTGCTAATGCATGCTATAACACACTACCATAGAACAGTAGCATGACAGATTTAAATCAACTTGTGGTCGTCAGTTACCCTATGTAATACATGCCCAGTAAAATTCGGAAACAACGGCAAAGGTGTTGATGTGGCCGAAGACGTGGGGTTCATCGTTGGCGCAATTATGTGGTTAGTCTCATAAACGAATGAGATACCAAGTGGTCGTTTAAAGGGGGCTTTAAGAAGAAATATAAGGAAGGGCAGTGGCCAACTTTAAATATGCTCTCTTCTCTACATGATATGAAATTTGAAATATTGAAGTTAGGGTGGCAACTGACCGGTTTAACTTAACTTAACGTAAACAGGATAAGCTTAAGAATATGGTTATATATTGATCCAAGAATATATCTGGGTTCAGCCGAACTTTGCTATATTTGAACCTCGTACCGTCCCACTACAGCTGAAAGGTGTGTTTTAAAATGATTCCATGTAGTCGTGCAATTAAAGCTATCGAAACAATTACGGTGAGTTCCTTTTGAGGTGGAACACGGATATTTTCACAATTTTTGTAAATGGTAAAATTGCAACTAGTTTTGGGCGAAATAGAGCAAGAAAATTGATCAAACAATGGTTCATTCTTTTTCAGCCACCAACATTTTAGTGTATGTTCTCAGACGATATAAATCCTTTGAGTAAAACTCCAATATGCATAGTTAAGACAATATTTTTCTCATTTGGACTATTTTTTACCGACAGGAATTCAAACTTCCAGGGAAACGAAAAGTACATCGTTAAAAGTGTTGAAAGAGTGGTTTTCGAGTTTATTAGTAAATTCTGAAATTCCACTCACTAAATTTGTGGAGTTGCAAAGTAAGCAATTTTATTTCAATAAGTTTTGTAAATTCCATAAAATTACTCAGGAGACAACAAATTATGTTGGTAAAGTCTAGTAAATTAGTAAATTCTTTGAATAAAAGTATATCAACAGCATTAATTAAGATTAATTTTTACGACATTATTGAGTTAAATCCGTCTTAAAAACCAATCGTTACCTAATATTACTTACCTTATCCTCTGTGTTTTAAATAATGACATTCAATTTAAACATAGAAACAAATAATGAAGCATTTAAAATAAAACATATTCAGAAGTTGTAAATGTATCATTATAAGTTTAAAGGTATCAGGTACTAAAATTCATGACATGAGTAGGCGAGCAAAATGGGAGAGGGACACACTGAGGATGGTTTCATACCTCTTTTGGGTTGGCTGGGCGAAACTTTTTACGAGGGGTGGCATCGATGAGGGTGAAGAAGACAGGTGGGTTAAGTCCAAACTCCATTACATGGAAAGAGAATGAAAATGACTTGGCTCCGATGAGAGGAAAACGATCTAGAATAGGGTGATAAATGATTGAGGTGTTTTGCCCGGTGGGCTTCCCAAGGTACGACGAAAAATACAGAGAATCGGCGTCAGAGCATTCATTCAACTTATCAAAAATTGAATAAAAGCCTCTAATATAACAAAATATAGACAAAAATGGACGGGAGAGAATATTGTGGCAATGTCAGGTATCGTAAAGACAATTTTGTCAAATTTATAAGGAAAAAAACAATTTTTCCTAATCATCCATTTGCCTAAATTTGAGAAGTGATTATATTACTATTCGCCATTTTAGTAATCGTTTTCAGGAATAGAAAATATTGATTTCAAATATAGAATCTGTTTTTATAGAAAGAATGGTCTGAGGCGTCACCTTGTGGAAGCGATTAATAACGGAAAAAGAAAATACTTAGTTCTTCCACACAAATTTAATTACACACGACCTAAGTTTCGACTTACAAAGTCATCATCAGGTAAAGAAACAGAAGACACCGCTTAAATCCCATCTCCCACCCTAACACGATACCCAACCGCCCTCTCCCCCCTTCAACCACTCTGACGCCATACCCACCGCCCCTTCCCTTTCCTACCTTCTCACACACCAGTTACCCCTCCGACCTCAATACCACCTCCACTCCTCTGTCCACTATGTAAAGCGGTGTGTCTTCTGTTTCTTTTCCTGATGATGGCTTTGTAAGTCGAAACCTAGGTCGTGTGTAATAAAATTTGTGTGGAAGAACTAAGTATTTTCTCTTTACGTTCTGTTTTCATAGGTTTTAATTTTCCATTAATTCATTAAATATAAAATTTTGCTATTCTTGATTTGAACAGTGATTGGAACATTTAAACATACTTGACGCAAAAAACATAATTTTAATGATGGTAGGACAAGAGTAGAGCCTAGGATTACTGACCGGAGGGCACGGATCCTATATCCAGATAAATCTTTCCTGGTGTGTGATTTTCCAGGCACGAGAACTTCTTGGGAAACCATTAGCGGCACAGGGTTAAGGATTTCATCCCCAATTCCAGATTTATGGTTATCACGCGCTACGTATACATGTATATATCCAAATTATTCAAATGCTCTCCCCCTGCATCAATACACTTGCGGAGACGTGTCTGCTACGCCTGAAAGATACCCTGAAAATCCTCGAAGGAAATGTCTCTGAGGAACGTTGCAACATGCTTTTGGAGTTTAATTTAAATATACAAGGAACTTAGCTACAGTCGTGAATCAACGTAAAAAAATATCGGGACCTTAAAATAGAATAGCATTAACTAATGAAAAAATCGATAAATTAAATTAAATTTTAAAAAAACACACACAAACCAAAACAAATAATAATAAAAATTATTATTATTATAACGTAAAAATAATAAAATAAATAAAAAATAACAAAACAAACTTATAACCACTCGATCAGTAAGGGGTGTTACGAAATAACTTTCACTCTCGTGAATTACATTCACACACACGCTCAGGGTTTTTCAAGGATCTCTCCTATGTCAGTGATCCATCAGTCACAAAATTAAATGAACATTATAAAAGGATATAAAGAAACAAAAACTTACGTGAATACACAGTCACTCAGTTGTGCTCGAAAAACATTGACCTTTGTGATTCACAAATACTCACACGTTCAGGGTTTACCAGGATTCCTCCCAGGCCAGAGACCTGCCAATCACACAGAAATAACAAAACGGAAAATAAGGGACTTCGGTATAGACGCAATCACTCAATCACTCAGGTGTATCCGACCTTTGTAAAACGCACGCACTCACTCATTCAGGGTTTACAAGGAATCCTCCTATGGCAGGGACCCGTCAATCACACAAACAAAATGAAAAAACTAAAATTGTGGGTAGATAAGTACCTAAGAAAACCTGACACCAGGTGTTTCGCCTGCAAAGCAGGCCTCTTCAGAGAAGTATCTTTTCTGAAGAAAAGAGAGAAAGAATAATACCTACCCACTTTCACTTCACTTTTCACTTGAAATTTCCGCTTGTTTGGTCTTTTATTCGTCTGACATCTTGAGAACTAGCTTGGCGTAGACTTTCTTCATCGCTAAATCTTCAGTAAAAATGCGAAAGACAACAGTAGACGACAGGCTCAGTTCATTGGCAACATTTTTAATACTCAATCAACGGTCAGAGTCCAACAATTGTCAAACACGAGCCACATCGTTGTCGGTTGAGCTGATTGACGGTCGCCCAGAGCTTTTTTCCTCGTGAGCCTTTTCCCGGGCCTTTTTAAAGGCCTTTAATTAGCTCAAAACTTGTAAGTAGGACAGAGCATATCCCCGTAATCTTCACAAATCATTATGTTAGTCTTCTCTGAAGATGTTTTTCAGATAAGCACAAAACTTAGTAATCCCGTAACGTTGCTCGACCGTCGATTTTTTTCGTTACACGGTCGACGGACAGAGGTTTATATAACTGACGTCCTTCCACTTCCACAGCTTGGAAACCACTATGACAGATTTTGTGGCAAAGCGTTTCGTCCACCTACTTTAAGTAGCTTGATCCCACTCCAAGCAATAGGGGCGACGCGGGAAGTTTGATTGCAGTACTTTCGGAACGCTTCCTGTATTTACAGAAAATCATTAAAGAGGCGTGAGAAAAACTTGTAATAGGAATAAATGTTGTTGGAGAATGCATAAAATCAGTTACGTTTGCTGAAGTACAAGCTACATTTAGCCAGTCAGTCAACTTATGAGTGATGATTTGGAGCTTCGTTCTATCGAGGAAAAGTTCGAGAAAATAAAAAAAATGGGATATCGTTTGTATTTAAATAGGGATTTCTTTAAACAAACTATAGAAACCTTGTGTAGGAAGAGGAAACTGTTGATTGAGGACGAGATGATTAGAAAGATAGACCAGAGAAAGATATAGTAGAGTGTAAAGACGTATCTATGTAGAAGGTAGTATAAAGGGTGAAATATTAATGTGAGGTCTTTAGATGTAGAAAGAAAGAAGCGTAGTGGAGGACGTAGTGCCAGAATACGGAAAGTCTTCTGAGGAAGGATGGAATTGGTGCGCTATACAAGGTCGTCGTGAAGTAAGAAGGGAAGATTAGCGTCAACAGTTCGAGGTAAGTGGCAGTAACATATAAGATAAAAGTGGAAACAGAAAAGATTCAGTAGAATATGATGTAGATGAAGACAGCTTTGACCCAAGGTTCCTCTATGACGAAATAGAATGAGCATTAAGGGAATTTAAATCAAGCAAGCCCGTATGGGTAGAAAACATTCCCGCGGAATCATTTAAATGTTTTGGTAAAGGTTGGAGGATGACTTTTTATGCAGTAATTTGTATTTTTGATGCAGAAATCTGTCCGGAAGACTTTGTCAGATCAATTTTAGTTCCTATTTCTAAAAATGTAAATGCTTCTCTCAATTTCAATTAAATAATTTCAGAGTCTAAAAATCATTCGCCTTGATCCAGGTCGAATGATTATGATATTCTGTAATTGCTCATTGAAATGCATTATAGCGGATGTCTCCGTTAAAAGTCACTGTTGCGGCATCTCCCGCAGCTTCTGGGAATTCCTTCTACTTAATGGGAGAACTACATAACAATAAGTTCGATTTTGTTCGCAGCTAAAGTGGTTCTCATGACCAAGAATGATTTGGTGGAGAGCATGGAAAATTGTTACTTGAGGGATGATCAGTGTGGGTTTGGGAATGAGAGAGGTACACATGTTTAGAAATGATGACTGGAACACCGAGTAAGGCTGCTAAGAAAAGGCTCGTTTAAACGTTAAATAGGAGCGTGGTTTTGTGCGGCGTGAAAACATGCGCATTGAATTAGAACGACAGGCATAGACTGACGTATTTGGAACTAAGTGGGCGGAGAAGGATGAAAAAGGTGAGGTATAATGAAGGGAAAACAAGCGAGAAAGTGCTGTGTATGGTGGGAGAGGAGAGGGGTTTTTGGGGAGAAATCATAAGGAGACAGAAAAATGGATGCAGATTGTTCTGCTTGGCGATGGGATGTTGAAGGCTGTAATAGAGGGGAGAATGTTAGGCGAATGGGGAAAGGGTGAGAGTAGAATAGGAGTGTTGGTCGGAATGAAAGGGAACATGAAATTCTGAATAGAAGAGGGTCTTATAGCAATGTTGGATGTCAAGCAAGTCAAGTCAAACAAAAAAGTATATTATACGCTCTGCCCATCCTATCTTAACCGGTATCATACCAATGATAATAATAGTTTTTGTAATTATATGGAATTATTTTCTTAAGACTAATATATAACCTCATGAGGGAGACTTGTAAAAGAAATATGTATATGCTCTAATTTCTCTTTATTTTTATTCATGTCATTCATTAAATTCCCTATTCATATCAAGATATAACGGAATAGTCGCTATTTTGTTTGTTAGTTGGTGTCTATCCAAAATCTACACTAATCTGTAGAGTACCAATAATAATATTTGAAATATAGTACGATATAAATGAACCATTATTTCATCATTATTGATATTCAATCAGGCTTGTACGTAAAAATCATCTCCGAGTAAATATGAATTATTTATTAAGTAATCTACCGGTTAAGTTAGATTTAGGTTGGAAAGAAATACCAAATTAATATTTTGTGACTCCTAACAAATTACAAACCAGCAACCAACTCTAGATTATGTGTAGAATACCCCTCTTCATCTCTGTGTACTTCCTTCCTCCCTTCATCCCGTCCAACATCCCTATCCTGTTCCTGCACTTTCCTCGTTTTCCTAGCATTCTCCCCTCTATTACCTTCTTCAACATCCCGCTGCCGATCAATACGTCCTTGCTCCATTTTTCCTGCCTCCATAGGATTTCTCCCAAAAAACTCCTCGCTTTACCCACGATCTCCAGTACTTCCTCATTTGTTTTCCTTTCGGTCCATTTCACCTTTTCCATTCTTCTCCACACCCACATTTCAAAAGCCTCCAATCTACGTCTATCCTCCTGCTTCAACGACCACGTCTCCTCGCCGTACATAGCTACGCTCCATATCAAAATTTTTCTTTTCTTAACCTCCCCACAAAACTTCCTCCTTGAGAAAGCCTCCTTGTCTGGCGCAATTCTTCTCCTTATGCCCCTAATACTTTGATCATGTTGGTCCAAAACACTTCCGAGATACGTAAACTGTTCCATATATTCTGGTTTTTGTCCTCCATTTTTAATGTTTACCTTGACAATTTTCTTTCTAGAAAATAGCATAACTTTTTATATTAATATTGATTCTCATCCCATATCTGTCGCACTTTGTTCCCAATTCACACAGAAATACTGGGAACCTCTTGGTTGCCTGACAAATTAGAGCCTACCTCTTGCCTTCCTAAACCCAAACTGGTCATCGCCTAAGTAATCATTTGCCTTTCTCTCTGTTCTTTTGTTGATGGTCCTGAGAACAACTTTAACTGCGTGGCAAATCAAACTTATTGTTCTGTACTCTTCACATGATGTAGTCTTTACTTTTTTCGGAATAGTAACTAACACTGATCTCACAAAGTATCTTGCCGGATTCCTTCCTCAAATATACTACGAATTAGTCCATCTAGAGTCTGTCTCCCACAATTTCTCAAAACTAATAGTAGTTCCGCAGGAATGTTGTCCACACCCACGCCCTTAGTTGATTTCATCTCCCTCAATGCCCTTTCTATCTCATCGCCCATTATGCTTAGACCTAAGCTATCTCCTCTACGTACTGTTCCTTCTCTAGGTCTAGCCTTGTTGGACTAGGTTGTTCACCATGCAGTGAAAGAAAGTAAGACCACCTCGTCGGTTTGCGAAGAGTGGCGATATGGACAGTTGTAAGTGAAAGGTTTTCACTATGGGAATCTGGCTAAAAGTACTCGGCCAGTGCCTGACAGTACACTTCGACGAAGCCAAGTGAAAAATATCGTATTTGTTACGTACTCTCCTATAGGAGGTAAAACTCATTTATATGAAGGCTTCTTCTTATTAAATTCGTCAGAATTTACTTTAGCTTGTAATAATCAATGAAACAACTTTATTTTTTAATTGTCCACGGTTTGCGTACGGAATTTAAGAACCCACTAAAACTTTAAATTATGTAACGGAGTTTTTAGGGCCAAAAATGAAGGTATTTCTTGTAATGATTAAATTGAGCATTAAAGGCAATACGAAAATTTGCTTACGAATACGTCGTATTTACTCAGTAGATGATTTTTATAGAGCCATGTTCCATTAATTGCACTGTGTTTGAAATTAATATTCACTGCTCAAGGTTTATAATAAATGAGTGTTTAATCCTTAATGATGGCTGGAAGATTTTCAAATATTTTTATATCATATTTCCAAATATTGCAAACACAGGATATTTTGTTCAATTAAATATTGAATCTTGCACCAATGGTGCAAAGGATCCTTGAATATTAGCAAAGTGATGAACGCAGATAAGCTAGAAAACATCACAGAAATGGCGAAGGAAGGGAAATTTATTGTGGCTTGAAGTTATGATCCATGAAATGCTTAATCAAAGAGAACAGCTTGAATCCACTTCAAGTGAGGTGTGCTCAAAGCTGCAGGTGATGAACTGTCAGTACGTTTGGTGATTCAAACTCGAAATATGGTCAAATTCTTTAGCGGTTGAGTTAAGTGGGCAATATGTGAGGGTAAATAAAGTAAAATTCTTAAAATTCCCTTTATATTAGAAAAAAAAAGCATTTCATTTCTTTGTCGTGCAATCAGTGCAAAACATTTAAGCATATCCCCATACATTATATCTGATAAAATAAAGTCAACAATCAGTTAACTTTTGGAATCAAAGGTGCTGCCGGAAATAACACACTTTGGATTTCGGAAACTAGATTTTTGATGGCTTTTGGTTCACTCAGCTTCTTTGTATGAGTGCTTAAATATTGTTACTGTGTCTTTTTCTGGTAAATGGCATGTTAGTCAGTTGGCATGTGTAAGGTGAGGAAAACAAATGCATTGACAGTCATTCAATCTGAATCTTACCGAAACGAGTTTCAAAGGACGGTAATCGATGGAAGAGTTGTGCGCCTGGGAAGGGTGTGCGGCGTGGGCGAGGGGAGAATACCCTCGGTGGAGTTGGCAAGGGTCTCCATGGGGGGAGGGAAGGAATGAGGGAGAAGTGATAACGGTGAAAGAAGTCAATTAAAGGGAGTGGATGGATGAACTTCGAATTTGAGCAATTAGGACACCACCCATCTCATGTCCTTTCCTCAATTGGCCGACCTAGTCGTAGACAAAAGGATGCTCTTCCGCAAACATGAGCGACCGATAAGATGCCACAATGAATGAAAGGGAAGAAGGGAAATACAAGGGAAATCTGAAGCAAAGAAAGAGGAAAGTAAAGGCGTGGACGCAAGGAGGATTACCCTGGGCACACTACGGATACGCAATGCTGAGGATGATATAGCACCTTTCTTCTAAATCATTCATCTAAGCATTATTTAAAAGGAAGATAGTTCCTACGAGGGAAAATATTCCGGCTAGAGAAATTGCAAGGACGGGAAGAGAGGACATACGGAATATTAATGGCATTTTAAAAATGTATTCGGGAACAAAATTGTCCAGTTTATGCATATGCATGCCATCATTAAATATCACCAAGAAATCATACAACAGTTGAGTAGAATTTATTTTCTAGCTACTTGGAATTAAAAAATAAATACTTGAAGTCTTTTACATAAATGCAGTTTATAGGGGCTGGATTTATTATGGTTCTATGTCAACAGAATTCATATTAAATATACAATTATTTGAATACGTGGGGATAGTAGTACAGGTAGGTAATTAGTTCAATGAAGTGAGAATATTCACGGTTTTTATTTTCAACGTTTTCAAAATTGATAATTTATTTTTAAATATAAAGCGTTATCAGCGCATTTCCTTTAGTTAGACCGATGTGTCATAAAAACTTACCCAGGCATATGTGATTGCCATTTAATATACCAGCTATATTTATATCATTAAGTTCCACATTCTGAAAAAACATTGTCTTGCAATTAATTTACAACGCAACAATTTGCAATTAATGCAACAAATTTGCTTATTTTCCACACTTCATGACAACTCTCAGAGTGCTATCTTAACCACTGAGCCAGTTGTCTGCCCATTGTGAAGCCTAGTGTCCTCCATATACATTTATTTGAATATAATTAACTAAATGTAATTTAGCGTAATGACTCATAGGTGGTGGGGTATCGTTTAATATGGCAGCGGTATTCGCCGATTTTGAATACGTACATTTTCACTGCTTTGGCTACATGAAATATCATAAAAATAGAGTTTCAAATTAACGTACAACAGTCAAGTTGGAATATTTTAATTGATACATGCGTCTAAACCTAAGGAATTGATGTTTGACTTCATCGAAAATTATATTTTTCTTCCGTTGGTAATCTTTGTTCATTAAACTCTTTTGTCGCATCACATATTTTGTGATTAAGTTCGTAAAAAGAGTACTTCTGATACTGATATTAATTTTGAAATGAGTAAAATGCGTTTGATTCTCCCACTGAGTAAGATTTTGCAATTGGCCCTTCCTACCCTCGTGGGATATTGCATAGCCGTGAGTTGAGGCGGACGAAGGTGAAACAATGCCGGTGGTGATCGAAAAGAAATGGTCGCGGATGGAGCATCTGCTGTGGTGCGGCGCAAATGCCAATTTTCCAATACCTTCTCATAAATCTTTTCTTACGATTGAAAGTTGGGTTTGGTGTTTCCAGAAGTGGAAGAGTGAGAATGAGAATCGAGAAACTCTCGCTGTTAGCAGCGTGGTAAATTCCACTCTTCTCGGGGAATTCGCTGGCGTGATTAACTTAGGGTAGTACTGCTTTGGGAAGTTCTGAAAATGCTTCTGTGGATTTCCTTAGTTTGGACAACGTATTTTCTATGTCAAATAGCGGAAACTCACCCACTTAATTAATATCAAATCATTACAAAGGTTTCCTCAACTTTACTTGCTACGAGAACTAATCAACTGTTGCGAAGACATTTAGATGCTTGCCACTGGAACAACTTGGCAAATAAAAAGAAGGAATTTCATTACTTAAACCGTCGGAATAATTTAAGAGTGTGTGACTTTAATTGGATCGCAGGTTTGCAGTAGATCGCTTACATCCAAGCAGCATAGCAGTAGAACTACTCATCAATTACGGAACTTTTCGCTTGATAAGCATCGGTAGCAATCGAAAACGCTCTTCAAGTCCTCGAGTATTGTGATTTGACAATGTAACAAACTATTTTGAAAACTCCAATAAACACTCCGAAGCTGCTGTTCCAGTTAAAATAAATGCATATGAATAAATTAACGAAGGGATCAAAGTAATGAATTAAATACATGTAGAAGGCTTAGGGAAGGAATTTCATGCATAACTATTGCTATTTCTGAAAGTGTACCCTATGAGAGCATTATAAAGCGGAGTGCTATTGAAGGATTCCATTCGTGACGAAATGTTTCATCGTAGAACAGCGAGAAAGGGTGAGTTGATTATAATAATAGCTCTGCTTGAAGAAATATCAAAATCTCAAAAACAAATTCAAGAAAAAATGGCATTTACCTGACCTTTGCTCTAAGAGGAAACATTTCTAGAATTCTCATATCATATGGTTACACGTATTTCCAATAAAATACTCTCGAATCTTTTCCACACACTATATTATGATCATTTAGTCAACATCTTGCATTTCTGTTAAAATAAGAACATTAAAGTTGGAAGAAACAATCAAAGGTTTGCAGACTTATTTTGTTGTCGTTTTGTGTACTGATATTAATTTTATAGTTGCAAAATGCGAAACGGAGTAAGAAATACAACCAAAGATATTTGAAGCCTGTATGTATAAAATATACCTTCAATTTGAATAAATGAAAATTTAAAGATAAATGATATCTCAAGCAACGACACTTACTTTCATTTTTTAAGTATGATTAAACTTATAAAATATTTCCCGGTGTGGATATATTTTTTTTCATTTAGTATATTATTTATACGAATATACTGATTAACAACCAATGTCAAAAGATTATTATCGTTCATACGGAAAGCATTATGAAATGATACATCATGGATTATTTTAAGTCTTGCAATTCTGACTTGATTACATGTAATAAAACTAATTACAAGTCATTGATGACCACTCCTTCATGAGTAAGATTAATAACGGTGTGAGTCATCAAATACATTTTACTACGGAAACAAGAATCTACTTGTTCATTTACGTTGTACATCTCTTTTTGTCTCTATTGTTTTACCTGACGATGTGAAGTCACGTGATACCTCGCAAGTAATGTCGTATGATTGCTACTTTTTCAAATATTCAAATTCATAATCGAGTATTTGAATGTCCAGGATCTCTAATCCCAAATTGTATAGGAGTACTGCGTTTATTTTGTACTCCTATGATATTATTATACTACCCTTGTGGCTTTACTTCGTATTTGGTTCCGATCTTAATTGGAGGGAAGGGTCCTGTATACTCAGTATTAGTTATGTGGGATATATTGAACGACAAATTAAATTTTTGCATATACAATCCTAATATATTTCAACGCAACAAAAATCCATTGCGTAACATTGACATGTGTGTATGTGTTAAGTGTAATCACATGCAAAAGCACAATCCTAGTTTTTATTCAATCGTCAAAATGAAATCTCAAGTTATAATTATTTAAGTGCAATAGAATTAAATTTCTCCATTCCTTTTTATTTTATGATTTTTTCACTGACAAATCAATGAATGAGGATCAATAGAACAAATCCCTTACGTGGCAGCAATTGCTTTCCGTTGGTTGAACGGAGAGGGGAAGGTTGGTGCAAGAAGATGTAGTGAATGAGACGCTGCACATGCCGTGGAGAGTTCTAGAGGAGAGGATACTTACGCCTAGGAAGGTGGGAGAGAAATAGCAGGTGGTCTCCAAGACAAATGCCGATCGAAGTAGGCAATGCGGCACGTCGGCATTTCTCCGAGAGAAAGACTCGTGCCACTTGGTGGATAACTACACTTCTCCTCAGCATAACCTTTGAGGCTGGCCAAAATGTTTCCACGGTTACTTAATATATACAACTATTGATCCTGTGAAATTATATATATTCTCTCTCTCTCTCTCTCTCTCTCTCTCTCTCTCTCTCTCTCTATATATATATATATATATATATATATATATATATATATATATATATATATATATATATATATATATATATATTCAAACTAGAAAATCCCGCCATACGGCGCACAAATATTCATTCAAACAGAAATAGGTATAAGGAAAGGGTATAGGAAAACACATAAAAGGCGAACACAGGACATGTGGGGAAGGCGGTTTTGAGCAGATCACGAAAGTAAAAATGTTTCCTTATCCGGGATTTGAACCACCGATCTTCCAATTTCCGGACGGATGCTCTATATATATATATATATATATATATATATATATATATATATATATACTTTTTTTGGAAAACCTATATTAAGAATAAAACTATATATATATATATATAGTTTTTTTCTTAGTTTTTTATTCAACACTTCCGTGTTACTTCGAAGAAATCACCTATATATATAAATATATATATAATATATTTAAATATATATATATATGTATATATAAATATATATATATATATATATATATATATATATATATATATATATATATATATATGTGTGTGTGTGTGTGTGTGTGTGTGTGTGTGTGTGTGTGTGTGTATATATATATATAATATCTCAACTAAGCAACTCATTATTTCAAAGGAACCTCTACATGAGGTAGCGAATACTTATATATACTTATATTGCATTTGGCGCTTAAATCATTCACAGGTAGTGATTCTACTCTGAGATTAAATTAGAACTAAGATGGATTATTTGCTTAACTTTTTATAGTATGGGGTTTCAGTGTATCAAGTGATATCAAAATAGAGAGCGACTTTCCGATATTTTAGCATTATTTTTCGGGCCATAAAATTAAGAAAAACCTTATTTTAACCTCAGTCGCTGCGAAAATTTTGCACATCTTTCTTGAGGAAACCTTACTTAGAAAACATTATGAAGCCGAAACGTCCATAAATTTCATCATGTTATTCTTACCTGAGGAATTGTTTCCCAGGTTAAAAAGCGGTTTGGAAAATGTGATACGGTCAATGAGGTCCTTCTTTTGGAAATTATTCCCATCGATATCGGGACAGTATCGGTGCCTTTATTGAAAGATATTTATTTATTATCTTGCTAATATGATACATATTATATGATTTATTTGTATTTGAATTAATATGTTATGCGGTGGGGTTGACGTGATTCTTGTCAAACACTGTCAATAATCACGCCAGAATTTTCTAGCCAGGGAGTTTTCAAAAATCCTTCGTTGCCCAACATACTATATGTTCTCTGAAGGATATAACATCACAATTAACGACATAAAATTACTTAAACATTCCCTAAAATACAGGCTAGACTATTACGTATGCATCCACATACAAAAGAACAGCACAGACACCATGAACAGCGACCAAGGACCCATTGCATCCTGCCTATTTTCTATGTGCTAACGTAGCTGACACATCATTTTTCCTCCCTTCTCCACCTCCTCCAAACTTCGTACGCCCCCATTTAATAGAATATTTTGAGTCGTCACATTCTAGAAGCAATTCATATCGGAAAAGAAATGCTTAGTTGTTCTATATATGTAAACTCTATTGGGTGCGGCCAGGGTTTCGGCTGGCAGGATCGTCATCACCTGATAATGACTTTATAGGTCAATACTTTGGTCGTGTTTGGTGGAGTGTGTGGGATGACTAAGTGTTTCTTTGTATTTTTCGAAACCCCTTTTCCCCCCTCCTATTAGAAAACCAACCGCCAAAACTTCCCCTCTTCCAAATTGTTATACTTCGCTGTACTCTCCCTCCACCACCTTCACGGAACGTACAATACTCATTGGACCATCTTTTCCCCCTCTGTTGTCCAATCATGAGGTTTCCCCATCAACTATCCCAAGGAACCATTTTTTCAAACCTCCCCAACGGAATTCTCATTCTTCTTTGAAGAGGCCTGCTTTGCAGGCGAAACACCTGGTTTCAGGTTTTCTCTAGGCATATACCTACCCCCGATTTTAGTTCCTTAATTTCTCTTTGTGTGATTGACGTGTCTCTGATATAGGAGAAATCCTTGTGAGCCTTGAATTAGTGAGTATGTGCGATTCACAAAGGTCCGATACACCTGAGGGGTTGCGCGTTTACGGAAGTCCCTTATTTTTCATTTTGATATTTCTGTGTGATTGGGGGGTCCCTGGCATAGGAGGAATCCTGGTAAACCCTGAACGTGTGAGTATTTGTGAGTCACAAAATTCTTTGTTTTCGAGGACATCTGAGTGATTAAGGGAATGAGCGAGAGCGTGCGTACATCCGTGTTATAATTTTATATTCATCTACGTGATTGACGGGTCAATGGCATATTAGGGATCCTTGTAAACCCTGACCGAGTGAGTGTGTGAAATTCACAAAGGTCTAACACACCCGAGTGACTATATTCACGTAAGTCGTTTCTGTTTCATTACATCCTTTTATAATTTTCATTTAATTGTATGATTGACGGGTCACTGACAAAGGAGATATCCTTTCAAACCCTAAGTGTTTGTCTAAATGTGATTCACGAGAGTAAAAGTTATTTCTTAGTACACGCTAGGGATCGAGTGATTGTAAGTTTGTTTTGTTATTTTTATATTTATTTTGGCTTTTGAGTGTAATTGAGGTATACGTGGGTCACTGTTTCTCAAACACACCCAAGTGACCTAGTGTGCATTCCCAATTTCTCCCTTTACTTGTTTTCTTTATAAAACCTTTTTTTCCTTTTTTCTTCATCCTTTTTTTCCTATCACTTAGTGTCAATTAAGTTCACAGTCTCGGGATTTTTTTACGCCAGATAAAGTCACACTTTTTAAGTTTCAAAAAATGTAACCGTTCGTCTAATGGTTACAATAAGAAATAATTAAATCATAAACATTTTTGGAAGAATGTGATGAAGAAAGTTTGTATATTGTATTTAGAAATTGATTTTCATTATTTGTTGACATCATAAAGTATCAAACATTTCCACTTCCATAGGGAATAAAGTTATTAGTGGTAGGTCAAGAGTAGAATGTAAAAAAAGCCGGGATTCAAGGGGGGAAATGAGAAAATCGCGGAATGCATAACGTTAACATCTAACTTTTGATAACTCTCCTCATTAAAAATTGGAATACCGAAATGAATATAGTAATCATTGCATGATTCATTGAGTCACCATTTTATATGTGACCATTAAAAGAAATAATTCTGACCTTTAAAATCACTGAAAATTGAAATTGCTCCTATTGTATGTTTCCATGCATTAAGTCGCGGTCGTACATTTATATTTATTTCTGTTCACTCTTTTATTTCTTAACTAGAGAGTTTTATTATCCCAGAAATGAAAAATCAGCTTATGTGTAAGACTTTTAATAATCAAACCACTTTACTTTTCCACATAAACTTTTTAATTTTTACAACCCACGTTTCGTTATAGCATAACATCATCAGGTAAAAATACAAGTCAAGCACCGTATATACTATGTACATATCTCTGGGCGGAGGAAAAGAGGAGGTAGGAAAGAAAGGATTGGTTGAGTTAGGAAGAGGGGGGCTAAAAGTCTACGGTTTGAGGCGGAGAAGGATTGGTAATATTGACAAATTAGCAGTAATTGGATAATTAGATTAGATAAAAACCAATTAGATAATTAGCAGGCTGGAAGGATATGGTCAATACAATGCTGCAAAAAGCCCACCTGACATCAGATTAGTCGGCAGAGGATTAGGGAAATGATTATTATGAACTGGGAGAACGGCACTTAGTAATTAGTTAGGTGACCCAGTAGCGGGCTGGGAGGAGTCGCTACATTGTAGAAAAAGTCTCACTTGGCTTCAGGTGAGTGGTATTCCATGTACATTTTAGTAATAAAGGGAATGAAAAATCTTAATTAATAAAATTTTAATAAAATTAAATTCAAATTAAAAAGATAATCATAAAATGAAACCACATGATCTGAAAAATTCACGATGACAATTTATTCACTGACCATTGATTACGAACGATGACACGTTGAATTCTTATCGACTTCAGGAGAAATCAAAAATAAGTAAAAATATAAATGAATATAAAATTAAATATTAAATTAAATCAAATCTGTAAAATAAATTTAATGTCAAATTGATTTTTAAAATCTTCGTTTAGATGTATCTATTTCCATTCGTTCCATTCATGTTTTCAGGAAACGTAAAAATTAAAGAAAGAATGATGGAAATCGGGGAAGGTAGAGAGGGGAGTACTGAAGTTTTAACTAATAACTAATGTGCGAGAGAAATCGTTTTAAGTTAAAGCCGATAGTTCATTTATCGTAAAGCTGTTATTTTTTTCGCCCAGGCCGTGGTGGCGGAATGTACTACGTTAATATATCGATTCCCTATTTATTTGCTCGGCTATTTATCTCCCTTAACTTCCCACTTTGGTCTCGCATACTGATTGTTACTAACATCAAGTGCAGCATTATATTTTCCCTCTTCTCTCAAACTTCGGAAGGTCCAGATCCTCCTTTCCCTCTCCTCTTATCTCTCCCAGACCTGTTTTTTCTATTTCAGCTCTGGCACTCCAGTCGCTCCCTCCCTCAACTTCCCCCCTCACATCCCTTCCTCCCTCACCTCCCTCCATACACTCTTCCCAATGCTCCCTCGCTAACCCATGCCCCTTTATTTTTTAGATTCAAAGTTTTTCTTCTATATTTTTCCCCTTTTCCTGCCCTCACCATCCCATGCCTCCCCACGATTAATCTTGCTTAACTCTTGACCCCCTCCCATTTTCCTTCTCTCTCTTCCTCAGTTACCCCTCCCACTTTTACCTCCTTCCATTTTCCTTCCAGAGTGTCTCTTTCCCTCCTTTTATTTACAATGCTCACTCTCCACCTCTCCCTTCCAGTCGACGCCGGCACTACACCCTCTCCCCGTGGTTCCCCTCATTTTTAAATCATTTTAACTCGATCCCCCCGTGCGTCTTCATTCCCTTTCTGCTCACTCTCCCCCTCCAACCCTTCATACAGTTAATACTTGCCTCGGCCTTCCCCATCGTCCCCAGCATCCCCGCCTTCTCTCGCCGCTGCTTCTGCTCTTCCATTCTCCCCCTGGAGTTGAGATATTATCCTCTTAAACTTCTAGCATCGTCTCCAAATCACCTTTGCTCCTTCATTTGCTGTCATTTTGTTTGCCAAATCTCTTGTTTTATGTCTTTAAGCTATCTTCCATCACAGCAAAGAGTGCACAAAATGCACCCTTCTGGCGTAAATGCTATTATCTCTGTGCCCAATTGTACGAAGTTATAATTAGCTAAATTCCATGAGAAATAAAATGAATTGATTGAACATCGGATTGGAATAGGAAACAGAGATAAAGGTCAAGATAATGTGAACGGTAAACAGAAGTCGGTGTTTAAAACATGCAGTTAAATCATTGAGGTGTGTTTTAAGGTAACAGGGAAGACTTATGATATAACGAAAAAAGTTATTGAAACTATTAATTAATAGTTCTAGATACTTTTTAAAAGCTGAATTATATCTGTACTCTATCTGAAGGGAAAAAACTGCCCCAGTCTTGATGAATGAAAAAAGATTGATATGATGATATTAAATAACGCCGTATTAGCAAAATAAGATTTATAGCTAATAAAATTTTTATGCGTTATCCCAAGCGCAAAACATTAATATCCGACTTGAAAAGATGACTAAGTTTACGGAATAAAATTAAATTATTACCAGAACAGAAAACCAGTTGGATGTACAATCAAACCCCAAGGCTTGCAGGGATGCCCAACCCCAACACATACAATCATTGCAGAGATGAAAACTTTGCATTTGCAATATCACTTCCTATTTCGAAACAGATAAGGACAAAGTGTCGCTGAGAAGACTATAAAGGAAGAAAACGCCTCTGACGGGTCTGAGGACGGCCGTTCTACCCAAGGGAGCCCTCACCCCTCGTACGTTGCTGCATGTCACCCTCACCCCATCGCCCCGCGCAGTTGTAGCATTTTTTCCTCGTTTTGTCCATCTCGAAAACTTTTGCGGGAAAGGTAAAATACGTACGCTCTCAGCGTGGCTGCAACGACTCTATCTATCATGAACTTCTCTTTTGACTTATATCCCCTTGATTTACTGGGTCTCCTAAATGCACTACAGTTTAATGAACTTTTTGTCGGCGATATTTACAGCCAGAAAATAAGAGGCAAGTGGGATGGCATCCATTTTTCATCGTACTCTTTTGATTGATGGAAGGGGATTAGAAACTTTATAAAGGCCCTCTTTTTTACGCCACCGCAATACGCAATTTTAAACCTACAGGTGCTCCCCAAGTTTTGAGCGGTAATTTGTACACTTCCTCATTTGGCGATTACTTACCTTTTAGAGCATGATAAGGTCGTGTGGACTGACATTTTCACAATTAAGAAGGAAAAACTAATAATCAGAAGCTAATTTTATCCACCTAATAAACTTAGAACGCAGATATTTTATTTGAACGAATCCGTCCTTGAGAGAGAAGTTCTTTGTTTGAACCTTTATTATAGTTTAAATTGAAAAGAGTCATAAAGTACCGAATTACTGACTTTTCATCATAAGAAGTAAACTTGGTACAATTTACAAAAAAAGTCCCTAAAATTTCATAAAAATAAATGATAAATTATTCAGAGAACATAGGTTTATTGAGTTAACAGGTACACATGTGAAGATGTGAACGAATGTCTGTAACATTTGCTAGTCGTTTAAAATTTTAAATAAACTGAAAGTTAAGAAATAAATTAAATTTTTTGGGAGTGACAGTTATAAAAGTTTCAAATTTCAAAATACTTAACCCGGTTGATATAAAGAGTAGATTAATGTAATGAAAACTTTGTTGCAATTTTCCACAGTTAATTGCAACAAAGTTTTCATTATGTCTCGATTCCACAATATCACGCCTGATTCTTCACTTTTCGTAGATTAATGTAGTTAATTACGTCTTGTATTTTATTATTTATTTATTTTGTATTTACATCTACATAAATATCCTGCAAGCCACCAAAAATGATGTGTGGCAAGGAGTGTAGCACCAGGAGGAAAGGGTAAGGGAGGAAGAAGTTGGGGGGAATCTGGAAGAAAATATATTTTTATGTATCCACGCGCAGTCCCTAACCTGTACGTTAATATTTATTGTGTTGGACTGACTCCTGGGGGATTTCGACTACAAGCATTCTGGTCTCGTATCGTTCTAGGAATCTAATAACATTAATAAATGACTAATCGACTAAAAAAGGAGTAAAGCGAAGTAAAAATAATAGCTAGTGTTCCATATTATTTGAAAATATATTATAATTTTATTTAAATATAAAATAGCTAATTGGATTCATAGATAAAAAAATAAAAGGCATGAGGAAGCAAAATACCCTTGGCATATAGACTGTTGAGCGCTTTACACAATTAATATTTTAGTCGCAGAGTACCAGATGGGAGAAAAATAACTGAACCGTAAACATAGTATACTTTAAAGCCAAATCCCATGCCGAAATAATACTTATCTTTATTCTGGCAAATAAGAAAGTAAAATGGGTTACATTAGACCATTGATTTTCATACCATTTCTATCTGACTACTGGATTTCAGGGAATTAAAAATCTTTCCTGATCTAATATAGTCTAATCTTATTCTGGGATTCGAAATCCCTACACGTTTCCGCGATTCCAATCGCGCGAATGTAAATGGCCGCGTGCTGCAGTCCGGAGGGGATGAAAAGTGGGGGAACTACGAACGGGAGTTCCCCTCCCCCTGTCCGCCATCTCCTCACCCCGAGACGACCCTCGTTAAAATGCATGGGCATGCAACACCTGCGCACTTGAGGGAGCTCCCCTCCCCATCTCCTTCCGTCTCACTCACCCTTTGCTGCCTCTCCGCACCCCGCTTCCCCTTCACCTCCATCGCCCCCGCCATTTACACCGCCCTCCTTCATTCTTAAGATCTCAAAAACTCCCTTCCCCCTTCACACCCCGTCCCCTCTCAATTATTTCCTCCCCAACATTTGACTCTCCCGTCCTCATTCACGGCCCAACTTCTTCATTTCCTTCCGAGGCGCAGTATTAGTCGCACCGGTGACAGATTCCTCCACCGATGAAGGTGCTTCTGCCGGTACGGGAATCTACCACATCACATAGTTCTGCATTCACCATGGGAAAATGAATAGAAGAAAGACAAACGATACCTTACTGTGCTGGCTTCTTTCCTGAGGAAGAAAAATAGAGTTTATGACCTATTGAAATTACACATTCAACTATTACATGTGATGATCAAATATTAGGATATAATTTTCCGTGAAGTAAATATGATAAAATATGACTGGAATCAGATGTATAGCACACTATAGATTAACGTGTACATTTTTCTTCAGGATATTACCGTAATTTAATCATTTAGTTTTAACGTAATAACTGGCAAAACCTGACTAGTGTTATCGTACCTTAAGAAACAATAATTGGTTCAAGAAATGAAATCTATTTGCATTAGTCAGAGCTGAACACTTTTGTTGCAATGAGCTTAGGCTCTCTTATTCCTCTATATTAATTAAATTCATTAATATCCAATCACATATAAATATCAACCAAATCTTGTTCAAAACTTTCATTTCTTTAAAATCTATTCATTTTAATATTTCAACAACAATAATGAAATCACAACAATGTTTTTAAAAATGGTCATTTGTCTTAAAGGAACAGGAAACTTTATTATATTAGTAATTTTATGTATAAACATGCAGAGAGTTAGATTTTCGTCTTAAATGACTATATTCACGCTGTTTTATTTCCGGATTGGCAGAAAGGCCTTATTTTTCTCTAGGATATAATAAAAATTTATTTTTCACATTATTATCTTTTTATTTCTTTTATATCCTCTTTCTACATCTGTCATATCCTAATATCCTTTCATTCATAAAATGGGAAAGTTATTAACAGGGCTCATTTCGCAGAAGAGCCTTGTCTTCGTACATAATGAAAGGATGGATTCTTCTCAGTTGATATCGATTAAGGGACGTCTAATATTACCTTTTTAAAAATCCATTATTTAAAATACTTATCTGAGTTTAAATGTCCATGAAAACCAATAATCGTGCCTACAATTGGAGTACCTTGCACAAAGGGGTCTGGCAGGACTGTATTCATCCTTGAACCATCCATATATATGAATTGTAATTGGAAATATCTAGAAGAAGATAGATAATAATAAACCTCCATTGATATGAATCACAATGGGTAAACTCTTATGAGATAAAATGCCAAAGATTGACTTTACGTGATGGAATTTCAATAAAAGGATTTACAATTGTATGTAATCAGACATTTCCAAATGTTTCCCAATTTACCAAATTAAACCTAAGACTGTCAAGCTAAGTACTGATTGTAGTTCCGACCGTTGCAAACTAGGGTAACTTGTGACGTTGACGCACGCAATAGCTTTGCATAAAGTGCGTTTAGCTGTTCAGTTAATTAAAGTCCATATATGTCAATACTTTTTTTCAATTAAACCTATACAAATGGAGATACTAAAATGTAAGGAATAGAATGTTTTTCCAGCCATCAGGATATTAAATACAGTGACGTCATAGGAGAAAATGAAAGAAGTAGCATGCAAATAAGAAATAGATTGCATTTTTAATACTTAGGGCTCATTCGACAAGTTGAGAGGAAAAGACACAGAAGATTAATCAGGTCAGAGTGAAGAGTGCAACGATCAGAAATTTGTACTTTTCGGAAACAATAAAAAAAATTGGAGACAGTAACAGAGACAATTTAAATATACAAGGAACGGTCTACGGTCGTGAATCAATGTAAACAAAAAATGCCGGGACCGTAATCTTGATTGGCACTAAGTGTTACGAAATAAATGGAGAAAAATACACAAAAGCCAAAGTAAATAATAAAAATAATAAAACAAACTTACAACCACTCGATCACTAGGGTGTACAACTTTCACTCTCGTGAATCACATTTAGACACACACTCAGACTTTGCAAGGATATCTCCTATGTCAGTGACCCGTCAATCACACAAATAAATGAAAATTATAAAAGGATGTGATGAAACAGAAACCACTTACGTGAAAATATAGTCACTCGGGTGTGTTAGACCTTTGTGCATTTCACACACTCACTCAGTCAGGGTTTACAAGGATCCCTCCTATGCCATTGACCTGTCAATCATACAGATTAATATAAAACTTTAACCCGGATGTATGCATGCTCACGCTCATTCCCTCAATCACTCAGATGTGCTCGAAAACAAGGACCTTTGTGATTCAAAAATACTCACACGTTCAGGGTTAGCGTATACAGTAAAAGAGACCTCTGAATATTCTTTGACATTCGGTACTCCGACAAAGATGTCATAGTGATATGAATATAATCCGACACCTGAGGCCTAAAAAAGAAAAATCTATTATTCGAACTTCGGTGTGGATAATCTCTTCAACACGGTTTCAAAATAATCACGTTCGACTCGAATTTCAAACTCATACCTTAAAACGGGCCGGAATTAACTAATTCAATGGATGAACGACACACATAGATATTAAATCTCCCTCAGTTTTATCAATGTGTCGAAATTGTTAACATTTGATGTGATCACTGGGTCATACCATTCCAAATTAAAAGGAATAAAATGCCTAAATATGTAGGTTTATCTAATTTATTCTATGTATTAAATTAATTCAGCTGTTATAAATAACATGGCTAATATAATTGCTTCAATTTTTTAATCGTTTGATGTCACAGAGAACGGAATCATATGACATAGAACCAACATTTGCTTTTTACATGGCTCGCTGACAATTTGATTAAAGTTTAAACAAGACCTATAATTCCTTAAAATAACTCAATAAGTCAATATTTTGGATGTTTTAAAAATAATTTCAAAGAAGAAATATTTTGTCAATGGATAACATAGTTAATTTTAGTATTCATATAGACATGAAAATATTTATAATGGGAGTTGTAGAATCAACAAAAGTTTCACTGACAGATTGTATCATAATATAAAAAGGATATTTTATAAATATTTAAATTATCAAATGACATTTTTACCCATTATTTTTATCCTCATTACCCATTTGACACGCAAGACTAATGGGTCGCGTACTTTCCCAGGGAGCTGGAACAAAGTATGACAGTTTGACAGAAGTTTACCAGAATGTATTACAGCAAAACCTTATATATATATATATATATATATATATATATATATATATATATATATATATATATATATATATATATAAGTTATATATATATAATGTGTTCCTTTACCATTTTCCTTATCTCTATTTCAATTTGAATGAATATATATATATAACTTTTGGACGGCACAATAGAACACAGAATAAAACAGATAACACGTAAACGGACACTCACATTGTAGATTATTTAAGCTTTCGGCCTACTCTATATTCTCTACTATATATATATATATATATATATATATATATATATATATATATATATATATATATATATATATAGTCCATTTAAATCTGGAAAAAATATTAATCTATTAATACTAAAATTAAGAATTCTTAAATTGGAATTAAAATATTTGTTGAAAATATTTTTTACCATTCTCATGTTAAAGCTTAAATCAAAAAACGACAATCTTAGTTCAATTTGTATTCACTATCAACAAAGCTCTTAAGTGTTAAGAAGCAAATAGATTTCTGTGGATCGTATTCTCGATTTTTTATGTCAGCAGTTTTCGCGAAAATAAAATTACTTTCTAGAATGCAACAATTTCAGAGCGAAAAAATTATTCGCCCGGGATTCTAACTCGGATTCCTCGATGTACGGTCGAACAACGAGAGATCCGGGTTCGACCCCGGTCAAGGCGAATCATATTCACGCTCTGAAATTGCATTGTAATGCACACGTAGCGGATGACTCCGTTAAAAGTTACTGTTGCGGTATCTCCAGCAATTTCATGAAAAAAAAGATACATTTTAGAATGTTAATAACCTCTTGTCCTAAAAATAGAAGGGAATGCTTATCAATTACTACGATCCACATTTAAAATTCTAAGCTATCATATGTGATCGTTCACTGTAAAAGGAGATTTATCAATTACAGGGCCGCACCCAAAAGTGGCAAAACTCATTTTCTCTGGCGCGAACGGAGCTCTGGAGGGGGGTCTTTCTGGGAGGGTAAGGTGGAGAGGGCTCTTAGCAACAGACCGACACCAACCTCAGTTGCCTGCGGGCTGTCATTGAGTGAGGACACCGTTATTAATGAAGCAAGTTTTTTGTCCGCGTCGAAAAACAAATTGAATCTGAATTTTGAGCAACGTTATTCCATGAAGTTTTGTGCGAAACTCGGGAAGACGGCAACTGAGACCCTCGATATGTTGAAGCAGGCTTATGGGGACACTGCCTTAAGCCGTTCCACAGTAGCACAAGTTGTTTAAAGAGGGTAGGGAGCTCGTTGAAGATGACCATCGCTCCGGACGGCCGTCGACGGCAAGAACCGACACGAATGTGGACAGAGTGAGGACACTGCTGAACACAGACCGACGCTTAACCAGTGAAGAAATTGCAGACCAGTTGGGTCTGTCTGCATCCAACGTCCAACGCATTGTTTCACAGGATTTGGCCATGCGCAAGGTGTGCGCCAAGATGGTGCCGAAAATTCTGAGTGTCGACCAACGTCGTCAGACAGCTCCTGGCCAAATACGGCGTTGCTACGTTGCCGCACCCGGCCTATTCTCCCGATCTGGCACCACTGGACTTCTTCTTCTTCCCACTGATGAAAAGACAGCTTAAGGGACGACGTTTTGACTCAATAAAGGCCATTCAAGAGGCTTCGAGGAGGGCTATCAACGGCATCTCCAAAGAAAATTTCCAGCGGGCGTACGAGGAATGGGAGCAACGTTATACTAAGTGTGTAGCAGCTCAAGGGGCATACTTTGAAGATTATTAAGTCGATGTAAGTATATCGTCAATGAAATTCTTGTAAAAAAATCATTCCTACCAGTTTTGGGTGCTTCTCTGTATACCTCTGAGAAAGCAAATTAGTATCAGATGAATAGATAAATGGAAAATATCTTCGTAATTTATCTTAGGCTTGACTAATGTATTTAATAATGTGAAATTATGATTACTTGTTTTTTGTAAGTGGTTTACATTTCATAGCTGGGGAAAATGAAATATGTATACGTTAAGGGTTTTATAATTAAGACAAATCAGCGTGCTAATCTTGTATCACTTTTTCTTTGAGAGATAATTATTCGGCTGCGAAAAATGTCTGCTTAAGTTATAACTGCTAAAAAAATAACCACCACGAAAGAAAATAATTTTTAATTGAGGTAGTTAAGTCTGATCATTTTAGAAATCTTTTGAAAGAATGTAGCCAAAGATTAATAATAAATAAAGTAGGATAATATATAGTTGAAGAGGGAGAGAGAGTAAAATGATGTCACTGATTTCCTGATGGTGCCAAATTTGAAACTAATTGGCAAAGGTAAAACTCGCTGCATAGATTAAAATATCTCCCATAGGTTTTTGTCTGAATGTCTTCAGGCGAATTCCTTGGGGTATATATAGATAAATATGTTGAAGAAACTGATATAGATAGATAAGCAACACCATTAGCGAAAAACGCTTAGGAAATATAGCAATAGGTGTGGCCGAGGTAAGAGGAAATGGGAATGGAAACATTCCGAGAAATAGGCAAGGAATACCAAGGCTATATTGACGCCAATGTCTTCTCCGTCAGACAACAGGTTTATATCGGACATCATAAATAACGCTACAAGGAAGAAAAATCAATCGAGTGCACACGACATGGCATAAATTGCGTAGTTTCAGGCGTGACAAATGACTTGGAATCCGAATGTAATAAAATGAACGAATTCCACTTGCGTAGCACTTTTCCGCAATATATAGGTTTTTCACGCTGTCGGTTTCAATGTACTGCATCATCTTTATGTCATGAAAAACGGTCGTGGAATCAATCAATATCTAGTGGAAAATTGGTATGATTGCTCATTATTATGAGTGGACTGGTTGGTAGAGAGAGCAAGGTTTGAATGTGCTTAGGAATGGCCGGGAAGGTATATGCCTTTGAGGGGGCATTTTCCTGGATGAATTAAAATAAAACAACCAGGAATGAGATGGAACCAATCATGAATGAATTATATCGTGAACCTCGTACTAGGAACGGTATTCATAGGGCTTCTGGGCCTGTTCGGAGGCCTCATTTAGAGGAAGTCGTCTTGATTTTATGGAGGATGTTACATTCATTTTGACTTGTATCATAATGAATGACGTAAATGCCGTATAACGGCCCTTCTTTGCACTACAGCTACATAGAAAAACAAAATATATCGTGTAAATATGCCATATGCGTACAAAATTTCCAAAGTGAGAGCCAGAAAGGAAAAAAATCAGCACTGTGTAGTGTTCCTTTGAATTTTTTCCTGTAGACACCCAATGATGCTATTTTTAAGTTCCCCTCATCTCCGTGAGCTAAATGGAAGAAACTGTACTCGAAACTTTATAGCATTGAAATTTGAGTTCGGATGATTAAAAAAATATTTCAAAGCGCACTTCTAATTTTCGAATGGTTCACTGAACGGTGTTGTCCTTCACTCAAATTACAGTACATATTAATGCTTGAATGTAGTACGTCTCAAGATCAATGTAAAGTTTTCGAAAAAAAACTCATTCGTTTTACGTTACGCTTACGATGTTCATGAAGGTTTTTTTCCTATTTTGCTCGCGTTTTAGCACCTCACATGCGTTACGTATCGTTGTCTGCACTTTCCTACCTGGCGAGACTAACGCCTCTCCTCACGAAAATTCACCTCCAAATGATTTCTATACCGTGCCAGAGAGACGGCATCGCTTCTACCTTCGAATCCTCCCCGCCTCTAACTCCTCGTCCCACTGCCTGTCTTGCCCGGCTCGGACCACAAGGGCACGGGTCCCCCGTCGCCCCGATGGCCCGGCCCCTCTCACGTCCCACCCACTCCCTCGTCCTCCCCACACATGCCGCACACAACTCACATTCCCTGGGAAAGAAATTCGCTTCGCTTCCCTTGTTCGAGGGCGAATCCCGTCATTCCCTTTCACTCGTCAATCCCTCTTCGGAGATCCCTCTGTCCCCTACGGTCCCCCGACCCCTGTGTCTCTCCCTTTGACCTTCTCCCACATCTCCTATCCTATGCTCACCTCTGTTTGCACTCTCCCTCGCTCGCCCTCCGCCCTTCTTCGCTCTCCACAATTTCTCCTTCAACCCTTTATTCTTCATCGCGTTCTCTTGCCTCCGTAAATGTCAAAATTGAGCCCGGTTTAGCGATTAAATTCTTTATGCTTGTGCGGCAATTATTTCCCCAACCTGAATATTTTGATTCCATTCAATCTTTTCAGCTCGTTCTTAGAACCGCCTATCACTGCAATAATCCCTTCAAGGACTACACCCGAAATTTTATATTCACGGAAAAATAAGAGCAAGTTATTTAAGATACGCTTCTCATTCTGAGCGATATTTTTGCCTTGTTGATGCGTTAAATTAATTTAATCTATGTCTTTAAATGAATGAATGCATAGATGTGTTTCTATTGAAAGGGATTCAGCAACAATATTTGTTAATAATTGAGTATTTGCCTATTTATTCACTTAATATTCCATTGACCTATTTTATTCACTTAATTTGGCATAAATTATAAATGTGACGATAAATCTAAATATTCAAAAATCCAGAAAGCATGACTTCGTAATTTTATTTTAATACAAAAATTATTAGGTTAAATTACTATTGAAACTCCTTATCCATCCATTATTTCGTTTCATTTAATGGATTACAATCATTGATGAGCGCATTAGAAAAAAATGTCAAAGGTATGGTTTAATGTAGTTCTACTAAGTATAGTAAACTCTATATTCAATAGACAGTGAGCGGAATCAATGTAAACAAAGCAAAGTGCCTGAGTTTTTCGAGAAAGAAGAATGGTCTGTTGAACGTTAAAAAAGGAGGATGAAACCTTGAGGCATATGAACAGATTACCATCTTAGAGGAGTTTTGGATTATGATAGTAGCATTAGTAAAAACATAAAAATAATTACGTTAAGGTAAGAAGATTTCACGGGGATCTGGTTAGTTTGGTAGCAAATCCATTGGCTTCCCACCCCTAGGGAACAGGTTTGATTCTCGGATTTTTATTAGGATATTTCTATGGATATTTCAATGGAATCCCTTATCGTCACTAGGAATGCTTTGTGGAGAGCACTAAAAGTGAGTGCGTTGTCCGTCGGACGGGACGTTAAAGCGTGCGAGCAGCGACAACGTGGACGAGCCCTGCCCGTCTTTCATTAGAGTTTGGAAAATGTCGACAATGTGTTTCTTCATTTCCCGACCATCGCACTACCAAATAATTACCCAATAGTAGCCAATTTAACCAATAGTATCCCAACTTGCACAAATAAACTTAGCTGTAGGTTTCCTCCAAAAATAACCAGCACTAATACTTGTAACCTTTCAAAAGAAGAAGGACATTCATAACAGATCCATTAAGCAATGAAGTTGAGGAATGAATTATTAATATTATGGTTTGAAGCGTGGTTTTATTAAGCTCAGAAACTTGATCAAAGAAATATAATGATAGGCGTCGGTTGGATGATTTGTGATGCGGTTGTAGAGAAGGATGGTAAAGATAAACTGAAGGGAACGAAAATCAAGCGAGGGATGTTACTCCCACCCTTGATCAATTACCCAAGCAGGATGGGGGAGGAGAGCGGGTTGTTGTGAGAAGTCCGATGGAGGCAGGAAGGATGAATGGAGAGGTTTTGATAGGCAGGGGGATGTTGAAGACTGTGACAGAAGGGAGTACATAGAGTAATCAGGATCGGTTGCAAAACGGATGGGTACACGCATGGTGGGCGCAATGAAGGCAGTAGAAGGTACATTTGAAAGGTTACAAGATCTTTGGTGCAGCTCATGGTATTTTAATGCTACGGGCTGTATCTTGTAATACGAGTACATGGCTAAACATTTACGCGTGTCTAGTCTTGTTTCCATTGAAAAGACGTTAAACGGAAGAGTATCAAATGCACACACAAACACATTTGTGTGTGTGTGGTTCGCGGGAGTCCAGGGGTACAGCGTTGGACTTCTGACCGGAGGCCCAGGGTTCGACACCCGGGCAAACCTATTCTCAACTCTCAGCTCCACCCAAGCTATGTGATTTTTCGGGTATCAGATCTTCCTGGGAAACCATAACAGGCACAGGGAAAGGAACTGGCCTCCCTACCGTGATGTGCTAATTTCACACGCCGTCGAACTTAGTACTGGGTGAACTCTATCATTACCACTCAAACCGACCTTCGGGTTGGTTATTGTTTTTTGGTTTATATGTATGCACGAAAACATTTCTAATGTCCTTTTGCTGGGCTAAAATATAAAGCGTAAGTATGTCATATGCACAGAGCATTTCCAAAGGCCTGGAATGTAAAAAATCAGCAATTTTGCTCGCTCGCTACGCTTATTTTCCTCTTCCTTTCCCGCCTCAGTTAATTATTCATCTATTTATATTTCCATCAATTTCTGCTTCTACATTTTTTCATTTCTATCATTTTGACACATTACCATTGTTCTTCTTTAGTACCCAGCTCCATTTTCTCACTCATGATTATAATCTCACTCATTATGCAAAGACTTGTCACAAAAGTAGGACTAACTCGATTTAAAAAATGTGTTTCTTGCATTAATAAATTCAGTCAGAAGTCTTAGAAATAGCACACTTGTGCGTTCACACACCACTACCAGCGGGTTTTCCATGCCTCGTACGACTTCTGGAAAATGGCGTCCGGGATGCTGCAAAGATCACTCGTCATGACCTGTTGTAACGCTTCTATGGAACCGTGGTGACGTCATTTCAGCACGGTTTTGAGGCGGAGAAAGAGGAAGAAGTCTGGTGGGGCAACGTCAGGGTGGCTGAAGCATGGCTGAGAAGCTCTTGGTGGATCCGCGTCCGAGTCTTCATCAGAGAGCACTCGCGGAAACAACTTCGCACACACCTTTCTCATACCATTGTTTTCGATCATAAGTCAATGCATATCTCATTTAGGGATGAAAAGTTTATCGGAAACCATGCAAACACTTCATGTGCGATCCTTGTCCAACAAATTCTTCACTTTTGAAAGATTTTCGCCACTTTTTGTGGTGGAAGGGCGTCCTGAACGATTGGCGCCATAAAATTCTTCTCCACCCAGCCGAAATAACTTGTTCCATTAAAAAACACCCGATCTACCCATAGCTTTACCAGCAAAAACTGTCTTGCTCATGTCAAGAGTCTCTTTCTTGGTTATTCCCTGTTTCACGCAAAATTTTACGGGGGAACGCTGTTCCAATAACTGGTTCATGACGGAGGGTTACGAGTTCACGCTATGGAGGTTTTAAAAACGAAAGATCCAACTCCGCAAAGGCTGGAAACCAACTGCCATTGGCCTCCAGTCTGTCATGAGACTCCCATCGCCTGAATCAATTCAGAAAAACCGCCAACTGTCGGTCCGTCTGCTTGAGACAAAATAAATCCTACTATTTTTGTGACAGACCTTGAACTTTTTCTTATCGTTTGTGTTAATGCTCTTACATATCATTTCCTGAACCGAATATTCTGTTATTTCTTTTTGGATCGGATGTAAAACTGCATAATTACTACAAGGTGAACTGAATCTGCTCATGGAAAACAGTTCAAATGAATCACGTAGTTCCTAAATTCATTCCTAATTGTAATAAAGTTTGTCTTATATTTCTATGAATTCACCAGTATTTTTCACGTATATCTACACCTATTGTTGTGTCTCAGCCAAGGTTCATAATGATTTAGTCGTTCCCTCTTGAACTCCATTCCTTCCATTATTCATTCAAATTTATTTGCGATAAATCTCAGAAGAGCAATATTCCGAATAGGCAAGGCAAAAGTCACTGCGCTGGCTCCTGGTGAAGAAAAGTCACACCTCTAGAATTATGAGAGTAATTACCTTCCAAAAAGGGGAGAACATCAGCCATCTTCAATTGGATATTTTCATCATTGTGTACCTTGAACTAAAAATGAAAATAGAACCAGTGCCTTAGCGTCTAGGAGAGGGCAGCCGTCTTAGAAGTAACTGCAACAATAACCTACAATTCAGACTTCTCATGCAGTAGACTATACTGTTTTCTGGGCTTAGATAAGTTTAATTCATACTTTTTTTTAAGTTCTTCTGCCAATTTCTAGTTAACTTACTTACTGCTAATTAAGTTTCAGATATCCTGATACATCACTGAAATTAGCGATCCACCATCTTTAGAGCCACTGTCTTCTCTGTAATACACGATTTTTGATAACTTATTTGCGAGTACGTTGATTAGTATTACTTTTCCAACTTTTTTCTATGAAACAAATTCAAACAAATATTTAGTATTACAGGAATAGAAAAAAAATCAAGGGTATTAATACGAGAATTTTTATTTATATTCTCTTTAGGAAATTTTGTATTTACGTCATAAACTGCAAAATTACCATTTGCCGGATTTTAGGATTTAGTTTCATGCCAAAAATGGATATCACTGGTATCAAACTTGCCGTTGTAAAAAAATGTAAACACCATGATATTTGACTAATAGTGAGGAGCAAAATGTATGCAAGTTTCAGCTGAAGTTTTTATTTCCGATATTAGATATTTAAAAATTGCTGCAAAATATTAATAAGTTAAAAATGACAAGTTTGGCTTCAGTAAAATTTTACCTTACCGTACCAGAATAAGGTTACACTTCCGTAATTGATATTTTAGTTAAGAGTCCAATTTCCAATCAGAATTAAACCACTTCAAGATTCCTTCCCAAAAAATTATGAGACACGATTGGTAACGTGACGCCATAAAGTAGGACTTTTGGATTGACAGTTATTTCCCACGATATTCGGATGAATTGAAATCTCATTCGCCTCTCACACTCCGGGTTTACAGAGATACAATTAATTTCATTCCCACAATATTCCGAATATCGAAATAGTGTCCATGCCAAAAAACAAATTGGTTCTTGCCTTTACTCTTGATAATGGAGTATGTCATGGACTCGTAAATGCATATAATATTCTAAATGACATTATTTTGAAGAAATAAGGTTATTAAATTACAGAGTGCAATGATCGTAAAGGTGGCTAATTTTTAAACTAGTGATCGTCCTTAGAGGGGATCTCTTCGGTAACCGCCCACGAACGTCTCCCCTCGATTACACTATTCTTCCCTACGCACCACCCTCTATAGATTCCTCTCCATCCCCCTCAATACGCCTCCCCCCCCTAACCATCCCACTTGCCACTGCCACGCAAACACGTACGCCCACACCGTTCCCTGAACCCCTGCCGCCGCTTGCGAAAGGTGTGCCAGGGGTGGACGAGACCGGGTTAACTGCTACCGCGGCGAGAGGGAGCGAGCGGCGGTCGAATTGCAGAGCTGTTGGAGGAGGGGGAGATGCTAGAGGGCTTTAGGGGGGCGGAGGGGGGAGGGAATTGGGAAGGGATGGGATCATAGCTGTAAATAACAGTTAGGAAGGGTCTGGGAGTTCGTGACATGTATCCCATACTAACCCCGAAAGCGCGAGGGGATGGGGTGGCGGGAAGGGGTTGGGACGGCGCAATGTGCATACCACCCCTGGGGGACTGAGGTGGGGGAAAGGAAGGGAACGGGGGGCGTGGGGGGCGAGGTGGAGGAGAGTAAGCGGTGGTTTGGAGAGGAAGGAGGGCGGGGAAGAGTGGAAGTGAAGGAGCTTTGAATACGTGTAGAAGTGGGAAGTGGTTGAAGCGCTGCAGAAGTTGGGGAGGGGAGGCGGGGGAACGGGGGTCGGGATGAGTTGGAGTAGAGCGGGAAGGGGGAGCGAGTTGAGGTTGCCGACAGAATTGGGGAGCTGTAAGTGGAATATGAATGAAGATACAGGCGGAGAGAAGGGGAGGAGGATGCGGTTTAGACATAAGCAGCGTGTGATGGGATCCGGTGAGTGGAAGCGATATCGACGGATACGGATTCTGATTACGAATTTGGGAGCTCAGTTGGTGACGACTGAAAATAATTATTCGACGCGGGAAGATTACAAATCTTTGCCTTCTCCTCTTCTTGACGTTAAAATTTAACAAATGCACAAATTTCGAAGAGGCAACTAATGAAATGCGACGATGTTTTGATGCCAAATAACGTTTTCCAATATGTGTTTTACTTCGACTTTTTCATGCTTATTTCTTAAGCACTTTACGATGGTAGTTACAATTTCTGAAAAATAGCTTTCGTCCTCTCTATGGTACTCTTCTTGTACATTTGTATAAGATTAAAGATTTTGAAGTCGACTGAAAATCAAATTGACTTTCGACTGAAAATCAATTAAGCCGTGATTAATGATCACTAGGATAGATGATTTCCATACTAAAATATCCTTTCCAACCAGTCGAATATTTCTTGCTACATAGATGTACGTTAGTGTCATCTATTACCTCGTGCAGTTATGGTGTCAATTATTTTGAATCTCGTAATGACTTGTTTTAAATGCATATACTCATCACGTTGGTGACAAAATTTGAATGAGAAATATCAGTTCAAACGGATAATAAAATATAATAAACAACGATTTCCTCTTGTATTTGTTGTTTATTTTTCCGATTATATTACACCAATTTATTCAAAAGTAATACCAACAACGTGAATTTATCCGATGATCCAATTGCTCAAAATATTCAATCTTAATATATATCAAAAATACTGATAAAACAATTCCACAAATGAAGCTAGTCAATTTGTGTTTCAAAAGTTATGTTTTTTAATGAATATTAAATGTATCCAATCAATTATTATATGCACTAAATGGAAATTATTATAACTTTAACGGCATACTAATTGCAATGGATTTGAAACCTTTATCGAAAATATTGAAAGCAAATTTATCCGGAATAGGAACAAACCGAGTTTTACATGTGCAATGTTAATATTATCTAAAATAAGTAAATGGAAGAAATTTTGTTCCTTATGATGGATAACACAGGCCTACAAAAAATTTTTTTTTGGTGCCGGGAATCTTTGTGTTGATTTTAACTAAATTTGTAGAGCTGAATCCAAATATGGAATCCGTTTTTATTTAACACCTCTACTTTTTTAGATATGGCACATCTTACGATTAGTTGTTTTAATATTTGATATATTCCGGAAAATAATTTTCAAAGTTAAATAAATCTATAAGTATACTAATTTATAACCACTCTGCGGTGTTCCTTTTATTTTCAATAAACTGTCAATAAGTTTTATGTATATTTCTATATTGTAGGCCAATGAGATTAAAAAACAAAAATACGGTACCGGTACAAAAATACGGTACGGTACCGGTACCGGTACAAAATAAGTTTTTATCGCACAAGGGAAAAGGATATGCTACCCTTCTTTACTCAAAAAGACAATCTTACATTTTGTTTAGACGTTAAGGGTCTTTTGGAAAAAATGGGACTACTATCACAATATGATGCTAGTGGTTGGCGTTTGTTTATTGATAACTCCAAGCGTAGTTTAAAATGTGTACTTCTTCACAATGGTAACAGGTTTGGCGCAATACCAATCGCTCATTCAACTAAAATGAAAGAAGAATACGATACAATAGCATTGGTCTTACAGAAGATAAAATACCAGGAACATCGCTGGGTGATTTGTGTAGATTTAAAAATGGTGAACTTTCTTCTTGGGCAGCAAAGTGGCTACACAAAATATACTTGTTTCTTGTGCCTCTGGGATAGCAGGGAGAGACAAAACCACTGGATTAAGAAGGAGTGGCCTAAGAGAGAAAACTTGGTTGTTGGGAAAGAAAACATCGTTGCTGAATATTTAGTTGAAAGAGAGAAAATCATCTTACCGCCTCTATATATTAAACTAGGCCTAATGAAGCAATTTGTTAAGGCTCTTGACAAGGATGGACCATGTTTCGGCTACTTAAGACTAAAGATGCCCCATATAAGTATTGAAAAACTTAAAGCTGGTATTTTTGAGGGGCCAGAAATCAGACAACTTACAAAGGATCCTGCTGTTGTCGAGTCAATAAATGAGATTGAAAAAATTAGTTGGATGTCATTTGTTGAGGTCATAAAAAATTTTCTAGGAAATCACAAACGTGAAAATTATATTGAGCTGGTAAACATTATGCTCAGTAACTTCAAATCCCTTGGATATAATATGAGCACAAAAGTTCACTACCTACACAGCCACTTAGACAATTTTCTTGGAAATTTAGGAGACACAAGTGAAGAACAAGGTGAAAGACTTCACCAGGATATAAAAACAATGGAAGCTCGTTACCAAGGAAGATGGGATAACCATATGATGGCAGATTACTGCTGGTGCTTAAAACGAGACTGTTTGACCAAAGTGCACTCAAGAAAATCGCCCAAAAGAAGCTTCCGATGTGTTGAGTGATGTTTTTATGTATTTTTTTCTTTTCAATTTGTTTTATTACAGTAAAAAATTTTAGCATTTGTGTTCAATTGTATTGTAAAATTCTTTTGTGTTTTTGGGTGATTTAACAGCCCTAGAAATAAATCAAGTCTTTATATTTAGTGGGTTTTATTATTAATATAATATTCCCATATCATCATGTAGAAGATTTTTTTACGTTAGTAACAACATATATATATTTATATCTTGAAAACCATAGCTGATAGGAAAAAACTAGTGTCATAATTGGATTCAGCACACCAATTGTTCTTTAAATCAACATTTAAAGCTCCGGCACCAAAACCACTGTTGGCCTGTGTAATGGAATTCCTCGCGTGGAAGATACATTGCATCAGAACTGATCGAAAAGAAATTTGTTGTTCGCTAATGCCAGTGTAACCCGTCCCTTATTAATGTGAGGGATGATGTTGTTTTCCCAATTTTCTCCCTATCCAATATTTTCTTTATTTTTTCACGAGCTCCTCCTCCCCTTCCCACCCACACAAGGCCACTCACGCGCTCGGTGAGCTCGTGTTCCTCAAGTATTCGGGTGTTTTGAGACTCTTTCTCTCATTCCTAGCTCCCGACTCCTCTCACGCCCCCTATTCTCTCTATCGGTGGACTCCCCCCTAACTCTTCCGTCTAAGAGTTCAGGAAATCACGCCCAAACACACGCACACACAAACACGTACGCGCGCGCGCACACACACACACACCCTAAAGCCCTCTCTAGCACGAGTACATTCCTTAAGATGAATCGGGATTATACTTTAACTTGACCGACTTCGATGAACCTTATAATTGAAAACGAAATCAATTGTCTTTCGCTTCATGTTGTTTTACCTTAGAATTCACACTTATACAAATATTTAAACGAATTATTTGAATGAAAATTTCTGACAGAAGTTATAACAAATAATACATATTGGTAAAGAAAGTATTTCTATGTATGCAACAATCCTAATATGTTATTCAGGAAATACATATGTAAAGAAGTTAATTTATCCAATAGCAATTTAAATTTAAACGTCACTTCAAGTGTTAGATGAAAAGTTCTCGGCCTGAGAATGAAAGCCTGCGATTTTCAGGTAAAGAATGATTTTATTTTTCTGCATAATCTCCATTGACTTCAAAACACTTGGTTCAGCGTTTTTCCAACATGAGTATTCCTTCCCTGAGATTAGAGTTTGGAAGGCTATGAAAATATCCATCTACGGCCCTCTCAACTTCTTCATTGGGTGCGAAGCGCTTTCCAGAAACAAATTACTTCACGTTTGGGAACAGAAGAAAATCTGAGAGTGCTTAATGAAGAGAAGAGAGGGGATGGCCGAGCAAATTGTACCCAAAATTGCGTAGTTTTCCATCGCCAACTCACCTTTGTGAGCAGATTCTTTGTCCTGGTGTAAGATGATTTTGTTTTACTTCTTTAAACCAGGCCTCTTCTCACGAATTTTGGCATCCAACTGGTCAAGAAGGTCAGAGTAATATTTGCGGGTAATGTTTTGCCTTTTTCAAAGTAATCAATTAACAGCATCCTTTTCGCATCCCAAAACACATTTTCCATGGCCTTTGCCGCCTGATGAGATCGACTTTGCTTTCTTTGGCGCAAAACAACCGGCTTTCACCCATCGCTTAGACTACTGTTTCATTTATGGCGTGTAGTAGTTAACCTATGTCACATCCATGGTGACAAATATTCGCAAAAATCGTTAGTTTTCCTCTAAAATCGGTCCAAACATTGCTGCAAAAATTTGGTTTTCATCGGTATTTAGAAAATGCGGCACCCACCTTGCGCTCAGCTTTCGCATCCCTAATGCTTTGTGCAAGATGTTTCGCACCCTTTCTTCCGATAACCCCACGACCTTGGCTATCCCACTCACTTTAACTCACCTAACGTCCAATATGATATCGTGCACCTCTTCGAAAATTTCCAGTGTGGTTGCAGTTTTCGGCCGTCAATCACGTGGGTGAGGGATGCGAGACCACAATTAAATTCAGCGGCCCACTTTTTACGTTTGACATTGAAGTAGCAGAGTCTTCGTACACTCTTGTCATCTTCGGATAAATTTCCTTAGAGTGTAATCCGTCAAGAACAAAGAATTTTACCACCGCACGAAATTAAAGTTTTCCATTTTAGCAAAAAACCTGAAAGATAACTACTGCAACAATACGTGTAAACAAACTACTCGAGTAAACAAATTGAAACTTGTCTTGCGAACTCATGACATCTGCACCCAGGCTGGACTTATAGAGTTTCGCTGATTATAAAGCCATATTTTTGGCAGACGGAGAATGTTTCACCTTACCCTCGTAATTTGTCACGCTATCGACTGCGGATTGATTATTCAGAAGACGCTCAATGCATCTCCATGAATTCATCAAAGTTCAAGTATTGTGGAGCGTGTAAAATATGCTGGGTATCGTGATAGTTACGTGAGACGGAATAATATTTTGGTTATAAACAATGTAAGGGGATCCGGGGGATGACAACTCTTTGGTGCCTCCCTTGGTATACTAGCAGAAATGTGCCAAATCTGACTAGTAGGGATCCGTAATCATTAACAGGATCTCCTCTGCATGAGAAAAGGGTTGCGGATAAAGTAGTAATCTAATTATAATAATAGTTTTAAACATTAAGGCAAAGATATCAAGCTATTAGGGTTAATAAAAGTTGTATAGGAATAAATATGACGGTGACTGGAATCTCAAAATTTGGAACGTAAGATGTGAGAATTGAAAAGATCAAGACCAGCTGATTCAAATGAGTAATTTTGTAAATGCATTTATTTACTCACAAAGGAAAAAAGCATTTGGTTTTTGATGTTTTCAAAATTGATGAAAATGGGTCCATAATGCGCGATCAGATGTTGACAATAGTTTTTAAGGCATTTAGGATATAAACTTCTACATGAGAAGGCAAGGGTGCATACAATGTATCGCGAGAAAAATGTATCAAAAATGGCAGAGTTAATGGTACCTGGGAGAGTTTGAAATGAACTTTTAACGAATTTTATATTATTGTGTGTAAAAATTACTGCTCCTTGTAACGAACAGTGTAAAATTGTATAATACCTTAATTTATATTAACATCTTTAGTTAGAAATAACCTGAAAATTGACCCCTACGCATATATTGTGTTTCTAATCTACTGCATATCTTGTATTGACTTCTCCACCAACACCTAATATGCTATTATTGGTGACCGATTTGGAAATGCACTCATCGGCAAGCATCGTGCAGCCTTTGCCTTTATGGTCATGCCATTTACAATGCCAAAGAACAGATCAGGGTGATCATTTTGCAGTACAAGAGAACAACCCCCGCTCCCAAAAGGGAAAACAAAGCGCCATGGGCTTTTTCACGTGGAGCTCGTCAACCATAGTCACCTGCCCTGCTAAGAACGCGCAGTTTGACGGTTAGGGATGCGGAGTATTGGTAGACCGGAATCAAATTTAAGCTTCGGTTTTTAAGATAAGGTTAACAAGTAGTTGATTCAAAAGAAAACTTTTGTTTGTCTAATATCATGGCCGATTGGCAAATTCACACCTCTTGACCTGGCGGCAGAATATATTTTTTCCCACTTCAATTCGGATTCTAGTTGAGGTGAAATGATTGTGAGGATGTGTATGCATAATGAATAACCAAGTTGTAAAAACAATCAAAATTTGAAGAATGAAAGGCCTGCAGTCGTAGATGTTATGCTAAGAGAAATGATGAAATAGGAGTGAAAGTTAATTACAACCAGTCAGTTTAACTGTCTAACTACTCTTAAAAAACTTTACAAATTTACGAAACAATCGAGAAATCTAATAATGGCTGAAATGAAGGGTAATGTGGGAAATGAGATGTTAGAATTAAACGAACCGGGATGGGTGATCTGTAAAGAGTTGACTGATAGAGTATCGATGGTGACATAGGTTGACGTATGGGGAGGGCAATTTGGTTAGATGCCAAATAGAAGAGGCACGGAAATCTTTTAGATCATCTGCAAGAACTAGTCAAATTCGTGCAAAGGAGAGGTGAACCTTAATTGATGATTTGGCAAATGGAGGAACACTGAAGAGGGATTTGCTGAAATAGGGATTGCAAAAGCAGTCAAGAATAATACGAAGCACGAGCACTTACGTAATAAGTAAACGAGCGAGAAGGTTGACTGATATGAACCAAAGCATGATTTGTGCAAAAATAATGCGAAATTCCAAACATAAAACCACTATTTTCCAATGGATAAGATAGCGAGACATGGTGCCTAGAAAAGGTAGGCGTTAAGAATTGAAGACGCCAAAGTAACTTTTCCCATACACGCCAACAATACAGTCTTGATAGCTGAGAGGCCGCATGGCCTGCAGGAAACTCTAGAAATTGGCTACTCGCTTTAGAAACTTAGCTGAAATTGGTTAAAAGTTGCAGTTTAAAACATATTTTATATACGAATATAGGTAGTTCTATAACATATAAAAATCAGTTAACTCTGAAGTTTCAGAATTTTGAATAATAACCAATCACTAATACATCTACAACTAAGAATATGATGCTTCCAAATTCATTTCAAAAGTTGCAACATCTTTTAAAAGTGAAAATATTTTTTTTAATTTCATCAACGTTCACTTCAACAATTTAAAACATAAGAAATCTCAAAGCGTTGAAAATTGATAAATGGAGGTGCAACTGCGGATTTTTAACGACCGATCGGGTGAAATGGACAAAGAATAAATGTCTATCGAGAATGATATAAGGGCTTTCCTTCTATGAGCACATACCATAGAAAAAAGGGTCTAGATTAATACGGGAGCATGAGAAAAATCGAGTAGATTGACTTCCAAAATTATATTTATCTCTATTTCCAAAATGGAAAGAAACATCAAGATTGAATTGCAATGACGGAGCAAGACGAGTCATGTACCGAAGAAGAATTGCTAAGAATATTTTTAAATTTTAAAATTAAACTAAAAACTGTATTTCTGCCTTTACATCATACTTTCAACAATAACTTGGCAATAGATAATTGCCAACATCCAAACCCTTGTTGGAGAAAAATCCACTAAGTCGGGAATCGAACCCACGATCTTTACGATGGAAAAAAGAGGAAGGCGGAAAGTTGCATAGAAAAACTCCATAAGAATTGTCACCACTTAAAAATAAATGAAACATACCGAATGAATTCGCACTCCTATAGAGGTAGTTTAAGTTACTTGGCTTAAATATCAGTATTCTGCGTTGGAAAAATAGATGATAATGAGAAACTACCCATGTATCTTTTAAATAATATGCTTTTTTATTTTTTCGCTAGGTTTTATTATAAGAAATATAAATTTCAATATATCTTACTTCCACTATGCATTTCAAAGCGTTAAAAAAATTATTCGGAATGCTCTGGCCTAATTCAGTGAATGAGGATGATATGAGGAATGCATTTGACAGGAGAGATATAAATTTAATTTCAGGGTTTCTGTAATCAAATTAGTTAATGGCCATGCATAATAATTTTACGACATCTACATCATATTTGAATCAAGCTGTTTTATTTATGTCATCAAAGCTAACAAAAGTACTATGTATTTGAGTTGCTTGCAAAAATGTTCATAATTTCTGGAGCTTGTAGCGATACATGAAGTCAATAACTCAGTAATGCAGAAAAACAAGCTCATTCGGTGGTAAAATAAAACATTCCTTGATAAGGCGAATAAACAAACTTAAAGAGACAGTAACGGGCCCTGAACCAAAAATTGTGGCCTCGGTCGCAACTAATACTACTTATATTTCAATACCGAACATAGGAAATTTCCTTTAGGCGGGAAAGTTATGAAGTAGACGACCACATTTATCCTGGCGTTACGGAATCGCCATTCCATATATTTCGATGAGTTTATAAAGGGAAAGGATTAAAATATTAATGCCGCATGCGCAGTGCGGCCATGTTGGGTATTAATGGGCGCAGAAATGTCCTCATTCACACCGATTCCAACGATTTTCGGCGGAATAGATTTCATTTGAACGCGAGAACTGCTACGGATGGCACTTTATCGTAGCGGTAGTCGATTCGAAAGCGGTTTGGGCGAAAATGTTCCACAGCTTGAAAATGGAGCAATTGCAGTTCCAGGGTAAGATACTGGTGCGGTGGGAGAAGGGGGTGTGGAATGGCGACAATAAAGTGGCGTGGGAGCGGCGGAGGGGCGGGAATCAATTTCGAGGGGACGCCACTGGCGCCAATTACTCGCGACTTTTGGCCGTCACGCCTTCCCGGCCTCTCGGTCGACACCCGACGCGAGAGGGCGACTCACCGGGAAGCCCAGAGGAGGACGTAGGGAACGCCAAGTGGCGAGATTTATTTTCATTCTCTTCCCATATCTTCCTCTCCCTCCTTTTCCCTGAGTCTCTTTTACGGAGCGGAAGTGCGGTGGGAAGTGAACCGGAAACCGACGCGGAACCAGTGCTTTGCCTCGTCAAACGAGAAATTATGATTGCGGCTAGGAAAAAGATGAAACAGCTTGGGGGGTGAGCCCTTTCTCGAGGGTGGGCCAGATATCAATTTCTGAGACAGTCACACCTTACCGGCGTTGGAAATACGGATATATTCGAGCTTGCTCTAAAACTTGGTCTTGAGATCTGCTGCAACGATAATAGTATGATTTATAAAATAATTCCATTTCAATATTCGATGGCGTTTTTATGTCAATCACATTCTAGATCAATCGCATGTACCACAATATTCATTAGATTCATAAACAATGAATTTTTCTTGTTGCATGGAGCATATTGGAGACACTAAAAAAAACACAGAAAAAACATACGAACACGCATGTACGAGTATTTTATTATTAAGTAAACTACCGGTTAAGGTAGGTTTTTAGATGGACACAACTACCAATTAATTACCTTGTGACTCCAAAAAAAATACATTCCTGCATCCTCCTCTACATCAGGTCCCCTCCAATACCACACAATATGCCTTTCATCCATTTTTCCTGCCTCCATAGGATTTCTTTCAACAAACCCCTCTCCTCACCCATCATCTCCAGTACATCCTCATTTGTTTTGCTTTTGGTCCATTTCACCTTCTCCATTCTTCTCCATACCCAAATTTCAAAAACCTCCAATCTACGTCTATCCTCCTGCTTCAGTGACCACATTTCCGCGCCGTGCATAGCTACAATCCATATCAGAGTTTTTACGAGTCTTGTCTTGTAGGGATGTTAATCCCTACTCAACGTCCCCGTCATCAACTCCCTCCTCCTTGAGAAAGCCTACTTGCCTAGCGGAATTCTTCTCCTTACGTCCCTACTACCTTGACCGTATTGGTCCAAAACACTTCCGAGATATGTAAACTAGTCCACCTGATCTACTTTTTCCCTTCCTATTTTTTTAGCTTTTCCCCCCCCCGTATCTTTTTGGAAAATCGCATTAACTTTGTTTTATTAATATTGAAACTCATCCGACATTTATCGCACTAAACCTCCAATTCACTCAGCAATGCTTGCAACCCCTTGGCTGACTGTGCAACTAATGCTTGGTCATCAACAAAACCTAACCGATTTCACCGATTTCCCTCCGACTTTCATTCCTACCTCCAGTTCTTCCCATGCCTCTTTAATCATTTACTACACATACTATATACGTTGAATAGCACGGGTGACAATGGGCAACCCTGCCTTACCCCTCTTCCTAACACTGCCCATTCGGACTCTCCGTTCCCCACTCGCACCTGAGCAGTCTGAGACATGTACAGGTTGCGGATCAATCTCCTGTCCCTCCAATGCATTCCAATTTTCTGCAATACACTCATTTGTTCTTCCCAATTCACTGCATCAAACGCTTTTTCTTAATCTACGAAACAGGCAAATACGTCCTGATTGTATTTTATATCACCCATTATTAGTGATCTGATAACTGTAATGGCATCACGCGTCCCTCTCGTCTCCTTAAATCCAAACTGTTTCTTCCCTAAGTAATAATTTGCCTTACTTCCTATCCTTTTACTCATTATCCTGAGAATAACTTTAGCTGCATGGGATATCAAACTTAATGTTCTGTAATTCTCACATGATGTAGTCTTTACCATTTTCGGAATAGGAACTAACACCGATCTCACAAAATCTTCCGGCCAGATTCCTTCTTCATAGATACTAGGAATCAGTCCATATAGGGTTTTCTTCCCACATTTTCCTAAATATTTCAACAATTCTACAGGAATGTTGTCCACCCTTATGGCTGTAATGTTGGCCTTATTTGCTTTCATCTCCTGTAGTGTCCTTTCTATTTCATCGTCGAGTACGCCTGGACCTAAGCTATCTTCTTCTACTTCATGTTCCTTTTCTATGTCTAAACTTGTCGGCGTAAGGTCTTTACCATACAGTGTTTCAATACATTCCTTCCATCTCTCTTGGATTTTTCGTGGTTCAACTATTATCTTACCCCACTTATCTTTAACTGTTAGCACAGCCACTTCCTTCTTACTTCCCGTTAATAACTTTACGATGGTGTATAAAGCACCAATTTCACCCTTCTTCTGTAAACTTTCCACATCCTCGCATTGCATTTTCCACCATTCTTCTTTTGCTTTATTGGTGGCCTTTTCTCAATGAATTGTTTAAATCTTTGTATTTCATTTCGCCTAACTCTGTGTTTACCTTCTTCCATCTTCCTCTCTCATCCATCTTTGCAATCATCTCATCCGTTACCCATGGTTTCCTTATCCTTTTCCCGTTAACGGTTCCTACAGTGTCTTTCGCGGCTTCCGATATCCCTTGCTATATACATTCCCATTTTTCTTCGATAGAACTTAGTGTTTTACCGTCATCCATCATTTTCTCTACAGCCTGCTGATACACTTTCTTCGTAAATCCATTTAATGCTTTTACATTCCATGTCCTGACCCGACGCCCTTGCCTTATCTTCTTGAAACGGACGTTGCATTTCATAACAACTAAATTGTGGTTGAGTCTGCATCCGCTATTTATATATATTTTAATATATGTATACATATCTTATATATATATACACTTTTTTGGAAAACCCACAAACGTGTAATGTAAATTCACTGATAGTCATAACAAACACAGAAACCAAAAACAAAAAAGAGGGAAAACTCACTGGTTCTCGAATTTTCGGTGGTCCAACCACCTTTCTCAAGAGGAATTAGGAACAGAACTCCATCAGTGAACCAGTGATCCAAGAACCAGTGAGTTTTCCCTCTTTTGTGTTTTTGGTTTCTGTGTTTGTTATGACTATCAGTGAATTTATTTATATATATATATATATATATATATATATATATATATATATATATATATATATATATATAGCCCTCCCATGGACTACAACCTTGTCGTGGTGGAAGGGCTTGTGTGTTCCGATGACCCCTAGAGCTGTGCTGGCGGGAGTAATAATAATTACTCCTGGAAGGGTCTCACCCATGCCAGATAGGTCGAAGGTTAGGAGCCAGACGAAAGGTAGTCCACGCAGCGTCTGTTCCTCAGTGAGGCGGCTGCAATGGCGTCTGACCCCAGTGGGGCGGCCATTAAGTGATGGTGTCACGTTAAAAACACTATTGAGGAAGGCAACGGGAAACCACCTCAATTATTATTCCCAAGAATATTATGATGGGCACTATAGATAATATGAGTCCTGGCAACTACGGGACACGGCCCAAGAGGCCGTGTGTCGTGCCCGGCAGCGGGAGAGGCAAGGCTTCCGCGGTCGTCATCCCACGAAACCCTTTCGGGGAAGGAATAACTTCAGCAGGACAGAAGACTCAGAAGAAGGCGAAAGTAGTTAGAATAGGAACCTGGAACGTCAGGACAATGTTGAGGAGAGGCAAATTAGAAAATATTAAGCGAGAGATGGAAAGAGGTAACATAGATGTTTTAGGCCTCTGCGAGGTGAGATGGAAGGATAGCGGGGATTACTGGAGTGACAATTATAGAGTAATATACAGCGGCGGGGATGAGAGCCAACGAGGGGTTGCCGTAATTTTAAATAAAGGGGTAGGAAGAAGCGTAGTCAACATAGAGCAAAAGACAGATAGAATTTTACTCGTAGAGATTAAAGCAGAGCCGGCGAACTTGGTCATTATTCAGGTATACATGCCACCGAGCAACCACAAGGAGGAAGAAGTCGATAGGATGTATGATGTGTTAGAGGATATCATCGCGAGTGTTCCTGCAGGGAAACATTTGATAGTGATGGGGGATTGGAATGCGACGGTAGGCGAAGGAAGAGATGGTGGTGAGGTGGGGGACTATGGGTTAGGCACGAGGAATGAACGCGGGGAGAAAGCAATTGAATTCTGTAGGAGACAGGGGTTAGTCATCACTAACACATGGTTTAGACACCACAAAAGGCGTAGGTATACTTGGAAAATGCCAGGTGACTCAGAAAGGTATCAGTTGGTGCGGACTCTGACCAAAATTTAGTTGTTATGAAATGTAATGTTCGTTTCAAGAAGATAAGGCAAGGGCGGCGGGTTAAAAAATGGAATTTAGAAGCAGTAAATGAATTAACGAGGAAGGAGTATCAGGAGGCTGTAGAGAAAATGATGGATGACGGTAAAGAACTGAGTGCTATCGAAGAAAAATGGGAGTGTATCAAGAAAGGGATATTAGAAGCCGCTAAAGACACTATAGGAACCGTTAACGGGAAAAGGATAAGGAAACCATGGGTAACGGATGAGATGATTGCGAGATGGATGAGAGAAGAAGATGGAAAAATGTAAACACAGAGTAGGGCAAAATGAAGTACAAAGAGTTAAACAATAAATTGAGAAGGGCCACAAATAAAGCAAAAGAAGAATGGTGGAAAACGCAATGCGAGGATATGGAAAGTTTACAGAAGAATGGTGAAATTGGTGCTCTATACAGCAAGGTTAAGTTATTATCGGGAAGTAAGAAGGCAAGATCTGTGCTAACAGTTAAAGATAAATGGGGTAAGATAATAGTTGAACCAGGAAAAATCCAAGAGAGATGGAAGGAATATATAGAAACACTGTATGGTAGAGAACTTAGGCCGACAAGGTTAGACATAGAAAAGGAACATGACGTAGAAGAAGATAGCTTAGGTCCAGGCATACTCGACGATGAAATAGAAAGGGCATTAAAGGAGATGAAACCAAATAAGGCTGTGGGGGTGGACAATATTCCTGTAGAAATGTTGAAATGATTAGGGAAAGGTGGGAAAAAGGCCATATATGGACTGATTCGTAGTATCTATGAGGAAGGAATCTGGCCGGAAGATTTTGTGAGATCGATGTTAGTTCCTATTCCAAAAAAGGCAAAGGCTTCGTCATGTGAGGATTACAGAACAATAAGTTTGATATCCCACGCAGCTAAAGTTATTCTCAGGATCATCAACAAAAGGATAGAGAGTAAGGCAAATGATTACTTAGGGGATGATCAGTTTGGGTTCAGGAAAGGAAGAGGTACGCGTGATGCCATTGCAGTAATGAGATCACTAGTCGAGAGGAATATAGAATACAATCAGGATGTTTTTGCCTGTTTTGTAGATTTCGAAAAAGCGTTTGATAGAGTGAATTGGGAAAAATTAATGCGTGCATTGCAGAAAATAGGAATGGATTGGAGGGACAGGAGACTGATCCGCAACCTGTACATGTCTCAGACTGCTCAGGTGCGAGTGGGGAACGGAGAGTCTGGATGGGCAGTGTTAGGAAGAGGTGTAAGGCAGGGTTGCCCATTGTCACCGGTACTGTTCAACGTATATGTAGAGGAAATGATTAAAGAGGCATGGGAAGAACTGGAGGTAGGAATGAAAGTCGGAGGGGAACTCGTAAAATCGGTTAGGTTTGCTGATGACCAAGCATTAGTTGCTCAGTCAGCCAAGGGGTTGCAAGCATTGTTGAGTGAATTGGAGGTCCAGTGCGATAAATATGGGATGAGAATCAATATTAATAAAACAAAGGTTATGCGATTTTCCAGAAAGAAAAAGGCTAAGCTAAATATTAAAATAGGCGTGGAAAGAATAGAGCAGGTAGAGCAGTTTACATATCTCGGAAGTGTTTTGGACCAATACGGTCAATGTGGTAGGGACGAAAGGAGAAGAATTGCGCTAGGCAAGGAGGCTTTCTCAAGGAGGAGGGAGTTGATGACGGGGACGTTGAGTAGGGATGTTAAGACAAGACTCGTAAAAACTCTGATATGGAGCGTAGCTATGTACGGCGCGGAAACGTGGTCGCTGAAGCAGGAGGATAGACGTAGATTGGAGGCTTTTGAAATGTGGGTGTGGAGAAGAATGAAGAAGGTGAAATGGACCGAAAGGAAAACAAATGAGGAAGTACTGGAAATGGTGGGTGAGGAGAGGGGTTTGTTGAGAGAAATCCTATGGAGGCAGGAAAAATGGATGAAAGGCGTATTGAGCGGTAGTGGAATGTTGAAGAGGGTAATAGAGGGGAGAATGTTGGGCAAGCGATGTAAGGGTAGGAACAGGATAGGGATGTTGGACGGGATGAAGGGAGGAAAGAAGTACACCGAGATGAAGAGGGACCTGATATAGATTAGTTTGCTAGGTGGGGAGTCACAAAATGTTTATTTGATAGTTGTGTCCATCCAAAAACCTACCTTAACCGGTAGATTACCTAATAATAATAAATAATATATATATATATATATATATATAGACGATTTCTTCGAAGTAAAACGGAAGTGAACTTAGACACAACACACAGCACGAGAACACATAAAAAGAACACTCACAATATCATCTTGATAATTTTGACGGACTCGAAATCCGTCTTCTTCGGAAGACAATATATATATATATATATATATATATATATATATATATATATATATATATATGTATATATATATACATATATATATATATATATATATATATATATATATATATATATATATATATATATATATATATATATATATAACTCTTGGACGGCACAATAGAACACAGAATAAAACAGATAACACATAAATGGACACTCACACTGTAGATGATTTAAGCTTTCGGCCTACTCCGAGACCTTCTTCAGGTCAGACTGACCAGAAGAAGGCCTCGGAGTAGGCCGAAAGCTTAAATCATCTACAGTTTGAGTATCCTTTTACGTGTTATCAGTTTTATTCTGTGTTCTATTGTGCCGTCCAAAAGTTATATTGCTCTCGTTAGTACTTCCGAATCATCTACATACATACATATATATATGTGTGTGTGTGTGTGTGTGTGTGTGTGGGTGTGTAAAAACACAGCAATCAACCCGAAGTTCGGTTTAGCAGGTGATGGCAGAGCTCACCCATGTACCAAGCTCGACGGCATGTGATCATGGTGGGGGGGCCAGTTCCTTTCTCTGTGCCGGTTATGGTTTCCCAGGACGACCTGGTGCCCGAAAAATCAACTAGCTTGGGTGGAGCTTCTGGTGCCCAGAGTGTTTTGCCCGGGAATCGAACCCCGGAACCTCCGGTAAGTAGTCCAACACTCCACCCACTGGACCACCGAGACCCACACACGCACACACACACACACACACACACAAACACACACACACACACACACACACATATATATATATATATATATATATATATATATATACATATATAGATGATTTCTTCGAAATAACACGGAAGTGTTGAATAAAAAACTTAGACAGTAACACACAGCACGAGAACACATAAAAAGAACACTCACGATAATATCTTGATAATTTCGACGGACTTGAGCTCCGTCTTCTTCGGAAGATAAGATATGAGTCATATCTTATCTTCCGAAGAAGACGGAGCTCAAGTCCGTCGAAATTATCAAGATATTATCGTGAGTGTTCTTTTTATGTGTTCTCGTGCTGTGTGCTACTGTCTAAGTTATATATATATATATATATATATATATATAGAGAGAGAGAGAGAGAGAGAGAGAGAGACATACATATGTGTGTGTCTGTATTTATGTGTGAATATGCGCACATACAACTGTAAATGCGAAAAATGTTGATAATATTAACTATATTTTCCATTTTAAACTCAAAAGCTGGAACACCTTCAATTAAATGAGACGCAGATTTGTTAATTAGTCCCTTTCTGTAACATTCGCAAGTGTTCTGCCTATATTCCAACTCAGAAAATTTCAGAAAATTTCATAAAAAATATCTTGTATCTTTGTTAGGTCGGAAAATTTTCAGACCACCATTTTACCTAATGCCTAGGAACAATATCTTGTATCTTTGTTAGGTCGGAAAATTTTCAGACCACCATTTTACCTAATGCCTAGGAACAATATTTTACAATCAATGAAGCTATGCAATTATAGGTAATACTTATAAATTCTAAAAATCAAATATGCAATTTGTGTTTCTAGATTTTTTTATAATTTAATGCTTTACGAAACCTTTTCCCCGTCCGTTTTCCGGTTCTTCCCTTTAATTCGTATCAATGCTTTTGCTTCACAACTTTAAACATTAGGTTAAGAAGAAGAAGTTTTTCAACGATATATTTCTTGTACGGATGAATATTTTTCATCCTAATTTGTTATTCACATTTTGTAATATTAGCTTGATCCTTGACTATTGTGTTTGATGCATGTAATATTCTTTTTGAAATATAGTATTTCCGCCGATTCAGTTTTTACTCCCCACTTCCTTAACGATATCACCTAATGTTGATCTAATTTACCTTGCCCAGGAGTTGTTTTTAATGATACTGGCTTGAATTTGCGCTTCTAAATCTACATCTACGCAATACCCTGCAAGGCGCCGCAAGGACCTGTAGTGGGGGTTGTTTGATCAGCACCCGTAAATGAGAATAAAACAACATATAAAACCAAACTTTTACAACTGTTAGCAGTTCATTAAATTTGTTGTCGGAATATTAAATGAATAGTTGAAACTCTTTATTTGCTCCTTTTTTAAAATTTTTGAAGGGGTTTGAGGTTCTGATTGAAACCGGGAGTGGTAGACGATAAAGAACGTAATTAAATAAATTTTTACCTTAACGTGCCTATCCACTTCTATTTTTTCTCCGGCATTTGGTAAATGGTTATGAAAAAGAATGAAAATTGTTAATTGGGTGGAAAAGCAAATAAAAGAAGTACAGTCCAGCAGATGAGGATCAGAGGAGAGTGTTGTTGGAGGAAATCCGAAGGTGTTTCGGAAGCACTTTTATTGGCTCTATATTGTGTTAGAGCGGTTGACTTTGGTCAGGTGACGTAGTATGAGGACCAACGTGTTTAATTAAAAAAAGGAAAGTAGAAATCATGCAAAATTTGAGAATAGTTTATTTCAGTGCATGGTGTCGGGTTGCGTCTAATAATGTACAGTTAGGCAAAGCGTAGCGGTGTTGAGTTTGCGTCCATTAAAAACTTATCTTAAATGGCCAAACATTATACTTTCCCAACTCCTTTCCGCTGGATTTCCATTATTGCCAACCACCTTTTGGTGAAAAATTGCGTCTCATACCACTCACAAACTTCCTCAAATAATTAAAGCACTATATTGCAGAAAAGGCCATTATCAAAACGGGGAAATATGCACCACCACCAGTAAAAATAAAACTACGTTTAGTACAAACTTATAAATTGGATTCGGCTAAGTAACGAAACGTAATTATTTGCAGTAGGCTTATTTCTTATTTACCCAACATTATTATACAACTTTTCTAAAAAATACGCTCGTTGTACATCGTACGAACATCTCTCGACCTTTTATCAATGGCAATTCTAATTGACACATTAAAAACCTATTCTTCTTCCTTACGATTTTTTTTTACATCTACCATCATCTCAGCGGATAATTCCTTTATTTTGTCATTAACTTTCCAATTTACCTTCAAGTGGCAACTTTTTCTTAAATAGTTCACACACAGAAGTTTAATTTTATTTCCCTTTGCTTTAGCTGCATTCATATCAAAACAAAAATTAATGAATTACTTCTGAATTCAATTTCCTTCAAAATATTTAAAATAGTAGTATTAATTATTGCTCCTTTAGAAACTTTGAAAACTCTCCATTCACGGGCACATCCTTGATTGAATCTTGATTATATAGTTTGTACCCTGATTTAATTATAAACTACGGTAATTAAACAAGCTCCCTAAAATCCCTTTTTAATAACATTAAACTTCATTGTCCATCAGAGTAACGGTTATATTCCAGAGAAAATAATTGAAGTTATCTTTCTTTCAGGAGATTAATCTTCATTGATTGAAGATTTTTTTCATTTGAAAAGTTTTATTACATTGTAATTCGATAAGAGTGGTTTAGACCATCCAAATGGTTAAATGGCTTATATCATATGCTAGCTTTAAAAATTTTTGGTTTGAATTTCAATTCTTCTGCTTTTTCCAAATTTATTTAAGTAATATTTTTGTTATTCTTCAAGGAATATATCTTATTTGTTATAAAAATCTTATATTCCTACTGTTTTTCAGCTAAGAGTACAGAACTGCTTTTCGTAACTTCGTCCCGAGTAATACAGCACAGGTAATATTGTAACACCATACACCATAACGGTTACAAAATATTTTCTCAGAACGTACCGGCCAGAATATGTAAAAAAAAGCATATCGAAAGCCCACAGTTTAGACGCTTATTCTTTCATCACAAATGCGATTATAAATTGAATCCCAATGGTATACACCCAAAGAACCAAAGTTCAATATTAAAATCCTATTTCACACAATAGCTAACCTTCCAATTTTGAAATAATATAGGTAGGCATGCCAATAGTCTAAACCGCACGTCCCAGAGCCCGAGAGTACGGTATGACCTGGATGTAGAAAGCAACAGTGGTATTCTGTAGATAGACATGTAGTTTGAATTCTCGTTTGATCTGCAGTAATGGCGTTTGTGAAGAGGAACTCCGTGCCTCAAGCGATCGGAGTGCAGACTGAGGGCAGAAATCTCCAGAGCCTAAACGGCGGAGAGGGTCAGGGCAAGTGATCGAAAGATGAAAAAAATAGAAGTAATCCTAATTCATGATGTTAAAGATTGGGCTTGGAGTAGGTTGGAGACGGGGGGGGGGCTGGATTTTAGAAGTGTAGGGGTGGGTACAGGGTGAGAGAGTCCAATTGGCAGAGAGTTCTTCCTTCAATCGTTGCCGGAGGGTCGGCAAGAGAAAACTCGCGGACTAATTCTCCATCTTTCCCCTCCCCCTTTCCTCTTGTCTCAGCAAAACTTTTGGGAATCGTCTGTGATTGATACGTTCAATTATTATGCTGATCACGGGGCCGCCATCCACTGTGCTCCTCCCCTCTCATTCATCCGTCCCCCCCATCCGTCTCAACCCCCGTCGCCGTCAATCCCTCTCCCTATAATCTCCGTGAAAATCCCTCTCGGCCAACCTTTTATTCAGCTCCCCTCTCACTGCCGCTTTACCATTCAAATTTGAATACCTCCTCCCAATTGCTTTCTAAGATCCATTCCCTTCGATTTTTTCCAAAATTCCTTTGTTTGCCCCCTGTATTCCCAAGGCCATCCATCTCTTCAGTCTATTGCACTACTCCTGGTGTGTATTATCTACAACCCTCCCACCCATTCCGTGTTCACTGGTATTAGGGGCGAATCCTTCTCACAGACTAATGCGTTCGGCCATTCTATGCACAAATATGACGATCTTCAGCTGCAGAGATCCCTTGAAAATGCGTTACTTCATGCTTTTATTCAAAATACAAGATCATCACTGCTAGTTATTTAATAATTTAATAGCACAAATTAGCGAACACATTAGGCGAGAAGAATATCTCACCGAGTTCTTTCATTAATGGAATCGTTGCAATAGAAAACCCCTTTAGAAAGTTTAATATTGCATATCTGCGTATGCACTTCATTTTCTGGAATTCGATCGCGTTGAAGGCCTTGTGGTGATTAGGCCCTATCTTAAACACCAAAGTGGATCCTGGTGTTCCACTTTCAAAGAAGATTTCGTCGTTATGGATAGCCTCGTTTCTATTTCATAGATAAACCCTTTCATGTGATATCTTAATGTATTGCCTTATCATGTTTTACTTATGCCTACTGAATGTAGTTAGGATACAATTATTCATCTAGTTTGTGAAAGAATGCTCTATAAATAGTAAATACACAAGTCATTGAAATGTACATATTGTTTCCCGTAATAATTTTTATAGCAAGTTCCACTAACTTGTTTTCATTAATTTCACCATAACACTTATTTTAAATATTAATACGCGTATTACACTTCAATATGACATTTTACAACTCAAGCGCGTTTTTATTATTTCTACTCCTATAGTTATTCAACGGAATGGAATATTCTTAAATAATTTAACCAATCGCAAATCCTCAAACACTAATACAAAACAAAACTATAATTAGTCACAATTGATAGTTTAAAAAAAAGAAAAGGAACTTTGTCCATCTCTGAGAAATTTTACCAAATATACTATATTCCACCAAGCCGGACGTAGTTTAGTAGAACATTAATAATGTCTATTACACATACTATATGTATGCATGTACTTCGTCTTGGCCTCATAAGGGATCACTAAATTGTAGAAAAAATTGGTGAAAAAATCGACCAATTCAAATTTGACACATATTTCACGCATGCATCGGGAGAATTCATTCTCCACGGAATGAACTCATTTCGGAAGGACGAACAGTCACACGCTTGTATTTTTCTCTCCCCTACTATCCACAACGACGGCAAATTTTCCGTTTTTTCCACGAAGTCAGCTTCCTTCTCTTATTTTCACCGTTAAACCGCACACAACTTCTTTTTAACCTCGGGCGCACTCCTCTCAACACCTTCGCGACAGACCGCGTGACTCCATTATCACCCCACACCTTGGCAAAGGACGAGCCTCAAATTCCAGCGCCGCCCGACCGTCCGTCAACCCATCCACGGTACCTGGCGGGGTGCAAGGAGAGGGGCAGCACCGCCCCCGGGCAGGGCCCAATGTCCCACCCGGTCCCTTCACTCAGGACATCCCTCCCCCTAACCAACTACCCTTCTCACCTCCCGGGCAGTCTTGTTCTTTCACCCGCGAGCGGCTTCTCTCTCAGCGGATTCTCAACTGCTTTCTCCCAGAAAACTTTCTTCTCCCGCTCCATCTAGCCTTTTGTTTTTGTGGTAGCGTTTTGCGAGGCGTTGGAATGAGTGGGTGGGGAAATGAGACGGCGACGGAGGAAGTTGAGGAGACGGAGGTGGAAAGGGCGGATTAAGGTGAGTGGATGATGGCAAGGGAGGTTGGGTGGGGCGGGAAGGGACAATGGTAGTAGGGAGGGACGGACAGAGGCGACAATCCAGGTAAACAGAGTGCTTTCATTTCAACGAAAAAGATCAGATTAAGGAGGGATCGAGGGCGAAATAAACCCATATTAAGAAAGAGAGGCTGAAAGAATTAATTATACAAGCGAGGGGATGGATAATGGCTTTGACGACTGATATGACGTTGAGAAAGTCTGAATAAACAAGTAGAGAATTGGAAGATCCAAAATGTTATTAAAATACGGGAAGACAAAATAAAGGTAGACCAAATTTTGCACTCACGTGGATTTAGGTTTACATCAGTTTTAATGTGTTGAATCATAATAATCCCATTTCCTTTATTCAAAGAAAGGGAGAGGGAGATAAAAGGATGGCATGGTGGGCACCAATCCATTTTTAACTAAATAAACATTTGAGAAACATTATCTGAAAATATACAATATGAAAAATAGCCCCTGTGAAAATGTAAGTCAATTGCCCATGAGTTAAAATATGTTTCAAAAGAGTAAGTTTCATCGGCTGAGTTAGTATATTTTTATCAAGGGCCTTCAACCTTATTACTATACATACCCTTGCATCGCAACTGACGTATAAAAGTACATATGTATTCCTATCCTCTAATTTGAATAATTCCTCTCTTTTCGATTTAAACTTCCTAACCCCAATATATATATATATATATATATATATATATATATATATATATATATATATAGAAATAGGTATAAGGAAAGGGGATAGGAAAACACATAAAAGGCGAACATAGGACATGTGGGGAAGGCGGTTTTGAGCAGATCACGAAAGTAAAAATGTTTCCTTAACCGGGATTTGAACACCGGATCTTCCACTTGCCAGGGCCACTTCCTCTCGGCAATTGGAAGATCCGATGTTCAAATCCCGGTTAAGGAAACATTTTTACTTTCGTGATCTGCTCAAAAACCGCCTTCCCCACATGTCCTGTGTTCGCCTTTTATGTGTTTTCCTATCCCCTTTCCTTACACCTATTTTTATGTTTGAATGAATATATATATATATACACACACACACACACACATATATATATATATATATATAGGGTCGCGGTGGTCCAGTGGGTAGAGCGTTGGACTACTGACCGGAGGGTCCCGAGTTCCATTCCTGGGCAAAGCACTCTGGGCACCTGCAGCTCCACCCGAGGTAGTTGATTTTTCGGGTACCAGATCTTCCTGGGAAACCATAACCGGCACAGGGAAAGGAACTGGCCCCCCTACCCTGATGTGTAAATATTTACACGCCGTCGGGCTTGGTACATGGGTGAGCTCTACCATCACCTACTAAACCGACCTTCGGGTTGATTACTGTGTTTATGGTTATATATATATATAAATATATATATATATAGCGATATATATATATATATATATATATATATATATATATATATATATATATATATATATATATATATAGCGATATATATATATAGCGATATATATATATATATATATATATATATATATATATATATATATATATATATATATATATATATATATATATATATATATATATATATATATATATATATACAGAGCGAATAAAGGTAGGCATATGTTAAATAATAATCTTCATTTTCTTAATAAGACCTTAAAACCACTTTGTGGTGACATTTACCGACTTAGTACATTTACCGATAGTCTTAGGACATTTACCGATATGTATCATATAGCAATCATAATTACCACATCACCACTTTATCCATCTGCTAAGTATAACTTTGAGTTGGTTCCTACGATATACGACTTCAAGAATACTTCATTCTATATTTTTTGAAAAGTTTTACCGATATCAGCAAAATAATACGTTTCGTCCATAGGCTAAAAGATATTTTTATTCTTTTCCCTGGTTTACATGCATACTTTTCCGTCAGCAATTTCAGCATATTTCAAGTCCCAGCATATTTCAGGTCACAAATGTTGTTAGATTATGTAACATGGTATGGTAAAAGAGCTTATGGATTTTCAATTAATATTCTCTGGTACATCACCCAATATAAACCTTCTTTAGGATAACTTGGAAATATATGTTTAAATATTTGACTTATTCACCTCAATCTTTCAGCACTTTCTCGTCTTATTGTCCAATAATATGTAGTTTAAATCATACATAAATTACAAGAATCACAGGAAGAAATTGAATACATTTTTCAAGGACAGACAAGCTGACACTAATAATGTAAGATGGCCTATAATATGGTATGGATGGAGATATTTCTAAAAAATATATAGGGTGTATCAAATCAAGTATTGCGTATAGTTAGATTAGCATAAAAAGAAAAATTCATCGCTGCAATACACTTAAGAAAAAATTATATATACCATCTGATTCCTGATAGGAACTTTTCATAATTTTATGAATCCCACTTATTCAGTATCACAACGGCAAAAAAAGGTGTAAACGTTGACATCCACGACGCCTCGAAGAAAGAAGATGACGTTGTCATGTATAAAAAACATATTCTCCTTTCTTCGTCATTCAGGAACTGTAAGTAATAAGTACCTGCGTCGCTTTTTGCAGCTAACATTTTCTTTGGCGATCTAAATATGAACTGAGCAAGAAACTAGATACAATGTTTCATTCGCAAATAACTCCTATGAAGCGCATTAATTGGGCCCGCTCATCCCCACGTCCTTCCAGCCCAGTTCCCCCTCTCTCTGGTTCCAGTCGCGCCTGTTCTCGACCTGGGGAAGTCACCGGGTCGGCAGACATGCACCGCAAAATAAATTGCCCTTTTTTGCCTGCAAGTTGAGCTGATGGATTGCTTCGCTCTATTCAAAATTAGAACGGAGAAGGGACGGGATAAAATGTGGAAAGAATATGGCGCACAGAAAACTGGAAAGACATGGGAGCAGGGGCGGGAGGAGGGAGGGGGAGCAGGAGGAGGTATCCGTGGAAGCGACGTCTGTAGGATGAAGGCGGCGGTGTAATGCCTCCTTTACCTCGGGTTAACCCCGACAAAAGATTGAGTCCGCCTCGCTGAGGGAGAAGGGAGGAATGAGGAGGGGTCGGGCTTATGGGCTTTCCAGGGCGCGGAGACGTGAGGGAGGGACTACATGTCTCCCGGTTGGTGTGAACAAAAAGATGGGTAGAAGTGAAGGGGGAGGAAAGCCAAACGCAGCCTCCCCCTCTGGTAATCCCGAACCTCCCCTCAACCCTCCCTTCCCGCACCCCCAACCACCAATCATTCCTTGTCCCATCGAATTCCTCGCCTTCACTCTCTATGCACATTCACCGGCGTTTAGCCATCGTGCCCACCAAGAAAAGTGGATGCAAATAATGAAACGCGTAGTTAGACAAAAACAGAGAGGGATACGTGGAGGTATTTATGTCTTAGACAGGTCGTTATTTCGTTTAATCTGTGAAATTTTGAGATGGGAATCAGAAAATATGAACCCATGAATTATGTGGAATAGAGGGTAATAGTCGTCTATTTGAGAGAACAATGCTTCGAAATGTCACAAAAAGGTCACCATTTTGAAGAAAATTCCGTATTGGGAGACCCTTGAGATCAGAAAGATCAACGCAAGATTCCTCTAAGCTAAACGCAAGAACTTCTTTTATGCATTCCAAAATGTGTGTACCTTCCGTATTGAGGTGATATTTCCAACCTTTCCCTTACACGGATGTGACTACAGAGACATATTAAAATGGCACTCATCGGAAAAGAAGAATTCAAGGGTTCATTTTTCTTCGTACACAATATACAATATACGGTCTCTTTGGTCATTCAAAGAGACCGTATTTCCTTCTTGTGACCTACATAATCTATTTTACACAAGGTCAATGCGTTGAAACCAGAGTCTACCTGCCTTTGTCACACGCCCTTATGAAATCGGCTATAGTGTTCCGCTATTACTGATATTCGGAATGCTTTTGCCGTTCTATTGAAAAATTGCATTTAATAGCCGAGCGATGGGAATATTTCATTTTAAAATTGGCTAAATCAGTGTAAATTGGAGGACAATGAAACATCCATCTGAATGTTACCTTATTCTCTCGTTCATAAATGAAATGTAATGGCTGCGATTTAGGATATTACCGTATTTCTTCAAATAAGAATATAAAACGTGCTTACTCAAAAACCTACCCAAGAATTTCTACTAAATACGTTTTAGAAATATTGCCTTCCTTTAATTTATGAATGTTAAAAATCACTAAATAACTACATTTATCCAAAATACATGCAAAGATTTTTCTAGTAAAATCTAGTCTAGTAAAATGTTGTTTCTCAGTTAACATGTCCGGCATATTTATCTTAGTCTGATTGTCCAACGGATTTTTTTAAATAAAATATTTTTTCATCGGTAAAACTTTAAATCTTTATAAATTATCATTAATACCCCCCTTTTCTCATAATTGATTTAAATAGCAATGCGTTTAAATTGTAACAATCAAATAAAAAGTCAAATTACGGCTATGCAACCAATTTATTTTCGGTGTTTTCATTGCAGATGAAAACTAACAGAATTTACAAAGTCAACTTCTGCCTTGGATCCAAGTGCTTTAAAATTTGAAGATAAAAACATTCCTACCTTAAAAATATTTAATTCGAGAATTATTTATTTCAGTTGATTATTTTTATTTCTTATTTACATATTAGTCAATTATTAATACATCAATTCAAAATACGAGGGCGTCTAGAATAAACTTGATTATCTATGAAAAAAGGGGACATTTCTTTTCAATACGCCCTCGTATACCAGAACTTACATGGTGGATGGAAAGAATCGTAACGTCAATTCGGAATGGAAAGTTTTTCGGCACACTGAAACATACGTAATGCACTGTTTCCTTGTACAATGAACTCTGTCTCGTGATGCTAATTATATACATCGTTTTTTAAAAAAATACTGCATGAGTCTATACTATAATGCACTCCACAAATTAAGCATTAATTTCCCTTTAATAATGCTTTAATTATGCATGGATTAAAATATTATTAATCTAAAAGAATAATTCACGTTAAAAATTGTCGAGACAAAAACACAACCAAGGACACCGCAAGCATGTTTCACTCCCTAATTGTACAATTGCACCTTATCAGAATTGACATTCGTATTTGTGCTCGATTAGGTTTTGGCACGTTGGATAAGAGAATAAATGTTTATTCGCAGGAGCATAATAATTGCATTGTGCTTTGATTGTGTAAAATTTAGGGAAACTATTTGACATTTTTTTTATCTCAATGGTATTGGCATGCAATTAGTTTGATCTCATGAGTGCAGAATAGTTAAATAGCACTCTTTGTGGAAAAATGGAGTGAAAAGGCTTTTTTACAACAAGCCAAACAAGACTTTAGTACCATTTTTACAATTTGCTATTTCAATTGCATTTACTAAAATAAATTTGATAAAATACATAAACCGTACCCATATTTTGTCAGAAATACGCAAGAAGTTCTCGGATTTACATGGACGGTTAAATATGAAATGGCGTTAACGGCAACAATTAATAAACCTAAAATTGAATCGCGACAACTAGTTGATTAATTTAATAATTAAATAAACGATTGATGACCCTGAAAAGAGGACCTTGTGGGTGTATTTGGGTCGACTCCAAAGTCACCACAGCAGGCGCACGTCACAAGAATTTAATAATGCAGAGAGAAAAATGGAGATTTGATTAAAACAACTTAAAAAAAATTAGCGAGTAAATAAAGTGAAATATGCATGATCAATTAGATGTAATGAGAGAGATTCCAACCGGTAAAAATGTAATGAAAAATTTCAGTTTAAGTTTATTTATTTATTATTAAGAATGCAGAGGATAAAAAATTCAAATTTGACATTAAATTAATGAAAGTAAGTTATTGCAGTAATATAATTTTGAGGTTTTTCTTATTTTCTTCATATGAATATATTTTTCTAGTGCAGTCCCTCATGCTGGCTCTGTCCGTATTATAGCGGCAAAACGTAATTTATCCGTCAGAGAATAAAATTATACGACGGCTGTCAAGAAAGTAGCATATGTTTCGACCTAGCGTGGCGGTCGGTAGAGCTGGGACCACCAATTTTTGGTGTAAACATTCCTTTGGTCAGTACCCATCCTGCTGTGCTAGTATGCAGACTGTGGTGTTTCTACATTGTTCACTGCGAGCTCTAAAAGTGTGCGCTGCAATAGAATGTCCCGCGAGTTGTGAAGTGCGATCCGTGATTAGGTTTTTACTAGTAAAAAACAACATCCCAATTGAAATACATAGACAACTTTGTGAAGTACAAATACGGGATATTGAGTGAAGGTTGAGTTCGCCAGTGGTAAATTCAGTTTACAAATGGCCTTAGCACTAATTTTCACGGAGAGGACTGACCACAATGGTCGAGCTAACCTTGTGAGAGATAAATTCACAGATGACCAGTTCTTGGATATCATGGATATTTGTCCGTTCATTCTTAAACTACCACCACTGATACGCAACGGTGTCACTCCTCACTTAGTCCATGCACATCACAAGTTTCCCGATGAATGTCACCAGCTTTGAAGTTTATTGCCAGTGAAGACCTTATCACTAAACGGCTTTAAAATTTGGCGGAATATCTAATTGTATTGTTCATTTTGACTCGCTACTGTACACAAATGACAAGCACCGTGGCCTTCCAAATACTGCAGCTTAAGGCGTGCTGCCCTAGTGTGTGTGTGTGTCAATATAGAAAAAATTCGGCTCCCTTCACTACCTCACTCGCTCCATGCAAAGGTAGCTTTCTTTCTGGACAGATTTTGTAGGTAGTATATCGTGATTTATAAGTTAGAAATGTATATTAAGGGAATTTAGATATTTCCCAGATCGGATCAACATATTTTACTGTAGAGTGAGCTGGTTCATTCATCATTCTAATATTTCACCTAAGTAAAAAATTAATTTGATATTTTCTTAAGCCATATTATAAAATAGATAGTTAGTTATCTCTAAGTAATATTCTTTCATTCCGAAGGACACAAATGAGCCGCCATAATGCAAACTATATTTACATTGCCAATCGAGCCGTTCTTGATGTCCTCTTCCGATATTCTCCCCTCGGCATTCATTTACAAATTTTCTCTCCTCGTCCGACGTTTGCCTCCCTCTCCCCACCGCGCATCCATCTTGTTCTCTGTGTGACTATAAACCTATAAAGTGCCCACCCCCGCACAACCCACTTTCATGTGTAATTGGACGGCACTCGCGGAAATTAAGGGACCAATTGCACCGGGATTGCAGACGACTACGTTATTGTTTACCAATATTTCGCGATAATTGCGCTCGTGCTATCGACTTCCCTCGATACTCGGTGAATTTGTAGAAATATAACGCCAAATAGCATTTAACCAAGGCGACGGTATTTTCATCCGTCGTATCACAGATTTCACAAAGTATAGACGTAAGTAAGCTCTTCTTCGTATTCTTAAATTACGAAATGGAGTGTATCTGTATATTTAGAAATTAGAAAACCATCTCCACTGATAACCAAGAAACAATTCCACAAGCCGAAGGTGGGTTCGAAATTTTGAATACATTTAATAATTTAATTAATTCGAAATAACAGCGGTGTACCATGTAGAATGTTTTCAAATAATGTATCGTACCGTTCAAAATATACTCCAAATTAATGCCACTCATTGTATGAAAAATATTCCGATAATGTTATTTTTTTGGAATATTATATAAATAAACATCGGTATTACACTGGCTATTTCCTAATAATCTCGCCTTATAATTCGGTAAAAAGAACAATCATTATTCACAAAATAGATTAACCACGTCATTTCACTAATTAGGTACTGGTAATTATTCCCCCGTTTCCGATTCAATTGGTGTACGTATTGCAGCACTGTGCAGCAACGAATTGAGAATTTGTTTAAATAACTACGCGGAAACTCTAAATTAGTTAAAACCGGATTGATGAAAAAAAATGTAATCGAAGTATTGTATACCGCCAATCACTTATGTTATTAATTCTTCTTTAGTACGGGAAAGGGGGTTCGTACACTGGGAATTTATTACACATAGACATGCAGAAGGCCGAATAAGATGAATCAAAGTGATAAAAATGCAAATGAAGAATTATCAGTGACGATTGATGAAAAAACTTGGAAAAAAGTAAAGAAAATTTTAAAAATACATTTGGCCATTTTTAAAAGCAGCAGCATTTGAAAGTTGAAGTAGAGCGTTAACCATACGACGTGTGGGATTTTTTGCTATTGTGACGTGTAGCGTGGACTATGTTAGTGTTATTGCTAGCGGTTTTTTTATGATTCCTGCACTTGCACTTCAAAAATTGAAAGCCCTGACTAATATGACACAGAATTCATCAAAACTTCATGCATCAGAAGCAGAAAACAACATCGAGCATAAATATAGGGTGAAAGGATGCATTAGAAAGCATTATAAGTTTGATTTCGGTATTAGATCGAGTTCAGCGGAGGGGGGCTAGATTTGTCAAACCTTGTTATGACCAACGCAGCAGCGTATCCACTTTGCTAGACAGTTTAGGTTGGGATTCTCTTACACAGCGGCGTTTACAATATAGATTAAACTTAAAAAAAAGGTTTAAAGACGGGCCCTTTTTCGATGATATCAAGGATATAATACGAAGCCCAACATATTACAGGCGAAGGGATCACGAATATAAGACTAGAGAGATAGACTGCAAGACTGACAGGTTTAAAATGTCATTTTTTCTAAGAACGATAAGGGGCCGGAATGCCTGTAGTCGAAATACCCCAGGAGTTAGTTCATTACAATAAGCATTAACGTACAGGTTACGCTACAGGTGCGAGTATATATTTACAAAAATATATATATATATATATTTTTTAAATTTTTTTAGGTAATCTACCGGTTAAGGTAGGTCTCTGGATGGACACAAACATCAAATAAACATTTTGTAACTCCCCACCTTGCAACTTTATCTATATCAGGTCCCTCTTCATCTCTGTGTACTTCTTTCCTCCCTTCATCACGTCCAACATCCCTATCCTGTTCCTGCCCTAACCTCGCTTCCCCAACGTTCTCCCTTCTATTACATTTTCCAACATTCCACTACAGCTCAATACGCCTTTCATCCATTTTTTCTGCCTCCATTCGATTTATCTCAACAAAAACCCCTCTCCTCACCCACCGTCTCCAGTACTTCCTCATTTGATTTCCTTTCGGTCCATTTCACCTTCTCCATTCTTCTCCACACCCACATTTCAAAAGCCTCCAATCTACGTATATCCTCCTGCTTCAGTGACCACGTTTCCGCGCCGTACATAGCTACGCTCCATATCAGAGTTTTTACGAGTCTTGTCTTAACATCGCTACTCAACGTCCCCGTCATCAACTCCCTCCTCCTTGAGAATGCCTCCTTGTCTACCGCAATTCTTCTCCTTACGTCCCTACCACTTTGACCGTATTGGTCATAAACACTTTCGAGATATGTAAACTTTTCTACCTGCTTTATTTTTTTCCCGCCTATTTTAATATTTAGCTTAGCATTTTTCTTTCTGGAAAATCGCATAACCTTTGTTTTATTAATATTGATTCTCATCCCATATTTTTCGCACTGAACCTCCAATTCACTCAGCAATGCTTACAACCCCTTGACTGACTGAGCAACTAATGCTTGGTCATCAGCAAATCTAACCGATTTTACGAATTCCCCTCCGACTTTCATTCCTACCTCCATTTCTTACCATTCCTCTTTAATCATTTCCTCCACATATACGTTGAACAGCACCGGTGACAATGGGCAACCCTGCCTTACACCTCTTCCTAACACTGCCCATTCGGACTCTCCGTTCCCCACTCGCACCTGAGCAGTCTGAGACACGTACAGGTGCGGATTAGTCTCCTGTCCCTCCAATCCATTCCTATTTTCTGCAATACACGCATTAATTTTCCCCAATTCACTCTATTAAACGCTTTTTGGAAACCTAAAAAACAGGCAAATGCGTCCTGTTTGTATTCTATATTTCTCTCGATTAGTGATCTCATTACTGCAATGGCATCAGGCGTACCTCTTCTTTTCCGAAACCAAAACTGATCTTCCCCTAAGTAATCATTTGGTATACTATCTATCCTTTTGTTTATGATCCGTAGAATAACTTTAGCTACATGGGATATCAACCTTATTGTTCTGAAATCCTCACATGATGCAGCCTTTGCCTTTTTTAGAATAGGAACTAACACCGAACTCACAAAATCTTCCGGCCAGATTCCTCCCTCATAGATACTACGAAACAGTCCATATAGGGCCTTCTTCACACATTTTCCTAAAACTTTCAACAGTACCATAGGAATGTTGTCTATTCCCACTGCCTATTTGATTTCATCTCCTTTAATGCCCTTTCTATTTTATCGAAGAGTATGTCTGGACCTAAGATACCTTATAAAAAGAGACGTTTCAGGCGTGATATGGTGGAATAACATGATTAAATAAAATTGGAATTTTTCCACAAAAAAATTTGTGGAAAATTGCCAATTTTATTTAATTTAATAACTAAGATATCTTCTTCCACTTCCTGTTCCTTTTCGACGTCTAACCTTGTTGGCCTAAGTTCTTTACCATACAGGGCTTCCTTCCTTCTACTTCCTTCTTACTTCCTGTTAATAACTTTACGATTCTGTAAAAAGCATCAATTTCACCCTTCTTATGCAAACTTTCCATGTCCTCGCATTGCGTTTTCCACCATTCTTCGTTTGCTTTATTTGTGGCCCTTCTCAAATTATTGTTTAACTCTTTGTACTTCAAGTTGCCTTACTCTGTGTTTACATTTTTTCATCTTCTTCTCTCATCCATCCTTCAATCATCTCATCCGTTACCGCGCACTGATACTCCTTCCTCTTTAATTCATTTAATGCGTCTACATTCCATTTCCTAACCCGCCGCCCTTTGCCTTATCTTTTTGAAACGGACGTTACATTTCAGAAGAACTAATTTGTGGTCTGAGCCCGCATCCGCTCCGGGGAAACGGTGTGAATTTATCACACTATTCCTAAACCTGTGCCTAAGTATAGTATATTCTAACTGATACCTTTCTGAGTCACCTGACATTTTCCATATATACCTACGCCTTTTGTGGGGTCTAAACAATGTGTTGGTGATGACTAACCCCTCTCTCCTGCAGAATTCAATTGCTTTCTCCCCGCGTTCATTCCTCATGCCTAACCCATAGTCCGCCACCTCACCACCCTCTCTTCTTTGGCCTACCGTCGCATTCCAATCCCCCATCACTATCAAATGTTTCCCTGCAGGAACACGCGCGATTATATCCTCTAACTCCTCGTACATCCTATCTACTTCTTCCTCCTTGTGGTTGCTCGGTGGCATGTATACATGAACAGTGACCAAGTTCGTCGGCTCTGCTTTAATCTCTACGCGTAAAATTCTGTCCTTATGTTGACTACAATTCTGCCTACCCCTTTATTTAATATTACGGCAACCCTTCTTTGGCTCTCGTTCCTGCCACTGTATATCATTCTCTAATTGTCACTCCAGTAATTTCCGCTATTCTTCCATCTCACCTCGCGGAGACCTGAAATATCTATATTACCTCTTTCCATCTCTTGCTTAATATTTTCTAATTTGCCTCTCCTCAACATTGTCCTGACGTTCCAGGTTCCTATTCTAACTACTTTCGCCTTCTTCTGAGTCTTCTGTCCTGCTGCAGTTATTTCTTCCCTGCAAGTGTTTCGTGGGATGACGACCGCGGAAGCCTTGCCTCTCCCGCTGCCGGGCACGACACACGGCCTCTTGGGCCGTGTCCCGTAGTTGCCAGGACTCATATTATCTATAGTGCCCATCATTATATTCTTGGGAATCATAATTGAGGTGGTTTCCCGTTGCCTTCCTCAATAGTGTTTTTAAAGTGACACCATCACTTAATGGCCGCCCCACTGGGGTCAGACGCCATTGCAGCCGCCTCACTGAGGAACAGACGCTGCGTGGACTACCTTTCGTCTGGCTCCTAACCTTCGACCTATCTGGCATGAATGACTCTACCAGGAGCAATTATATTTTCTCCCGCCAGCAGAGCTCTAGGGGTCATCGGAACTCTCAAGCCCTTCCACCATGATAAGATTGTAGTCCATGGGATGGATATATACATGTACATATATATATATATATTTAAATATATATATATATATATTTAAATATATATATATATATACATATATATATATATATATATATATATATATATATATATATATATATATACATATATATAGAAGATTTCTTCGAAGTAACACGGAAGTGTTGAATTAAAAACTAAGACAACAACACGCAGCACGAGAACACATGAAAAGAACTTCTATCAAGAAAAGTATTTCTTGATAATTCTGACGGACTCGAACTCCGTCTTCTTCGGAAGATAAGATATGACTGATATATATATATATATATATATATATATATATATATATATATATATATATATATATATATATATATATATATATAACTAAGCTAAATATTAAAATAGGCGGGGAAAAATAGAGCAGGTAGAGCAATTTACATATCTCGGTTGGTGTTTTGGACCAATGCGGTCAAAGTGGTAGGGACGTAAGGAGAAGAATTGCGCTAGGCAAGGAGGCATTCTCAAGGAGGAGGGAGTTGATGACGGGGACGTTGAGTAGCGATGTTAAGACAAGACTCGTAAAAACTCTGATATGGAGCGTAGCTATGTACGGCGCGGAAATGTGGTCACTGAAGCAGGAGGATATACGTAGATTGGAGGCTTTTGAAATGTGGGTGTGGAGAAGAATGGAGAAGGTGAAATGGACCGAAAGGAAAACAAATGAGGAAGTACTGGAGACGGTGGGTGAGGAGAGGGGTTTTTGTTGAGATAAATCGACTGGAGGCAGAAAAAATGGATGAAAGGCGTATTGAGCTGTAGTGGAATGTTGGAAAATGTAATAGAAGGGAGAACGTTGGGGAAGTGAGGTAAGGGCAGGAACAGGATAGGGATGTTGAACGGGATGAAGGGAGGAAAGAAGTACACAGAGAGGAAGTGGGACCTGATAGAGATTAGTTTGCTAAGTGGGGAGTCACAAAATAAACAGGAGTTTGGAAATAACTTTGCAGCTTCCACATAAAATAACTTATTTATTTTCTACTAGTTTCGCTACACTGTAGCATCTTCAGGAACGTACAAAGAAAATATTCTTTTTTTACACATATATATATACTAGTCCAAGTTGATGTGGGTTGGGTGGGTGGGGGGGGGGAACTGCGGGACGCGCTGCCTGGGTGGGGGCGGTCAGAGTTGGTGAGAGTGGTTGACTGTGAGTAGCGGGGGCTAGGGAAGGATTATGGAGGGACGTTATTCGCAGGGGGGCGTAGATGGCCGTAGGCGTCATTAGGGATGAGATTTCCACCTCCACATAGGAGGTGGAAAAGTGGAGTTAACAGAAAGTGGAGTCTACAGCTTGGAGTGCGCGGACTGCGCGGCATCCTACATAGGACAAACGGGAAGGAGCCTCCGCGTCCGGGCAGCGGAACATCAGCGGGACTTCAGTACCAAAAAAGGGAATTCCCAATTTGCAGCTCACCTCATCAGCGCAGGCCACAACGCAGACTTCATACCAAAACTACTACACAAAGAGGAGAAAGGAAAGAGGTTGGACATCAAGGAACAATTGAAGATCTTAACCGCCTTAAGGGAGAAGAAAACATTAACAAACGACCACCTCTTTCCCTTCCATTCCCCTCTCCTGGACATTCCACAACTCATCCCCAATGACGCCTACGGCCATCTACCCCCCCCCCTGCGAATAACGTCCCTCCATAATCCTTCCCTAGCCCCCGCTACTCACAGTCAACCACTCTCACTCACTCTGACCGCCCCCACCCAGGCAGCGCGTCCCGCAGTTCCCCCCCCCCCACCCACCCAACCCACACCAACTTGGACTAGTATATATATGTGTAAAAAAATAATATTTTCTTTGTACGTTCCTGAAGATGCTACAGTGTAGCGAAACTAGTAGAAAATAAATAAGTTATTTTATGTGGAAGCTGCAAAGTTATTTCCAAACTCCTGTTCGCAATGGATTTCCACAAAGTCTCGGCCTCAACCATCAGTCACAGAGTCACAAAATGTTTATTTGATAGTTTTGTCTATCCAAAAAACCTACCTTAACCGGTAGATTACCTAATAATAAAATATATGTATGCATATATGTATGTATATATATAAACATATACATACATATATGTACATGTATATATTTATAAATATTTTTTTTCCTACAGGTTCCCCTCACCTTTCCTCACCTATTTGATAACCCCAACCCCCCATCCCTTACTCTTCCATCATGGTGCTACACCCTCTGCCATACACCTTTTTTGGTAGTTCCCAGGGTATTTACGTAAAAGTAGATCTAGGAAATATGTATGTTGATAAAGAAATGCCAGAAAACACCTTTCATCAATATCTAACAGCAAACAGTTGACATAGATAATTATTTGCTCTGTTTTGAATACGTTTTCTGCCTTCCGAAGGGTCTGCTTAAGGGAGTATTTGTGTAAAATTTTAAAAAAAAGTATTTTACATTCTAATTAACTGTTTAATTGAAGAAACTAATTCACGACTTATATTCACATGTGTATATAGATACCAGTTTTTATCCCTTACTCCTTTTCATCCATTAAGATATTTTAAGTTTTTTTAATGATTCATTTTTATGCTACATTCCAAAACATATTTATTAAGTCTTATTCGTCCAAAAGAATAGAATTGGAAATAAGAGATAGTTAAAAATGTTGAACTCACGCATATGGTCCGTGAAAAAATTATTTTAAATTTTAAAAGTCAATGTAGATATTTGTTATATTCATCAGTCTTATTTATTGCCTTTGAAGTTATTTTTTCTGTGCGTTTTTTAAAAAAATAGCAATTAAAGCAAATTAAAACTGTAAAATTAGTATCTGGAAACAACGTAACCATTAAAAGAGACTGCATGAAGTAGTGTTGCGGCGAAATTAGGCCCATACTCGCATATCATCCAAGTTGACGTCATTGTTCAGAGTGCGAAATTTTGAGATTGATGTGGACAGCGTAGATAATATCCAACAAAATAATTACGAATTTTTCGGAAAATCAAACTTGAGATTTTATAATGCGGTTCCAGTAAATAATTTGAAAATTAAATGAAAAAAATTGGAAATCAATCAAATTAGGGCCGTACTACGAATTTCAGTTTCCCTGGCTAAAACCCGCAGCGTTTAAATTTTAATATATTCGGGATATTTGCGTGTTGTACGTGTAATATTTGAAACTATTAAGGAAACACTGATGAAGACAAGTTTATAGAAATGTGGCAGTATAAAGTAAAATTAATAATAGGACTGGCGGAAAAATTCTCAAGGTATTTGAAAAATAACATTTTAGGTACATGCATGTTATACAGCGAAGCCTAATCGTCAGAATATACTCGTATAGGATAGAAACGTCCGCAAAACGATGATATATTTTCAGGGCTGGGGAAAATTATTGTAACAATGTAATAATTAATGAAAACGCCGACAGACATTTTAAATTAAAAGTAGAAAACATATGGAGCCAAACTGCAAATTCGTCCGCAGTTATATTTCAATCAATTTCACGGAGTTTAATTTTCATCGTGTAACTCATTCTTCTCACTCACATATCCTCATTTTCTTTGGAGAACAGTGGCACATTTCATGCGCGACTCGCACTTTGGCGACTCGACATAAGAACGGTAGTATGGACGAATCTCACCTGCGAGCAATTTACTCTTCTCAGAAGCTTGAGCATTAATTCCCGGGTCTTCGTCTCCAAGTAGTCACTATCTTCTCTCACGGCCTATTGATATCCACCCCAAATGTACAACTTCGACCCCACTTTCTTCGGCCGGTCGCTCCCCATAGGGGAGAGAGGATTGTCATCCGCCAACCAATCTCACTCTTCCCCAAACAATGTCCCCCGTCGCAATTCCTCTCTCATTCCCCCAACTCATTCATTCATCAACGTCTCCCACCGCTACCTCCTTTCCCTCCCTTCGCCAACCAAACACTTCTGTGCCGCCTGGCATTGCGTTTTCGCTGCTGCAGGCCCCAAGCCACATCAATCCATTATTTGGCCTACCGTATTCATATGCATGCATATATACTTCAATGCTAGAAAAGGGTAAAAACATTAGAAAGGAGTTTTATGTTCATCTTCAAATAAATTAAAAAACTTTCAACGTTCGTTTGTTCGGAGCCATTGAAGCTGACGAAATTGTGTAGGATCGTTGAAACGGATATAAATTTTTATAAGAGATACTATTTAAACTAGCTAAAAAAAGATACAGATTTGGATATGAATCGATTATCATCCTTCAGTGTGAATAATTTATTCGGTGAGTTAGGAGGTAATGAGTGAGGTAGAATAGAGAATTATAGAGAAAAACGAACTGAATATCATAGAAGGAAAACAGGAATGCATACGAGTTTTATTCAAGTAACTAAATCGAAGTTTGGAAAACATAGGCGTGTATGTACGACTCATGTCCAATAAATACGCGAACTGAGGTCAGAAAAACTTTATTTTGCAACCTTTAGTCTACATCGATTGTGTCCCCTTCGAATTACTCTCAATTCCTTGCTATGCACTTATTCCATATTCCTTTCCAATGTTTTAAACACCCTTGGAAGTCCTCGGCAGTTAGGCTTTTTAGTTTTCTCCTCCTTTCTAGATATATTGCGTCCACATCTTCCCAGTGGTTTCCCCCCAAAACATTTTTGCATTTTGGGAATAGGAAAAAGTTACAGGGGGCGAGGTCTGGCTAAAAAGAAGGATATTTTTACCAGAAACTGGCGAACAATCAATGCTGAATGTGCAGTGCATGGTCATGGTGAAGGATCCATCCATCATGTTTGGTTAAAAAAGTGTGCACTGCTGATTTTCCTAAAATGAGGTCATTAGCTATCATTCGGACAGTTTTCTGACGATCGGTAAGAAGGACAAGGGACCGTACACGATCAATGTTGTCGTCAACAGAGGTGGTTGAAGGTCGTTCCGACCATGCATCATCCGTGGCGCCATCTTTAAAACGCTTAATCTACTTGAAAAGGGATGTTTTCTTTAGAGCATTATCACCATACAGCTGTTTAACTGCTAAAGTTTCAGAAATTTCTTGATAACTTTAAGCGCACATCACCGAAAAACTTTATGTTGATTCGTTGCTTCGTGATTTCGTCAATTTCCATTTTCGACAGAGAGTAAAAAGAAGAACAACGGAAACTCGCAATACAAACAGCTCGACGACCCGCCAAGCACAGACAGCGTAATGGGCGCCGCACTAGCGCCACTAGGGGGCGGGGTTATAGTCTGCGTAATGGCCGCCAAATTGCATCACATCGCGAAATTATGGCACAGACTACGTAGACCAAAAGAGGGGTGTCGAACGCCGCAAAAAAAACTATGGGTAATGTAAATAGATGACTAGATCAAGGAGATAAATAGAAATTTAGACGAGAGTGGAAAATGGAAAGAATGCAAACCGAGGTATAGGTAAAGATAAAAAAATGACTCTTAAACTATGGCTGAAAATTAATACATAGATCAAAACAAGCGTGGTTGAAGACGCAAAATGAGTACAATATAGAATATAGAAATGTATAAAGTAAGGGTAAATAGATGAACTATTTATACATTTTAAAATGCTGAAAGAAAGTAGGAAGGCAAAATCTGTGATGACAATTAGAGATAAGAAACGAAAAATTATTCGTTCATTCAGGAAGGATTCAACAGAGATGGAGACGAAATGTATGTATATTTTTATTACTTATAAGTATATATGCATTTATACTTACACCATATACTAGATCAGCAAATTTTAGTGTAAAATTGCGCTTCCTCGATAGCTCAAGTGGTTAGAGCATCCGCCAGGCAAGTAGAAAGATCCGGTTTTCAACTACCGGTTAAGAAAATATTTTTGCACTTGCGATTTGCTCGATTCCTCCTTCCCCACCTCTCCTCTGTTCGCCCTTCATGTGTGTTCCTATCCCTTTCCCTATATCTGTATACATGTGAATATATATAAATATAATATAAATGGAATTAGCAATATCGGACAAAAACACATAAAAAAAGGGGAAACTCACTAGGCATCGAATTTTCGGTGGTCCAATCTACCTTTCTCATGAGGAGGAAAGACGGAACTGAGGCAAATGAGGGTCCGAAAACATTGGATGGAAGGAGAAGGCGGGAAAATATGCGAGGGGAAGAGTTTGGAGGGGAAGTTAGGCGTGGGATTTTTAGAAGGGTGGGGATGATACGGAAGGTTATGGGGGCGGAGTGAGGATATAATTATGTGTAGAAAGGGGTAATAAATGTCTAATATTGATACCTGGGAGATTCCAGGAATCCAGGATGAACGCTTGCTCTATTGTTTTGAGTCTCAGTGGAGGGTCAAAGGGTGGGAGCGATGCTGAGATGGATACACTATAGCATTTGTCAAAGGGAGCGTTATGTTCGGAGGCGTGTTTGGGGATTGGAAGCATACCAATCAGGGAAGAATCCTTGGATGAGGCTCGATGGTTATTGATTCTAATATTTACGGGTGTAGTCCACTGTCCAATATAAGAGCCAGGGCAAATTTGGCAATTCAGAAGGCAAACTACATTACTGAAGGTGCATGAGGAGTAGGGAATTGGTGGGAGAGAGTGAAAGAGCGGGTGGGAGAGGGATGGAATTCTGGTTTTGAAAATAGGATATCTTTTGCAGCATAACCGGCACAGGGAAAAGAACCGGCCCCCCCAACCTGATGTGTGAATATTCACACGCCGTCGGCGTTAGTACTGAGTGAACTCTACAATCACCTACTAAACTGACCTTCGGGTTGATTACTCTGTCTATGGGTTATAAATATATATATTTATGTATAATTATAAATAAATATAGTTATATATAATTTATTATAATGTACATAAAAAATTATAATAATTTAAAAAATTATGCATAGTTATACATATTTATGCATAACGAAAATTGTGAGAGGAAGTTTTTTTGTTCTAATTCATATAATTTAAAACTAAGGACTGGCGGGAAGCTTCCTTCAGATAATTGCTAGTACCTATAGTATTCCTAAAATTGGAAAGACAACAATAAGTGACGACTGTAGAGCAATCGTTTTGATTATGTTCGCTGCGAAAGTGGCTCTCACGGGTATCCATTACAGGAATGAGGGCAGGGCAAATATTTACTTAGGAGATGATCCGTATGGTTTAAGAAAAGAGAGAGGCCCGAGTAGTGCCAAAATCATGCATGAATCGTTAATGGAGAGGAATAAAGAATGCGAGGCAGTTAGGATTTGTTTATCTGTTGCGCAGATTCTAAAAACCGTTTGATAGATATGATTGAGTACAATTATTGGATACGTTGAAGAAAATAAGAGAAGATTGGGGGAACCGTAATCTGTATACGAGTATGTCTGAGATGTCACAAGTGCGAGTGGCGGATGGCGAGTGAGGCTGAGGAGTGTTAGGGAACAGGGTAAAACAGGGGATAACATAAATCTCTTATCAGTTCCACTTTGTCAACGTCTACTGGGAGGGAATGGATAAATATTTAGGGAAGAACTTGAGATAAGATTAAAAATTTTCAGTAATTCATACAACCACTTTATTTTGCGATTACCAAACTTTCAGTGAAGGAGTTTTAAGGATACTGAACGCATTGGTAAGTCAATGCGATAGGAATTAGATGAGAAAAAAATTAAAAGCCAAAGGCTTCGCGGTTTTGGAACAAGACAAGAGCTAAGTTAAATATTAAAATGGATAAGTTCAACAGATTCAGGCTTGAGGTCGTGGAAGTTCATCATAATGAAATAAGGCATAATGAAAAAGTGCAAATTGTCCTTATTTCATTATTAAAATGGAATTTCATAAAATTGTATGTAAAATTTGGAAAATATGTGCAGATTGAAGGCTTTCAAAATTTGTTTGAAGAAGAATGGTAAGTCGTACGAATCATCAAAGGAATCGTTATTCTATATATTAAAATAGATTAATATCTTTGTGCCTTTCCATGAGACAAAACCTGATGCGAGAATAACGAGTCATTAAGTGCCATTTTCACGAGGCATTTCCAAATTATGCGTTAGGCGTTTCCATATTCTTTTAAAATGCCAACAATATACCTGGTTTTGAATACAATGGAGATATTATTTTCCAATTTAAAACACACTGAGTAGTTTAAAAATTCAACATACACTGGGTGTAAGTGAATTTGGGGAACCGATTGTTTACATTTTAATTAATTGCTTGTTGTTAAATGTGAGGTAAATCAATTAAGTTAATTTTTAACGGTTTTTGGGACCCTCATAAACGGATGAAAATATTGAACAAATTTAGACCAAATTCGGTGTTCCGAAGACAATACCAACTTACCGTAATACCGACCGTTTATGACCGGTTGGCCACAAACTGAGCTTCAGAGAAATGTTAGTCAAAGGTTAAGGCATTATCCAGCCATTTTTAGGCTCTGGTTTCCACGATTCGTGGACAAGGAGAAGACGAATGAGTTTGAAATCGACACAGAGTTCAATCCTCTGTTATCGCGAACCCACTCCCGACCGGACACTACAGCCGGAAGCCTCGGCCTGCACTGCCCCCTCCCTAAGCGGCGGTTCGACCAACCAATTACTTCAAGGCGCCCTCCCGGACTCTCCGCTAACCACCTCACCTCTCTTCGAGCGGCTCGTCGTTCAGTCCTTGTTAAGCAGTCAGCGTTGCGGATAGTGCAGGCACCCTGCAGAAAGAGAGATCACAAAGGTGACACACGACACGAATCTAAAATCAAAGAGGGTTCGAGCGAGACTTCTCGCCCACTCACCCCGAACGTCCTTCGCAGCGCGAAAAGACCGCAGCTCGATGACCTCCGATGCCCGCGTGCCGACGAAGGGTCGCAGCGCGAAGGGCCTTCCTTCCGTGAAGCATCGTGGATAAACCAACTTCACATTCTTCACATTTTCCGAATGGACATCGAACGAACCCAAGATTCTACATCACTTGACGGAGAGAGGGATAACATAATAGTTAGCTAAAGAATAAAAAAAGGTGTGATCAAAATCAGACAGGACTGACTTAATAACTTGTTTATTTCGACAGTTACAGCTTGTTGCCCTCAAAGTATATCCCTTGGCTGACGACACATCTTTTCCAAATTTCTTCACACTCTCGAACCCTGTCTGGTAAGCCACCTTAGGGATCCTCTCCAGGTCCGCCGCACAATTAGTTTTGATGTCTGCAATAGAATCGAATCGGTCCCCTCTCAAGGTTGATTTTAAATTTGGATACAAAAAAAGTCTGATGGAGCCACGTCTTGAGAGTAGGGTGGCTGCGGGGTCACGAAAGTTCTGGTTCTGACGAAAAACTCATGTTCATCAGTCAGGACCCGAAAGGGACGAATTTTGATGCGACGCGCGTTATGCCAAAAATATCTGTCAAAATTGTCTGACACGATCCAAAACTAATGTCCACTTCCTCCCAAACAGTTAATCGGCGATTTTGCCGCACCAATTCACCAATTTTACATGGTTGGGGTCTGTCGAAGTGGAAGGCTACCCCGACGACTTTACCACTCAAAACATTGGCTTCGACCCATAATTTCATTAAAAAGGCTTGATGAATCATTCCAAATCTCTTCGTAGCATTTTTGCCAAGTTTAAAACAAAATTTCACGCATATACGCTGTTCCTCTAGCTCCTACATTGCTGCCGTTGCACGCGGCGAAGAACAGGTTAAGATGCGTATCGCTGCTGCTGCGATACTGCAGTATTTCCTTTCCTATTCAAAAGAATGTCCTCATTAATGCCAACACCCCGAATTCTCAATCCTGGATGAAACCCCAAGCGAAGGAAGAATGAAATGGGGAAGGAGAGGTGAGCACGTGATCTTGGAGGCATGGCGGTAAGGCCTCGGAAGTGGTCAAGGGGATTTGAATGGGACACATTGGGGTCCCATTCGAATGTTCTCATGTTTCTTCGGATCTAGGAGAGTCAATCGAAGACTGATCGCTAAGCAAATGGTATCTCTCAACTGATTACCTCCAGCCCAGGAACGCCCCCCATCCCCTTGCCGCCCCCATCGCGAGCCGAGAAAGCAGCACTTCGCCCCCAACGTCTTTTCTCTCTAGCTCGTTTCTCGATTTAAGATGAAGCTTACTCTTGAAAACCTTCCCTCATTTAAATTATTCAATGCTGGATCGTTGGAGCTCCCAGGTAAACAACTCCCACCGCCGTCACCACAGCCATCAATCCGAAGTTCGGTTCAAACAACCCTAATTAACGCCGAAACCGTTCAATAGGTAATTCGATGCGTCATTCATTAGATTTATTGTCATTTGCAGAATTCCTTTCTCGTCTAATTCAAGTGTATATACTTCGATAGAATTTTTTGCTGAAGATAAAATTCTCATATTCGGAACACACTACTTTTATCCGTAAACCGGAATTTAATCACTCATATAGAAAATTATTGCTTGCATATGCGTTTGAATACAAAGTCTGCCGTAAACTGTTACTAATAGAGCATGGCATAACTAACTATTATTCATGCCTCACAACTTAGATACCTATTTGGGGTGCGAATTGCATTTGTTTGCGTTAGTATTGTATCACTGTTCATTTAGCTTACGAGAACTCTCAATAGAAGCATAAGATTTCATCTTCTATTCTTTGTTCAAATCAGTCCCGAATGCTGAAAGCATAGCAGATTCCTATTTTATTTACCCTCAGTCTTCTGTAATCCTTCTGACCGCGCTGATTGGTTATTGGTAGCGCCAGGGGCGATTTTTCGGAGGCAGAACCACCCCCTCTCTTGGGCCAGTTCCCGTGATGATGTGCTCGCGGCCGAGGAATATCTCCCCGGACTTCGTGACCCGAATACCCGCTCGGTGTGCTCACCGCGGCGTTTTGAGCTATTTCTCCGAAGTGGCCAGCTGTCGAATGGGCAGTTGGAAGCAGCCCACGCGAAGTGTCTTTAAGGATGCTTATCCCAAAGTGAAGACCATTCAGTCCCAGGTGGCAACATGGAACTCAAAATCTTCCATGAAGGAAAAGATGAAACATTTATATAAGGAACCATTTGCACTTATATATGCATCAATAATACTTTGAACTTATCATAATTTCTGATTGAACATGGAAGATTTATTTCGTTTTACTGAAATTAGATTTTTTAATACTTTTTTTCTTGGTGCTTCCAAATAGTAAGTGTGTTTTTTTCAGCATCTGCAGCGAAAGGAATCCACACAGACGAATGTATCTTAAACCTAAAGGACATTTCACCTATGCCTTAGTCGTAAAAAAAACTTCCTGAACAACATATTCTTTGCTCTAACTTCATTTGTGACAAGAATTGTAAAAGCTCACAATTCTATAATAGTTCTTTGCATTAATATTTCCTTAAAATTCACGAAAAAATAATGATAAATCAATAACTTACAATCTTATGTGTATTTCTTTAATGCTTTCCTTTACAGTTCCCTTCCTTTCCGTTCTGACTTCTCTTTAGGCGAAAAGTTGCAATTCCTTTCTTGTTCCTTTCGTTGTTTTCATTCTATAATGCTATGGTCACCGACGATGTTTTAATGCCCGGGTAACCTTACATGACAACCTTCCTTAGTAGTAGTTCTTTTCCGAATTGCGTACATATACCATTGATCAGTCAATCAATCGCTTGCTCTCTTTCAAAATGTTAATAATTGATTTTTAAACGGAGATAAAATGACACAGTTAATCCGAGACTGTCACATCTATCCTCCTTTCTAAATTAAGGCAGTGAATAACCAGCACCATATTCATTAAAAGAAGTAATCATTTTATAGGAATAGTAACTTGAATAATTCTAATAGAAATTCAGTGAATATTTTTCAGTTTCCAACCATTGATGTAGCTCTTATTTATTTCCATATAAATAAATGGCGTATTGCCTAGACACAATATTACTATGGTATTGAGACCAAATACATATACGAAATTAGTAAACTGAGATTTTTCATTATGTCATATGCTGTTCACACGTCATTGTAGAAACAAGGAAACTAAATCGCAAATAAAAGCTGCTGTGATATTTAAAGAGGGCACATGAAGAAGAGCGTTTTAGGAGAAGAACGAGAATGTTCAACCTCGTGAACATATCAAATCATTATCTGTTAAGTGAAGGATAACCAAAAAAGGATTTTGAAAGCCTATGAGCGGGACAACGTTCCCAAAATCTTTCGCAAGAAAGTCTCCTGTCCAATTTCAGAGCAATCTTTGGAATCATTGAACACATTCTTGAAAAAATATTTTCTTGCAATAAACGCCAAATTATATAACATTTTTTTCATTCTAATTGATCTCAAATGGATGTATTAACAGTTGAACTCAAATCTATGTACTGAAAAAGATTATTTCGCAATATAGCCTTCATTTTTTTTATCTTTAGACTCGAAAACATTAATTATCTGACAGTGAAAAGAAAAGCTTATTCCGTGAAGATCGTAGGAGCAATAATTGATTGCAAAATTCCCACATTGTAGTTTCCATGGGTTTCTCCACACCTCTCGCTGAATTAGCATTTACCTTTTTGTTACCGTCTTTGGAATACAACTTTCTCTCATTGTTTCTTACAACAAATTTCCCCAATTGCTTCAATAGAGACTTCATTTTTCGTGTTAGTTATGGATTTTCAAAACGCCAAGTTCGCATATCACTGTCGGTAACGGGAGCTTAGGTTCTGAAACCGTATGCAATCGTGGGTGACTAGAGCGTCAAAAAATTAAAATACACTCATGAAAATGACAAAAATTCAAGACAAAAAATAAATATGAGAAACAGTCGATAAATTCTGAAGCATTTTGATTGATACCTCATTTGACATTTCCACTGCAGTTTCAAACCAAAACATGAAGCAATACAGGAAGTGTTCCTATTGGTCGACGTAAGACAAGTGAAAGGTTTATTGATAAATAGATTTTGTAAATTATTGTAAGCCATGCGACAATTTGACCTCACGTCAAATCTAAGCTGATTGGAGTAGAGTTAATGCGAGTCAGTGCTTTAGGAGAGTGCTGTGGGGTGGGGTTGGGGGTGTGTGTCCAAGAGGAGGGAGGGGGTTGTGGAGACAGAGGGAACTGCGGTCTCGAGGCGTCGGCAATAGGCGGGGGCGGTACATACACTCGCGACCGGGTGGAGGCAGCACTCCTCGGCCCCTCCCGTCTCCTTTACCTCTCCTCTCAAACCGCAACAGGAAACGAAGGAGGAGGTGTTGGCGGCAGTCGGCGTGGGGTGGGCTGGAGGAGGAACTGCGGAGGGAAAGCCACTAGGGGGAGGGGGATCGACATCTGGCGTTCCCGCAGTGCAGCAGGGATCAAATCATGCCCGGAATCCAAAATGCTCTTTCTTCCCTTCGGGTGGAGGAAGGTGCCCTCCTCCCGTGATGGGAGATCCGCTGGAGATTGCTCCTCGTGAGGAGGGGGCGGAGTGGGTTCCGGGATGATGCGAGTGTGTGGATGGGAGGAGGAGGAAGGCGAAAGAAGGGCGGGGGTGGAACGGGGGTGGAACGGGGGCACCTCGCGGTGATGAGGTGGATTCGGCTGGCCTCCGGGGTAAGCGGGGTTCGCCCGGTCTCTGCTTCGCCGGCACTGCGAAATGCCTCCGGCCTCGGGCCGTCTCGCCCCTTGTGTCCCCGCCACGCGGTCATGTGGATATTTTTGCGAGGGAAACAGAGATATACTCCCGAGGCACCCCCTCGATGCCCCTCAAACGCCATTCTCAACCCGGCCCCTCACTTTATGGCACCCCCTCCCCCTTCATCGGAGCTTTCCTTCCAACCCTCTCTGCGCCTATCCCCGAGGAGATTACTCCATTAGCCACATAACGTGTGCCTTGGGAATGTGCCGCATCTTACATGAATTAGGCGACGCCTTCCCTTTCTCTAATGGTCGGCGGAGTGGCAATTATTTCGATGATGATGACAGTGAAGGCCTCGATAGGGGCAAGGGGGAGGATAAGGGACACGGGACGTCTCTATTAGGCCCAGCGATGCTCCCACTCCCGCCACATGCCTTTCTCACGCACCACGACATACCCGGAAGACATAACTGCAGTGGATGTCCAGGATACTGTGCATCCACTGTGTATACACATTTCAAGACATAAGCATATTTTTAATGAGGAGTATCACTTACTTTTAATTAATTAATGACAAAGATATCACTAAATCAATTGAAACTCAAACTGTAAGAATTCGAGCATCTTGCCTACACTGCCTTATCTTTTTAGACCTAATAGCTGGATATCTGTTTAAAATGCTATGTTTAAAATAATACAGTTTTAACAGATTTTACATTTTAACCTCCATCGGCTCGGACAGAATCTATGATACGTTATCAAGGTTTCAGGGACAGCAGGGGACCAATATAAAACCTTTCTTTTGCAGTCTTTTGGGATCTCTAGTTTGACAACTTATATAACTAAATATTTAATAAATAAAATATGAGACATTTGTTTTTAGGTACAAAAGCCTCAGAACACCTTCCACATGGCTACCTATAGTGATGAGTATAGTAGCGCCTATTTAAATTTGTCTTCATCTCCAATACCCCTTACTCTCTTGAAATATGACCATTCATTCACGTGTGCTGCATTGCCAAAACCACGCATGTCATGCAGGCATAATTCATTTAAATTCGTTACTTTAAGATATATCAACCCCTGTATTCATCCTCGATTTGGATAGTATTATCTGGATATTCATCGGAGAAAATTCGCAAGGAATCTATTGGAATTAATTAATGACAATAATGCCGTTAAATAAAATAAAACCGAAGCTGTAAGTATTGGAGCAGTAAAAAACGATATTTATGAGTGTACTGAAAACGTAAGCTAGAAATGGGGGACCTTCCAAAACCTCTGTAAACAATAAATATCATTTCTTGATGGAAGCGCATTTTTATACTTGTACCGAACGTGGACTTGTGCCGTATAGTAGTACTACATGTGTACTTTGAAGATTTGAAATGACTTTACAATCAAATGTAATCAATTTAATAGTTTTCAAACTAATTGCGCAAGTGAAATATTAACTCATTCGACTTTCCAGATTATATCGAGTTCTTAAAACTTAACTCTGGAAATGACTCAATCATTGTTATTCAATGACTTTCTCCGAAAATGTGTAATTATTAAATTCTCAGACTAAAGGTATCGTGAGAAATGTCCATATTATGATTGACAGCTTTCCGTGTATTCTTAAAACACTCAATATTTCACTTAAATTAATTTATTTGTAAGATAAAACGCCGCAAAATTCCTATGCGTGAAATACAACGACCAAAACCGACTGATACGTAATGACGCTCAGCATATTTAAAATAGGCCTTTTATGAAAAAAAGGAAAATTATTCCTCTCTTAAAGGTTGATAGATGGGTATCAGTGAAAGATTCTATTACGTTCAATTTGTCGCCAATAAACAGAAAAATAATATTCCTCTTAAGAAAATACTATGGCTCTCCACGTAATGCCCACCTTCTCGAAGTAAATCCATACCCACGATAAGTACTTATTTTGATGTCACCGTAGCTTAGAACTTGGATTAATATAAATTAGGATTATACATTATAAGGGCATGCTTTGGATGATCCCTGGAGAATACTTATTCTTAACTAACCTCGGAAATTCCTAATTGTTACTTCATTTCTTCGCAGCTACTACCTGTCTTTTTATTTAAAAAAAAAACACTGTCTTCCCTCCCACATCCTGTTTTCCTTAGTTCTTCCTTCTATCGCGGCCTTCGACACAGCACCACCATTCCATTTTTACTCCATCTGCATCCCCCGCAGTCACTGCCTCTCTATTTACCCGTCCCCTTAAAAACCTCTGCACTTGTCTTTTTCTTTTTCCAACTTACTTTCTCCATTTTTAGCCACAGCTATGTCTCGAAAGCGTCCAATTTTCGCTTGTCTTCTTGCCCCTATGATTCACTTATTTATAGATTACTTATAAGATATTGTCTTATACAAGACTCGTAAAAACACTGATATGGAGCATAGCCATGTACAGCGCGGAAACGTGGTCGCTGAAGCAGGAGGATAGACGTAGATTGGAGGCTTTTGAAATGTGGGTGTGGAGAAGAATGGAGAAGGTGAAATGGACCGAAAGGAAAACAAACGAGGAAGTACTAGAAATGGTGGGGGAGGGGAGGGGTTTGTTGAGAGAAATCCTATGGAGGCAGGAAAAAAGGGTGAAAGGAGTATTGAGCGGTAGTGAAATGTTGAAGAAGGTAATAGAGGGGAGAATTTTGGGCAAGCGAGGAAAGGGTAGGAACAGGATAGGGATGTTGGATGGGATGAAGGGTGGAAAGAAGTACACAGAGATGAAGAGGGACCTGATGTACCTTAGGTTGCTGGATTGGGTTTTGTTTGGAGTTACAAAATATTTATTTGATAGTTGTGTCCATCCAAAAACCTACCTTAACCGGTAGATTACCTAATAATAATAATAATTATCTTATATTCACTTAGTATTACGCGCCATATTAAAGTCATTACTTATGTAATACTATATAGATAATCTCTATAATAATATACAGATTCAGGTGTGATGTGATGGAACCCTTCCATAACAACAGGGATGTAAACTCTTTCAATGTTGTACTTTATTAACTATTAAGTGGAAAACTGCAAGAGTTTTTGCCTTAGCTGTCTTTCATTCATATCAAATATAAGTGAATCCCTGTGTTTGATTATTTTTTTTTGCTGCATATGCCTATTTCACAATCAAAATTATTCTCCTGATGTCCACATTACACAGCCCCTTTTCCCATAGTTTACTGCCGACCCCATGATATATTTTCTCCCTAATCAGCGTCTATTCCACCTGTTTCGATTTATTTTCTCCTACTTCAGTGTTTAAATTAGTCTTTATAACTCTAGAGAATCTCATTATTTTTGTTTTCCTGTAGTTTTTGGAGTTTTTATGGAATAGTTTATAATAGTATTTTTAGAAAAGATCTAACGAAAGCACCCGGGAAAATTCCTCATTCATACATGTTACGAATTTATCTGTAATAAATTTCCTCCGTCGTTCTATTTCGCCATTTAGCAAGCCTGAACATAGGATATTCTCATACACGTCACATTCTCTTTGTATGCCTAAGGGAACCGTCCCTATTCTGTTGTCCTATAGTTCTTCACTATATTCCTTGTTCAATCACATCTGGCCCAGTTGATAATTTTCCCGACTTATCTTTGATATTGACATTCTCTTCATCCCTGTATATCTTGACATTTTCTCAACCTTCATGTATGACGCACCGATTTGATTGTTCTTTTTTCAACTGTCCATATTCTCGGACTGCATATTCCGCCATGCCTCTTTCGCTCTATTTTATTCTTGGCGCAGATTTTGCTAAGAATTGTATATACTTCTGCCTGTCAATGAGTTTTATATTCCTCCACTATCTTCTGTCATCTAGCTTTCAAATCACCTCGTGCGTATTGTAGTCTTTTCTTGTTTTTTCTATTTACTTTTAATAGATTTCCTTTTCTAGCCCTTAACATCCCTCTTTTGGTAAGTTCTCACTTTGTCTCTATTATATGTAGTTCTTTTTCCGCATTCACAACTTTCTCCACAGCACTATGGTACCCTTTTGTTTTCGATCCCATTAATACCACATTCCATTTCTTACACCGCAATGCTTGTTTTACCTTTTTAAATCACCTGTTGCAAATTCATAATAACTAAATTGTGATCCGCGTGCACATCCATACCAGGGAAACTGTGCGAATTGATTACATTGTCCCTTAATATCCACCTAACCATTATATAGTTCAACTGAATATTCCCTGAATTCTCCGGTATTTATCATTTGCAACTACGCCTACGCGTCTAAATTAAGTGTTGGTGATGAGAAATCACTGTTCCTTGAAGAACTCTATTGCCATCCTCCCCCCTCCAGTTATTTCTTGTTATAAAGCCATAGCACCTGGCTGCCCTATTGTCATTCACCTAACGTCGCATTAATTACCCTTCTTTATCAAATGTTTCCCTCAAGGAACAACCGCGATTTTATCTTCAAACTAATCGTGCCTCGGGGTATATACGAGTATGTATGCCTGAACTCTGACTAAGTTCGTTTGTTCAGATTTCCTTCTCGTAATATTGTATCCATTACTTGTTCCATATTGACTACGCTTCTTCCTGCTTCTTTATTCAGTATTATGGTAACCCCCCGTTGGCTCTCGTCCCCGCCGCTGTATATTATTCTATAACTCTCATTCCATTAATCTCCGCTATCTTTTTATCCCACTTCTCATAAACCTAAAATATCTATGTTTCCTCTTTACACATCCTGCTTTATATTTCCTAACTTTCCCGTCCTCAACATTGTCCTAACGTTCCAAGTTCCTATTCTATGGAAATTGGTCTTCTTCTTCAGCGTCTTCTGTTCTGCAGCTGTGGGTTTTCCTTGGCAAGGAAATTCGTGGGATAACGACCGCGGAAGCCTTGCCTCTCCCGCTGCCGGGCACAACACACTGCCGATTGGGCCGAGTCCCGTAGTTGCCAGGACTCATTCTGAATACTGTCCCCGCAGTACTATCCCAGTAATCCCCGCTAGCCTTCCATCTCAATTCATAAAGACCTTTTATTCCTATTTATTTCCTCCCTGCATCTATGGCTTCATATTCCCTAATGTTGCTTCCCTCATCCTCGCCTCAACCTAACAAATCTCTCTTTTAACCAAACCTTCCCCTTCTGTACTGCTACTCTATCTTTTTCTTTCACTTTGCAAGAATATCGTGAGATGAAGACATAGTTCACCTGCTGGCGCGTATGATTCATAGACGATTGGGATAGAGTTTCACAGATTCCAGGACTCAAGTTGTCTATCTAATCCATCGTAATACCTGTAAGTAACAGGATGTGTACTTGAGGTGATTTTCCGTTTCCTTCCACAATTGTGTTTTTAACGTGGCACCATCACTCAATGGCCGCCCCACTGGGGTCAGACGCCTATGCAGCCACCTCACTGAGGAGCAGACGCTTGGTGGACTACCTTTCGTCTGGTTCCTAATCTTTGATCTTTCTGTCGTGACCCTACCAGCAGCAATTATCTTGGCCCCCGCTAGCTCATCTCCAGGGGTCATCGGAACTCCAAAGCCTCAACGTTAAAATTTTAGTCCATAAAGAAGCTTATTTCTCGATATATTTTACACAATATTTTATTCAATGAACTCTTAAAACGGCAACGTAAATCAAATTTCCAAAAACTGATGCCGAACATCTGCAATGAGTATCCAGTTGTTTGGAAAATAATACTATTCTGGTATAATGTCAGCACCATATTTTTAGAGTTATTCATTAGTTAGATTAACAAAATTGTGTAATTATTCAGTGCGAACACATTGAAAAAATAATAATCAACATAATATTTTTAATTAATACGATATAAGAATTTGACATCACGAGTTTTTATAAGAAATCAACTTCGGACGGGCCCGTCAAAGATTTACATGTTTGATTTAAATTTTAACCATTCCTATGAACGAAACCAAGTGTTTGATTAACTTCGTTCGTGTTTGTTTTTTATTTGCATTTCATAAGCTACAAATTAGGATATCAGTTTTGCACTACTTCGGAAGCATTATCTAAATTTACTCAAATATTCTAAGAAACTGCGGGAGGTCCCCGACAGTCACTTTTAACGGAGTCATTCAGTCAACAAAAACTACAATTCAACAATTTCAGAATGTAAAAATCGGGATTCGGACCAGAATCCTTCCAATTAACTAGCTAAAGCACTCGGTCGGCCATCGAGTGGTCGAATTCCGGTCAAGACGAATGTTTTTTATGACCTGAAATTGTCGTATTGTTGAAATATATTGGCTTATTATGCCAGTTTTTTCTTTGCGTTTATATTCTCCCACCAGTTTCATCTATAACTGCCCAATCTTGGAAAACACCCTAAAGATTATGGATGCCGTAATATCCCGGTTTTCACTAAATTTTTCGCCAATTTCCACTCACAGTTCATTGTTCACCACAGATGGGGGGTCATTCATGTCATCATTATGGACATTTATGTTCACTCTTAAACGTACGACGACACTAACACACAACTCTTTTTATTCTCCGAATTCCTCTACATCTACTCAATACCCCACAAGCCGCCGCAAGGGCGTGTGGAGGGGGGTGTTAGGGCATCACCCGTAATTTAAAAAGAAAAAAACCGCATGCAAATGCCACAAATTTATAGTCCACATACCAAGCATGGTAAACATTCATGCAATAACCCTTTAACCACACACACACGCAAACCCACATACTACCAAAAAACATACAAATGCACAATCTTTGAATTTTTAATTTTTATTATTTCTATAGGGACTTCAGTTTTTACTATTATGATTTCTGATTGTTCTGGGAAAGAATGAGTATTTGAATCTACCTCCTTTATTTTATCTATGTGGTCTGATCTACCTAAGTACTTTGGGGCCATTATAATCCCTTTAGTGTCATCGTTAAACTCGTTGGTTCTGAATCTTTCTAAAAGTCTAAGTCTTGCTTGTTATCTTCGTATTTCAAGGGGCTCCCAGCCAAAATCCCCTAAGGGGCCTATTATACTTGTGCTCTTATTATAAACATTTTTAACGAATCTGGCGGATTTTCTCTGGACTTTATCTAATTCTTTTATCCAGATTTTCTCCCAAGGATCCCAAATACTTGCGGCACATTCCAAATGTGGTCTAACTAGAGAAAAAATAACACCTCTCTTTTCCTTTCTATTTGCATTTCCCCACCTCCCGTTGAATAAACTTCACGACCCCGCATTTGGTCGATAGAGAGCACAAATTTCCCGATTAATATCTGCAGCTATGAAGTTTTTATCATTGAATACCTAATGCTTAATGGACTTCACATTTGGCGGGAATATTCACCAAATTGCTCATTTTAAGTTGCTTTTTTAAGCAAACGACAAACGGGGCGAGCTTCATATACCTGCTGCTCGAGGCGTACTGATCTACTGTGTGCGTCAATACAGCGACTGTTTGGCTCAATCAACTAATTCTCACGCGACACGAAAACGGGGTAACTTTCCCGATACGCTTCGTATGTACGGGAGATTTCAGGGTTGCTAAAAACAGAAATAAAATGGAAAATGTTATCAAATTCAGTAAAATCGAATGAAATTATAAATATTTGTGGAGTTTATGGATATGGGATTTATGGAATTAAATGTATAGGAAATAATTATAAAATAAATTTAATCGTATCGCTTTGAACTAACCTCTCACTAGAGTTGTGTTTTATCACCCCTAACGGATCCGTATGGATTATTAAAGAAATAGGACTTCAAGAGTCAATTATTATCGATTCTTTACACATACTAAAGTATAGATACATACCTACTGAAATATCGTAGTATATTGCACGCTATCCTCGTATAGTAGATATCATTGGAAATGACCAATAAGCTGATAATTGGCTGAACCTTACAATTGTTAAGAGTTGGATGAAAGCCGTCACTGTGTTTTGAAATGAATGCTAACGGTCGATGATGGAAATTAAATATTTTAATTGCTATAATCAGAGGCCAATAATAGGAAGGATTAATTCATCTAGGCAGCCGCCCCAACGCTTTAGGAATGTCGCTCAAGGTTGGAGTTTTATGATCTTAAGTCTCATGACCTAGGAGTCAGTAATTGTCCTATGACATGACCTAGGAGTTATTAATTTTCAGAGTTCCTCGGAAACACTCTGTAACTTGATAAATCTGCAAATATTATCAAATTATCTTTTCAGTATCGTCCCAGGTCTATAGCGACAAAGCAGGGGCACAGAGCTTGAAGGGACGCAGTTGAAGAGAAGGCTACGGGGTGGGAGAGGCTTTAGAAAGAGTAATGTGAGTCAATCAACTCCTCTGAAAGAATGAGTGGATTGCAATATTCATAGCCGTATTATGGTAGCGGTAAAGCTATAGCCGAGACTACCGAAACGCATGCTGCCTATGCAATCAATGGACATCGCAAGAAACGAGCAGAAGAGAACGTCTAAAATAGTGACTGGATGGTGCGTGTAATGCTCGGAGGATAGCAATGCCTTCTTTTCAATCTAGTCGGTGTGCTCAAATTTCCAATTCAGTTTCCGATGACTACCGCCCTCTCAACTACTTCCCAAACGACCGCGAGAAGAGCCTTTTCCCCCATCTCGCTCTCTCCAATCCCACGTATTTGTGGGCCACACTTCCGTAACACACGATACCGCAAGGGGCCCGTGGTGCAAGGTGCAGTCTGTGAGGGGCGGATAGCAGTGGCTAGCCATTCACTCTAAAGGAGGCGCGATATCGTATTTAGGGGTGGGGCAAGGGAATCGGATGTTGCGGCGAGGGCCCCCGGTGGCGAGGCCGATGGAGGGGCCGGGGGCGTCGGGGGTAGGTAAACGGGACGGGAGGGAGGGCGTGGTACTGGGTGCGAATCGTTTGAGAGGCGTGTTTGGCCGACTAGCTACCATCTCTAGTTTCTCTTATTAGATCGAGGACGCTGATCTTTTTATTTAATCCTTATTGGTTGAGCTGTGGTGGTGAGAAGGAGACAAAATTGGAAGAAGGTGCCACCTCAGAAATTATATCGTATGGTGAACCGTAGTTCCTGTTTTCTTGGAAAATTTGACAATGCATTGAAACACCGATGAAAATCAGAATTATATTTGCGCTACGATTTGAAATTCTCATTTTATTCAATATAATCGAATTTCATTTTGCGTTTGCATAGAAACAAATTAGATTTTCATATGCAAAAATTAATTAATTAATGAGTATAGGGATTGCTCAACTACTAGCTTTTAATTAAATGTTCTTTGAGAAACGCTGTAAAATCAGTTATTTTAAATAGTCCGAGCAAAGAGAAAAAAAACTTAATTCAATAACAGTGTTTGCTTCAAAAAACATCACTTTGAAAACAGTGAAGCAGTTGAAGTCCTCGGTAGTATAGTTGCCAGTATCCCCGCCGCCTGTCACGCGGGAGACCGGGGTTCGATTTTCCATCGGGGAGAATTTTTTTACCGACCCCGGTGTCGGCGGGGTAACGTTCTCGTCTGCCATTCCAAGGTTGCGGGTTCGATTCCCTCCTGGGTGGGTTTCCCACCACCTAGGACTGAGGTGTTTGTAAATATGACCAATGTTATCACTGATAACAGTCCGATGTAATTTCCAAAATGTGCTCTTTTGGGACTAATGCTAAAAAAATAAATAAATAGTTTCCAACCTCATTTCCACCGCTCTAAATACCCTAATTTTATCGGAGAATATAAAAAATATTGACATGAAAACTTCGATTCTTCCTTTGCCAATTCTAGTATCTATTTGTGACGTACAACCATATTATTAAATATTTCATTTTTTATATTATTATTAGGTAAACTACCGTTTAAGGTAGGTTTTTGGATGGAAAGGACTATCAAATAAATATTTTGTGGCCCCCCACCTGGCAAACTAATCTATATCAGGTCCCTCTTCATCTCTTTTTATATTATTAAACGAATAAAATCAGATAATTGGCACGATTTATTTGCGTTTTTGTGAGACACTGATTTTCAAAATTGGGATGCTTAGAATATCAACTGACTGTTTCATGGCATCTCCGCCCCATTTCCCTATAGCCTGAACGTACAGGCATAGCATATTTGTAATGCTCTTGTTTATCTCATCTATTTATCTTTATGTGCATCCTTATAACCTTATAAGCCCACTTATAACCATGTACTTACTTACTTTTTTCTAATATTTAAGTCGTTATCTGTTATCTGTTAAGAGACAGTACATTGTAATTACCGAGCTAGTGATGATTAAAAAGTACAGAGCGTATTTTACACAAAAATTTAGAGAATTGTATACGCCAAAATCCATTTCCGTTTCATTAGATTGTCGCAATGAATGTGCAATATCGAACACTTCTAAGAAAATATAATGAGAATAAGTAATTCTCAAACTCAATTAAATGTGATTTAAATACATTTTCATTATTTAATTATTGCATAATTCACAAAATACCGATTAACGTGTAAATAAATATATCATTAAATTAGAATTCATTTTTCGGTGAACCATGCACTATAAGGCGTGCGAACCCTCTGTTATAACTGCGGCACCACAGCCAGTGTGTCGCAGCATCTCTCGACGTCTCACTTCCTTTCCCTTCCCTTCCACGCCCCCATGGACCATCCCCAAACAACACCCGCGCCCCTTACTCCCCCAGCCCACGTTCCTTATCCGAGAGAGTGGGGTCAGCGCTCCCCTTTACAATAAATATATGCACAAACACACGCGTGGATACTTGTCCGCTAGCACACCCTTTCCTCTCACGACCGCTCTCCCCTCCACATACCCCTACACTCCTGCACCCCTATTGTATGTTAATGCGAGAGCATGGCGTGGTAAGGATACTTCCTGGTACGAGCTCTAGAAACTCTAACGTCTCTTGGAAATTCTCCGTCTTCCGCACATGACACACCGTATCTGAAGAAAATAAGAATAAACCGCCCAGGCTACTAGGAGCTATGGGATAGTGTAGATGTTCCCAGCTCTGTGGGATCTGGTGGCTGGGATATATATGTGCAACACGATATCGTGGCAACGCGTCGCGGAAACACATGAGTGCACAAGTGTTTGAATGTATTGCATTTGGAAATTCCGTTTTCACAATATGCCTTTCCTTTCAAGTTTTTCAATCCTCCACTCTCCTCCTAATAACAATTATGTGACCTTGATAGAACTCGATTATCGGTGAATTCAGAATACTATGGGAGATGACCGGAAAGTAACTTTTCACGAAGTTATCCGCTATTATGCATTAAAATTCAACAATTTCAAAGTTTAAAATAAAGGCAAATGACTTTCAGCTTTTAAATTGTGGTAAATTGATAATTGGTATTTATAGGTTATAATTTAGAACCGAATTATGTTGCTGCAAGTACTCGTATGTATGTATTTGTATGTGTGTTTATATATAATATAAATACATGTATATACGCATATATATTTAATATTTTTATTTATATATTATATATACACACGTACACACATAAAAATATTATAAATATGTATATTTATTTATTTCTAATAAAAATGGCACCTTCATGACGTTCACTTATTCTAAGTGCACGCTAGCAATTGATAATAGTAGAAATGAAGATTTACAGAAACGTGAACGTAACTAACTTTATTTCGGTTGCCCCAGCCACCTTCATTAGGGTACTTGTATAAGAACTCACTGACGGAAAAGTAAGGAAGCGAAGGAGTAATATGATATGACTCAGTCTTATCTTATCTTCCGAAGAAGACGGCGCTCGAGTCCGTCGAAATTATCAAGATATTATTGTGAGTGTTCTTTTTATGTGTTCTCGCGCTGTGTGTTACTGTCTAAGTTTTTTATTCAACACTTCCGTGTTACTTCGAAGAAATCATCTATATATATATATATATATATATATATATATATATATATATATATATGATATATATAATTCACTATATAGTCATAGCAAACACAGAAAATAAAACATATTAAAGAGGGACTCACTAGTTCTCGAATTTTCGGTGGTGCAACCACCTTTCTCAAGAGGAATTAGGAACATCGTCCCGGTAAAGTTGCCTTCACTTGCCACTCTCCCAGCGGGAAATCCCCAAAATAATCTTCCAATTGATAGAAGAGCATTGCAAAATTTCCTTTCCTTTATCCTGCATGCGGAATTAAATGGAATGAAGACAAAATGGATGATCAAGTCAGCCTTCTCTTCAGACAGGAATAAATAGAATTTTTTCTTTAGCGAAATGATGACAACCTAGGCCGTGCATGAAAACATGCATCGTAGAACATATCCATCTGTTGATAAATACCTGCTTATATGCGAGTATTTTATTTTTTTCATCACTAAGTCCATCCATGCACGGAATTATTTCCTTCGACTAATTCATAAAAAACTTGGATTATATCTTGAATTTTGGCTTGGGCATTAGAATGAAACCAAAACTTTTGCTGTCAATGATCACAAATAGTGAGTTTGTAATTGAATAGTCCTTTCCGGTAAGCCACCTGAGTTCGACGATACTCAGGAGGAAGCTTAAGCGCGGAAAAGTAAACGATTGGGAACGGTGAGCTAAATTAACCCTGATGCGATCACGGAGTTGTAACTTCTCGCCGATCACGTTTCCTGAGAGAGCGAGAGAAATGAAGCTTTACCGGGCGGGCAACGAGAAGCAGAGGGAGAGGTAACTCTTTCCTGCGGAATACACTCGCGGAGCGGAGCAAAAGAGAGAGGCGGACAATGCATGCCCCTTTCATTTGTTCCTGTTTCCGGCCGGAAAATGCACGCGCGGAGTGGGGGAGGGGGCGACGAACGGATGGTGGCTGCGAGAAAGGGAGGGTGGGGGGAGGACGGGGGTTGAAGATTGAGTGAAGGGTAGGAATCATGGGAACAATAGAATCGGGTGGGGGGAGCGAGGGAGGGGGCGGCAAGAATTGAGGCTCGATGGACGAATGCTCGTGGAATCAGTGGAGCGGGCGGCAGAGACTGGCTAGGTGCTTTTATTTCAAAAACTCTTGTTCCTTTCCGACAGGAAGAAAAAAAACTGGGATGGTGAGGATGGGAAATAAAAGGGCAGCGGATTGGCCAAGGGGGGAGGGGGTGGGATGGGGGTTCTTTTTGAGTGCGGGATAATGGCTTTGGCGCAGGGTTAGTGGCTCGAGAAAAAATAAACGCGAGAAGAAAAGAGGGTCGTGGGGGAGGGAGGTCGGTGTGCGGGGATGGGGTGAGGGGAGGGAAAGGGAAGGAAGGCTATCTTCGGAGATTTACAGCCAGAAACGAGATAGGGGAGAAGGGATGAAAGTGTGCGCCGTGGAAGGCGGCAGAAATGGAGTGCGAACATAATGAGAGGGGCGGAGAAGATAAGGATAGGGTGCGAAGACGCTGCCGGGTTTGGGGAAGTGGTAGGGAGAACGAAAGGGTGGAGGGGAGGGAGAGGCCTCCGTACGAATGGGAAGAGGAGGAAGAGATGAAACGAATGAGGGAGGAAAGTAAAAGATTTAGTGGAAAAAAGGAATCGAGGGATATGAAAAATCTGCATCCAAATCCACCGCTAATCTCAAGACACTCGATGACATTATTTTGGTCCATATGTAGTGTGATAAAAATTGACCTTATTTTATTGTACATGCATAATTATTCAAAGCAATTCATCCGGGATTCACAACTGGAAAAAAATTCGGTGAAGTGCTAACCAGAAAATCATTTATGGTACTTCTTGCTTACCAGAGAGTTTATTATAATATTTTAAGGCTTGTGTTAAATTTTTGCGAAAATGAAATTAAAAAAGTGCCTCCATGAGCCAAAATAAGAATACCCAAAGATATTGTAATTCTCATGAGTTCATTCATAGTTCTGCTTTCTATGAATATAGCAGAACATGGTCATAACTTAATCACACTACGGTAGGTTAACGCAGAAATGAAAGATCGAAAAAATAAATCGGCTTTTTTTCACCGCGCGTAAAAGTATGAAGAATATTTGGTTCTGATGGGAATTGTACCAAGTACGTAACTTGATTTAAGGCCAAACTTGAATAGGAAAAAAAATTATCATCATTAACTATGATAATATCTTTTCTCCCGTGAATAGGGTAGAAATCAAAATTTGAATAGCTTGAGAAGACTTTAACAGTTTAATCCTATCGAAGAGCCGTATCTTCAAAGGTTTATTGTACTGCATTTAAATATTGACAAACGCAGGTACAATTTATTGTTAATTTTTGGATTAATGATCAATCAGTATTGTTATTTCAAATGAAATATTGCTCCATTCTTTAATTATTTCTTCATTTCCCTCTTTCTAAAGATATAAAGATAATTTTTAAAACTGAGGATGACGTATTGATTACACTGATGTGTATTCCTACTATTAATTAATCTCCTCCAGGCATAAGTTGGACAATTATGGTAGGTGGTTGCGTTCATCTATAACCCCATCCATTGCATTTGATGTTATTTTAAAAGCGCGTTGTGAGTTGTTATTCCATCCACAGTTTGTAGATCATGTCCCAAGAAATTTAATTTTCTGGAAGTTGAGCCCGAATAATTGAGTTTTCCAAATACTAACCACAGGTTTATGAATACAATAATGACACGACATAACTAATGACTTATTAATAGTATTTACGATTTATTACTCCTTTATGGATCAACAATTTTAGAAAAAAAATAAAGCTATTGGATATGTAACAGAATTTCCCCCTTTTGAAAGACCCTAACGGTTGCTTGTACTTAACTTAATTTCAAGTATTAGTTTCAACTAATACATGCCATGGTATGAAATTCTCGTAAAACAGCTACTTTATCAAGATATCCGTATTAATTTACAAATTTCTATCTACTATGGAAATAATTTACTACACATTTATACTCCAGTAGTAAAATCCAGCGAAGAAGATTCGTTGACTTTGCTGTAACAGTTGGGACGCCGTTTATTTTAGAGCTAACTAAGGAAAAAGAATTGTCTTTAACTCAATTTTAAAAAATAGCTTTTTGTACACACGTGGTAAGGATCATATGCCTCCTAAAATCCAGGGCCAGGTAATAAATTTCATAGCATTCAAATATTTAAATCCTTGTTGTGGTCCGAAAAGTATTTATGAACGTCGTGATGGATGGAAAGGTACTTAATCCATTATTTGCCAATGATTTTTAAAAATATTAAAAATCGTTGTTAGGCAATCTACAGTTTCCCTTTTACTTAACGTCCTTTTCAAAGGTACCTTGCATAAATTAGTGATTTTTGTTCTGGTATATATCTCCGTCAGCAAAAGAAGAATGGTGAAAAACTCAATGCGAGGATATGGAAAGTTTACAGAAGAAGGGTGAAATTGGTGCACTATACAGCACAGTTAAGTTATTATCGGGAAATAAGGAGGCAAGATATATGCTAACAGTTAAAGATAAGTGAGGTAAGATAATAGTTGCCACGGAAAAGATCCAAGAGAGATGGAAGGAATATATAGAATCACTGTATGGTAAAGAACTTAGGCCGAAAAGGTTAGATATAGAAAAATAACGTGTCGTAGATAAAGATAGCTTAGGTCCAGGCATACTCGACGATGAAATAAAAAGGCCATTAAAGGAGATGAAAGCAAATAAGGCCGTAGGGGTTGACAAAATTCCTGTGGAACGGTTAAAATATTTAGGAAAATATGGGAGGAAGACTATTTGGACTGTTCGTAGTATCTATGAGGAAGGAATCTGGCCGGAAAACTTTGTGGGATCAGTGTTAGTTCCTATTCTGAGAAAGGTAAATGCCACATCTTGTGAGGATTACAGGACAATAAATTTGATATCCCACGCAGGTTAAGTTATTCTCAGGATCATCAACAAAATGATAGAGAGTAAGGCAAATGATTACTTAGGGGATGATCAGTTTGGGTTCTGGAAAGGAAGAGGTACGCGTGATGCCATTTCAGTAATGAGATCAATAATCGAAAGGAATATAAAATATAATCAGGACGTTTTTGCCTGTTTTGTAAATTTCGAAATAGCGTTTGACAGAGTGTATTGGGAAAAAATAATGAGTATTGCAGAGAATAGGAATAGATTGGCGGGACAGGAGACTGATCCGTAACCTGTACATGTCTTAGACTGCTCAGGTGCGAGTGGGGAACGGAGAGTCCGAATGGGCAGTGTTAGGAAGAGGTGTAAGGCTGGATTGCCCATTGTCACCGGTGCTGTTCAACGTATATGTGGAGGAAATGAGGAAAGAGGCATGGGAAGAACTGGAGGTAGGAATGAAAGTCGGAGGGGAATTCGTAAAATCGATTAGGTAGCAAGCATTGCCGAGTAAATTGAATGTTCAGTGCTATACATATGAGATGAGAATCAATGTTAATAAAACAAGGGTTATGTGATTTACCAAAAACCAAAAGGTAAGTTAAGCATTAAAATAGAAGGGAAAAAAATCGAGTAGGTAGAAAAGTTCACGTAACTCGGAAGTGTTTATGACCAACACGGTCAAATTAGTAGCCAACTGAAGTCAAATGAGACTTCTCTAAAACTTTCATATTACATTTCCCCACCACCCGTTTAATGAAGCCGGGTTTCTTTAAGGCGGATCCTCATACTCTCCTGATATGTGTTACCCATAATAAGCGTAGTTTTTTACTTCCCTTAAATATTTCGCTTTTACTGCGTAAGTTAACACTGCACCAACTAATGTGTAATGTATATCCAGCTCAATACTTTTTTTTCCAAAATATGAAAACTACTTGTACATATTTGCTTATGTTGAGTACAAAATGCCGATTCCTAGCACCAATCCATTTTTTATTTAAATTGCCAGAGAGTAACTCACGATGTACTGGAGTCCTTCTTTTCGTAAATACCACCATTTTGTGAGCAAATAATCTCAGGTTGATGCTAGCGCATGAGCTTTAGTAATTAATGTCCATTAAGAATATCAGTGTTACCCTATTACTTTTCCGTGAGGGACGCTCGAAGTTGAATCTACCTCGGCTGAGCACAGCCTAGCGACGACTACGCTTTGTTTGTGACATAATAAGAAACCACTGATCCAATTTTTAACTTTCTCATTCATTCCAAAGCGTACACATTTTTGAATGTATATTGTGACGAAACTTAGGAGGCTTTTTTGAAACCCGAAATTACCACCTCAACCTTTTGTATTCTTTTCGCTCAATTTAAAGATACAATAAATAAAACGACCCAATTTTCCAAAATCGATACAAGAAGGTTAAATACTTTGCGACTGAAAGCTATCCCATATAACTTCAATCGTTAAGGCGACATTAGAGATAAACCAAGCAATTACGGACTCATTTCCTTAAAATCAATCTCTTGTAAAATATTAGAACGTATTATTATGAGAAACATTATGAGATTTCTTGGTAGTAGGAAAATACTAAGCCAAAAACAGGACAGATTTAGGACGAGCAGATCTTGCGAAACAATTAGGTATTTTCTCTCACGATATAATTAGATCGGGAGAAAACAACACACAAGTCAATGCAGCATTCCTAGATTTCAAAAAAGGCTTTTATAAAGTTCCACAAAATAAATTGTTACACCAACTTAATTTCTATGGTACCAATGAAAAAAATATTAATTAGATTGGAGAATTCTAGTCAACTCGAAAACAATTAGCAGTAGTCATCAATGGAGTGTGCTTAACGGATAGACATGCAACTTCGGACGTCCCTCAGGGAAGTGTAATAGGGCAGCTTCTATTCTTAATAGACGCGGCCCTAATTGGTGAGAAAATGCAATGGAAAACTTAATGAGGGGTGTTATTTTGCTCCATTTAGGCCTCGTTTGCAATATACGGCAAGTATTTGGGATCCTTGGGAGAAAATCAAGTAATCATAAGTATAACAGGTCTCTTAAGGGATTTTGGCTGGGGGTTACTTGAAATACGAAGTGAACAAGAGAGACTTAGACTCTTAGAAATATTCAGAATCAACGAGTTTAACGATGACATCAAAGGAATTACAATGGATCAACACGATTTAGGTAGACCAGATCACAAAGATAAATTGAGGGAGAAAGATTCCAGTACACATAAATACAAATACTCATTATTTCCTCGAAGAATCAGAAATTATGATAGAAAGAAACCAAAGTTACTATATAAATATTAAAAACATTTAATTTACAAATCGTAACAAAATTAAACATTGCGAAGTTGCGAGGTATTTTCATAAAGTCAAAGCCGTTTGTTTATATTTACACATTGGCGCTTCAGAACACCGTTTTACTCCTGCAGCGTCATCTACTAATTCATTGAGAAGCTATAGCAGCATTTGTTTTGTTTCGGAAGTCGTTTGCTTGTCCGGACATGCAAACAACAATGTCCACGGCAATCGTTGATTCCGCAAGCTGTGAAGTGCGTTCTGTCATACGATTCTTGTATTCCAAAGGACTGTCGGCTGCTGAAATTCATCGGGAGTTATGCTTAGTTAAAGGAGCTACAGTTATGAGTAAAGGAAAGGTTAGACAATGGTACCGTGATTTGAAAAATGCACGAAAAAATATCCATGGCAAAGAGCGAAGTGGCAGGCCCAATATTCTGACCGATGAAATTGTTTCGCAAGTGGGACCGAGACTGCGATGTAATGGTCGATTGATGATTAATGGCCTCGCTCAACGATTTCCTCAACTTGGATGCACTATTGTCTACAACATTGTCACGGAAAACCACGGATACCACAATTTGTGTGCAAGGTGGGTAACGTAAATGCTCACCGAACACCACAAAAAGCAAAGAATATCCAGCGGACGAGAGTTTTTGGGCCGATACCAACAAGATAGAGATGATGAGAACTTGCACTTAAAGACTACTTCCTCTTCTTGCACTTGAAGCAGTGGCTCGATGGACAACGTTTCGAAACCGAAGAGGGACTCAAGAACGGCGTTGTGAATTGGTTTAACTCTCTGACGGCGAGTTTCTATGCAGAAGGGTTAAAGAAGCTGGTGTAGCGGTACGGAGAATGCTTAGAATTAAACGATGATTATGTAGAAAAGTGAAGTAGGTTTATAGCTAACTTAAAGTGCAAATAAAATGTGTTTTATATGATTACATTTTTCCCTCTGACCAAACGGCTCCTACTTTATGAGCATTTCTCGTATTAGGTGTAACTACAGGTGCATGTGCATCTTAGTTGGTAGTTGGTTGTTTTTGCATTTGTGGGGTGTCAGGGTTTTCGCAGGAATGTTTCGCATGAATATTTTGCATGCTTTGATTCTGGACTGTAAAAATATTTTACTTTTGAATGTAATTTTTTTCTCAATACGGGTGGTGCCCTACACCCCCCGCCACACGCCCTTGCGGCGGCTTGCGGAGTCTTATGAAAATGCAGAATTGGGTTTCGCGAGATCTGCTCTTTTTGAAACTACGATGAGCATTTTCCCACTGTCGAGAAGCACACAATGTCACTACCAAAAATATGTTCATATATTTTCGTGAGATCGATGTCAAAAAAATGGACAGGTGGGAATTTCACTATCGCCGTCTTTATATGCTGGTTTTTTGATAACGTTTTAGAAAATCCAAGAGACGGTCTTCGTAGTAGCAAGAAAAGTTTACCTTTATTAAGCATAATTTATCACGAAATTGTTGTATTTTGTACTGTCCATCATGAGGTTTAATCATCATAGTCTTCATTGAAGTAGAACAATTAGTTCCTTTACATAAATTGAAACAACTGAGTTTCATGCAATGATTAAACACTTCTTTTTAAAACGACAAACAATGAAAGACAACAAAGTCGAGATGGAAAGAAGTTCACTAAACAACTGCTCTTATGTGTAAAACTGTTTACAATTGCGGGAATAAGTTTAAACGTGGTCGTACACCCACAAATGATGAAAATCGTTCGGGACGGCCATTGGAAGTAACTTCCTCTCCTCTGTAATGTTTGACAGAATGCACGATTCGGTTTTGAGTGGTCAAAGAATCCAAGTTCGCGAAAGCTGTTTAGACCACAGGCATATATTACAGGGCACAGTGTTTTCAATTTTGCACGAGAAATTGGGTGGGAAAACAATCTTGGCAAGATGGGTGCACCATTTGCTCTCAGTGGAGAATAAACGCAATCGAGCAGTAGATTTAGAGGCTGATTTGGCGTTTTTTTGCCGTCTATATATAAACGTGAAAGAAATTTGCATACACTTCTACACTCCCCAGAAAAAGAAACAGTTGCAACAGCATAAAAAATTATTATAAAATTCTCTTCCGTCAAGACTTCACGAGTGCATATCTGCGCATTTTCGATGAAGAGAATTATGAAATAAAAGTTTTCATTATTGAAAAATCCACCGTATGCACAAGATTTAACCCAAGTGAATTTTTTATTTTGGAAAATTGGCTTGACGGGGAAAGCTTCACGTCAAACAAGGAGGTCTTTGGCAATGCTGATATCAACATTGCGAACCATCCGGAACTTTACTTTTTTGCCAAATTAAAAAAAGGTTGTTGAAACGATGGGGAAAATGTGTTGAGCTAAAAGTAGGCCACTTTGAAAAAATAAATAAATTTATTCGCAAAATAATACGTTTTTCTCTGTTTTGCTAAAGACTCAAAGAACGACTCATGTTGATCGGATCGAACTAGTTTCCAGTGAACTAGTTTTCTTAATCCGAGGGAAGGTATTGAACCTTCCCTCGGATTAAGAAAAATCCTTTTAGAAGCGTAATAATACCTTCCGTTAATGCTTTCAATATTCTCGTTAGTATTTCTTCTGGATCTCGTCCTTTGCTGGCTTTGATACTGTAGAGCTAATGTTCTATTCCTTTCGTGGATGGTGTTATGGCACTCTTTATGTTCTCCGAGTGGTTGACGAAGTTCATATGTTGGGCTATCTTAAATAGTGACGCTCTGGAAATACTTGTTGAAAAAATTTGCGTTTTTCACTAGCCCATCGAGTTTGAACAGCGATGCTCGTCTTAAATACAATATACCCTCCATATGCGAAAATATCCAATATTTCGTCGACTGATTGATTACCTTGCCCAAAAGCAGCGCGTTAGAGTGTGGAACAAATGCAGGTGGACGTCCATGAGGACGGCAGTGGAGCGGCATGCAGGGATGATCGGAGGAGCGCAGCTAGGTGTGGCCGCAGAGCAGGTGAGGCCGGGGGAGCAGAAGCCTATGCGGTGAGACGAGGGGTCACGTGGTGAGCACGAGCGGGGAAAGGCGGCAGGGGGTGGGGAGGGAGGAAGGAGGTGCGTGGGAGAGTGTGGAGGGGGAAGGCTGGGAAAAGAGGTGAGCGTTACGTACTTCTTGGGCCCGCCGTTAAAATTAAGTGCGGCAATTGGAAGGGGAATTAAGAAGGGGGAGAGGGCAGGAGGAGGGTTCATGCGCTTCCCCTCGCTGCAGCACGGAAGGCGGTGGACGGAAAAGGGGATGGAGTTTAGTTGTGAAGGCGTTGGGGAAAAATTAATAAGAAAAACGCAACGGGGGTTCAGAGAAAAAAAGGTTCATAACTCCGCGGGAGGCAAAAGAGAAGTTTCTTTCTTGGCGACGTGCGGAGAAGAAAGAAAAAACTGCTTAAAATTTCATTAACAGCAGTTTAGGGTGAAGTCGAGAAGCAAGAGACATAGAGAATGGGAGAGGTTGGAGGAATGGAATGTGTGCTTGGTTTTGTGGGTGGAGGGAAGATAGCACTTATTGTTTAACCTCAGAAATACTGAGTTGGCTAAGGAAATTGGCATTCTTTTCCTCCGCGTAGGGAAAAATAGCGGGAGAAATGGAGGGGACATCAATGGGGCTAATTGAAAATGTTCGTAATTGCAATTACTTATTCAAGGATGATTTTGAGTTAATATCGCTGGTCCATGGATGAACATGATTTACGCACACTATGATTGCAAAATCGATAGTGAGATCGTCAGTTCTTGAGTAAGTACCATTGTGTTACCTTAATTTAACGGTTGCATTACAAACTGTCACATTAAATTGAAATTCGATGAAAGGATATAAATCTATGATAATAAAAGTATAAGGCAAATATGAATAAATAAGGTTCTGCATTTCGCATTAATCCTCTAAAGCCATAAACGTAGTTATATGTATAATAATAAAGTTGAACTTATTAATAAAACTTGGTAAGTGGCATTTTGCTGAAATAATACCTAAAATACAAATAATGATAATACAACAGACACACACACATATATATGTATATATATATATATATATATACATATATATATATATATATAACTTTTGGGGAGACAGGTGTTAGTCATCACTAACACATGGTTTAGACACCACAAAAGGCGTAGGCATACATGGAAAATGCCAGGTGACTCAGAAAGGTATCAGTTAGATTATATTATGGTAAGGCACAGGTTTAGGAACAGTGTGATAAATTTGCACGGTTTCCAAGGAGCAGATGCGGACTCTGACCACAATTTAGTTGTTATGAAATATAATGTTCGTTTCAAGAAGATAAGGCAAAGGCGGCGGGTTAGGAAATGGAATTTAGAAGCAGTAAATGGATTAACGGGGAAGGAGCATCAGCAGGCTGTAGAGAAAATGATGGATGACGGTAAAGAACTGAGCACTATCGAAGAAAAATGGGAATGAATCAAGAAAGGGATATTGGAAGCCGCTAAAGACACTATAGGAACCGTTAGTGGGAAAAGGATAAGGAAACCATGGGTAACGGATGACATGATTGCAAAGAGGGATGAGAGAAGAAGATGGAAAAATGTAAACACAGAGTACGGCAAAATGAAGTACAAAGAGTTAAACAATAAATTGAGAAGGGCCATAAATAAAGAAAAAGAAGAATGGTGGAAAACGCAATGCGAAGATATGGAAAGTTTACAGAAGAAGAGTGAAATTGGTGCTCTATACAGCAAGGTTAAGTTATTATCGGGAAGTAAGAAGGCAAAACCTATGCTAACAGTTAAAGATAAGTGGGGTAAGATAATAGTTGAACAAGGAAAAATCTAAGAGAGATGGAAGGAATATATAGAAACACTGTATGGTAAAGAACTTAGGCCGACAAGGTTAGACATAGAAAAGGAACATGACGTAGAAGAAGATAGCTTAGGTCCAGGCATACTCTACGATGAAATGGAAAGGGCATTAAAGGAGATGAAAGAAAATAAGGCGGTAGGGGTGGACAATATTCCTGTAGAAATGTTGAAATGGTTAGGGAAAGGTGGGAAGAAGGCCATATATGGACTGATTCGTAGTATCTATGAGGAAGGAATCTGGTCGGAAGATTTTGTGAGATCGGTGTTAGTTCCTATTCCAAAAAAGGCAAAGGCTTCGTCATGTGAGGATTACAGAACAATAAGTTTGATATCCCACGCAGCTAAAGTTATTTTAACGTAATCAACAAAAAGAGAGAGAGTAAGGCAAATGATTACTTAGGGGATGATAAGTTTGGGTTCAGGAAAGGAAGACGTACGCGTGATGCCATTGCAGTAATGAGATCACTAGTCGAGAGGAATATAGAATACAATCAGGACGTTTTTGCCTGTTTTGTAGATTTCGAAAAAGCGTTTGATAGAGTGAATTGGGAAAAATTAATGCGTGTATTGCAGAAAATAGGAATGGATTGGAGGGACAGGAGACTGATCCGCAACCTGTACATGTCTCAGACTACTCAGGTGCGAGTTGGGAACGGAGAGTCCGGATGGGCAGTGATAGGAAGAGGTGTAAGGCAGGGTTGCCCATTGTCACCGGTACTGTTCAACATATATGTAGAGGAAATGATTTGAATGCTTGCAAGCTTTGTTAAGTGAATTGGAGGTCCAGTGCGATAAATATGGGATGAGAATCAATATTAATAAAACAAAGGTTATGCGATTTTCCAGAAAGAAAAAGGCTAAGCTAAATATTAAAATAGGCAGGGAATAAATAGAGCAGGTAGAACAGTTTACATATCTCGTAAGTTTTTTGGACCAATACGGTCAAAGTGGTAGGGACGTAAGGAGAAGAATTGCGCTAGGCAAGGAGGCTTTCTCAAGGAGGAGGGAGTTGATGACGGGGACGTTGAGTAGGAATGTTAAGACAAGACTCGTAAAAACTCTGATATGGAGCGTAGCTATGTACGGCGCGGAAACGTGGTCGCTGAAGCAGGAGATAGACGTAGATTGGAGGCTTTTGAAATGTGGGTGTGAAGAAGAATGGAGAAGGTGAAATGGACCGAAAGGAAAACAAATTAGGAAGTACTAGAAATGGTGGGGGAGGAGAGGGGTTTGTTGAGAGAAATCCTATGGAGGCAGGAAAAATGGATGAAAGGCGTATTGAGCGGTAGTGGAATGTTGAAGAGGGTAATAGAGGGGAGAATGTTGGGCAAGCGAGGTAAGGTTAGGAACAGGATAGGGATGTTGGACGGGATGAAGGGAGGAAAGAAGTACACCGAGATGAAGACGGACCTGATATAGATTATTTTGCTAGGTGGGGAGTCACAAAATATTTATTTGATAGTTGTGTCCATCCAAAAACCTACCTTAACCGGTAGATTACCTAATAAAAAAGAATAACTTTTGGACGGCACAATAGAACACAGAATAAAACAGATGACACGTAAAAGGACACTCAACTTGTGGATGATTTAAGCTTTTGGCCTACTCCGAGGCCTTCTTCAGGTCAGACTCTCAGACTTTAGGTCAGTCTGACCTGAAGAAGGCCTCGGAGTAGGCCGAAAGCTTAAATCATCTATAGTGTGTGTCCTTTTACGTGGTATCTGTTTTATTCTGTGTTCTATTGTGCCGTCCAAAAGTTGATAAGGAAATATTTTTACTTTCGTGATCTGCTCAAAAACCGCCTTCCCCACATGTCCTGTGTTCGCCTTTTATGTGTTTTCCTATCCCCTTTCCTTATACCTATTTCTGTTTGAATGAATATATATATATATATATATATATATATATATATATATATATATTTCTATAATGTCGTAAATCGTGTTACTTACATCAATTATAACTCGAGAACGGCTGTACCGATTTTAATAATGTTTGGTTTTTTCGATTAATATTTTCGATTTTCAGAATAGCGGAATAACCATTAAAATATCGTAAACGTATCGTATCGCTTCATCGAAGAAATTTAAACATCGGAAGCAAGGTGACGCGGTTATCTATTAAAATATCGTAAAAGTATCGTATCGTAATATCGTATCGTAAAATATCGTATCGCATCGCTTCATCGATTAAATTTCAACATTGGAAGAAAGGCGATTCGGTTCCTGTCATTTGGAATACGACAATGGCTGAAGCAACTATCTCTGCCTCTCTAAGTCATATACGCACATTATTTGCTATCATTCTTTCGACATGCTTCCCATCCAATCCACATGACCTGTGCTAAAAATACAAGGATAACATGTCAGAAGACATTTCACATCGAATTGGTGTGAGTTCAAGAAATTTCGATTGAAGACATATGTTACCTCATATGCGGCAGTTTATTAGTGAAGTTAGGAATGCCAGCGCCAGACCGTGGAATGAACGACGCGTTTGATCGAGAATTGGAACGCGAACGTGAATATGATCGACATTAATTGGACCAATCAGTTCAAACGAATGTACCACTGCTGAACCCCCAACAGAAGGAAGTGTATGATTAATGAAGAAAATTGATGATGGAAATGGTGGCTTATTTTTCCCGGATGCCCCTGGTGAAACTGGGAAGACATTCCTCATGTCATTACTTTTGGCTACTGTTCCTGCGACATCTGGCATTGTGGTAGCAGTTGCTTTCCTGGCATAGCGGCCATTTTGTTGGAAGGATGCCGTACGGCTAATTCAGCGTTAAAGTTACCGTTAAACATACAAAATTCTGAACAAGAGACGTAATATTTCGAAACAGTCTGCAATGACCAAAATTTTAGTAGCATCTAAAATCATTATATGGGACGAATTCACGATGGCGCAGAAACGCGCAGTGGAAGCATTTGACCGGACATTGAAATATCTTCGCAATGACTCGAGATGCTTTGGTGGTGCAGTGATTTTACTGTCTGGCGTTTTCCGCTAAACACCACCAGTCATTCCAAGATCGACTGCTTCCGATGAAGTAAACGCTTGCCTCCAATCATCAAATCTGTGGCGCTATGTGAAGAAACGTCAACTGACAACAAACTTTATAGTTGCATTGCAGATGGATCCATCTGCTGGAGATTTTTCCAAGCAATTTTTGTTGCCCATCGGTAAGATCCGCGTTCCTGTCGACGAATCGAGCGCATTGATTTCTTTTCCTCAGAATTTTTGCAATTTCGTTTCATCGGATTCAATCTAATCAAGCTAATCAACAAAGTGTTCCCAAACATCATTGAAAACCACATCAATCACAACCGGTTGAGTGAGTGAGCAATTTTGGTGGCTAAGAACAAAGATGTGGACAACATAAAATTCGTAATTCAGAATTAAATCGTTGGTACTCTGTATTCATTCAAATCTATTGACTGTATAGCAACCGAAGACGGAGCCACAAGCTATCCATCTGAATTTTTAAACTTCTTGGATGTGCCTGGATTATCACCGCACAATTTACAGCTAAAAGTTGGCTCGGTTGTCATGTTGTTTTGAAACCTAAACCAACCAAAACTTTCCACTGGAACGCGTTTGGTGACAAAAAACTGATTATCAATGTGCTTTACACGAATACACTCAAAGGAAAATTCAAAGATGAGAAAGTTCTCATTCCGAAGATTCCCATTATCCCAACCAATATGCCCATTGAGTTTAAATAAATTAAATTTTCAATTCGTGTTGCACTTGCGATGACGATTAAAGATCACAAGGCCAATCGTTGAGTGTTTTTGGTCTGAATCTAGAAAACCCATGTTTCTCTCATGGTCAATTATATGTGGTATGTTCACGTGTTGATAAACCGTCAGCTTCATTTGTTATTGCGTCTGATAACAAAACAGAAAATGTTGTATATAAGAAGGTGCTTGACTCAAGAGAATGAAACGGAATGTATAGATAGATTAAATAAAAAATGTCTTCCTGACAAGCCCCTAAAATACTTATTTTTGTCGTTTTATTATGATTTTTTTTCCTTCTATTATTATCTGGTCAAATATGATTAACATCGGAACAGCCGCTCTTCATGTATAAATAGTGTCACTAAACTGTTTATTGGTTGTTAGGCGGTACGAAGTTCGCCGGGTCAGCTAGTAAATTATATACCAAAATATTTTAGAAGATATAGAACAAATAGAAATATATTATTACGAGTGTAATCAGTACTCTAACATGTGTGTTTCAAACTTTCCTGAACTCATATTGACCCTCATCATAACTATCAATTTGACCCTGATACTCTTTTTGTCGATCCGGTTAATACTTCTTTATTCTATTCCTTAAACTGCTCCTCTTTTTTATCTTTCTGATTTGGGCAATACACTCTTTTATTACTAAATTATAATCTAAATTCTCTCCCTGGAATCTATGTGCAAAGATTATGCTGTTACTAAATCAGTGACTAACTCTAACAGATGTCTTCTTGAAACTCGTGCTTTAAATGTTCTAATTTTGCTTTCAGCATCGCTCCAAAATTCTAACCACCTTCTGTGCTGTTTATATATAGTATATGCTTTGCTATGTCTGCTGTGCCTAATCATAATATAATCTAACTGACACCTTACTGAATCCCCCGGCATTTTCCATATGTACTACCTCTTTTGTGGTTTCTAAATGAAGTGTTGGTGATGACTAACCCCTTTATCATACAGAATTCAATTGCTCTCACCCCGCTGTGCCTAAACCCCAACTAACTCGGGACTAGCCCTTATGAAATCACCATATCTACCTTCGCCTACCGTCGCATTCCAATCCCATATCACTATTAAATATTTCCCTGCAGAAGCACACGCGATTATGTCCTCTAATTGATCGCATATCCTATCGACTTCTTTCTCCTCATGATTGCTTGGTGGCATATATCCCTGAACAATGACCAAGTTCGTCGGTTCTGCTTTTACCTCTACTTGTAATATCCTATCCACTCCTTGCTCTATGTTGGCTACGCTTCTTCCTACCTCTTTATTCAATATTATGGCAACGTTGGCTTTCATACCCACCACTGTATATTAATCTATAACTATCACTCCATTGAACTCCGCTTTTTTCAACCCAATTCGCATAGACCTTAATTATCTAATTTACTCTTTCAATCTCTCGCTTCATATTTTCTAATTTTCCTGTCTCAACATTTTCCTAACGTTCCAGGTTCCAATTCTATGAAAATTAGACTTTTTCTTCTGCAACTTGTGTCCTGCGGCTGTTTTTTTTCCGTTGCATGGGTTTCGTGAGGTGACGACCGCAGAAGCTTTTTATCTCCCGCTGCGGGGCACGATACATGGCCCCTTGGACCGAGTCTCGCAGTTGCCCGGACTCAATTTCTCTATGCTGTCCATCATAAAAAAATCTTGGGAATGATAATTGAGGTGGTTTCCCGTTACGTTCCTCAATAGTTTTTTTAACGTGACACCATCACTTACTGGCCGCCCCACTGAGGTCAGACACCTTTGAAGCGGCCTCACTGAGGCACTTAGAGACGCTGCGTGTACTACTTTTCGTCTCCTAACTTTCGACCTATCTGGTATAGGTCCCTAGCAGGAACCATTATCAATGGTTCCGCTGGAATTTCTCTGAGGGTCATTAGATCGCACAGCCCCTTCCACCACATCACGTCTGTAATTCATTAGAAGCAAACGGAAAATGATTAATTTCGCAAGGGCCCATCATTCAGATAAAATGATAAAAAGGAGAAGTCGGAAAATAAGAAGTCTCTGTAGAATCTCCTTCCGTCTGCGTCTTCAGTCTTATGTCAAGATAGGACAGGTTTTGAAGAGGAGAGAGTAAAGGTACTTAAAAAGAGAGAGAGAGAGATTGACGGAGGGAAGGCGATCGAGACGAGCGTGGATCCGAAACACAGGAAAAAGAATTACAGGATCGGAGGACTCTGGAAAGGAACCTATTTCCTAGAACGATGAGAAGAAAAGTATGCAGTTGTCGAGAGAGTTGTTGGAAGAGATAAAAAATTGTAAATAAACAAATTCGTAGAGGATGAAAAATAATACAGTAGGGCTTTAGGCGTGATTGGAGTAGTGGAATGTTCAGGAAGGACGACGAACGGAGAGACAAAAAGAGAAGGAGGAAGAAAGAGAAAGGCAGAAAGAGGAGGAAAAAAGCAGATGAATGGAAGGGTTGCCAACAAGATGGACAAAGATAAGACGAAACAATTGTAGAGGTCGAGGCGAAAGGGTCAACGCGATGCAGATACAATGTTTCCGTTCTAGCATCCCTTCCCTCATCCGATAACCCTATAAAATTAAAAACAATGGAAATGGCATTTATATGGCTGTGTAAAGCCATTCAATATCCGGGATTCAATGTCATTCTCGAACCCCTTCTTCCACCTCTCCCCCACAACCTGTTCTCCGCTCCCCCTTCCCCTTCTCCCCCTCCACAACCCCCTCTTTAAACCCTCCCGCCACCTGTTTAATACTAATAACTAACTAATCTTCCGAAGAAGACGGAGCTCGAGTCCGTCGAAAGTCGAGTCCGTCAACATGTCTCGTGTGAGTGTTCCTTTTTTATGTTCTCATGTTGTGTGTTCCTGTCGAAGTTTTTTATTTAATACTTCCGTGTTACTTCGAAGAAATCATCTGTGTATAAAAAATATATATATGTATAGGAAAACATATTATGTATATATATATATATATATATATATATATATATATATTCAAACTTGAAAATCCCGCCATACGGCGCACAAATATTCATTCAAACATAGAAATAGGTATAAGGAAAGGGGATAGGAAAACACATAAAAGGCGAACACAGGACATGTGGGGAAGGCGGTTTTTGAGCAGACCACGAAAGTAAAAATATTTCCTTATCCGGGATTTGAACCACGGGCCTTCCACTTGCCGGGCGGATGCTCTACCACCTAAGCTAATAAGGCTATGGTAGAGCATCCGCCCGGCAAGTGGAAGGCCCGTGGTTCAAATCCCGGATAAGTAAATATTTTTACTTTCGTGATCTGCTCAAAAACCGCCTTCCCCAATTGTCCTGTGTTCGCCTTTTATGTGTTTTCCTATCCCCTTTCCTTATACCTATTTCTATGTTTGAATTGAATATTTGTGCGCCGTATGGCGGGATTTTCAAGTTTGAATATGTGTTTGGCCAATGTGGCTCGTCTCTTCTTCTGGCTATGTGTGCCATGAAACGCACCGTTTCTATCCTTTATAAGATCGTATGAATGCTTTTCTACTATCCTTTACCCTTCTTGTGTCCCGTCTATTTCTCCTTTGGTGGGTGAAACAGCTCCATAACGCCATCTCTCGGGCAATATGTATCGGAGCACTTTGGCGCTTTATAAGATCGCAGATCTCAAGGTAAATCAGGTTTCCTTTCCCCTTTCCTTATACCTATTTCTGTTTGAATGAATATATATATATATATATATATATATATATATATATATATATATATATATATATATATATATATATATATATATATATATATATATATATATATATATATATATATATATGCATACACATTCAAACACGAAATACCGCCAAACGGCGAACAAATATTCATTTACATAGAAATAGAGATAAGGAAATGGGAAAGAAACACACATAAAGGACGAACACTAGAGAGGTGGGGAAGGCGGATTTGAGCAGATCACAAATATAAAAATATTTTCCTCGACCGGGACTTGAACAGCGGATCTCTCCACTCTCCGGGCGGATGCTCTAACCACTTGAGCTATCGAGAAAATGTACTTTACACTTAAATCTGCGATCCTATTGGGCGCCAAAGTGCTCCGATTCATTGCCAAGGAGATGGCATTAGGGATCTGTTACACCCACCAAAGGAGAAATAGGCAAACACAAGAAGAGAATGGACAGTAGGTTAGCAAGCAGACAGCATCATAATTTCCTTCTCTCTATTCCTATGTTAATGAAAATTTGTTCGCCGCATGGCGGAATTTCGTGTTTGAATGTGTATTTGGCCAATGTGGCTCGTCTCTTTTTCTGGCTATGCGTGACATAAAACGCACCGTTCCTATCCTTTATGATGTTATATGCTTGTATTGTTGTATTCTGCGAGATGAAGAAAGCGCATGTGTGATTCTCGGTGTTGACGAGCATCTACTATTTATAAAAGATATGAACGTTTACGAGAAATTACTCCCAAGGTCCCGACGGAGGCCGGCGAAATCCTCGTCGGGGCGACGGAGGTGCCTTGGCAGGAGTCAAGTGTCGTACCTGGGAGTAGATCTCGACGGGCGTTTATCCCTGCGGGACCCCGCCAGGAGGATCCGCGGAATCGCATCGACCAGGCGGCAGCAGCTAGGTCTAATGCTTGGGAACCACTGCCTATCGACGAGCACCAGACTACGTCTATTCACCACAGTCCTATGGCCCAACCTCACATATGCCGCACCCACTCGGTGCAGTATTATGACGGCGGAGGAAAAAAACATCCTGCTCAAAACATACAGGAAGAACCTAAAGACAACACTACGTCTAGGATGGTCGCCACCCAACGCAGCCCTTCAGGAAATCGCAGAAATTGCCGGCATCCCACCGCTGGAGGAGGCTCTTCAGCGACAGACCGTTTCCTTTCGGCGCAGCACAGCATCATCCTCCCACGGGGAAATTCACGGTATCACGGATATTGTGGTTTTTCGTGGGACAAACATCCCCGTCCGCGAGCCGGCACCGGCCTCGCGGAAGACCAGCCGCCTGCGAGGCGGAGAAAGTGAAACGGCCATTTCGGTGCTTTTAGCTCCGAAATGGTACGTCACTTCCGGCAATGACCCTAATCCCCCGGGATTGCGCCGAAGGAAACACCGCTGAAGAGCAGAGTTGCTGGGCAGCGGGAAACGCCGGCCACTTATCTGGCCAGGCGAACACACACGGACAGGAAATTACTCCCCTGCAGGGAAGTCGATTTTTCCTCGGTCCCAAAGGGGCGACTTCTTATGTTACTAAGATGTTATCCATTGGTACTAATTTTATCCATTCATATTATAGTCATTGAAAAAGATCAGTTTTATTCCTTCTACATTTTCCATTATTGTCTTTGTCGTGAGACCATCGCCAATCGCCATCCTTCTGGGACCACACGCCTCGAAGAAAATCAATGCACAAAGATGTTCTATGGGTTATCTATCTTCTCGCTCCTACACTTTAAAAAGCCTGGTATGAGGAAATTTGAATTTTCTCTTCCTTTAGAGCTCTAATAGCTAGCCAAACGTGCAGGCCCTCTCGTAACGTAAACGTCAAGAAATTTTTTGGATGAAAGATATAATGAAACAAATTTTCCAAAGAAAATATTTCATCGGTAGGATATTATATATATTTGATATTCTGCCGTGTACATTAGACTTTGGATGGGCCCAGATTGAAAAATCCTAAATATGTCTTGTCTGACAAGACAAAACCTGACTCCACACATTAAATTGTTCTTCTAAAATAAACTGAGAAAGAATTTAAGCGAAGGTTTATTTTTTTATTTTAGTACCCTGTAAGCTACCTAGGGTGTGTGTGGCATTGGGCGAATACACGCCAGGCTAATTGTTACCCGAATATGACCCTACCGCGGTCGACCAATGTTTTTCTGATCGCTTATCAGTGGAAAAACTGACATCTTAAATCTATCTCTTCCACGCTACATCTCTCTAATTTGACTAACATGATCTCTCCTCCTCTAGTACGATGGGAGCAAACAATACATTTTTAACATTACAGCTAAAGAGATATCCTACCACTTTATTCAAGGGGTTTAATCTGTAACTTAACCTTCGCTCCGTTTGAGATTCCTAGCCTAGTTGGTCAAATAATTTTGGATATGCTATTAATATTATCATAAAAACATTTTACAAATATAATTCCTTTACGCTGCACGTAATCCAATTCGGCAATTAATCCAACTTCGTGAGGATCCCATTTACTTGCACCACATTCTAAATGAGGCCTAACCAGTGAAAGATAATTATTCTCTTTAACCTTTTTAACACATATACCCAGTACTCTTTTAATACAGGGATCTGTATATCCTAATTGTTTATTAACTTTTCCACATATAGTATTCCCCGTGTGTGTTTCACCCAGGAGAGGTCGTGAGTGAGTGTAACACCTAAGTATGTAACTGAGGTAAGTTATTTCATACATTATATTTTACCTCTCCTAACGGGAATCGTTCTTGTTCTCCCTTCTATCACAGTCTTCACCATTGCATTGCCAAACCCCTATTCTATTTTGGCCTCTTCTGATCTTTTCATTTGAGCATGTCCATTGAATAGGTTAAGGATTTCTTTTGATTGCGGGGAGCCTTGCCACTCCCACTCCTGGGAGACACACAAGATAGGGGATGAGCCAGGACCCGTAGTTCTCAGAAATAATTTTCCTTATTCTATCCTAAATTCATGGGATAAAAAAATTATATCCCTTTTCATTTAAAGTTTAATACTTACACTAAATGAAGGAGAGAGAAGAAAATCTGATTTTTGTACGGCTATATACTAACATTTTTACTGAATATCATTGTTTGTTAAAGTTATTGACATGCGTATGAGCATGCCACCAATTTTTATGCAAAGTTAGTGCCGCGCAACTAAACCTTGAATAAATTTTATCATAGGTGGAGAGTGATCAAAACATTAATTGCTAGAAATCAGTCTTATTTTACACTTCGCTGGAAATGTGTTTCTCAGGGTACTAAGTAATTGGTCAACGATTTATCTCCCTGAAAGAAAGGGTATAAGATATAGTATATCGTATCTTCCAGTGAACTGCCTCTTTGAGGTGTTTCTTTCATTTACAAAGCAGAACTACCAAGAAAAGAAAACATTTCGTTTATAAAAGAACCAAGAAATAAAGGAGAAACAGATTAATAAGGGAAAAAGACATTTCAAAGTCCACACCAATAGTCGATGTTGATAAAAGAAAACGATTTCGAAGATTAATCGGCCAACTTTACCAATATATCGGAAGTGCCAATACGAAAGCAAACATTTTTCCTATCTGTAGCAATTTTATATTAAATCTTCAGGTGAATACATTCTTAGTAGTATTAGTTACAATTTTAGTAGGGTCATGAACAATTTAGTGAGAATCTGATATAGAAATATGTGTCTGGCTTTTGAAACGGGAAATCGAGATACTCAGGATCCTACTTTAATAACAAAAAATAAACATAAATGGAAACAAAATCAGAAGCCTTAGTGGCATCATTTTTACTTAAATTGACCCAAAAATGGGTTTCATTTTTACTACATTTGTAACGTTTCGATATGGCCATCAAATCCAAAACTGATGAGCTCATGAGTTTGAAAATAAAAATGCCGTTTTTCTTCAGAATCAAAGTTTTATAGAAAATTCATGAAGAGTCCGGACCTCTGACCCAGATATCTGGGGTCTAGAGTATTACAAATTCTTTGAAAAAAGTCAGTTTTGAAGGAAAAACAAAAATATCACTTTCGAGATCTGAACACCCAGAGTTCAGGTATTTAATCCGTTTCCAAGTAGGGTCACCGGGATAGTACCAGAAATGGAACCCTATTTATTGTCCTAATTCACTGCGTATCCAACGACAAACTCTCTTCTACTCTCTCATTCTTCATCTCTCTCTCTCTTCACTCATTTTGCCGCACATCTTTGCTTCCTCTGGTTGCCGGGGAGACAGCGACGCCCACACGTGTCCCACCCTCCACGTCACCCGTCTCGCCCCAGCCACTCGGTTTTCTCCGCCGCATCCCTCCCACCTTCGCCCACTCCCTCACGCATGAAGGCAGAAACGCACACGTCTTCTAAGAGTTAGAAACACACGGCCAGTCGATGCACTCATCCTCGCCCCGTGATGTCATTGCATGCGTTATCCTCGTATTGGCGTGCGGTCGCTTGATGGACAAGAAGAGGAGGGCATGAAGGAGAATATTAAGCCGTAGCCTGCCACATGGTGAAAAACCCAAATTGATATTTGAGGGACATTCGACCTCCTGAGCAATCCGGACTGATTATTGCAACCTAAGGCCATATCTGACTTCATGTTCTTGGATTGATTCATTGACTCACAGAAATTGGTCTTTCCTTCTTACAATGTAATCAAAGAGTTTCTTTTAACTTTTCCTCCAGGGGATGCATGGAAATCTTAAATAAATATAGTTATTAAGTTGATCACTGGATAAATGCAATTTCAAAAGAAAAAAAATTTCAATCAAATTGGACTTGGGTATAATATTTGAACGATTGTACAAGCCAAGATAAATTTTCCCTAAAATACCTTTCTCGAAGTAGGTTTACCCTTTGCAGTCAATCATTTTGAATTCTCTGTCGTCTCAGGAGTGTAGTGATGGATACAATTTAATTTACAGTGACTAATCGAGGTAAGAACTATCACTCGTTTCGTTAAAACCGCTCTAACGCGGCCTTGGAAATGTTGATTCGAATGCGTTTTGGTCCAAACAGAGCAAACACGATGCTCAACGCGCGGTTAGGTTACAAGCGTCTAATTCTTTAGTCAGTATATACATGAAAAACGCTTCTTCTGATATGCAAAAAATCATGCAGCGATATATTAAAAATTCCCCAAGGTCAAACGTATTATTCGCAAAAAGACGTATTTTAAAGCAACACGCTGACCAATGTTAAGGAGGTGATTTCAAAGCTACCTTTAAGCAGGGTTTACCTATTCTCATATAACTCATTCTTATTTCTCAACATATGAAGATACACTTTCTTGGAAAGGGTTTTTCATCGTCTGATACAAGTATGGGTTAATTAGTTAGGCGTGTGACTAATTTCAAATTCAACTTGCTTTCAAATGTATCTCTAACTAAATTGTTAGAAGGAATATGCTGAGGCAAATAAGTTATACGAAAACAATTCAGCGAAACAGAAATAAGTAAAATATTCCACAAAATTCGTGTTTTCGGTCAAATCAAGGAGCAGGTTACGAGATTTATCCTTCTGCTCTGGAAGTACTTTCAGAAGGTCAAATCATAATAACCGCGCTAGGTTTGCGATCGGCATAAAATATAACTGCTTCCATTATTCCAGTTTGTAATTTTTATAAGTAATGACTGGGAATCAAATAGCAGCTGCATACAGGGTTCGTCCGGAAAATAAATGTACTGAGCTCAGGAAAAAAAAAATATTACACTTTTACATATCTTAAGCTAATATTCCTCAAAATAGGACCCTTGTGATTCGATACACTTGTTCCAGTGGCGTTCCCATTCCTGGAACGCTCCCGCGAAGGCATCATCGGGAACCTCTCGAAGACACGTCGTCACGGCCTCTTTGACGGCGTCCAAAATCCCGTATCGCGTTCCTTTCAAACTCCTCTTTATCTTCGGGAACAGAATGAAGTCCGGTGGTGCCAAGTGCGGGCTGTAGGGCGGGTGCGGCAGCGTTGCCACGCCGTGCTTGGCCAAGAAATCCGACACGACAAGCGCGGTGTGAGACGGCGTATTGTCGTCATACAGCCGCCAGATGTTCTTGATCGCTGGCCGGACGCGGGCGACTCGTTTTCGAAGCCTGTCGAGCACTTGGACGTAAAATGCAGCATTTACAGTTTGTCGTTCAGGTACAAATTCGTAGTGGACGACTCCCATTTTGTCAAAAATCCGGAAAAAATCAGTACACTTATCTTCCGGACGAACCCTGTATTAAAGTACAATTAAATTTATGATAAAAATGTTTTAATAAGAACTTCGGTAAAATTCTGACAGACACATTGATCTGATATAGATAAAAGATTTACCTGACTTTTAAAATTATTTTCTTCTTTTTTATAAAAGCCAATTTACCCAAAAAGTTGCAAAAAGTTTATTTTTAATATTTGTTTTTCTTTATGCTAAAATTCTATTATATCGGATTGATATTTCTTATTAACCAAAAGATAAATACAGGGTACTCTGTAGTTTGGAAGTCCGTGAAATGACAGTGCAGACGTGTTTTACCCGTCCACTCTTTGAAATAAAGTTTTAGTATTTGTATTACTTCGAAAACCTAGTATTATTGCCATTCCTACTTTCTCTCCACAAATCCTTCCTCTCTAACCCTTACTTCCCAATAAACTACCCTTCGTCCTTCCCATGAAGATAGAAGTCTTCTCGCAGGGTTTCAGGGTGCTTCTTCCCACGAATCCGTCCCCTTTTTCACTCTTACGTGCGATTTTCGGTCGCCCCTCCTTTTCCCATTTCTCAGCTCCTCATTTCCCAGCCAATCGTGTCTTTCCCTCCAAGAACCCTTCCCACCGCGCCCCGCATCTTTCGCTGCATTTGACCTTATTATTGCCTCTGTGTACCCTGGCTTTTACTTTGGCCAATTCCCACTGCCAAATCCCATCCTTTTGACTTATTTAACGCCCAATGCTCTTTTGCATCAAACAGAGTTCATTCATTTTTTAGAAAGTTCCTTCGCCTTCTTGAGGAAGAAAGACAGATATTATGTCTTCCTTTAATGTCTCCCGGAGGAGACTTTAAACTCTTCTCGATCCCATGCTCACTCCAAAGGGAGAATTCGTATTTTTGCGATCCATTTCTTCTTCTTTACTTCTTAACTAAATTTTTCTTTGCAAAGTCAAATTAATTATTTATCTGCCGAACTAAGTCTTCATTATATGGCATTTATAAGCACTCAGATATTTTTAAGATCTGAGTAGCGATCCAGCGTTTATGAAAAATATGTTAGTGAGGCTGTATTCTCACGTAAATAGTATCCTATTACTTATTTGCTAAATGAGCAAAATGAGAAAATTCAGTATAATGGTTGATAACTGTACACTAATAGCGTTTTCTACTCCGAAAGACAATAATGCAAGTGTAAATCCATCTTACGGTAATCAACTACTTTTCGCCTTTTGTCAAAAATTATAAACACATCTGTATGTGTAGATAATCTCAGTTTTTAATTCTAGAATTCGGTATTGTCCGGCTTTATAGATAATAGGGAAGAGAAATATCTATAGGGTTATTTTAACCATCGTGAGCATCAAAAAAACACTGTATTTTCACTCAACTTAATTTACAGATATTATTTATGGAATACAGTTCAGCCTGTAAAAATAACTTGAAATGTGAGACCAGTTATTTTACATTTTCTCTGATGAATGATTCACAAAAAATGAGCACTGGTACCAACGCCATGAATATTTTACTTCTCATGAATTTGGGAAAATTGAATTAAAAAGTATTATTCACCTTAATATTTGAATTCGTTGCATTAATCTGGCCTCATTAAATTGATTTTTGAAGTTTAATTGTGAAAACTGGTCTCTACAAAAAGATCTTGAAAATTTTTTTATAATGGAATAAAGAAATAAAATATTTCTTAAAATACAGGAGTATAAATTTATAACAATAAATTTTTAAAAAACTTTATTTATCTTTAATACTCCAATTGTACGTTCTCATGATTTATTTCACTAAGCATTATTCTGATTTGTTATCTGTTTAAAATTTCCTCGTAATTGTGAGAAAAGTGTTTGATGTTATTTAATAATAGCTTAAAATTAATAAATTACCGTGAATATATTGTATAGCACAAGGATTTAGATCCATGGATAGTACATGTTCTTTATAGAACATGTGCTATTCATGCATGTTTCATGTTCTTTATCTACCCGTTTCTTCAGCCGCGCTAGTATCAATGCTAATGGACATTTTTCAATTGATGGAAGAGAATTCATTTCTGTTAATTGTCGGACACACCTCTCCGGCATCCTCAGCTCCAAGCGAGGTGTGTGATTTTTCGGACAATAGAAGATCCTGGGAAACCATTTCTGGCAAAGGGAAAGGAACTGGTCCCCTTATTACCCAGAGGCGTGAATTTCACACGCGGTCGGGATTAGTACTGGGTGGACTCTGAGATCACCTACCAAACCGACCTTCGGGTTGATAACTGTTTTCATGGTTTTTTTAAAAGACAACTGTGGAATGATATTGCGTTTTACGGCATCAATTGATTCCTGACCATGCATTACTTCAAGTTATGGGAGTCAGTTTAGGAAAATAAACAATTGAAAATTTTTCCCTTCAAAACGTTGAATCTGGTGCGGTGCCATCCCTAAATTTCTCCTTCATGGATATAGGCATGATTATGTAGGATTATTTAGAATTTATTGCAGAGGTATTAAAAGATTTCGGTGTACCATGGTTTATTCGGCCTTCCAACCATAAAGAAGAAGATTTCTAATGAAAAGCGACCCTTGGAGCATCTACTTCATCCAATTATTGCTATCCATTCAGAACGCTCCCCGCTGGGAGGGAGCAAAATGTAGTCGGGTGCATGCAGATATGCGCGTTTTATGTAAGGACGCTTGTCCTCCGCCGCTGTGTTTTGGGCTGGCAGCAGATGAATTTGTCATTCGCGCCGAGCCCTCGTACCCCCTGTTACCCCCCCCACCCAACCACTGCCCCGTAAACCGGTCCCTCGGTCCCCGTGACGGCGCCGGCGCCACTCACTCCCCCGCATCCACTCGTGCGGCGGCCCACCAAGACGTCTCCCCTGCCCGCATCCAAAGCGCCCCTCTCCCTCCCCTTCTCTCAGCTCTGCCGCCCCTCATCCATACGCCCTCCGAGGGCCCCTCCTCCGCCGGGACCCCTTCCTCCCGCCGAGACACGCACTCCGGCCGCGCAACACCTCCCCATCCCTACCCACCGGGCCCACCTTCCCCTCCTCCCGGTTCCTTTTTTGCATTCCCTTCCCCATCGTCGTCTGGAGGCTCAAGAATCGCGCCTTTGGGAAAACGTTGCAGGATTGGACGAGGATTGCATATTCATAATATGCGACAGGCCGCGGTTTGCCTGTAAACCTAGTGTCCCCGCGAGGGGACCACCTCCTCCCACGCACAACCCGCGACACTTGGCCCAGCCCTTCCCCATTTCTCGCCCGCCTTGTCTCTACTTCTTCTCCAATTCCGGCCACGAGGGAGTTTTTTTCCGGGCGATGGAGGTTGAATTTCAAGGGGGAGAAAAAAGCGGGGTCCTATCGCACCGTAGCCTTCCCCCGAGACTTCCGGGAAAGCGGCGGAGATCAAGGGCGCGAGTGGTAGCCCACAGCTTCGGCAGGGAGATGGGCCTTCGCCTTGGAACGCGCGCAAACCGGAAGAAAGTCCGCAGCGCACTGCCCAAGCATGATGTCGTTCCCATTCCCTAGTTTAGTTGCCAGAATGCATTTTATTGCATGATTACAAGCACTGGCAAAACATAATAATATAACCAGTGTAAGAAGCATCGGAGTGACCGAAAAATTACAAATACTTCCATCTCCTTCTCAATATTTTACTTAGCTATCTTCAATGAAATTCATGAATGGTAAAATGGAGGGTTACGAACCAATTGCAATTTTAATTATGCCCAAAAACCGAGAGAAGATTTGTAAAGAAACTGTTTAATAGTCAAAATTGTCTGTAATTATTATAAGTTACCGGTGATAGATTTCACCGTTCTAAGTTGTCTTATGAACTCTCTCAATGTCACTGACTCGAGGGGAAACTAAATGTAGACTAGCCAGATAATGATGTTACCTTTTCAGCCATATAGAAAAGGCTATAGAGCCACTACAAAATGTAATTAAAATATAATAATTTTGATCAATTTGACTTTATTTAGCAACCCTAAGTCTTTGGCATTTTTAATAAATTTCTCCTATTTAATCCGATGAAAGTCAAAAATAATATCGACAGTCTTCCGCTTATGTTCCCATTACTTGGCCATTTTCATTCAGAACACCTCCGAGAGAGGTAAACTGCTCCATCAGATCTAGTTTATGAATTCCTATTTTATTATTTATCCTAGCCTTTCACTTTTGAGAAAAACGTAAAACCTTTGTTTTATGTAAATTTATTCTCATTCCATAGATACTTCAATGACTTTGCAACGCTCTCTGCAATGTTTGCAAACTCACCAACCTAACTAATTTTAAGAAATCCCCAAAAACTTTCACTACGACCTCTAGTTTTCCCCATGCTTATTCATCCATTTCCTCCACAAATACCTTGAAAAGCATAGATGATAATAACGTCCAACTCTCTATCTTACACTTCCTCCTAACACTGCCCATCTGGACTCTCCATCCACCATTAGCACCTGAGCAGTCTGAGACAAGTACAGGTTGCGGATAACCCTCCTACCCTTCTAATCTATTCCTACGGGCTTGTTCATTTATTTTAGGTCCTTTGGGTTATAAAAAATATATTATTTAGAAAAATATTTCACCTAGTTTTGTTTTAGAAAAACCTTAATAGTGCTTTTACAGAATTGCTCTTTCTTTCAAAATACTTTTTCATGACGCTGCACCCGTTTCTATGATCTCTGAGCATATATGTTCCATGCCTAGGAATCAAATCAGTAAACAAATACAATCGTGAGGTCCTTCGGTGACCACCTTTACCTCAACTTGTGATATCCGAGCTTTTCCAAACCATTCATTTAAATAGTGGTGCGTCTAACGAGAATAACTTTCTCAACCAGAGCACCAATCGTCAGTCGTCAATTAAATCTCAGTTCTCTGTGAACTGAATCAGATTCAGATTTCAGGGATTCAGAGACAGGGTGGATATATTGGAGATGCCACTTAGCTCTTCAGCATTCACATATTTTGTGGTCATATTCCAAGCCTCAACATCATTGTCTTACCTTTCCTTCACTCATTACTGTAGGCCCATCAAGTAGGCTGCGTTTCCCGATGAATATGGACAATTGCTTCTAATCTTTGCCACATAAAAAACGAATCACAGCACACACTTTTCAACTGGCGGCAATAAAGATTTTTGAGAGCATTTTTTCCGCATTGCCCGTAAGGCAAACGGCTAATGAATTAAAACAAAAAAATTGTTACAACGGAAATAAACAATATATGGAGCGCTGCACACGTGTAACTTCTCTTGACTCAGTATTATTTAAATATAAGAGAACGACTCTTTCTTGTCGAATATAACTTCTAATTTCTGGATTTCTATCATTAATTCTAACTAATTAAGTTTCTCAAGGGCTTTTTGGAAATTTTTGAAATTGATAAATATATTCTGATATTATTCCATACTCCTTTCTATAAGTGACCTCATTACTGCTATGACATCTCGCGCGCCTTGAACCGAAGCCGATCGTCCTCCATCATTCAGCCATCGCTGACCGCTGGAACTGTCTGTTTTTTACGGCCTTCTGTGTTCTTAGACTCGGCATTTCAGCGCTCTTGATGTTTGGCCGATGTAGGAGTTGCCGCAGCTGCATTTGATTTGGTAGATTTTTCCAGAGATGTCTTTTGGGAGGCGGTCTTTCGCGTTGACGAGGGTATTGGCCATTTTGGTTACACATTTGAACCTGGCCGAGACGTTGTGTTTCCGGAGGGCCCTCGCAATTTTTCCGTTGTTCCCGCGACGTACGGCAGGATAGCGTGTGCCCTCGCCTTTTCCTTAAGGCTAGTCTCGTCGGTTCTCTCCAGGGTCATTCGCTTCTTTTACTCCACCCTGTGCATTGTCTTCAGAATGTTGTCACGCCGGAAGTCATTTATCTGAGACGTTTTCCGTATATGTTGTTTTTCTTTTCCAATGGAGGCAGCGTCAGAGAGAGAGAGAGAGTAGTAGATATTTTAGTGAGTTTTGACGCAGTTTCTCTCTTCACAAGCATCCCGATCGGTGAAGCAGTAGAGATTATCAAATCGCTCACGAGTGACGGCCTCCCGGAAGACATCCCAAAGAAGGTGGAGTTTTGTCTGAGTAATGCTTACTTCACGTGGAACGGAAAATTCTACAGGCAAACAAATGGCGCCGCAATGGGGTACCCACTCTCACCGATGATCGCCGATCTTTTCATGGAAGCTTTTGAACGAAAAGCCTTGAAATCCTTCCACAAAAAACCCAAACTCTTTGTGAGATATGTGTGCGATGAGACGAATAGTTGCCACCTCATGTCAAAGAATAATATGCAGCATACGAGTACGTACAGTGTAGTATCCTAATATCTGAGAAGTTTCGGCAACACTGTATCCACAACATAGGAAAAAGTAGCATTCAAACATAATTATGAACCTTGACCATATTTTTACATTTAGGATCAACAATTGGATTAGAAAACAAATATTAATGCAAATATATTCAAATAACCTTTTCCATAAGCAAAAAGCAGTTTACAAAGATATGGATGACATAGCGGTGAATGACTGAGGAGAATCATCACAATCATAAGCATTGCAACACTTTAAATATGTCTAAATAAAATATAGATCCCAACGAATATTTTTTCTTTAACAATTGAACATTTATATTTTATCCAATTAGAAAGACTTTTTATTATTCTCATCTTGCGTCTAATAGTTATTTTATATTTACTTCTATTTCGCTCTTGTAAATCATTTAACAATGGTTGTAATTTAGGCTGTTCAAGTAAACTGTGCTTAATCACAAGAGAGACAAAATTCCTTACAACTTTCCAATTAAAAAATATTTATATTTGACCACTTTCGATGTATGACAGCATTTTCAAGAGAAGCTTTAATAACTCACAGAAACCTAAATATATTGTCCAATATAAAGGACAAACACAGGAGAGTGTTTGGATGTATATTCGGCCAATGTGGCTCGTCTCTTTCTTCTGGCTCTGCTAGCCACAAAACGCACTGTTCCTATCCTTTATTATATCGTAAAATTGCTTATCTCATGTCCTATATTCCTAACCTTCTTCCATACAAGAGATTTGTTCAAAAGAAAAAATAATACTAATTCAAAGTAAAAAAATAAAATAAAACAGTTTTTGGCGTAACTTGGTGGAAGTAATTTGGTGACCTCGGAGTAGGCTGAAAGTTTAACAATCTACAATGTGAATGTCCTTTTACGTGTTATCTATTTTATTTTTTTCTATTCTACCGTCCAAATGTTATATAAATAAACATGTATATATATATATATATAATATAATTATATATATATATATATATATATATATATATATATATATATATATATATATATATATATATATATATTAATTATATATTATATATTATTATAAACATAGAAATATGTATAAGGAAAGGGGATAGGAAAACACATAAAAGGCGAACACAGGACATGTGGGGAATGCGCTTTTTGAGCAGATCACGAAAGTAAATATATATATATATATATATATATATATATGAGCTATTGAGAAAATGTACTTTTACATTGAAATCTGCTATCTTATAAAGATCCCACGAGCTCCGATTGCTTGGCTCAGAGATGGCGGCGTTAAGGAGTTGTGACACCCACCAAAGGAGAAATAGGCAAACACAAGAGGAAAATGGACAGTAGCCTAGCAAGCATACAACATCATAAAGGATAGGAACGCATAGCCAGAAGGAGAGACGAGCCACATTTAAATGATCGGAAATATAGGACGTATGCGGATTCGCGAGTTCTCACCTCTATTTTGGTGGCTGAATCATATAGGGATTCTAGAATTGTTAGGAAAAAGCATTCGTCGAATGATAGGTTGTATGAAATTGCGTGCAAAGGGAAAGGAAGAGAAGAGAATTAAGCAGAGTTACATGAATAGCGGTGATTGTTCATTCGAATGGATAAGGGGGTAATGTATTCGCCAACATAGAATGAAGCGCATTCTTGCACGACAAAAATAGATTTTCGATTTTCGAATATTTTTCGAGAGGCAATTACCGTGGGAACAGGGTGAAGGGTCAATGAAGGAATGTGGGAAGAGGGGAGCAGATCTGATCAGCAGACATGTTTTACATCGGGGGCGATTGCAAGTTAGGGAAATTTGAGGAAATTTGTCAGGGCGGGTTGCCAAAAGGGTCGGTGGATCTCAGAAGGTTTCTGAGATTGGCTGGTTGTCTGTAAGTGACAGAGGGGCATTGAAACAGTAAGAATGAGGTCGCATTATTGTCGTGTAAAATAGGATAAAGTTCTTTAAGAAGGGTTCTCAGTCTGTGGGATCCGGGGAAAATATATATATTCAAACACGAAATACCGCCATGCGGCGAACAAATATGCATTCGCATGGAAATAGATATCAGGAAAACGGATAGAAACAATTATATATTTTTATATATGTAAATAGTCTCGTTGAAGTTACACGGAAGTGTTGAATACCAAAAAAAAACTTGGACAGCAACAAGCAATACAAGAGAACATGAAAAGGACACTCATATGTCCACTCATATGTCTCTTCAATTTTTAAGTAATTATTGTTATAGCCACCTGGGCAGTCTGACCTGAGGAAGGCCTCGGAGAAGGCCGAAAGCTCAAACAATGGATAATGTGAATGTTCTTTTACGTGTTATCTCTTTTATTCTGTGTTCTATTGTGCCGTCCAAGTGTTATATATATATATATATATATATATATATATATATATATATATATATATATATATATATTCATTCAAACAGAAATAGGTATAAGGAAATGGGATAGGAAAATACATAAAAGGTTATGTGTTTTCCTATCCCCTTTCCTTATACCTATTTCTGTTTGAATGAATATTTGTGCGCCGTATGGCGGGATTTTCAAGTATGAATATATATATATATATATATATATATATATATATATATATATATATATATATATATATATATATATATATATATATATATATGTTGCATAGAAAGTGGAGAGATGGAGTGATGGACACCGTAAGCGACCACAGATAAGAAGAGAAGACCGTGTAATCACAACTGACTAGGTGCGATGAGACGGTCCTGTTTTAACCCCACCTTAAATAGGCTCCGTTTTCCCACTCGCTTCTCTCCCACAACTCCTCCCAGCACGTGCCCCCCCCCCGGTTTTCCCGCCTCGTTTGTTTAATATTAGTATCGGACTCTAAATTGAAAGCTTCACTTGAGAATGGTGTATGCATCGAAATTAGTGGAAAATAAATGTGTATTAATGGGAAAATTGCTAGAGTTTCCGTCTCTGTTGTTGTGGAGCGCTTCCGGAGCGGTGAACATCACGCCTGAATCTGTAATTTATGATGCTTAATCGTCTATATATCTGTATATAGCTAAAGCATGATTATTCCTAATAATGAACTAGTTACTTCAATGGTGGTCAATATTTTCTTCCCTTTCAAAACCAAAGTTTATCTCACCTTCTACTGATTATTCCCAATTAAATATTCACAAGTGCCGGCTACACTTCTAAGATTCATTATATTTTCCTCTTATACCAACCTACTCGATTATACGCCCTGTATATTTAGCTAAGGTAATGGCCGCTCTCCCTTCATTTAACCTTAATCCAATCTATCATACTTATGTTAGCACTTCCTCATTCCAGATGTGTTAACGTAATTTTAAATTTCATTTCCTCAACCTTAATAGAAGGCTTTTGATGGATCTAAATGGTTCACACGTATTTATTTCTAAGTCCTAAACAAATGTAACGAAAAATATTTTAAAATTTCATTTAAAATTAAATAAAAGATCAGTACTCATTCTTTGGCTCTGTGGACTTTGTGCTTCCCATAATTCCGTCTATGCCATCCTTCTTTTCTCCCTGCACTTAATTCGCTTTAGCTTTCTATTGCCGCTTCAAGCATCCAATTGTTTCTTAGTATCTAATTCATTCACTCCTCCTGCTTTCTTCCAATTTTCCCAATCTGATATCTCTCTTCTTGTGCTGTGCGTAAAACTTCATCGTTGTTTTCCTTTTCGGCCATTTTTATTCTTTATATATCTTAAAAGATATTAAGCTGCGTTTAAGCTCCATCATTGTCTTTAATATCGCCTTATACTAGTATTCATCTTCATGTACATTCTTCACTTTTTACTCCCATATTGTAGTAGTTGATTATCACTAAAACCATTTGACCTCGAAAGTGATGTTAATAATAGAAATTCGCAAGTAGGAATCCCTTGTACAGTATGGAATACTGAATTTGAGAAAAAGGGATTCCGAATACAATTTAGTTCTTTCGAATAAGTTTTGAATTAAAATTATCAAAAAGGTGGTATAGGTGCACGTGTAGTGTCTCTCTTTGGAAGTAAATACGTAAATGTGTTTTTATTTGTCAGCATGCTTGACTACAAATACAGTCATTGTGTTATCATAAAAAAATAAATAAATGAATGTTACTAATTTTACACTTCACTCTCGGATTGTATTTATGTAAGTATTTGTGTTACCTTTCTGCCTTTGAAATTAGAGTTGTAGCCTAATATTCATAATATCCTAAAGCTGTATTTGTAATTAAAAATCCATATTTTATGCAATATTTTCAAATTAAAATCATGACAAACATTATCGAAGAGATCGTTAATTGGATGAAATCAGATGAATTAATGAAGATCATTTTGTATTTCGGGGAAATATATACAATACCAAATTTAGATAGTATAGTCACAAAAAGAGCACAATTAAATAAGGTAGCCCTCGTATTTTTGCATGTGTCATAATTCTTAAAAAAACCCATGTAACGTTATCACTTAAATAAAAATGAAATGACACACCTAAGCTAAAAATCTGAAACTAAGGTAATCTTCCATGTTAAGGATGTTGAGATATAGGGCTGCTGACTGTTCAGCAATATAAATACGGTCTGAATCTAAAGAACGGAAGACAATGAGTTAATTTCATCGTAATTTTGGTCAAGAGTAATTTTGTGCCAGAGAAAACGATATATATTTGCGCATACGCATAAGTTCCTACTGATAACGTTAACCTAGTGAAATAACTATCTCTGCCTCAGATTTTCCATTCACTCATTTTTACATTTTAGTTTTCCATCCAGTTACAAATTCTTGAATAAATAATTGCATTATATTCTTGTACAATCAATTGTACATATTTCTGAACAGCCTATTGCTCAGTACCTTAGTGGTCAGCAAATGTAGTGTTTCCGCTTTCATTCGTTTAATTGCCACAAATATGTGTTCAACGCTGTCAAAGTTACTGTTAAGTTTTTACTTCTACTTTCAGTGAAATGTCATGCCAGATTTTACGTGTTATTATAAAGTTTGCTTAAATGAATATTTTTGTACAAAAGCAGTCTGGGAGGCAGCGGTTTAATTGAACATATACTATGAATAAATTATTTAGATACAGCAGCACTTCGTGTACACAAAAAATTACAAATAATATGCGTTCAAGGTAGAACTCACTGAAACGGTCATAAACACAAAAAATCATCAAATTAATTACAGGGTCATCACGTCAAAGGTCAATTGAATGGGAGTGTAGGGAATGAATAATTATGGAGCCGATTTATTAGACCCCCTACACACCTCCACCCTTTCGTGAAGAACATCTGAGATACCTCTTAATAGACCCCGTGCTATGTGCCGACCGAGCTGGGATTCCTCCGATATAGTATGCATATACATTTATGCATTGAGATCCTTTGAGCCAATAATTGAAGCCCATAACCTTTGCCCGCTTATCCTCACCCTATACCCTCTTTTCCGCCTTCCCTCGCGTCTTGTTTAGGGTCTGATGGAGGGCAGAGGGGGGCAGGGGGACAAGGGGCGGATGGGGGTCTTCTTGCTCGGCGTGGAATTGATGGCTCCGGGATCTGACAATGGCGGTGGTGCGGAAGCGGGAATGCCTCGCCTCTGGGAGTGCAAATGGATGGGAAATGCAGGTGAGGAGTTGGCTTTAATGCACACTTCGCGCTCACCTCGACCCGACCGCATCACCACACGCCCAACTAACGTCTCCGAATAAGAAGAAGCCAACCGAGGCTCCCTCCGCCCGAAGTAAGGGACCCGCCCCCTCCCCCAGCCCTGGGGGCAGACACGGACCCCCTCCGCCCCGCCAACCTACTCACTCTCTCTCCCATCTTACCTCGCTCTCTTCCCCTCAGTCTCACCGCACCCCAAACTTTTCGAACACTGTGCTCCACCGCTGCAAGCCGTCACTTTAAATATTTCCGAGGTCTCAGGCACAGGGGAGGAGTTTCCTTCGGGCGGAGGGGGCATCTAAGTGCACTGCCTACTCCTCCCTCTTTTCCTTTTTCATTTCCATTCCCCCCTTTCCGCCATCTCCCCTCCTCCTCACTCTATAACCCTATTTCTCCCAATCCCCGCCCCACCCCCCTCCTTTTCATCCCACAGACGGTGGACATTAAAGATTCATAAACGAGTCTTCCACTCGGAATTTTCCTTCCGCCTCCTCCATGCCCCCGCTCCTCCAAATTCCAAAGACCTCGCCCCCCTCGATGGTCTGCGCGGGAATGAAAACGCTGCCCCTTCCTCCTCGCATGCCCCACTTCACTCCATTCTCCCAGGGCACCCCCCACTCCACCCGCCGTCATTGCTCCTTCCTCCGCCCCCGTCCCATCCCCGCCAACACGTTCTCGAACGCCATTCTAAACTTAGGAGTAAAGCACATTCCTCGCCGTGTATAGGTCTCGAGGCCAAAAAAGGGTTGGATGGGTTAGACGCGACGCGTGGGGGGCGGGGGTCTTGGGGAGAGGGGTTGGGCGAAGGGAGGGGCCGAGGTTGCAAAAGTAAAAGGAGGAAGAGTGCGCAGTTTTCTTCTATGAGTGTTGGACCCAAATAAATCAGCAAACAATGTGCCATCCGCCGAAAATATTGGTAATCAAACGGAAGGAGACTCTCCACGGTCTTTCCACTGCAGAGAAAAAAACCTTCATGTATAGCACAGAAAATTATTCATTTATTTTGAAAAGTTTTCAATTATATTCAGTAGGTACTAATTTCATATGGGTGTGTTCGACAATTGATTTTTGTTTCCTAAAGATATATAAATAATACTCAACTCATGAACGCCTGCAACCGTGGATTCCATTTTGAGGCGCGCAACGTACTATTCGACTGCGATATATCCTCGCCTTTTTAATACCGTTTTATTTTTCAAGCACGTTTTCCTTCGCTTGATTTATGATCTGCTAGAACCAACTAGTACAACAGATAAAATTGTCATTTTATTCATTCATAACAATTCAATATTTCTCAACGTCTTGTTTTTCAAGTTATTAAGAACATCTGAAATGGCCATTAGACTCCAATTTCAATTTTTTAACAGTTAAAAAATAATGATTGTCAAGTTGAATAGAGTGAAAACATTCTCGTATGCGTGGACACACATTCCATTAGTAACCTGATCTGTTTAAGCGTGCACAAATTAGGTACGCAAAAGTGACTTACATAAATCGAATAGAAATAAAATGTGCTACTCTTTAAAATAGTTTTATTAAATCTGAGTAAGATAACCGAGGTCTTCCCCCATTGTAACTTTTTAAAACATGAACTTTTTAATCATGAAAAATGCATGATTTTTTAATTTCATCTTTCTTCTGAACGATTTATAAATCGGGCTTGAATAATATTGCTATTTCGTCATTTAAAAATGTATTCATTGTCCAAAAAGTCGATGGACATATTTTCTGGTAAAAAAAGTTTTCTTTACAACCACATTGGTAAAATGAATCTGTGTAGCGATATTTTTATGGTCATTATGATCATATTAGACATTTTTCCAGTTTAAAAGGTTAAAATGCAATTTTTGAGCACAATTTCACAACATAAATAGATTAGTTATTAATAAAACAGTTTCTGGCGTAACTTGGTGGAAAATCTTCATACTGACTTTTAATAATCAAACCACTTTACTTTTCCCAGTAAACTTTTTAATTTTTACAACCCAGGTTTCGTTATAGTATAACATCATCAGGTCTATGGTGTTATGCTATAACGAAACCTGGGTTGTAAAAATTAAAAAGTTTATGTGGAAAAGTAAAGTGGTTTGATTATTAAAAGTCAGATTAGTTATTGTTGTTATTTCAAAATACATCTTTTTAAATATGTTACGGTGTTGCGATTGAAACATTTAGAAAAAATAGTTTATATTACTTATTAGAAGTCCCATGAAAAAAATTACCTTCTGATTTACTCTCGTATTATTAACCTTTATATTCACCTCCAACATCTAAAGACTACTGCCCAATTTTGATAAAAAGTATTCAGCATTAAGTATTTCTGAAACACCACCACGAAATTTTTCAGCGAATTTAAAAGTTATGCGTTTACGCAATCAGCGAGATTATTACTGACAACTTGATCTTCAAATTCAAATCACATTAATAAACTGAGGTAAACAATAATCATTTTTGATGAACCCATATTTTAACTGAGCAAACTGCAGCAGTTGACTTATAACCTTTTAATAATAATGTGAACTTTCCATTAGCAAAAGCACTTATAGACGTAATTAACAAAATTCAACCGAATTCTTATTCCCCTCTTACAATTGTTAGTTGTAGTAGACATTCGTTTCCTAGGCTGCAAGATAAATGAACCATCTCATGCATAATCGCCAACTTCTCCCACTCTCTACAAAAAATGATCCCTCGCAATTTATGTAATCCTATACAAAGCTCTTGAAAACCCCAGGGAAGATCCCCCTTCCCACGGCGGCGCAACCCTCGTCCATCCCCCACCGCCCTGCCCCGCCTCATTTTCATCCTCCACCTCTCCACCTCTCTCGCCCTCACAAACCGGCCCTCTTGTCCTCGCCGCTTCCACTGCCTCCCTCAATTCCCCTCCAATTTCCATAAACGCTAGGCGACGACTGTTACCTCATACTTTTTAGCCCTCTCCAGAGAAAAATGAGACCAGATCTCTTCCCCGCGACCGTCATTTTTCCGCAATGGCAACTCGACGCCCTGTATTTACAGCTCAATTTTAACTCCTCCCCCCCAACCCTTGCTCACTACCTTCGTAGCCCATGATACGGTGCCTAAAAGCCACCTCTCCCCCTCCAAGATAAGAGAGGCAAGGAGTAGCAGGATGCAGGCCCGCTTCCCTGTAAGAAGAGCGGAAGGAGGGAGGGAAGGTGAAATTCATCTCATTGGCTACGGTGGACGAGAGTGAGAACTCGTAGGTGGGCGCGTGCCTCCCTTCATCCCGTCCAACATCCCTATCCAATTTCTGTCCTTTTATCGTTTGCTTAACATTCTCCCCTCTAATATAGTCTTAAACATCCAACGGCCGATCAATACGCCTCTCATCCATTTTCTCCTGCCTCCTTAGGATTTCTCCCAACAGACCCCTCTCCTCACCCACTATATCAAGTATTTCCTCATTTGTTTTCCATTCAGCCGATTTCACCTCGTCCATTCTTCTCCACATCTACATTTCAAAAGCCTCCAGTCTACTTCTAACATCCGTATTTAGTGACCACGTTTCCGCGCCGTACTCGCTCCATATCAGAGTTTTTATGAGTCTTTTCTTAACATACTCAACGTCCCTGTCAACAACTCCCTCCTCCTTGTGACAGACTATTTTGCCTAGCGCAATTAATCTTCTTACAACCCTACTACTTTGACCATGTCGGTTAAAAACACTTCCGAGATACGTAAACTCTTCTCCCTGCTCTATTTTTTCCCCTCGTATTTTATTCTTTAGCTTAGCTTTGTTCTTTCTGAAAAATTGCATAACTTTGTTTTATTAATATTGATTCTCATCCCATATTTATCGCACTGAACTTCCAATTCACTCAGCAATGCTTGCAACCCCTTGGCTGACTGACAGACTAAAGCTTGGTCATCAGCAAACCTAACTGATTTTACGAATTCCCCTACGACTTTCATTCCTACCGCCTGTTCTTCCCATGCCTCTTTAATCATTTCCTCCACATAAAAGTTAAACAGTGATAAAGGGTAACCCTGCCTTACACCACTTCCTAACTAGGCTCCTCCGGATTCTCCGCTCCCCACTCGCACCTGAGCAATCAAAGGCATGTAACGGTTGCAGATTACCCTCCTGTCCCCCTATCCTATTTTTTGCAATGCACTATGCACTAATAATTTTTCCAAATTTACTCTATAAAACGCCATTTGAATTTTATGAAACAGACAAATACATCCTGACAGTATTCCATATTCCTCTGGATTAATGAACTCATTACTGCAATGGCATCACGCGTACCTCTCCCCTTGCTAAATTCCAACTGATCCTCCCTTAAGTAATCATTTGCCTTACTCACTATTTTTTTGTTGATGGTCCTGAGAACCATTTAAGTTGCATGGGGAAACAAACTTTTTTATGTAGACTTTACATGATGTAGCGTTTAACCTTTTCGGAATAAGAACTATGACTGATACACGAAGCCTTCCGGCCAGACTCCATACTCATACGTAGATACAACGAATCAGCCCATATAGACTCTTCCTCCCACATTTTCCTAATCCTTCCGCAGAAATGTTGTCTAACCCAATGGCCTTTTTTGATTTCATCACCTTTCTAATTACCCCTTTCTATCTCATCGTCGAGTCTATATCTAAGCTATCTATATATGTATATTTATACATATATTTACATAAGCATGTGTATATGTACACAGAAATATATGTTATATATATATATATATATAAACACACAAACACTAAGACAACAAACACCACACACATAGAAACATAAAAGAAGGACACTTACATTGGATATTTACGTTTCGACGGCACGGCCGTCGTCATCAGACGACGGCCGTGCCGTCGAAACGTAAATATCCAATGTAAGTGTCCTTCTTTTATGTTTCTATGTTTGTGGTGTTTGTTGTCTTAGTGTTTGTGTGTTTGTGCGTCGCCGGAGAGCGTCATTTCCAAGAATATATATATATATATATATATATATATATATATATATACGTATACATATATATGTAGTCCTGGGGGTAGAGCATTGGACTACTGACCGGAGTGTGCCGGGTTCGATTCCCCAATGTGTGTATTTCACACGCCGTCGGACGTAGTACTGGGTGAAGTCTACCATCACATACAGGGTTCGTCCGGAAGATAAGTGTACTGATTCTTTCCCGCCGCTCCAGGCGCGCCCAGCACCGCTCTGACGGGCTGCGATTCGAGGGAGGTATGTTGGCAAGCGACGCTGAAAAAGGCAGTCGGCTCTGAGCTGTGGTGTAGTGAGGAGCTCTGTTAACGCGAACCTCCACGCTCTACCCACGTCACGGAACGCGATGACGAAGTTTTTGGAGCAGCGTTATTCCATCAAATTTGCGGTAAAGCTTTGGAAATCGTCTACCGAAACTATCCGTATGATTAACCAGGCTTACGGGGAGTCAGCCATGTCCAGAAACATGATCTTTCGGTGGCACAAGATGTTCGTGGAGGGCAGAGAAGAGGTCGACGACGAACCACGGCCTGGACGCCCATCAACGACACTCACCGACGAAAATGTGCGAAAAGTTCGCAATGTACTGAACTCTGATCGTCGTCTTAGTGTTTGGATGATAGCAGAGCAGTGTAAGGTGCCAAAAACAATAGTGCACGAGATTATTAGGGACCATTTACAGATGCGAAAAATTTGTGCAAAGTTGGTGCCGAAAGTGCTTAGTGATGATCAAAGACTCAATCGTTTGGAAATCGCGACACAACTTGCGGATCACTGCAAAATGATCCACATTTTTTACATGTTAACACCGGCCTTCTTTCAGTTCCCGAAGATAAAGAGGAGTTTGAAAGGAACGCGATACGGGACTTTGGACGCCGTGAAAGAGGCCGTGACGACGTGTCATCGAGAGGTTCCCGATGATGCCTTCGCGGGAGCGTTCCAAGAATGGGAACGCCGCTGGACCAAGTGTATCGACTCACAAGGGTCCTATTTTGAGGAATATTAGCTTAAGATATTGTGTGTAAAAGTGTAATAATTTTTTTTTCCTGAGCTCAGTACACTTATTTTCCGGACGGACCCTGTACACACCATTATGTAAATTAATGTATATGTATAGTAACGAAAAATAACATAACCAGGGTGGAGCTGCAGGTGCCCAGTGTACCCTGGAATCGAGCCCATGACCCTCCGGTCAGTAGTTCAACGCTCAACCCTCTGGACTTCCGCTACCCACACATTATGTATGTAATTAGATGATTTCGACGAAGTAACACGGAATTTTTGAATAAAAAACTTTGAAAGCAAAAAACAATATAAGAACACATAAAAGAACACTCGCACAATATTTCTTAATAATGTCGAGAAGATGCAGGAACCAGCTAAGGGTTAGTGCCACTGCATCTTTTGATGAAGACGGAGCTCAATTCCGTTGAAGTTCTCCAGAAATAACTTGTGTTCTTTTTATGTGATCTTATATTGTTTGTTGCTGTCAAAGTTATACACACACACATACATATGTATATATATATATATATATATATATATATATATATATATATATATATATATATATATATATATAATATATATTGCTATATATACATATTTCTATTATTTAACACATATAAATAGATATAAGGAAAGGGGATAGGAAAACACATTCAAGACAAACACAGGAAAGGAGGGGAAGGCGAATTTGAGCAGATCACAAATGTAAAAATATTTTATTATCCGGGATTTGAACACCGGACCTTCCACTTTCCAGGCGGATGCTCTACCAATTGAGCTAATAAGGACACCTGATTTACATTGAAATCTATGATCTTATAAAGCGCCAAAGTGCTCCGATTTTCTTGCTCCATAGATGGCGTTATAGAGCTGTTTCACCCACCATAGGAGAAATTGACGACACACACAAGAAGGGGAAAGGATAGTAGAAAAGTATTCATACGATATCATAAAAGATAGGAACGGTGCGTTCCATGGCACGCATGGCCAGAAGAAGAGACGAGCCTCATTGGCCAAATACAAATTCAAACACGAAATCCCGCAATACGGCGATCAAATGGCTTCACACATAGAAATAGATATATATTTCTTTATTTTTTATTCACATGGATATAGATGTAAAGAAATGGGATATGTACACGTACAAAGGACGACCACAGGAGAGGTGGGGAAGGCGGAATGGAGCAGGTCACAAGTGTAATAATATTTCTTTGACCGGTGCTAGAAAACCGGATCTTTCCACTTGCCGAGCGGATGCTCCAACCACTTGATCTATCAGGGAAACTCTTTTCACTGAAATCTGCGGTCTTAAATGTAGCTAAGTTCCCCAATTCTTTTGCCAAGAGATGGCGTCAGGGAGCTGTTTCATCCACCAAAGGAGAAGTACACGACACACAAGAGGAGAGAGTAGGTAAGCAATCATCAATATCTACTCGTTCCCATAAATTTACGATAGTTATTATTCAATATTTAGCATATTCAAAGGTAATATCAATTTTGAATAGAACCACTTTTATTTTTGTGTAAATGGGAGAAGTTATATTTTATTACATTTTATTCTACATTTTTTATAGAGCTCATTATTATTTATTAAAAATATTTTGCAAACGGTGGTCGGAATTTTTTCCATTATTAAAGGAGATAACCGGTAATTACATTTCGGTGCCCTTCTTAAACAAGGCTATCTCGATATTCATGCATAGTTCCCTTGTATCAATGACTAGTGGATAAATCGTGGCGCCTAACTATCAACCCATTTATCAATTTAAAAAATGAAATTAAACCGTTGTATAGGTGTGTTCTCCATAAAAAATTCATGTGGATTAAAGAAACTATTGGCGTCATTAAATATCAAGATATTTAAAAACAATCAAGATATTATATCAAGATATTACCTAAGAGAGAACACTTAAAACATTGCAGGGCACATTTTCTTCTTTCGTAAGTCAGTGTGTTCTTTTAGAGTGTAATTTACCTGTACTTCTCTGATCGGTTTTACTCTCATAATTCAGCCGAACCAGGTAGATGAGTCATAAATACAGGGTAGCTGCCAATTTATTTTGATCTCCAGAAGAAGCTGAATAGAGAAAAATTGAGATTTTATGGGCATAAATATAATCCAATGTAAAAATAGAATAAACTTTTGCCGTTGTCGAGGATAAGGAATTGTGCTCTGATTAAGGAAAACAGCTATAGTTGTTAACCTAATAAATTGTACCCAGCCTCGACTTCGCAGCTCTCTGAGTTCATCTCATTCACTTCTAAATCACACCAAACATTAAAATTGAAAGTTTTTCCATGTTGGTAAAACTTGTTTGCCAATGTCGCAGCTCTTTATGGCAGTTCGCCAAGCAACGCAACGACCTAGAGGTCACCACATCCCTGGAAACACACCTGCTTTCATTTTAGCGATATTCTCGTATATTGGTCGGGTGGAGCATACATACGGCGGCCAAACGTGCGCCGGCCTCGACGCGGAGATGCAGATGACAGGTACGAAGACTCCGACGCGAACGAAAATCCGGAGTCCGACATGAGTTCCCGTGAAAAGGGTGAGATGATGGAGAGGGGCGAAAGAGAGAGAGAGTGAGAGGGAGGAGTGGTTTTGCGAGGAGGATAAGGGGATCGATAGGGGCGGCATTTCCAGAGTGGGTAAAGGGATTTCCTTCGTCCTTCCTACTTCGCCTTCTCTCTCTCTGCCCTTTTGCCTCCCTTCAAGGTGCGTAGTGGGTGGCTACCTGTACGTGTGGGCAAAGCGTCTTCCCTCTCCGGATTCCAGGGGTCCGGGGGGGTGGCGGCCACACGACTGGGGAGGCGAGAAAGAGGGTTTTGCGGCGAGGGCGGTGGAGGTAGACCGGGTGCGAGGCGTTGGCAAGGCGAGAGACCGCGTGGGAGGGTTCGGGAAGGATGGGTCCGCCCCTGGAATAAAGGGTCGAGGGGACAATTTGGGAGGAAAGGGAGAGAGGATGAGGACTCGTCGGTATCTTGCGTGATCGTTTAACTCCCTTAGGTTCCCCCGCACTCACCCCGCTACGCCAATCCATCTCCCGACCGCCTCTCGCACACGCCCCTGCCAACCTAGATTGGCGCTCATCTCGCTCTCTATGGCGACTGAGTTGCCCATATCGGAGGGAGATGTACACTAGAGAGAAACAATTGGCATTAGATGAGAATTGATAGTATGAAAAACACTGCATGTTTATCAGAACTGCAAATTAGACAAAGTTTTTTAAATCGACGGAGGACAAATAATTGTTCAATGGAAAATACATCTATAGGGGCCGGATAAATGACGCATGTTCTTCAATTTAAGTAATAAGTAGCTTCTTCAGCGTTAGGTTATCGTTGGAAAAGTAGAGACATACATTATACCAGGTGTTTCGTGATTTATGGGGTGATATAATTGCAAATTAAGTCTCTAGCAATGAAGCACAGAGAAGAGAAACTTTGAAATTCCCATGCAAGTTAGAACTTGAGTTGCATTTCAAGAACATGACCCAGAAGTTGTGGTAATTTTATAATTAAAAAACGAACAGAGGTAAATTTAGTGGTATATCATCAATTAATCAACTAATTCTTGTCCTTGTCATGGTTACAAAATAATTTGAAAAAAAATAATTAAATAATAATAAGTTGAAAATATATAAAGAAAATTTCACTTTTTCACTTAAATGGTTCACCGTCTATCCATAACCATACTGTTTCCCGCTACTAAATTCCCTGAAACATTGAAACCAAACATATGAATCTTCTCGTGTGAAATTTCCAACAAAGTACGAAGTGTGTTAAAAAATAATGACAATTTTAATTTTTCGGAAAATAATATTTATTTATTCTTATACATCGATGTCGTCACCTTCAAAGTATTCCCCATTGGAGATTATGCACTTGTGCCAGCGCTTCCTCCAATCCCCGAAACACTTCTCAAACTCGATCTTTGAGATAGCCTTTAGTTCTTTCAGCGATGGGCTTTTAATGTCATCTATGGCTGTAAAACGACGGCCCTTCAAGGTTCTCTTAATATTTGGAAACAGGAAAAAGTCACACGGAGTCACACGGATCTGGCGAATATGGAGGCTGGGCCATCGTTGCAGTATTGTTTTGGCCAAATATTCACGAACAAGCAATGAAGTGTAAGCTGGTGCATTATCATGGTGCAAAAGCCATTTTGAACGAATTTCGCTGCCACGCGTTTCATACCCAAAAAGTTGGAAAAAATGTCTGGACATGATCCAATCGATATGCCAACATTATCAGCAACTTCTCTAATTGTGATTCGGCGATCGTTCATAACCATTTCTTTCATTTTTTCCACGCTTTCATCGATCTTTGATGTGCTGGGGCGTCCAGGGCGTTCGTCATCTTCAAGGTTTTAACGGCCTTGTTGGAAACGCTTATACCACTGGTAAACTCTTGATTTAGTCATATAGGTAGCAGACTCACCATATGCCTTTTTTAACATTTCACACACTTTGTTACACTTTATTTAATTTTTTTACGCAAAATTTGATACAAATTCTTTGGTCCATTTTTTAGATAAACGAAAATCGCCGAGCCCATAAAACACGTCTAACCTTAGTGGCTGTCACAGACAAAGTCCAAAATGAAAACAGCTGAAAGTTTTATCATACTTCAGGGGCATGTATTTCAACATAATAGAAAAAGTTTAACAATCGGACTCTCCAAGCCCATGAAATGAAAAAATTCTCGTTGTATTTTGAACACACCTCGTATTAGCTATATGGAAACAGCCAATTGCAAAACTAAAAAATTGGTCCTTGTCAACTGACCTCTTGAAAAGCCGATTATGTTACTGGCAGTCAGGCAGGCATTTCTCGGTCACTTGAGTTGCTGCATCCAGTTGAAGCTGTTTACAGCATACGCCAATTAAGGTGGGTTTCTATTATTTTTTATTCTTATTAGGAATTTATCTTTTTAAAATTTTTTATGTGTTCTTTAATTAGTTAGTGTGGTACAGGGACGTGTGCTGTTGTTTCTATTTTGGTTCTCCTGTGCGTTGTAAAATCTCCAGTAGGATAATTCCATAGGTCCATCAGGAGGGAATTTTCGGTGCTTCGTAATGATGCATCCATGTTCAAGGCCATCTTTTTTGCGACGGTCAGAATTGGCGTCAATATGAGGTCCTTTCTCAATTCTCTATTTCTTACGAACCATGGGACCGTCCCGTCATGGGGCGCTGAAAGGCTACAGTCACAGCTATTACCCTGAATGAGTGGCTGATGCTACTGACTTCCTAAAACCTTGCTCGCATCTACTGCAAGCAGGTTTTTCTAAATATGACTCTGAACATGTGGGGTTAAGACGGATGCTCATATCTGTCTCAAAGTGGGAAGAATACATATAATTCAATAAGCAGAGAAAATGGAGGGCATCCGAGTGCATTTCTGACCCCGATATGTTTTATAGGATCCTATAGTGACACAGTAGCAGGCATTACCATTTTCATTTGCATTTCATTACGGATTCAAAGTTTATACAAAAAATTAAAAATAAATGCTGTTACTTTTTCTAAGCATTCATTTTCCTGGAGGGAAACTCCCTAAAAAACGCAAGAGCATATTGGGATTATATTGCCTATTACATATTCCTAGAGTCTAGTGCTCTTGAGGAGGCTCTGCAGGGATGTAGATAGAATGTGCATAGAGGACAACAGAAAGGCTTGTTATGTGCAGGCAGGAATGATAGGGGCGTGTGCTCCGCACCCCCCGGCGGTGGACGACCGACGATGCAGTCGCGTCGGTGGACCGACCCGGTGGCCTGCAGAGCCCGAGGATACTCGAGGTTTGGTGGAGAGGAGTTGGTTTGTAAAGATGTGGATATGGTGTAATGCACGCTTTGGCGGGATTTGGAAATTAAAAGAGGATCATCTCGAGCAAATAAGTTGGAGGAAAAAACTTTCTAGATGCGATTTTCAATTATGTGTAGTTCTAGTATTAATTTGCCGGAAAAAATGGGTAATTTCGACTAAGGCCGCCAATAAGGTGCATAGTTACTTACTATAATGTGAAATATTTAACCTAAATTAGTGGACGTTGAAACTTCCTCGGTTTTTTATTTCTAGGTTAGAGAGAGTGTTATCAAATGACGGTGATAAAACGGAAGGGGACCGTGTGATGCACTAAGCTCGGACCATGGTCAGAAGTGCTAAGTGGCCACTCCAAATGCACTCTCACTCCTTCCTACAAGGTCTCTCCCTAATGTTGTTGGACTGAGTCGATTAAAAAAAATATTACTAGAATTGATATATTCCCTCAAAACTCTTCGAAGTAGCACCCCTGTGCCACATTGTTTTCCATGCATTACGACGACTTGAACTACAAACTGCGTCACGAAAATTATTTTTCATTATTAGAGCCTCAAAAAATACTTAAAATATATTAACTAAATAACTCATTATGGATACTTAAATCATATTAATTAAAAAGTGCATGCATTTATTTTGAAGACCCTAATGCTGAGGACTTAAAAGTAAGTTTTGAGATATGACCTGAGACAATCGGTAAACCTGTTCTCCCCAATTAAAAAGTGTTTTCTATCCTTGTAAAATATTTATTTTTTGTGAATTTTTCCACGCTAAAGCTTTGCATCATATTCAGGAATTCATAGTGAACACTGTGCTGTTACTGGCACTCCGAACGCAAATGCGAATCCAAGAATCTGCAGAGTAATACAGGCATAAACACATTTTACGGGAGGGGCAAAATTACTGGTATGTTTGGCAAAGATATATACAATTGGAATAAAGAGAAGGCGTGAAAAAATATAGTCTAAGGAAAAGAGTTGAAATAAGTATTTGAAAATGAAATGGATTTAAATTAGTTGAACTAACTTACAGGAGGTGTTGAAGGAATCAGAATGACAAAATCTGGCTAAAAAATAAGGATAGCATGAAAGGTGCATACCAAAAAATTCTAGGCTCGCAGCGGAATCATCAATAGTTGAACAGGGATTCATATTAGGGAAGCTTTAAGACCGTCATTAAAATTTAAAAAACAGGGCATATATTATATATTTACAACTCTAAAAAACGGAATTAAAATATTCTTCTAATTTGTTTCTTCATGTTGTCAAATGGAGGCAATGTTTTTGATTTATAGAACATTTGCCCAGAGAATTTCAAAATTGTATCGGATGGTTTTTAGAAGTCAAGAATGATAACATTTAGACAATTTAGAAAGTGGCTCAGTGGTCACTTCCATATTTCAATACATCATCTAGGCTACATCGAGCAATCCAGAAGGAATGAGCATTGTCACGTGATGTGATAAGGCCAGCGGGGAGGGGCGTCGGGTGAGATCCGAAAGGGCGCGAGGCAAAAGAGATGGATGAGGGGGCAGGGAGAGGGAGCAATGTGGTGAGGACTGACCTGGTTTTGACCTGAGAATGGTCATGGAGGTAAGGAATAAGGAATGATTCCTTTGGAAATGTCAGCATTCGGATTTTATTCTCTCAGCCTTTACGAAGCAGCAGGGGAAGAGGGTACTCTTCCTGCACTCGTCCTCCCGTCTGCAGTATTTCTAATGCCGCACACCTCCATTATAGATGAGAGAAGGCTGGTGTGGTGGGCGGATTCCCTCTTCCCCTCGTCTCGGTCAAAAAGTCCTCCGTTGCCCTCTCTACCGCCTACCCTCTGGCCGTTTCCGTGACCTCTTGATAGAAACACGCACCACTTCCCTTCCCCTTCCCTTAACTCCATCCCCCTCCATCACTCTTTCCTCCCTTGCTAATCGACCTCTTCTCTTTTCACACCTACTATACATTATTATGCAATATTTAATGGAACTCAATTCCTTGATTCTTCTTATTAGAGATCATACACGTATGATTATTTTGCAGCTATATTGTTCTACAATGCTGCAGTAAAACCAATCTTAGCCTTGAAATAGTTATAATGATGATCATTCTATAGGCTTACGAATAGAAACTCTTTGATAGTTAATACTGAATACGTATTACCGTTTTATCAGCAAATATATTCTTCAAAGATACATGACATCATTTCTCATCTTGTACCGTAGCTCATATATTATACAGTGCGTCCCTCCCCGTGGTGAGAGTGATTTCAGGAAAATTGACGCCTTGTTTTCAATTATAATTTTGTGTTAAAAAATTTCACCATTTGTAATTTATTATTTATATTGAAAATCGTTTTATCGCGTTTAATTAATTCATTTTTTTTCAATTGGAAAATGATCATACGTGAAATTATTTAATTGGAAATAGGATCGGTTTTATAATTATGGTTTCAAATAGGTTTATCAAGTCTGAATTAAGATAATGATTCGCCGAATCCTTCGAGTCAATTAACATTGTGCTCCTGCTATGCAATTATAACATGTGGAGAACCTGTGTCCTTTGGACAATTTCTGTTCTTAGTATTACAAATTTCCAGGAAATATATACTTCGAAAGAGTTGATAATGTGCGAGCATTTATTTTTCTTTTTCAGCCTTGTATTGCTTACTATTATGTTTTTAACTACTTCGTATTTACAAAATTATTCTCCTGACGTAATACTGTTCAGCTGTAAGTTAAATCAAAAGCTTTCAAAATCAATTAGTTGGGACTGTTTTGCAAAAATACTTATTTTGGAATATCACGTAATGATCAGCGGTTTCTCAATCCATGCCGAACACCATTCTTAACGTTTTACTTTTTTTCCTTCTCTCATTACATAAATGTTTCAAAATATCCATTTTATTGAGAAGCTTGCGCAACCTTGAAATGCAAATTTTTCAACCTTAGGCATACCTAATGGTTAAAACATTTTTATTGAACGCTGTATGATTGATCATTTTACAATGGTTTATATTAATGTTAAAACATATTGGATCTTTGAGGCCATCATTTTCCATTTGCATAAACACAAGCTGAAAATATTAAGTCCCTAGCCATAAGTCTGGAAGAGGGAATTGCGGCCAACGGGAAAAGTTTCAAAGGCTCTTAAATTCAACTTGAAGATCCGCAAAAACTTTCCACCTTACCTTGATTTCCAATTTACTCAATCCATGCGTAGGGAAGTTCCTTCCTTTCGAGTTCTACTTTTCTCTCTTTCCCTCTTCCTCACATTCCACAAACCCTAGTAGCTGGCTCCAGGTATATCTGCCCCACGTAATATTAGTCTCCCGCCGAGAAACCATACCCATTTTCCTCGGAAGAGAAAACCATATAATGTTCATTGTTGACTTTTATTTTCAGGCTGAAAGAACTAACTCGAATAACTCTGCCTCTTCCACGAACTTTGTATTTCAGTGTTCTACTCTTCTGTTTTTGTTTCCGAAAAATTACTCAGAGTGTCTGATCTGCATAATGAACCTGAGCGAAACCGTAAAAATAATGATTGGAAAAATTCAGGTGGTGCTGATATGAAAAAATTGAATCACTTTTTAATTTACGAACAAAAATATTATGTCTTATTGGTACCGCCGAACCAGCATCATAACTATGGTGAGTGTACGAAATGCACTGATACGAGAAACATTCATAGTGAAACCTTCAAACACCTAAGTGACAAAGCAGTAATCTCATCAGAAAGCGTTTGGCCGACCTCGCTTTAGCTTAATTATTGTAATTATTTTTCAAGAGCATGGATGCCTATAACGTCGGCACTCTTAGCAGCCATAGCACCTTCATTAGATAATTCGGCACTAAGGGCATCGAGGAAGATTTGTTAAAAAACTAAAGACATGGTAAAATTTCCTTAGCAATCGTTCGATCGGATGCCTTCGAAAGTAATCAGATATAAAAACTTGCGACAGAGTAAAGTACGCGGAAAGCAACAATATTGAAAATGAATGACCTCTAAGTGAGTTTTATCCTTTGAGACCTGGAGTCTTGTTTTGAAACATTCAGTGCACAAAATCGTAACATTTGTTACTGTTAACTGTTTTTCTAAGAATTGTTATCGTCAAAAGTGTTTTACAAATGCTTGAATTATTTAATTAGATCAATGTGCTCAGAATACTAAGTCGCTACTTTACCATTATAACTAAGTAACATGGAAACAGAAAGCTGTACTATATTTCTCCCGTTTATTTCCCATAATTGGCTAGAAATGTAATTCCAAATGTTGTTCTTACAAATTTTCTAAGAAATTTAGCTCTCAAGTCGACCCATGATACATATGAATTGTAATTTCGGAACAAATTGACATGAAAATTATAGTCATTTCTACAGAGGCTGCCCCAAAAATAAGTAGAATTATTAAAGATGGATGAATGATGAATCACCCCACGCCAGCCACCGATGCATATGGCTGGAATTGAGTGTTTTGTGGTTGAAAATGTAATGGAAGATCTTGGGAAATCAAGCCGACCAAGTTCAGTTAACTGCGGGCAGTTAGAATGTGCGGATTGCTACTAGACTGACCCGCTGTTCGACTGCCACGTCACAAATTCACGATGCCACATTCCATGGAGCAATTATATACGATAAAATTGTGCATTAAGCCTAGAAAACTAGGTTCGGAGACCATGACCACGGTTAAGTATACTAATGGAGATGTAGAAATGTCCCAAGTCATGGTTTTCTGCATGCACAGGATGTCCTGGGAGGGGACCGAGGAGGTTGACGATGAGGAATGCCCTGGACATGCATCAACAACACAGTGTGAGCAAAATGTTCAAAAAGTGAGACATGCTCAATTCTGATTGAACCCCAAGTGTCAGGATGTTAGCAGAAGAGTACAATATTCTGAAAACCAGGGTGCATTACATCTTATAGACGATTTAGCCATGAGAAAGGTGTGCCAAGATGATCCCCAAGTTACTGTAAGAAGATTGCTTGTGTGAGATCCTTGCTTTGGATCTTATAAACCACGTTGAAAGTGACAGGAATTTTCTGGAATATGTGGTGGTTGGTAACGAGGTATGAGTCTTTGAGTACGACACAAGTTTAATCCTTTTTAGTACCATTTTAGACCACTGGAATTTGCCAAAGATGCCATGACGAGGTGCCTGAACGAGGTTCCGGTTGATGCCTTACAGGAAACATTCCACAACTGGCGGAGGCACTGGCATTGGTCTGTCGATACATAAGGGTAACCTCATGAAGAATTTAATAATTTGTACTTTGAACTGCAATACATTTTTTCCAAGATTTCTTCTACTTTTTTGAAACAGACCTTTAAGGATATAAATTTGAAAAGAGAAGAATTAGCAGCAATAAAATTGTGAAATATATTCCCCTAATTACACCTGATGCCAGATTCCTCGCGTTATCTAAAAGTCTAAACTTTCCCTTTTGGATTCCTTTAAACATTCAAATACGTTAGTCAATGAAAAAATCATCATTTTTAAATATTCCGAATATTAAAATGGAAAAAGTAGTACTTATGCCTATTTCAACTATTCATTGGAAATTAAATCATTTGTTCTTTCTCGGGTGACGAGAGTGAAATATGCAAAAGCGCAGTTTAATATTCATGATTTAATTTCCAATTATTCCGCCTAAAAGTATTTAGAATTGATTTTAGGTACGTTGTCAACAATTTTTAAAAATTTATTGCTGTCGTAAAGACGAAATTTTATCCGCTGCGTGGTCATTGCGAGGTGAAGTACTGCCATATCCACTAATGCCCGATCAATGGCCCCGAGATCAATGGCGAGATGAAGGGCTCCTTGCGTGAGTACTTGACCATCGCGGTCTTGTCTTCCGTGGCCTTCCGGCTTCCTACTCGCAGGCACCGCTATCGACACTCTAGCTTCCTCTCATCTTCCCCTACAACTCAAAATATCCACTTCAATCTCCAACCACCCACGCCAACTTTCCTGTTTTCCTCTTGAACTAAGTTTCGATTCTTTCATGCTTCTCCCCGTCTCTTTTCTCCTTCATTTCCCTTTTTCCTTGACATTTTGTCTTTGTCATTTGCGACGCTATTTTGTTAATCCCCTAGGACTTTGCAGCTCTTATGTTTTCAAAGTCCATTATCACCACTTTTTACCGCCACATTCCAACGTAGTTATTATGCAGCATCAGAAGCTAACTTATTATCTTTCTTATTCCCTTTAACAAATTATTCTTAACTCATCAACTCTACACATGAATTAACTTTTTCCCATAGCTTTTATCCTTTATAATTAGTTGTCAACCCCTATATCTAACGTTATTAAAATATCTTCATAGACGTCATTAATATTGGATATCCAAACTTGTTTGGCTAACTTTTTATTGGCTAAATTAATTAGAGATAAAGCTGAGTGTGCAAGCAAAAGTGAAAAGGACAAAAAAATAGGTCCAAAACAAGTGGAAATAGGTCCACAAGATGTCTCTTTTTCTTGAAAACATTTATTTAGAAAATATAAATTATAATATGTAAAGTAGTTTTCAGGTAGATACCACACTTTGTTGTGATATACGACAATCGTACATAGAAAAACTTCAAGTTCTTTTGCCTGATTTTCCAAAACACCCAATGCATACTTGCATACCCATATATAATTCAGGGAAAAATGTTGCTGAATTTGATTCATAGTTATGAGTTTTTCAAAATGTCCAAAAGTGAAGATTAAATTCAAAATTCTTTAATAATTCCCCTGGGAATAGGCTGACTAGTCGACACGTGGGATCAATAGGCTTGGCATTTTGGGACATAAAAGATAATTAACGCCAGAGACTTTCCTCGCTTTCAAGACTCAATTATTGGCTCATAATTTCAATGCAAAGAATTAAATTAATGCGTATAAATAATTCTTATGAACTTAAAATAATTTTTACTTCACCCTACTCCCTATTTCTCACTTGTTGCATTATGGAAAAATGTGTGTTATTACCAGTGTATGCTAAGAAAGATATTGAGTAATTAGAACTTAAACTATTTCACTGCCAACGATGTTATACGACAACATTTTTAAGCACTGTCCATGTAACTTAGACTTTTGTGCTGTTTTGGCAGCAATCACAGACAGGCAATTGAAATAAAACACAATGGATGACATCACCAAAATAAACCAAGAATGTATCAGTTTATACTTGAGTGGTGACCTTAACGAAGGGAAAGCTTTTTTTCCATCATTATTCTTACGTCAAATGACAGCTCTTCATTCGGATGGCGTTTCAGAAATGTAATCCTCTTTAGATAGTATTTTTATTGATTAAGACTAAATGACTAAAAGTATTTGAAAAAGAAAAGAGAAAGTTATCCAGCTTTTTCTGTTAAGATGGGAAAGTATAATCAGTAAATAATAAATAATCAAAAGATACCAAAGGGCAGGAGGAAAAACGTACGTAGGCCGCCGAATCTCTTTGGAGTAGGAAGGTAAGTCCTGAAGGAGCGTGGGAGAGAGAGGGCTCCACCAAGGAGGTAGTTGCTAAGGGAATATAAGAAGAGAGGTAATAAAATGCGTGAAAAACCGTGGGCGACGAGGGAAGGTGGAGGGCACATAAAGTGACGAGTGGACGACCCCAATGGAGGTGAGGTGAGTGGGCAGGGCGAATATTGGCACGAGGGAGGATGGAGGAGGTTCAGAGGCAAAGGGAAAACGAAAAAAAGGGACCCGTTGGTACAGGGTGGCCGGTCAGTAATTCCGTGGCGGGAAACAGGAAACATGGCTAAAAATACAATAGAAGACAAGGCTTTCTCCTCCACTAATCTATTCATTTGTTTGGAAATTAAAGTCACCTCAAACCTGCCATACTCCATGCAGTTACGCTCAAATGCACCGAACCCTTTCGCCGAAATACATGGTTGAACAACTATCACTCACAAGGGGAAGATTCCATTCATGCCACACTATGACAGTGACTTGTTTTCCATTGGCACTGTGACGTTTAGTATCGTGTCATTTGGAGGAAAAAGTCTTCTAGATTGCTGCAACAAGACATCATCTACATACGAATGTTTTATGCTGGTATCGGTATGTAGACGATGTCTTTTGTGTGTGGAAGGGTTCAAAAAGGCAACTTGAAAATTTCTAAGCTCATTTAAATTCTCTAAATAAGAACCTTAAATTCACCTGTGAGTTAGAAGAAAACAATTCACTAAATTTTCTTGACTTAAATATTTCAAAAGTTAAAAATTACTTGGAATTCTCCATTTTCCGGAAAACTTTATACACAGACCAAGTTATTCATTGTAACTCAAGGCACTGTTTTTCCCAGAAACTGTCCGCCTTCCATTCTATGATCCACCGACTGACAAGCATTCCTTTGTCTCTATGCAATTTCAAGAAAGACCTGTCAACAATTAAATTAATAGCACATAATAACGGCTACGATGATAAACTAATTGATAAACTATTCAGGAAGTTCTCTCGGGTTTTCCACCGGGTCAGCGTGGTGTGCACCGACGTTTCGACGGCTAACTCTGCCATCGTCTTCAGGGTGAAGTGCAGAGCAATGAATTCGCCAGGTATTTATACCCTGTCGTAGGGTCAGGTGTCCTCTGATTGGTCAGATGTGTTCCCAAGTGCCGAGCCGCCCCGGTGACGTCTCGTACTTTCAATTTTTCTCAGCACAGGTCTCCACGTGCTGCTGATCTGGAAGCCAGTGTCCCTGTTGAAGGTCCCTTCCAGTCGGATTTCCACGGCTTCCTTCGCCACTCGGTCCCAGTAGCCGTTCGTGTGACAAAGACTTTTGGTGCTCCCCCAGTCAATCCGATGACCATGCGTGATGCTGTGTTCGGCGACTGCAGACTTCTCAGGGTAATGGAGTCTGATGCATCGCTCATGCTCCGTTAGTCGCTTTTCAATTGTGCGGCCAGTCTCCCCGATGTATACCTGGCCGCACTCACACGGGATCCGGTATACCCCCGGCGCCTTCAAACCCCGTTCGTCTTTTGCCGTGCCAAGGAAGTTCTTCAATTTTCCTTGTGGCTTGTGGAGGGTTTCCACTTTATGTTTCCTTAGTATCCTGGAGATCTTATGGGATACCGTGGAAACAAAGGGGATGCTGACTCTGGCAACGGGTTTTTCTCTTTCCTCTCTCTGACGGTCGTTTCTGGTCTCTTGAAAGCGAGGAAAGTCTCTGGCGTTAATTATCTTTTATGTCCCAAAATGCCAAGCCTATTGATCCCACGTGTCGACCAGTCAGCATATTCCCAGGAGAATTAAAAGGATTAGACGCGGAGAGGAGGCATGAATATTAAACTGAAATGTTGCAACCACAGTTAGATAATGAGAAGACAGTGAGCGTTTATATGACCCCACAGGAATGAAGACTAAAAGGCTCAACTTCTTGTTACGTCTCGACAACATCCGTCTTGGAGCATTAGAATCTTCCCAGCAGGTTACCTCTAAACCAATTCTTTCGAATAGATGACTTATTCAAGTAAACTGGCAAAAGCAAAAATGCTTAATATAGCATCATTTAAGAGAGAGTCTTATTTTCTTTCCGCAATTTACCTGTCTTTACAAGTTTTAATCATGTTTGTAAAATCAGCATATGATTGTGCTACCAACTGCTTTTTCATCTTGATAAAATACTACTATGTCAAAGCTTTTATTATGAAAATAGAATTTCTTTAAAATTTATAGTTGATTCTTATCAAATATTAAGAATAATTGTTATTTTAATGGAAAAAAATCCACCTAAAAATTAAAGTCAAAAAAAGCTTTTTGTTTTAATCTTTTAAATAAATTGTAAGAATTGATTAAACATGTAGATTTCTTATATAAATCATTTCCTTTACCCTTTCCTATTTATTATATTCAAAAATTAATCTATTATAACTTTTAAATATCAGATTATAAATATTATATCTCAGGGTTTTTACGAGTCTTTTCCTAACCTCCCTACTCAACGTCCCCCTCATTAACTCCCTCCTCCTTGAGAAAGCCTCCTTGCCTAGCGCAATTTTCTCTTTACGTCCCTCCTACTTTGAATGTATTGGTCCAAAACACTTCCGAGTTATGTTAACTGTTCTACCTGCTCTATTTTTCCCCCTTCTATTTTAATGTTTAGCTTAGCCTTTTTCTATCTGGAAAATCGCATAACCTTTGTTTTATTAATATTGATTCTCATCCCATATTTATCGCACTGAACATCCAATTCACTCAGCAATGCTTGCAACCCATTGGATGACTGAACATCTGATGCTTGGTCATCAGCAAATCTAGCTGATTTTACGAATTCCCCTCCGACTTTCATTCCTACCTCCAGCTCTTCCCTGCCTCCTTAATCATTTCCTTCATATTAGTATACTTAATTAAAATTGGCAATTTTCCACAAAACAAAATTTTTTAATACGACCGGTTTCGATGTAACTACATCATCTTCAGGTAACAGTCATTTTCCATTGCCTATTATATATGCTGAAAAGTAAGTCAGGGGAGGGTGGTGGAAAATGGGGGAAAATGGAGGGATGTGGGAAGCCGTGTGGGTGACATATGAGTGGGGGAGGAGAAAAGGTGCGGGGGAGGAGAAAGGGGTGAGGAAGACAAAACAGTCCGGAGAAAACCTCGTAGCTGGATGGAGGGGGTGTCTTCCCCACCCCTTTCTCCTCCCCTGCACCTTTTTTCCTCCCCCACTCATATGTCACCCACGCGGCTTTCTACCTCCCCTGCCTCTTCCCCCCATTTTCCAATACCCTCCTCTTACTTGCTTTTCAGCATATATACTAAATACTGAGTTGTGGCTGTTGCCTGAAGATGATGTAGTTAAATGGAAACCGGTCATGTTAAAAAATTTAATTCTGTGGAAAATTACCAATTTTATTTTATCATGATATTCCACCATATCGCGCCTTAAACGTCTCTTTTTACTACATATATACGTTGAACAGCACCGGTGATAATGAGCAATCTAGCCTTACATCTCTTCCTAACACTGTAAATCCGGACTCTCCGTTCCCCACTCGCACCTGAGCAGTCTGAGATATGTACAGGTTGCGGATCAGTCTCCTATCCCTCCAATCCATTCCTATTTTCTGCAATATATGCATTAGTTTCCCCAATTCACCCTATGAAACGCTTTTTCGAAATCTGTGAAATAGGCAAATACGTCCTGATTGTATTCTATATTACTCTCGATTAGTGATCTCATTACTGCAATGGCATCACACGTACCTCTCTCCTTCCTAAACCCAAACTGATCATCCTCTAATTAATCATTTACCCTACTCTCTATCCTTTTGTTGATGATTACGCCCTTTTGTTGATGACACGGCCTTATGATGTGGAATCATCAGTGTTTTATATCTCAAAATGTTGTTTCATTCTTCATAAGTTCTTTATTTCCTGGCAGATTCCATTGCAGTGTTCTTTAGTGGTCTTTGTTCCTTATGTTTTATTTTTCGATCCGCATCAACCATGTAGGCCGGTCGTCCTTTTTGGCACTGAAGCATAAAGAAATTTCTTTCCTCTTCACTTTTCATTTTCCCCAAAGCATTTGAATGAGCTATGTCAAACAAATCGTTCATAGTTTTCACGATATATCTCTTTTTTCTTTTTCTTTGCCTGTAATTCTAAACATTTTTTCTGTCAATTTCTGAAAATCACCCTTTTGAGAACTAACGGGTCATCAGGAGAAAAATTTTATAATAGGGTGTAAAAAGAGAAGTTTGTAGAAAAGGTATAATAGGAGGAGTGAAAATCGATTGGAAACCATTCAATCAGGTCAACTTGAGACATGATAATTTAATTAATGTAAAAGGTATAGGGTGCATAGAAGGGACAAACTACGGAGTAAGGCCAAGGATTAATGTACTATGAACAAATGAAGAGATTAGTAGACTTATTAGAGAGCTTATTTAAACTGATTATCCGATTGATTTTGCAAGGTGATGATGACGGTACTTAACTTATATTGTTAAAAACGCTATGGCCAATGCAAACAATTTGAAACTACGTCACAGAAGTCACTATTCTCATATAGTTGGTAGAATTGGACCAAGGAACGGATCAAACGGAAACTTATAGGGGATAATAATGAAATATATTTATGCTTTCCTGGCGTATTTGCTGAATGAATCCCTTTCGGATCTTCCACCAGGCAACTTCTGCCGAAGTTTTACTGACCGACTTGCTCATTGTCTACAGGACTTTGGTATGGATATTAAGAGCCCTGGAGCTGATGAGCGAGTCGGTCATCGAAACGTTGACGGAGATCTTGATCCGGTGGAAGACCCTATAGGAATTGACTTAGGGGTTTAAATATTTCATTACAATGCATTTCAGCAATCAATTGATAAATAATCCTATACCTTAAATGAAAATGGTAAACATTTCTAATATATGGTATTTATTGGAAAATATAATGATTTTAACAGAGTAAAATTCCGTATTTTTCTCGTTGTGTAGTATAAAATTGCTCATTCATATATATTATATTGATGTACTTTCTGTATGACATCGCTCATCGAAGAAATTAATTTCATATTCGACCCAAAAACGTTTTAATGTTTGATAACACTATTTAAGGAAATACTGCGCGAACAGAAATCCTGCATTGATTTTGAGAATTTTATACTAATGACAATATTAAAATAGGCGGGGAAAGAATAGAGCAGGTAGAGCAGTTTACATATCTCGGAAGTGTTTTGGACCAACACGGTCAAAGTGGTAGGGACGTAAGGAGAAGAATTGCGCTAGGCAAGGAGGCTTTCTCAAGGAGGAGGTAGGTGATGACGGGGACGTTGAGTAGGGATGTTAAGACAAGACTCGTAAAAACTCTGATATGGAGCGTAGCTATGTACGGCGCGGAAACGTGGTCGCTGAAGCAGGAGGATAGACGTAGATTGGAGGCTTTTGAAATGTGGGTATGGAGAAGAATGGAGAAGGTGAAATGGACCGAAAGGAAAACAAATGAGGAAGTACTAGAAATGGTGGGGGAGGAGAGGGGTTTGTTGAGAGAAATCCTATGGAGGCAGGAAAAATGGATGAAAGGCGTATTGAGCGGTAGTGGAATGTTGAAGAGGGTAATAGAGGGGAGAATGTTAGGCAAGCGTGGTAAGGGTAGGAACAGGATAGGGATGTTGGACGGGATGAAGGGAGGAAAGAAGTACACCGAGATGAAGAGGGACCTGATATAGATTAGTTTGCTAGGTGGGGAGTTACAAAATGTTTATTTGATAGTTGTGTCCATCCAAAAACCTACCTTAACCGGTAGATTACCTAATAATAAATAATACTAATGACAATAATTCATTGGAGTTAAATAAAATTGGCAATTTTCCACCAAAAATAAAAAAATTTATTAATACGACCGGTTTCGATGCAACTACATCATCATCTGGAGATGATGATGTAGTTGCATCGGAACCGGTCGTATTAATATATATTTTTTTGTGGAAAATGCCAATTTTATTTAATCATGTTATTCCACCATATCACGCCTGAAACGTCTCTTTTTCAACTCATTGGAGGCCTAAATATACTTCAGAAGAAACTTCATCAAGGAAATCCATTCATGTTCACTTGAATAAACTTCATAGAGAGGGCTATAATGACACTGATTTGTAAAGAATTCACATAATATTGTTTAAGGTGAATCCACTTCATATTATAAATCAGAAAAAGGTAAAATGGTCCTAAAAGAAAGCTAAGATTGAAAAGATTAAAACTTCTTAGCTAAAATCTATTCTGAGTTATTCTACCAGAGAGAATGTTTTTGTAAGAAGGTGCATTTTTCTATTACATAATCGCTACACGAATCATATTATTATATAGATACATTGACGACAAACTAAATGGTGAGAAATAATGGCTTTTTTAAGATGTTATACGCATGCATGAATGATGCGCACATAGATGAAATTGTCCCTTATGCTTTCAAGGGAAAATGTCCCCATTAGAGTTCCACTACTAAAAATACAATTCTTCAAAAAGTTGTTATAAAAAGAAAACATGTTGAAATCTCAAAGAGGAAGGGAAGAAATTGGAGTACAGAGAGGAGATAGTTAGAGAGAGACGCAAAGGACTTCAGGTACAAAGAAAAGAAGAGGCCAGCCGAGAGCCAAGGGCTGCAGAAAGCCGATCTTCAGGCAAATGATGGAATTAATTCACAAATAATGTCGCGGTAATTTTAATTCAAGCAGCTTTGTGATGAGGACACGCTCGTTTCATTGGGCCTTTGTTCTTGGAGCACCGTGGACAATGGAAGCGAGAGGCTTGAGTGGGAGGAAACGAATGAAATGGATGCAAGGGGAGGGGAGGAGTGGGGGAAAGAACGGAGGAGAGAGGGGGAAGGGATTGAAAGGGCATATAAGAATGGGAGACGTTTTCGTGACATTTGATTTTCCGAAGGCCATGTGCAGAGTTTTTCGGGGGCCCGCTCGCTCTTCTATGCTCAGCCTTCCACTCGTGTGGACACTCCCCCCGGCCCCGGTCCCTCAGGGCCCCACTGAGGTCTCTTATCTCTCGCTTTCTGCTAGATTGTGGCGAGGACAACGGGTGAGGAGAGCAGAGGGGCAGACGTCGATTTGATAATATGCAGGGGGTGAAAGGGGTGAGTAGCATGGGGTTGTTGGCAAAGAGAGAAGGAAGGGGGCTGGGGAGGGATAGGAAGCGGTTTTTCATGGGTGTGATAGGCATCCCTCTCCCTTAGAAGGATTGAAAAGGTTCGATTGAGTTAAATTAGTGATAAAGTAAATGAAGAAATTTTCGGCTTGATGGAGAGAGAGAGTGTGTTGTTGGCTGAAATACAAATGAGGTACGAAAAGTGGGTGCAAGGTATAATGTTTGTCTATGGAATGTTGAAGATTTTGATAGAGGGAATGGTTTTCGACCATGGAGGTCGGTGGGAGAAAAAGACCAGGCAATATGGATGGAATTAGAGAAAAAGGAAGTAAATGGAATGGAATAAACGTTCATTGAGGAATGTTGTGACAAGTGTAAACAAGTTAGGCGAGGCTTGGAAGTGTACTGAAATTACCGCGGTGTTCGCTTTTTTAGCATCCATAATTATGAATGGCTGGTAAACAAAAGAAAATGGCAATAAAATAATGGCACGGGTAACTGAAGTTTTTATGAAGGTTATTGAATTAACTAAAGGCTATATTCCGTTCTGAATTAATGCGTATGAAGTGCTTCCTCGCATTTTGTTTCAGGCGGCACTCTCCACAACACAGAGGATGTGAAAACCAAAACGATCACCATCACGAGCCATGGTAACCTATATAGTTGGGCCACAAAACACATTTCCGGATGTATTTTACAAAATATTTGAAGGATGCATCTCGGAAAAAATAGGATGAGAAATTGAAAGAAATAATCCGACGATGGGGAAAAACATACCTCTTGGAATATCAAGTAAAGAGCGGGGCTTGAAAGAAAATCCAACCGAAGGAAATCTAATGAACATTGATATGTTGATGGTATTATCTATGCAAAAAGTTATTTCTCAACAAAATCTGTCATATTATGCGTACAATTATTGAAATGTACGAAATGGAGAGCCTATTTATCTTTGTTTTACCAAATGGCATCAGCATTTTATTCTGTACTCTGCATGTCTATTACCTGATAACTCTTTCTTTGAGAGCTTTGTAATACTACCGCTTTAAGATATAAGTTTAAAATATAGATATATAGTGTTTACAAGTATTACAAAATAACCCCCAAGTTGTTAAGAATTTGCGTAAAAAAGTTTTGAAATTATTTATGCTAGACTAGAATTATCTTGCGATAAAAAGCAAGTGATTGACGTAAAAATTTGTTGAAAACGGCATTGTGAATGTTGTTGAATGAAGCTATTATTTTTGGATGTTAGAAAATATTTTTAATGTGTCACCACTTAATGTAACTCATTGTAGGGGTAAATTATTATTCACTAAAAGAACCATGACGTTTCCTTTTCGTAAGCATATAAACAGAGAATTGCTATATCGGTTTATTGCGTTGGGAACTGCTGTGATCACTAGAAACACTAACGATTAAAACGTGAGATCTGTATTAACACTTTATGTAGTTCTCAAGGATTTTACTAGTGTAAAACAATAATGGTGTGGGAAAGCAATTTATCTCGATTTTGAATGAAGGAAATCTCATCAAGAGAGGTTGTTAGACAAGCGTGAAGAGGAACGTTAGCTGTTTAAATAAATTAATATGGCCATTCTATTCCCGGGATAGTGGAATCAGAAACATATCAAAAGTTAGATGCAATTAAAATTTCCGTCCGGCTCAGTTAGTCGGGTGGGCGACGCGCTCGCCTGCTAACCGAAAGGACGCGGATTCGAGTACCGTCTCAGGCTCGTTGCGCGTCTACTCCTGAAAACCCTCTTAATAAGCCAAAGGATAATCTGGATCCCAAGGGACATATCGATCCCGAAAGGTAAACAAATGAGGAAGTACTGGTTATGGTGGGTAAGGAGAGGGGTCTGTTGGGAGATATCGTATGGAGGCAGGAAAAATTTATTAAAGGCATATTGAGCGGCAGTGGGATGTTGAAGAAAGTAATAGAGGGGGGAATGTTACACAAACCAGGAAAGGGCAGGAACAGAATAGGGATATTGGACGGAATGAAGGGAGATAGGAGGTACACAGAGATGAAGAGGGACCTGATGTAGAGTAGGTTACTGGATTAGGTTTTGTTTGGAATATATTTATTTGATAGCTGTGTCCATCCAAAAACCTACCTTAACCGGTAGATTACCTAATAAAATAATATAATGTATATATATATATATATATATATATAATTCACTAAATAGTCATAGCAAACACAGAAACTAAAACATATAAAAGAGGGATTCACTATTTCTTGAATTTTCGGTGGTGCAACCACCTTTCTCAAAAGGTATTAGGAACAGAACTCTTATATATATATATATATATATATATATATATATATATATATATATATATATATATATATATGGATCCCAAGGAATTCGAGAAGCAAAAATTAGAGGACTAGCAACAGTGTTTTGCGTTAAATCTAAGGAAAAAATATATGAAATAGGACCCGTCTTTGCCTTGGTATAGACTATCAATTTGTATATGATACGTTTTACATTATTTACCTTGAGTATATTGACTTATAAGTGCACTGATTGGAAATAACAGAACATAGGAAATTTTATGGATAATAAGCATAAAAGTCCGCCACGTTCAACAAGTAAAGTTTATTCTGCACTGAATGGTTGAGGCCTTAACTTTTTAGAAATCTATGTTTAACTTAAGAAATTAAATATTATCTTTGCTTTCTACAGAAATCACTACAGAAAAATTTCTGTAGAAAGCAAAGATAATATTTAATTTCTTAAGTTAAAGTTTATTCTACTAAATATTTAATATTTAACCGAAAAAATGTCAATTTTATCTAAGATAGACTCTGTCCATATGTCGGTACGTATTGCATGTGAAATGTAAGAGACCGGTAGTTTACGAGTTTTGGCAGTTTCAGTGACGCATTTGGAATAATATTCTAAATAACCCTTGAAATCCTGTTTCAAGAGTGACTTGAAAAGAAAACTAAAGCCCCGGTTGAGGAAATTATCGCTTAACCAGTCTTCTACTACTCAGTATGTTCATAAGTTCTTGAAACTTATAAAATTTCTAAGTTCTTCTTTTCTAAGTATTCGACAAACCTATTTGTAAAGATAATGATTTTCCTGGTAAATGGTACAAGTTTACCAACCACCGTGATCCATTTCCATATACCTCCAATGTGCTTTTGTGGGACAAAAGCTACGGGAAAATGATTTGCTGACTCCACGCTAAAACGATAGGAGGGTGAAGAATGCCGATGTTTAAGGTTTGAGAGCCCGGTCGAATTGAGGCAGTGCGAGGTAAGGAGTGAAAAGATTACAGAACAACAAAATAATTAGAGAAATCGAGGGAACACCAATTCCTTTAATTTATAAAGTAAGGACAATGAACCCATCTACAATCAGTAGAAAAACGCAACATTTACATACACTTTTGTAAATTAATCAAGAGTTTGAAATTGACATTTTACCTGGATTGAGTATCACGTCTAACATTACTCAAATATTGTAACTATATCGAGATAAAATGTTATCGACAATTTAATTGGCAATCGCCAATGTTAAAAAATGTAGCATTGCATTAACGTAGTATTGCAGGCTTGTGGTCGCCGCCGTGCTTGTTACGATAGAAATGGATTCTAGGAAGTGATCCGAAATTCTTGTTGTTGATTTGTCCGAATGATGGCCAAATATTTAAAGCTAGAAAAAATAACGAAGGTAAATATAATTCGATGATGAAATGTTTTGAATGAAATGAAACGGCATACTTTACTGTTTGTTTATATATTATTATTTGTATTAGTGTTTGTTTAACTCTGGCCACATATCCGGGGATTCGATAATAATTAAGGTCGGTATGTTGACAGCAAATACATTCTCCCAAACAACTGATAGGTATTCGCGTAATGAGTAACAAGTGACAAATAATACTGCTCTATAAACGTACGAATACAGCTGTATTATTTTATATTATAGCTGTTTTTGTTAGGATACTGTTCGCTGACTGATGAAGTGGTGGTGGAAGGTTTCACAATGTGACACTAGCTCAGATGCAATAATTGCACGAAAAACTTTTTCAAATACACAGACGTGACACAATTATTTACCCTCTGGCAGATAAAAAAAAGCATTTGAAGCCTCAAGTTTAAAAACGTCGCTATATTACCCTTCATAAAAAATCAGATGGAAATACATAATTTATTTTTTCTCCTATTCACTATATTTTTTTTCTATTAACTAACACTATTTAATTCAAATTTCTGGTTTTTATTCTGAATTACAATTTTATTTCCAGGATACGTATTTTGATGATTTTTTAATTTCTTCTTTGGCAATATTATGGGATAGATGGTCACCCTCAATATATTACTATTTGTGGATTCAATATGTTATGAAATGGCATTCAATCACACCTCCAAGTTTTTCTACCCTCAAAAAATACTGATTTTATAATATTTCAATGTCTAACCTCTGGCGTCCCTACTGTATAAATACTTGACCACTGAGTATTATTAATAAATTTATTAGAAGAATAAGTTATGGGAAACCCATTGGCGTGTTTGTAGTCTCAAGAGAATTTTCATGTTCGATAGACTTTTACGCATTATGCTACAGAATATCATAAAATAAATTGGAAGAACATTTAAGCTGCATTATCTACATAGATACACGGCGTGACATTCGAAGCTACGATTTCCACCTTAACTTGTGAGTGCGCTAGCCACTGCAGAGCATGTGGCATAAGGTACGGATTACATAAATGTTGCCTATTAAGTTTACACTAAATTTCCGTTGTTACTCAGGTGACTACGTGACGGGCTACTCAAAATTTCCAAAGTGTAATATTCAGCAAAGCGTAGGTAAGCGCGCCAGGGCCCCCAGATATTAGGGGCACCGTGTGGGTCTCCATTTCCAAGGGGAATCATAGATGAAAATACTTTCGCTTAAACTAGAACCCAAAGATGAGACTGAAATATGGAAAATTCCATTCGCACTTTCATAAAACTATTTTTCACGGCGTTGAATGTGACATTCTGCCGGAAAATCCCGCCAGGAAAATCTGAAGTATCCGCTCGTGCCATGCGCGCAGGACATTAATGGCTCTTCTTTCGTGGTACGCAGTGTTTTTCACTAATTTCCTAAACTCAAAGTCAAATTGTTTTAAAATTATGTCGTGGTCGAGAGTAAATTAACGTAATAATCGACGAGAATAGCACAATCGTGGAAGGAAACGGGCAATCAAGACTAATTACATTCTCGAGAGTATAATCGGAAGCGACAATAAAGGTAATGACGTTCTAAAAGGAAAAGGCCCGTGCGAGGAAAGAGAATTGAGAGAAAAACTCGCAACGGATCGGCTGAGGAGAAATTTCAGAGCGGGTTGGTTGGGTGTGGCAATAAGCGTGCTGAGGGGTGGGAATAGGTTGCCGCGGCGACCCCCCGTTGCACTCCTTCCCGTCGCCTGGGAACGCAGAGCCATTGGAACGAATGGAATGGGAGGCTGGCGCTGTATTGTACCACCTTGCAGGGGAAGAGAGGGGTGAAATGGATGCGTTTATATAACGACCCTGTCCACTAGTGGCTTCTTCCACCGGGAGAGGGCACAACTTCTCCGCCACAGTTCCCTTCGATGTCCTGCCGTCTCGATCTCCGCTCGATACCCTTCCGCAGTCCTTTTCCTTCTTAAGAAGCTAATACTCTCACTCTCCCACACCAGCGAGGTTTTCAAAGTCCTCCCAACACACTTCTTGTCATTCCATCATTTACTTTTACCTCCGATCAATTTTGAAATATTTCCAGCGAAATTAAATTAGTTCAATTTTTCTTTAAAGTAAATAAATGCTCTCATCACATTTGACAAACAATACCATGATCGATTAATTTCTCAAATTTATTCTATTTCTTCTTAATTACTGTGTTCTGCCTTGGATCATTTCCTACCATTGAAGGTCTGCACATGTGCCTCAATAATATCATTATTCACCTTGGGCTGTGTCTGTGGATCGTGGAATCAAAACAGATTCGGGGAGGTGCACTCCCGTCAGGACCAAAACCGTTGGCCGCGGCGTCACGATCTGGCAAGCGAGGAATCATTGTGAAAATGCGCCTGGATGAATGGAAATTCCTCCAAAAAAGAGAAGACTATGAATAACAACTACACGAAGAAGAGGAAAATCGACTACACATGTCCTAAGGCTCGATAAATGAATAACAAGGTGCAAGGAACCATGAGCGAATGAATAGATTGTCAGGAGATGGGTGGTTTGGAGAAACCAATCATCAGAATGACAAGAAATAGTTTTAATTAAGTTATATAGTACTTATGACGATGGTATCATCCCGAAAAAAGCGCATCTTGTTCATGCTGCACTGCGATTTCTATGTGCTGCCCGGTTATGTGTCATCTGACAGCCAAAAGACTGAAGTATATATATTTTCTCACAATACCAATCATGTTCACTGTGCTAATCCCGATGTCTCTCAAAAAAAGAAAAATATTCGCCGATCTAAATTGTGCTATGCACGGAACTGAAAATGCTATCACTTGGTAATTGCAAAAAATTTGAAAAAAAATAAGATCCATGTAATTGTATGCAAAGACTCATCGGCTTCTGAATCATTTGTAATAGGAAACTGGGGTGTCGTAAATTATTTGTTTCTACTACTAAACTTCTAATTGAGATAGCCACCTTTAATGTGCTATGACGTCAATGTAAACCTTTACACTTTTTGCAAAAATGGAGAAGTGCACTTATTTAAATGGTGGTCAGGAATCGGCACCAACCCTTATCTCGGAGGAGAACAAGTAGAGAAATCCAGCTGAATAATCTTGACACCTTACACTGACCTACCCCATTCTTTTCCTCTGGTTGAATTATAATCTTAATTATTTTTTATTAATATATTAATAATAACTTTAAAGATGTTTAAGAATTTTATAATACATGTATAAATATAATATTTATTATTATTTATATTATATTATTTATTATTCTTTAGTATTTATGAGCTCAAAAATTATGCTGAATACTGAGCTCAAGGGGCATCGGATTTAACCGTTAGGCGGAAAGAATCCATTCCCTCCTCGATTTAATACTTATGACATGTATTTATTCAACGGACTCTACGTACCTGACATGACCACTATCTAAAAATTCAAAATACTGCAGCGCTAATTCGACTTTCATACCATAAAACTCATCCACCCTGACCGGAATTCGAACCAGGATCACTCGATGTCCGGCCGAGTGCTTTAGTCAGTTAAGCTACTGATACGTCCCACGAGATACAATAATTTTTTTTAAGAGTGTGAGTACACCTCGACGAATGATTTTGAAACTGTTGCATTGTAATGCGCAGCAACGAATGACTTCTTTAAAAGTCATCGTCGAGGCATCTCTAGCAGTCTTTTTGAACAATACATTCTATTGAGAACAGATAATTCTAATTTAATTAGCTTAATGAGTCTTTAGGAAATTAAACAGTGAAAAATCAATATTTTTTAGAAAATATTGATTTTCTACGTCGGTATTTGGCTTATATTCACTAGTATCCCTACTATCTACGTAATATCGTTTCTAAAACTCCATTCCATTCTCTCATCATCGACTCCTCCAGTCCCGTAACTCTTTCACCGCGAGTGAGATAGAGGGCACTGAATTTTACAGCCACGGACACACCTTGGCCGGGTGCCCTGGATGAATTGCCTCGTCCCGTTCTCCCTTCGGCAACTCATCCCCATAAGGTGCGGGTGTTTGTTTCCACTCCCGATGGAGGTGCGCCTCCCTCCTCTCTTCTCATTGACGGGCATTCCATTTGCTTCGAAGATCCCATCACCTCGACAATCCTCTCCACACATCGTATTCATCGTTCTCCACCGCCTCCTCCTCCGACCACTTCACTCGTCCTCTAGGCTCACCGGTCCACACAGACGCATCCCTCCCCTCCTTGTTCCTCCTCAATTTCATTTTCTTCCTGCCTTCTCATCCCAGGCGAGATATCTAGCGAGCAGAGCCCTCCGTATCGGCGATTCGAAATCAGCCAGCGATGAATATTTCCGCCATTGTGAAACCCTCAGAAACTCCCAGATAAGGGGTCTAACAAGGTTTGGGTTCTGACTCTGACGCTGGGTCCGGAGGTGGGGGCTTGGAGTGAGGCACTTTGGGAATTGGGAGAAGCCGTGAAAACGGCAAACTGGCGAACTGATACATCTTTGATCAGAAGAATACAGTTGCAAGAAGATACTTTTGTATTATTAAGAGCTTTGTATGTGGCCATCGAAATTATGAGAATCCGAGTTTTTGTTGCAGTTCAGTAAAATGATAATTTAAAAACGTCCCCCAAATGGCCGCGTATTTATTAATTATTCTCGTGGGATCCATAGAGACCATCCGTCAGGCTGCAAACAAAATATAGTTTGACGTTAAAATAATACTTATGTAAAGTTAGGAAGGAAGTACATCGGGATGAAGAGGGATAGAGTAGGTGCTGGATTGTGTTTTGTTATGAGTCACAAAATATTTATTTGTAATTGTGTCCATCCGAAACATACCATAACCGGTATATTACACAACAATAATAATAATAAAAATAATTTCTAATAATAATATCAAGTATATAGTATCTATATCAATCAATATCGGGAAGTAAGAAGGAAAGATCTTTGCAAACAGTTGGAGATAAGATAGGTATAATAATAGTTGGCACAGAAAAGATCAAAGAGAGATGAAAGAAGTATATATCGTACGCAGAAGAACTGTATGTTAAATAACTTAGGCAAACAACGTTATACATAGGAAAGGAACATGACGTAGATGAAGATAGCTTAGGTCCAGGCATATTCAACGATGAAATAGAAAAAGCATTAAGGGAGATGAAATCAAATAAAGCCGTGGGGGTGGACAACATTCCTGAAGAACTATTGAAAGGTTCAGAAAAATGTGAAAGATAGACTCTATTTGGACCAATTCGTAGTAACTATAAGGAAGGAATCTGGCCGGAAGACTTTGTAAGATCAATGTTAGTACCTATTCCGAAAAAGGTAAAGGCTACATCATGTGAGGACCAGAGAACAATAAGTTTGATATCCCACGCAGTACCATAAAGTTGTTCTCAGGATCATAAACAAAAAGATAGAGAGCAAGGCAAATCTTAGGGGATGATTTGTTTGAATTTAGAAAAGGGGGAGGCACGCGTGATGCCATTGCAGTAATGAGATCACTAATCGAGTGGAATATACAGAAGACACCCAAAAGTGGTAGGACTGATTTTCTCTGGCGTGAATGGAGCGATGGAGAGGGGTCTGCCTGGCAGAGTACGTCGGAGAGGGCTCTTAGCAACAGATCGACACCAACCTCAAGTCGCCTGCGGGCCGTCGTTTAGTGAGGACACCGCTTTTAGTGAAGCAAGTTTTTTGTCAACGTCGAAAAACAAAATGAATCTGAATTTAGAGCAACCTTATTCCGTGAAATTTTGTGCGAAACTCGGGAAGACGGCAACTGAGACCCTCGATATGTTCAAGCAGGCTTATAGGGACACTGCCTTAAGCCGTTCCACAGTATTTGTGTGGCACTAGTTGTTTAAAGAGGTAAGGGAGCTCGTTGAAGACGACCATCGCTCCGGACGGCCGTCGACAGCAAGAACTGACACGAATGTGGACAGAGTGAGGACACTGCTGAACACAGACCGACCCTTAACCAGTGAATAAATTGCAGACCGGTTGGGTCTGTCTGCATCCAGCGTCCAACGCATTATTTCATAGGATTTGGTCATACGCAATGTGTGTGCCAAGATGGTGCCGAAAATTCTGAGTGTCGACCAACAGGCAACGCGTGTGCGCATTTCCGAAGAAGTGTTAGCCAATTTGCACCGAGATGAAAATTGTTTGGACAATGTGATAACTGGTGATGAAACATGGGTTTTTCAATATGACCCCGAAACGAAAAGACAATCCGCGGAATGGCACGCTTTCGCGTCTCCATGTCCAAAAAGGTTCACAAGGATTTTGTCCCACCAGGGGAGACTGTGAATGCGAACTTTTACGTGCAGGTGCTCACCCGCCTCCGAGAACGCGTGAAAAGTGTCCGACCGGCCATCGAAAACTGCTGGATGCTTCATCATGACAACACGCCGTGCCATGGCGCGCTCGTCGTCAGACAGCTCCTGGCCAAATACGGCGTTGCCGCACCCACCCTATTCTCCCGCTCTGGCACCACGGGACTTCTTCTTCTTCCCCCTGATAAAAAGACAGCTCAAGGGACGACGTTTTGACTCGATAAAGGCCGTTCAAGAGGCTTCGACGAATGTCATCAACGGCATCCCCAAAGAAAATTTCCAGCGAGCGTACGGGAAATGGGAGCAACGTTATACTTAGTGTGTAGCAGCTCAAGGAGCATACTTTGAAAATTATTAAGTCGATGTAAGTATATCGTCAATTAAATTCTTGTAAAAATATTAATCCTACCACTTTTGGTTTCTATTGTAGAATACAATCAGGACGTATTTGCCTGTTTCGAAGATATCAAAACAGCTTTTGATAGAGAGAATTGGGAAACATTAATGCGTGTATTGCAGAGAATAGGAATTGATTGGAGGGACAGGAGACTGATCCACAACTTGTATATATCTCAGACTGCTAAAATGCGAGTGGGGAACGGAGAATCCGGATGTGCAGTGTTAGGAAGAGGTGTAAGGCAGGGTTGCCCATTATCACCGGTGCTTTTCAACGTATGTGTGGAGGAAATGATTACAGAGGCATGGGAAGAACTGGAGACAGAAATGAAAGTCGGAGGAGAATTCGTAAAGTCATTTAAGTTTGCTGATGACCAGGCTTTAGTTTGTCAATCAGCCAAGGGGTTGCAACCGTTGCTGAGTGAATTGGAAATGCAGTGCAATAGATACGGTATGAGAATCAATATTAATAAAACAAAGCTTATGCAATTTTCCTGAAAGGCAAAGGCTAAGCTAAATATTAAAATAGGAGGGCAGAAACTGGAGCAGGTAGAACAGTTCATGTATTTCGGAAGTGTTTTGGACCAACACGGTTAAAGTACTTGGGCCGTAAGGAGGAGGATTCCGCTGGACAAAGAGGTTTTCACAAGGAGGAGGGAGATGATCACAGGGACGTTGTGTAGGGAGGTTAAGAAAAGACTTTTGAAAACTTTGATCTGGCGTATAGTTATGTGCGGCGCAGAAACGTGGTCACTGAAGGAGGTTGATGGAAATAGATTGGAACCTTTTGAAATATGGGCGCGAGAAAGGATGGAGAAGGTGAAATGAACCGAGAGGAAAGAAAAACAAAGAAGTACTAGGTACGATGGGTGAGGAGAGGGGATTGTTGGGATAAATCACAAGGTTACAGAAATATCGTTATGATTAGGGCTGAATTGCGATTGAATAGCGTAGATAATGAAGGACGTTTTGATCGGCAATGGTTTGTTGAAGACTGTCATAGAAGGGAAAATGTTAGTAGAGTGAGGAAAGGGCTAGGAATAGAGTAGGAATGGTGACCGGGATGGAAGAGGAAGGAGAGGGTAAACAGAGATGAAGAGGAACTTGTAGTACGTTGCTGGATCGTCTTTTGTTAGGAGTCACACAATATTCATTTGTTAGTTGTGTCCATCCATAATCTACATTAATCGGTAGATTACTTAATTATAATGCATCTCCGATAGTGTTCTTCTAGTGTACTTTTTTTGAGTTTGGTAAACTAGACTGCTGGTTTTTCTTCATTCTTTCTTCCCAGGACTTTTTCATTTTCTCCCCAACTGTTCGTCGTTGTTCTTCGGTAACACCCTCTTTTTTTTGTGCTGGGTGGTCTTCAGTAAATCTTTTATTGTCTATTAGTTTTCTGCACCTCTCCCTGCTGTGAACCTCTTCCTCCGTTATTCCAATATTTCCCACATCCCTCCTGGTCTCCTCTAACCATCATTTTGTGTGTTTTAATTTTGAAATATAGTTGAATATTTTTTGTTAATCTATTTTCATCCAATCGCTTAAGGTGTTTTCCTTTATAAATCCTGTACTTTCCCGATTTTATTATATTCTCCTCTGAGTATCTTGTTTCTTGGAGTGCTACGACGAGGATTTTGCCACTTTTCAGTGTGTCAGTTAGGTGTTTCAGTTTACCAGTTTTACGGAGTGTTTTAATGTTCAGTGTTCCCATTTCTTCTTTGGTTTTATCTTGGACATCCCGGGAATTTCCGACTCTTCCTTACATGATGTTGTGGGCTCTCCAAAATCCGATGGCCCGTTTGCACTGTTGTTTCCAACGGAGGAGGATTGGTAACCCCCTGGAGTAGTTTTTTATTTAGCCTTTAAAATCATCATGCCTTGGGTTGAAGCTATATATGGGAAGGAATTACTAAAACCCCTTCATGGTGTTTACTCAAGCATTTAGCTTAGAGCTGTATTTTAGGCCGCTACTTACATGTGGAACAGACGCCTTTTGTAGCCAGCCACTATGGTAACAGACCTTAGTCTGCCCTGGGTATTTTATTTCCCCAGTACCCGCCATATCAGGTGAACGTTTCCCTATCCGCCCCCTGGAGAGGCACCCGATGGGAGATTAGCACTGCACACGGGATATGAGTGTGTGTGTGTGTATATATATATATATATATATATATATATATATATATATATATATATATATATATATATATATATATATATATATATATATATACTACCTTGAACAAAAAGTTCCCGGAATAACCACCGTGTGGCGCTCCCATCGTTCCGATTTGAGTTCTGTTTTATTTGTTAAATTGGTACATCTGTTGTTGATATTCCCTTTAAATCTTAGTGTCATAACTTGACATTTGCAAAAGTTACGTAGCCAAGAGTACATCTATCTCTGTGTGTGTTGGCGATTTTTTACAATTGCAGAAATGGATTTAAATTTGCAACAACGAACTTGTATTAAATTTTGCGTAAAAAACGGATTTAGTGGCGCACGGACGTTGGAAATGTTGAAAAAGTGTTTCGGCAACGATTCTCTAAAAAAACGGTCGTTTACCAGTGGCACGAGCGGTTCAGAAGTGGTCGTGAGTCAATCGAAGATGATGAACGCAGTGGCAGACCATCGACATCGAAAGTCGGTGAAAAAATTGATAAAGTAAAAGAAATGTTGGTCAATAACCGCAAATTAACCATCAGAGAAATAGCGGAGGATTTGAACATTGCCTATGCATCCGCCCAAGACATTGTGGTTAATGATTTGGGTTTCCGTCGTGTAGCAGCAAAGTTGGTGCCAAAAGACCTCAATTTCATGCAAAAAAGAGACCGTGTTGACGTCGCAAAAGACATGATTTGCGAGGCTGAATCCGATCCCACATTCATAAAAAGGATCATTACTGGAGACGAGACGTGGGTTTATGAGTACGACACGCAATCCAGACATCAGGCAAGTGAATGGCGTTCACCAAATGAGCCGAGACCAAAAAAACCACGTCGTTTTCAGTCAAAAAAGAAGGCAATGCTGACGGTTTTCATGGATTACAACGGTGTAGTGCATCATGAATTTTTGCCAGAAGGCCAGACTGTAAACAAAGAGTATTATTTGGGCGTTATGAGACGTTTGCGTGAAGCAATTTCGCCGAAAGAGACCAGAAATCGTCGCACAGTGCGTCGAGACCGTCGCACAGTGCTATCATTATTCGTAATTTTTTGACGAAAAATGCAACAAATACCATCCAACAGCCACCGAATTCACCTGATTTGGCTCCCTGTGACTTCTTTCTGTTCAATCGAGTTAAAAAACCATTACGGGGAACGCGTTTTAGCAGCCGAGAGGAAGTAATGAAAAATCGCAGGAAGCACTGATGGACAAACCGAAAACCGAATATAAAAAATGTTTCGAGGATTGGATCAAGCGCTGGCATAAGTGTGCTGCAGTCGATGGGGATTACTTTGAAGGGGAAAATATAGATTTAGATGAATAAACTTGTATTTTTAATTTTCTGAATAAATTCCGGGAACTTTTTGATCAAGGTAGTATGTGTATATATATATATATATATATATATATATATATATATATATATATATATATAATGTAAAGAGAATTAGCAGTAGTAGACGAAGACAAAAACACAGGAACACCCAAAAAAAGAAAAACGCAATAGGTGTAGAATTTTCGGTGGTCTATACCACTTTTCTCAAGAAAAGGAAGGACAGAACTCAGAAATGAGTATGCATATGGGTGTGCGTGGCCGTGTGTATGCATGTGTGTCTCTCTCTGTGTTCTTAAATTGATCACAGTTATTGAAAAAATTAGTTCGGAAATATATTTTATCTCTGGAATAATTTTCGTTCAAACGAAAATTAAATGGCGAATTTCCAATCAATATGCCGTCTACTAATATACTTTACACTTTCAGGCTTCGTTTCGTAGAATTGTTTGATATCCATATTAAAAGAGTTTGTAATTTTACACAGAATTTATTTTTAATATTAATTAATAATTTCCCACAGACTTTATTTATAATATTAAAATTATTATTTGTGGAAAATTAAAAACTCATATAATAAGGATGTCCTCTACTAAGGCAGAATGCTTTAACGCTAAATATTAATTTAAAGGATGATTTGTAAGTCAATTATCTTGAATGTTAGCTGTCTTCCTTTTACTTCATCGATGGAATGTTATGAAGTTTCGACATAGATAAAGTTTTAACATTTTTCCGTCCATTCTTTAACAAAAGAATAGGTAGTACATCACTCATATCCCTTCTACCTCTAAATGTTTTCGCGTTAGAAAATAAACACTGGAATTTCAAATTTTAACTCTTTTGTGAAATAGTTGATAAATATACAACATCATTTCGGAAAAGGGTTCAGCTATGCAATATTTTGAGAAAAATGGTTTTTCTGGAACAATGAGGCCTTAGTCCCCTTCGAAGTATTCCTTTTGGTGACTCACTTACTTATCCCAGAGTCTCATCTATTTTTCAAAGCAATCAAAAAAGCCCTTTTTCAAAATGATCACCAGCTACCTAGTCATATCCTCATATATTTTGATAAGCCAATGTTGAGGGTTTTGTTCCATTTGATCATAGGGGTAGTTAAGCCATAGACTCATCTTTAATTATGACCTTTTTATGAAAACCTGGGTTTGCGGCTTTGCGCATGTCTCTTTCAAAGGCAGTACCAAATTCTTAACATCATGATAAGTAAAACAGACGGTAGAATTAGTGGGTGAGGTCCAAAGGGGCTAGGCCTCATTGTTCTAGGCGGGCAATTTTTCCCAAAATATTGAATTGCTGTATTCTGTCTCTATATTAAAAAAGCTAATTAATCTTATTAAAATTACAATTGCATGCATTTAAGTATCATATGACTGATACATCTGATAAAAAGAATATACTTAATATATACGTAGCCCGGTGAAATCACAGCATCGATTGGATAGGATATTTAGATATTTTTATGTGACTACGACAAAGCTCATAAACTTCACACACAGCACCCTCTTGGTCATTAGTGTATGAAAGCTACAAAGTTGATATATCCTTCTTAAATGGAACTGTAAAACTGGAATCAAATATAAGTTCCCATCAAGTAAAATAATAAAATAAGACAAAAGAATATCAATCGGGATATTCGTTAAAGTGATGGTCACACATAGGAAGCCATGGCCCACACCGGGCTGTAGAGCTGCAGATGATGATGGTCACACATATTTTTGCCTTTTATTATACTATGGTAACAATGGGGAGTAGGGATGTCCGCGTCGTTAGGAACGACTCTTCGTGTGTCAATTCCCACCATCCTGTGATGATGAAGGCGACGGGAGAGGAATTGGTTTATTGCAAAACTGTAAGATTAGTTTTCTCCGTAATGCACTTTTGTTTTTCTGGTGTAAGGCGGTAGGTGTCATCTACCGCCTGGTGACTAGGAATTCAACAACACTTGAAAGAGAAGTGAACACTTCATTGGCGGATGTAGTCGCACATGTTAATATCAACGGTCGCGGAAGTTGAAGATACCACACAAGATAGATATGCTCTCGAGCAGTATTCCAAAGTTCACCTAAGAGAAAATGCATTGCTTGGTAAGCCACTAATAATTCGCGTTGTCCACTAGTAGTGGAAGTTTTTCTAAGAAAGTAGAAATTCCCAATATAAAAAAACAGATAATAATAGCATAGGAAAAATAATTACTAGAAGGAAGATAGAAAGAAATAATTCTATTACTGTTACTGTACTGTCTAATTCTGTCGCAGTTCTTGAAAATGAATTATGTTCTTATAACGGCCTGTTACATATATCAAAACATGAGTCATTCATACCAGCACATCAATAAGTGCTTTATCATATGCCATAAAATAATACCACTAATCCTTAATTCCGTCCACAATTCTGTACGTTTTTATGAATTATTTCCCCACTTTGCAGGAACTTTTGACGCACAAAATAACCATATTATCGTGAAAATCTTCATTATGTTATAAGTATCAGTTTAATATTCATGAGCTGATTCGGATCGGATCATTGAGGTGAAAATTTCTTCAAAACATGTAATAAGGCATGAGAAATTCATTAAGATTTAATCAGATTATATCAGCAAGAGTTGCGCAAGAAATAATGGAGCGCCTTTTCAAATGTTCAAAAGGAAGATAACAATTCTGAGCTTGTAGACTTTGTCACACCTACTCAAATAACACAACCCCAAGTATTTTCAAAAGATCCTGGACCGTAAGTTTGAAATTAAAAGCGACTAGTTAATTTTTATAAAAAGTAGTATTATATGTGAAATGATTAGCACATTAAAAAATCAGTTTATAATTTAGAGATAAGCACATGACTCTTAGTATACAATAGAACATTTATAAATCGACATATTGCAAATTATTCTTAGCTTCCTTTTTCGGATTAGAGGTTGCGTCCAAAAAATAAGGCTAAAATGAATGTTAAAAAAAGTATTTTCTAGACATTAAATCTAAGAGTACAATGAGCGTACGTAAAATTAATGATAAAAATATCTAGCCATCAGTAGTTTCAAGGATTTTAATATAAAGTTGATTGAAACTTTATCTTTTAAGGTGAATAAATCACAAATATACTCCTTTTTATTGTAAACGTAAGTAAATAACAATTTTAGAGGAGTAATTTCATTTGAGGGAGAAAAGTTTCTATTTTTTCACAACCATCTTCCTCCGGTGTGGGCGTATTTGATATCATATTACATACAAATAATTGTTGAAACATTAAAATTCTGCATTGTTAATTGTTTATGCTTTTAAAGAGCTTCTGCATCTTTGTATGGCATGATATCTTATAATATAAAGTAGACAAATATTTTTGAGGTTATGTTGATTGTTTATTTCAATTTAAGGACATAATGCAATAATGATGTTCCATTAAATTGAAAAAGAGCCATAAATAATCTGCCTATGTCGATTTAACTTTCAGATATGTGAAAATACCGTTTTCGGATGCTTTTATAATTAAATAAAGATAAAGCAATAGATAGTCTGCACCGGAAAAAATGGTGCTGAAAAATATTTCGAAAATGTTTCAATCTTAAACAAAAAGGCTTTCCTCCAAAAGGTTTTAATGCACATTTAAATAAAATAGAAATGTTTGGATAAAGTGACTTCATTTTGTTTTAAGTCTTAAGAAATACAAAAAATGCTTAAAATTGCCATCTAATTGCGTATAAAAACGAAATGACATTTTTTTATTTTCTAGAATGCAGGAATTTAGAAAGTTTAAACTTGTGATTTTTAATGTTTTTAAGAATGCTACTCCAAAATATATTTTAATTTTTCATATTAGGGTCATTAACGTTTTAATATATTAACACACTTGATTCATTTTGCATTAAATACTTATTCTTATCTAACATATTTTGAAGTCTTTTCAATACAAATGGCTCGTGTAATTTAATTTATCTAAAACCTTTAATGATATTATCATATTTCAATTTTGGGAGCATCTGCTGTAACATCCAAACACCTTCATTCTACCATTATATTAAAGGTCGGTTTAAGGAATAACAAAAAGTAAATTTAAAAAAAAATCTTACAAAATATACTCTTCCCGTATGGTATGCTATTTATTTAAAAATAGCAAATTACTTTTCAACAAGCTCTTGCCTTCGTTCCGTTAAAATATATAACAGCTGCTTGGATGAATAACAATTGCAAAGTTCGTCCATAGAAGGTAAAATATCAGCTGTACCTTAATTATAAATCCATAGTGTACTAAGTGTATCCATGCTGCAAGTATGAGCAAAATAATGATGTCAATGCAGCAAACATTTCCAAGAAGAGAACTGACCACTTTAAGTGTTAAATCTTACCAAAATAGAAACTGGAAACAGAATTGGCCTTGGGAATAAATAACAGAGGATCTGAAATCAGTTTGATTACAAGTTACCATGCGTTTAATTCCAAATATTTTTATTCCCATGCTTGAAACTGTTATTCCATCGCGTTCTTTTCGGCAAACCATCTCCCCAAATTCCGTGTTTGAAATTAAATCACACGAACTCACCAGAGAAAATTGGATTATCCGCAGATCCAATTTTTTGGTAAAGCCTCCCGCTACTCAATTTACGGCGATTCCATTATATGGCGTCACACGTACATGCCTACACGGGGAGCGGCAATAAAAACAAAACAAATAGCGCCCGGGATTAAAAATATTCACATATCTCACTCCATCCTCTCTACGAATTTTTCCAATCGAAAAATTTTTCAAAAATGTTCTCCCGATTTTTTTATTTATATTTCTTTGATTTTTGAAAAGGTTTGCGTAAACAGTGCCACAAATTCGAAGCGCGCACTCTCCTCCGATCGCTTGGCACGCACACAAACACACACGCGTAATCTGAGCAAATATCCTCTTATCCCTGTACCGCTTCCCGATAAGAGAAAATCGCAACGGTGGCGTGACCAACCATGGTTCTACGGTCGCGTGACCAACCACTCGGTTGCATGATTGGAAATAACAAGCATTACCACCTCCTAAATATTTCCACACCGTCCCCGTGCCACTCACTCGCCTTTCAGGCCTCAATGCAAAGCCCGCGTAGGATGGACAAGGGGTCCTCGCGAATTTCTGCTTCTATTCAAGCTCCTCCTTTTTCGCTTAATAAACGTCAATGAAAATTCTTCAGGGTTGGGAGGACACGGAATTAACATTTCTCCAGGCAATTCAGACCGCGCACTAGATGTGCTTCAATAGGCGCCTCTGGGACCCCAGGGAGACGAGGATACGCATTCCTGACTGCATGGAATCAAGTAATCAAGAATCCTGCCATGCTTGAAGAAAATACAGTTGAATACAAGGAATCAGTGCGTGGTAATCCATCTATTCGAGCCGTGGAAATTTTGGAAAGGATGCTGTAGGAGAGAAGAAGTGATTTTCACAATGAGGTGTTGGATATTCTAAAAGGAAGGTGTGAAGTAGTATGTTAATGCTGAGGAAGGATGGAGATTCCTGAAGAAAAAAAAGAAATATTAGACAATAAATTAATCAGACGAATTGACGGCAAATTAAACTTTTAAAGTGAACCCATTTAAAAAAAAATATGTGTTAGAATAATGATGGAAGGAAATAATAAAGGAAATTTCCGTAAGAAGGAGCAAGAACATGCGAGTATTACAAGACAAAAAACGTGGATTTAGGAAGAAATTAGAGCGCTAGTAAAAAATAACACCAGCCAAATTAAACACCATGTTTAAAAATACATATCTTTTCAATTTTTCGAGACCAACTGGGGAAAATATTCCCTAACTTCGCGATTAATCCGTAATAATTTAATTGCCCATAATCTATCCCTTAATGAAATTACATCGAATAATGAAACTTACTAGTATATTTAACATTTTAAAATAACTTACTGGAATACCAACGTATGCAGAATAGTAGGATTAACTATATATATATATATATATATATATATATATATATATATGTGTGTGTGTGTGTGTGTGTGTGTGTATATGTATAATAAAACCTACCATATCCGGTATTTAATTTTATAATAACAAAATATATACTGACTAGATCTGACGTAAAGATGACCTCAGAGAGGAGCGAAAGCTTAAACTTTTTCAAATAAGTCCGTTTATGTGTTATCTGTTTTATTTGTGTGTTCTATTTTGTCATCCAAATGTTGTATAGATTTAGTAGCTAGCTGTAGGTAGCTCCTACAGGATAAAGTCTACCGCTCCACCCGACCACACACACCACAGAATGACAACCCCATATCTGACGCTGGACTCAACCTTTGCACAACCTACTATATTTCCCCGGATCCCACAGACTGAAAAACAATCTCAAGGAACTTTATCCTATATTACATGACAACGACGCGACCACATCCTTACTGCCCTAATGCCCCTCTGTCGCTTACAGACGACCAGCCAATCTCAGAAACCTTCTGAGATCTACCAACCCTTTGACACCCCGCCCTGACAAATTTCCACATATTTCCCCTACATGCAATCGCCCCCGATGTAAAACATGTCTCCTAATCAGATCTGCTCCCCTCTCCCCACATCCCCTCATAGTCCCTTCACCCCATTCCCACGCTAATTGCCTCACAAAAAATATTATCTATCTTTTGTCGTGCAAACAATGCACCTCATTTTACATAGGCGAATGCATTACCCCCTTATTCATCCGAAAGAACAATCACCGCTAGCAATGTAATTCTGCTTCACTCTCTTCTCTTCCTATCCCTTTACATACAAGTTCACACAACCTATCATTTGACGAATGCTTTTCCCTAAAAGTTCTAGAATCCCTACCTGATTCAGCCACCAACATAGAGGTGAGAACTCGCGAATCCGCATATCTCCTATATTTCCGATCCTTTAAAATTCCCACCCTTAACCGCCATCTTTAATTTCTTTCCCAACAGGCCCTAAACCTCCCGCCCCCCCTCCCCTCCCCTGGCACTCCTCCCTCAAACCCTCTAAGTCTGACGTGAAGAAGGCCTCGGAGTAGGCCGGAAGCTTAAATCATCTACAGTGTGAGTGTCCTTTTACGCGTTATCTGATTTATTCTGTGTTCTATTGTGCCGTACAAAAGTTATATATATATATATATATATATATATATATATATATATATATATATATATATATATATATATATATATATATATATATATATATATATATACACACTTGGAAAAGACACTCTCCGGCGACGCACAAACACACAAACACTAACACAAAAAACACCACAAACATAGAAACATAAAAGAAGGACACTTACATTGGATATTTACGTTTCGACGGCACGGCCGTCGTCATCAGAATCGGGAAGAAATATTACTTCGCACACAGAAATAGATATAAGGAAAGGGGATAGGTAAACACAAAAAAGACAAACACAGGATATGTGGGGAAGTCGAATTCGAGCAGATCACAAATAGAAAAATAATTTCCTTGTTCGGCATACAAGGAAATAATTTTACATTTGTGATCTGCTCAAATTCGATTTCCCCACATATCCTGTGTTTGTCTTTTATATGTTTACCTATCCCCTTTCCTTCTATCTATTTCTGTGTGCGAAGTAATATTTCTTCCCCGTATGGCGGGTTTTCGTGTTTGAATTATATATATATACACACACACACACACACACACACACACATATATATATATATATATATATATATATATATATATATATATACATTATATATATATATAATGTATATATATATTATTATTAGGTAATCTACCGGTTAAGGTAGGTTTTTGGATGTACACAACTATGAAATAAATATTTTGTAACTCCAAACAAAACCCAATCCAGCAACCTAAACTACATCAGGTCCCTCTTCATCTCTGTGTACTTCTTTCCTCCCTTCATCCCGTCCAACATCCCTATCCTGTTCCTACCCTTTCCTCGCTTGCCCCACATTCTCCCTTCTATTACCTTCTTCAACATTCCACTACCGCTCAATACGCCTTTAATCCATTTTTCCTGCCTCCATAGGATTTCTCTCAACAAACCCCTGTCCTCACCTACCATCTCCAGTATTTCCTCATTTGTTTTCCCCTCCGTTCATTTCACCTTCTCCATTCTTCTCCACACCCACATTTCAAAAGCCTCCTAACTACGTCTATCCTCCTGCTTCAGTGACCACGTTTCCGCACCATATATAGCTTCACTCCATATCAGAGTTTTTACGAGTCTTGTCTTAACATCTCTACTCAACGTCCCCTTCATCAACTCCCTCCTCCTTGAGAAAGCCTCCTTGCCTAGCGCAATTCTTATCCTTACGTCCCTACCACTTTGACCGTATTGGTCCAAAACACTTCCGAGATATGTAAACTGTTCTACCTGCTCTATTTTTTCCCCGCCTATTTTATTATTTAGCTTAGCCTTTTTCTTTCTGGAAAATCGCATAACCTTTGTTTTATTAATATTGATTCTCATCCCATATTTATCGCACTGAACTTCCAATTCACTCAGCAATGCTTGCAACCCCTTGGCTGGCTGATCAACTAATGCTTGGTCATCAGCAAACCTAACCGATTTTACGAATTCCCCTCCGACTTTCATTTCTACCTCCAGTTCTTCCCTTGCCTCTTTAATCATTTCCTCTACATATACATTGAGCAGTGCCGGTGACAATCGGTAACCCTGCCTTACACCTCTTACTAACACTGCCCATCCGGAATCTCCGTTCCCCACTCGCACCTGCGCAGTCTGAGACATGTACAGGTTGCGGATCAGTCTCCTGTCCCTCCAATCCATTCCTATTTTCTGCAATACACGCTTTAATTTTTTCCAATTCACTATATCAAACGTTTTTTCGAAATCTACAAAACAGGCAAAAACGCATCCAGCATTTTCTCTACAGCCTGCTGATACTCCTTCCTCGTTAATCCATTTACTGCTTCTAAATTCCATTTCCTAACCCGCCGCCCTTGCCTTATCTTCTTGAATTCTATGGTGATTTATCGGGAGATATCTGGGGATGAGGTTCGTTTAATTCTAGCTCAGGATCAACATTGCATAAATAAATAGTGTTCTAAATTGTGATTGTCATGAAACCTTAACAAATATTCAGTGGTAAAATTCTTTAAAAAAACAATGGGATTTTTTTACAAATTAGTAGAAGTTGACCTAGAAGTAGTTGATATGGTAAAATACCTAGGTGGTTCAATTCCTAAAGACTTAACTTGGGGACCCACGTAAAAGTCTGCGGGCAAGCACATTAAAAATTGGGTTTTTTTTGGCCGTATTGTTGGCAGAAGTGACTCAGAAGTGAAGCTTATTACCACGCTCTTTTAAGGCCTCATTTGGAATATACATTTGGCGTATGGGATCCGAGTGAAAAATATCTCATTCGGGAAATTTAGAAGGTTCAAAGCCGGGCACCCCGTTTCGTTAAAAACTCTTACGATAAAAAGAAAGACATAACTGGAATAATTCTGAAATTGGGAATCATTAGAAGGAATACGATTCAATACTAGGTTGAACTTACTAAATAAATCCAAATCCGATTGTTTAATTGTTGTAATTCGATTTTTATTTCAATTGGCATCATCAAAAGAATAATCATAAATTTAATGCTTCATTAAACTTACTAAATAAATTCAGAGCCACATGTTTCAGCTCAGAGATCTCGCAAATTATTCGCACTCTAACATTCAATGGCCGCTTAGATCATAAATATAAAAATCGGGAAATAGATAAATATAGATGCAAGAATGACTAGACTCAAAGACTCCTCTTCCCACGGACAATACAGGATAGTAAATGGAGAGTTAGAGATAGCGTAAATCTCACTTGTTACCCACAGTGTCTAGGGAATAATTAGTTCTACCAAAATGCAAGTATTTTCAATGATCTCGTCAAATCCCATCTCGCATGACCGCATAAGACTGATATTTAATTAATGTAGAGCTCGTTAGAGTATTGCTAGATCAAATATGAGGCTGTGGCGTGGAAAAACGTATGTTGGTGTCTACAGAAAGTAAACATTCAAGAGTTTCGATAATTATTGTACCATCAAATAAAGTCATAATTTTGTCAATACTTTGGAAATCTCAGTTATAATGCCACCCCAGAATAATTCTAATACCGATAGCAGCTTTTATCTCTAAGTTTTGATAATATATGTCAAATATAAGGGGGTTGGCAATCCAAAAGCCATGTTTTCAGTTAACAACTTAATTCATTGCTACTTTAGCATGTTTGTACAGTGATTAAAACTAATGCTATGCGTCGGAGTAAAAGGAAAATTATTTAACAGCTGCAAAAATAAAACAATTTGAAGAATAAACTGTAGTGTTAAGATTAATCTGTGCTCGGAAAATGTTACTTTAAAAATATTACTTACATATAGAAAGGTCAATAGCTAAGTTTTTGTGAAAATAGGAGAGTTGTTACAAATACGTACACCTTTTTAATGTCTTCACGGTAGAGGATAAAGCAGTGGCTGGAAAATATCCAAGAACCCTTGATGAATTTTATTTTTCATTCCAATATTCTGGGAAAGGAGTGTGAATATGATATGGACAAAGTGCCATGGGTTGGTAAATTCGACTTACTTCTTTCCTAAGGTAAAAAATTCAAAACAAGTAAAATGACAAGAGCAATAGATATTTATTAACTTGAAACCTTTGGAAATCAAACCGTTGGAAAGCATTGACTATGGTAAAAAAATTATTAAATATTAATTTGATTCTGTACATTACCAGTGTAAACTTCGTTTTCCTTTTAATGGCTTGCATTTCTATCGTCAGTTAGACAGGGATAAATGGTAAAAATGTTTTCGCAATACGGTTTTGAATTTGGCCTGCATTAAGGATTTTGTGTTGCGGAATGGCAATGTTGGCAACTAATGGAGCCATGCTATCAGACCAGAATAAATAACCTAAACTATCAAGTTCCCAAAGCCAAGTTACCCATCTAAATTTATATCTCATAGGTTTTTTGTATATTTGTAAAAAACATTTATACTCCATCACCAATAATTATTTATATGGACATGCGATATCATTAGTACGTCCGTTTTTCCTTTATTTCAAAAAACCTACAGTAAATAATCAATATAAAAATGGAAGGGAAAGTAAATGCCACGAAATACATTTAATATATATAATATTGCATATTTAATGTATTTCAATGTGTGTGCATTGAATGTATTTTTTATTAGATAATCGACCGGTATGGCATGGATATCGTATGGTTATGGATATATTTGGATGGAAACAACTATCAAATAAATATTTTGTAACTCCAAACAATACCCAATACAGCATCCTACTCTACAGCAATGGAATGAATTGCATGGTATTCAATCAATCTGAAAGAAAATAAACAGTAATCCTCTTAAAGTAGCTTATTATTAATCCCTAAATGCTTCCTACTAACCTTAGTTCTAGCCTAAATGACTATTCTTTTCCTCCCTTTAACTCGCTTTCCCGGCAACCTCCCACCATCAGCAACTTCAACATCCAATTGCCCCTCAGTATATTCTGGGTTCGTTGTCCTTCATTCTACGTTTTTGATCCAACAACCGTTTCTCTCCTCCTGGTATGCCTAAGACTTTATCGTTTGAATTCCTTTCTTTAAATATTATGTTCACCATTCTTAGTAGCGCCATCTGATGAGACTGTTACTGAGATAGCCAACCACTTCCTTATTTCATTAAAATTTTTCTTGCCTACCGGGTTCCCCCTATTCGGCTGTTAATTGTGGTCTCATGTCTCCCTTTTTGCAGCAGCAAGAGAAGGGCGAAGCGGAAGGATCGCTCTTTCTTTCACCAGCTTACAGTTTTCCCTTCAAGATCGAAAAACATCCCTTTGCGCCCTATTTTTTCCAAATCCACTTCTCCATCGCCATCCCCGCAAGGTGAAGGTGGTTAGTTGTCAGTGATACAGATTGCTCTAAGCTATGCATTGTGGCTCATGTGGGGACAAACGACACCCCGGAACGTGGATCTGAAGAGATCTTCCGCTCCTTTAAGGATGCACTTAGAGGTGAAACGGGTCGAGGCGGAATTGAAGGTCCCAATTACATAAACTGTTCGCAGCATTGTGTGAAGTTTTTGCATAAATTGGAAGGTCTCTTTAGCAGTTATGCTGAAAAATTATTTTTATTCATATCGTACTACGCTAGGAGAGATCATGCTAATAAAATTAGAGAGATCAATTGTAGAAAAGATAGATATAAGATGTCATTTTTTCCACGAAAGATAGAAGATCAGAACAACATTCTTCGACTGCGGTACGAGGCACTATTATTCTTGTGTCTATTCACCTCCTACCACACACCTTGGTGGTGGCTTGTAGGATGCATATAAATAAAATAAAAACATAAAATATTCGTAGACTTAAAAAGAAAAGAGCCGAAGTCGATCATATGTTCCAAAATCTAGACGCGGACATAGTTTTGGAAACGGAGAGCTGGTCTACGGAAGATGTTAATGACGGTGAAGTTTTGCCTTTAGGTTACAGTAGATACAGACGAGACAGGGGGAATAGAAACGGAGAGGGAGTATTCATTGCCATTAAAAACACTTCAAATGCTATGTGCAGAAATTTGATGGGCATGTTGTGAGCGTTTGGTGCACACTACAGAGAAATAAGCAGAAAAAATACACGTATGCTCCTTATATAGGTCACCCGACTCCACCTCAGGTGCAATAGAGGCTCTAAGTAAGCAAATAGCGCATTTTATCCTCAAAAAAATGAAAAGCGATATAAAAGCTGGGAGTAATTGATCTTGTTTCAATAGACTAGGATAGGTACGAGGCGTACTCATAAAGTAAGAGCCGTTGGCTTATATTTAAATATTGGCGCTTCAGAACATAATTTTACTCCTGATTGCCATCTACTGATTTATTAAGAAGCTATGGTGGCATTTGTTTTGTTTCAGGAGTCCGTGCATGCAAACAACAATGTCCGCGACAATCGTTGATTCCGCCAGCTGTGAAGTACGTTGTGTCATACGATTCTTGTGTACAAAAGGATTGTCGGCTGCTGAAATTCATCGGGAGTGATGCCTAGTCTATGGACCTACAGTTATGAGTAGATATCACCTAATGCTAAGTCCTATATGACGAATGAGATACAAATATCAGGTTAATAAGCTTAATGATATTAACAAGTTTGGATATCACGTTAGTAAGTTCAGGGCCTTCTCTTTTCCCTATGCAGCCTTTGGATCACAGGAGAATCTGAAACCCTAAAATTCACAAAGATAGTGAGGTGCTGAGATTGTTAATAGGTTTGACCTTGAATAAAACTTGGATTGGTCGCCTAAGCCCAGAGCTCTATAATTTATACGCATATTAAAACGCCAAGGATATCCACAGTTTCATCTAAGTTACTGCCATTGGGAAAAATTTCCTTTTGTTTAAATATGTTGTAAAAATTATGCATAGTAATTCCAATCAAATTCTGGAGTTTATAGAATATGCCTCAGACACTGATATAAAATACTTTTATGCAGGATTGCGCGGCCAAACTTGTGAAATATTATTCGTCGAACAAACAGAACAGAGGATTACTGCGAGGATGGGCAATCACGTCATCCTCCCTTCAGTTGATATATCGGGTCGATGTAGCTGTATATTAAAAATGTTGATAAAAAAGTTCAAAAGCAAAATCCAACGATATGCTACAAACGCATCCAGTGTCTTCAAAAACTAAGGAAATCTCTCCCAAGACAATTACGGGTCTCATTTCATGGGGATTTCTCACCCCAGGGGTCAACCACAGTATACATTGGACGTGTTTTTCGCAATTGGCTTCTCGAGACGTAAGCAATAATTCATCGCCCTCCTTCCAAATCGAGGCGTAAGGGAGACAAGGGGGACGGAATGAAGAGACCGGTGCGGGAGGACCCAGTGGCCCTGTGAGGCGGGTAGATTGAGAGAAACCGGGAGGAAGAGGGTTGGGGGTGATGGGGAGGGAGGATGGGGCGGAGTGTGGAAATTTCTTTCTGGAGCAATAGATTGTCCGCGCCACCTCCAAATCCACTCCCGCCCCCCAAACACACCCACACATGAATTCCTTCCACCCAAATCTCCTCTATCCCCACCCTTATCCTTCCAACATCCACCTCCACCCTCTCCAAGCCAACCCCATTCCTCACAACCCCCACAAACTAACCCTCCCCCTCTACTTCCACCGCCAGAGCTTTTGTCTCGGAATCGCAAAGTTCCGAAACCTGAAGGCGAGTAGAGCGGGGCAAAGGATCCTGCTCCCCCCCCCCACTCGCCCCCCCGGAGTTTACCAAGGGGAGGGATGGGGTGGGCCGAGCGACAGCATCGGGGGCGGGGAGAGGCGCGGGGAGGATCTTGAGGGCCAGGATGGACGCGGAAGGGAATTGGGGGAGCGGGAGAGGGATGCGTGGCTAGGGGCGGCGAAGACGTATGCGCTCGGCCTGGGGGAGGGGTGGGGGGTCCGGATGTATTGGACCTGAGAGGGACTCGAGGGGTGTGGACGGGTATCGCGGCGGAGAAAGCCGGGATAGGGTTGGAAGGGAGGGGAAAAGGAATGGGTAGGGTGTCCGGAGTGGGCGAGGAGAAGGTGGGTGATGAGGGTACGGTGTGGGCACTCCCTCTCCATTGTCGCTCTATAAAGGGTTCACGAGGAAAGAACGATGGGGGTTTTGCTGTGGACGGGAAGGAGGAAGACGGCTGGAGAAGGGTGGGTGGAGGAGGGGGGGAGGGTTCCGAGAGGGGAAAGGAGAGAGATAAGTTGCTGCCAATCCCTTCCCGAGAAGTTTATTCTCCGGGAAAGTTCAAACGCACAATAAGGACCTGGGGAAATCGCGGGCCAAAAGTTTTGTCACGCCGACACACTTGAAAACAGCGCTATATATGCTTGTGAGAAAATGTTGAATGCGTTCAAGGTGAAAGTGGAGTCAGGTCGACTTTTATTCATCTCCTTTTTTCCCGTGATGTTGTACACTTACTTGCACGCGTGTGTACATACAAGGTGGGTTAAAAATATAACGAGAATTTTAATTTTTCCGACAACAATATTTTTTTATTCTTATACAGGGATGTTTTTACCTTCAAATTACTCCCCATTGGAGATTATGCACTTTTACCAACCCTTTCTCCAATCCCCGAAACACTTCTCAAACTCAATCATTGATATAGCCTTTAGTTCTTTCAGCGATGCGCTTGTAATGTCATCTACGGCTGTAAAACGACGGCAGTTCAAGGTACTCTTAATTTTTGGAAATATAAAAATGTCACACGGAGCCATAACTGGCGAATATGGAGGCTGAGGCATCGTTACAGTATTGTTTTTGGCCAGGAATTCAGGAACAAGCAATGAAGTGTGAGCTGGTGCATTATCGTGGTGGAAAAGCCATGAATTGTTTTTCCACAGATCCGGGGTTTTCTTTGGGATTGGTTCACGCAAATGGCGTTGAACACTAAGGTACTACATCTTATTGACCGTTTGACCTGGTGGCAGGAATTCATGATACACTATGCCATTAAAATTGAAGAACACAGTGAGCATAACCTTCACGTTTGAACGCACTTGTCCAGTTTTTTTCGGTCTTTGCGAGGTAGAATGCCTCCATTAGGGTAATTCAGCCTTATTATCAACCTCAAATCCATAAACCCATGTTTCGTCACCTGTTATAACACGTTTCAGTAATTCTGCATCGTCGTTTACTTCATTTAGTGACACTATTTAGTGACTCCTGAGCAACTTCTATTCACCGATGAATCCTCTCTAATTGTGATTCGGCGATCGTTCATAACCATTTCTTTCACTTTTTCCACCTTTTTATAGATTGCTAATATGCTGGGGCGTCCAGGGCGTTCGTCATCTTCAAGGTCTTCACGGCCTTCTTGGAAACGCATATATCACTCGTAAACTCTTGATTTACTCATAGCTGACTCCCCATAGGCATTTGTTAACATTTCACACACTTTGTTACACTCTATTTCATTGTTTACCCAAAATTGGATACAAATTCTTTGATCCATTTCTTTTAACAAACGAAAATAACCGATCTCATAAAACATGTCTAACCTTAGTGGCTGTCACATACAAAGTCCACAATGAAAACAGCTGAAAGTTTTATCATATTTCAGGAGCAAGTATACCAACATAGTAAAAAAAGTTTCACAATCGGACTCTCCAAGCCCGCGAAATGAAAAAATTCTCGTTATGTTTTGAACAGACCTCGTGTGTATATATACACATATATATATATATATATATACACTTTTTTGGAAAACTCACAAACGTGTAATGTAAATTCACTGATAGTCATAGCAAACACAGAAACTAAAACAAATAAAAGAGGGACTCACTGGTTCTCGAATTTTCGGTGGTCCAACCACCTTTCTCAAGAGGAAAGAGTGGTTTACTTCAGAGTGGTTAGATAACACGTAAAAGGACATTCTCATTGTAGATTGTTTAAGCTTTCAGCCAACTCCGAGGCCTTCTTAAGGATATATATATATATATATATATATATATATATATATATATATATATATATATATATATACATATATATATACATATATATATATATATATACATATATATATATATATATATATGTGTGTGTGTGTGTGTGTGTGTGTGTGTGTGTGTGTGTGTGATTTCTTCGAAGTAACACGGAAGTGTTGAATAAAAAACTTAGACAGCAACACACAGCACATAAAAAGAACACTTACACGTAATATCCTGATAATTTCGACGGACTCTAACTCCGTCTTCTTCGGAAGATATTACGTGTGAGTGTTCTTTTTATGTGTTCTCGTGCTGTGTGTTGCTGTCTAGCTCTCCGGCGATGCACAAATACACGCACACAATGTACAGAATATTCAAAACACAGAGACACAAAGAAAGGACACTCACTGTATGTAGTCTACGTTTCCACAGCTACGACAGTCTCTACGGCACGATCGTCATTATCAGAATTGTGTTCTTGGGGAAGAAGGGAGATGATACATTCTGGAGAAGGGTGAGGGAAGAGAGTTAATGGATTAATAGGGAATGCACAAGTTGGCGCAGGGGAAAGGTAGGTAGATGTTGGATGAATTCAGTAGGATTGGTTCAGCCCGGGGGTTTTAAAAGACTGGAACACCCAGATATGCGCCATCTCGGGGCTTCTCACCTCTGTGCTACTTGCAGATTTGGGAAGGGGTTCAATTACCGAAACAGAGAAGCAATCATCTAAGGATTGGTTGTGGGAAGCAGTTTGACTACGGATGGGATTATTAAGGAAGGTGGAGGATTTGGTAGAATAGCCTTGGTTATTCATGCGGAGGGAAAGGGTGGTCGTGCACTCACCCCCGTAGAAGACAGGAGAGAAGTTATAAGAGGCCCTATGTACTTGGTCCATAGTATTCAGATTTGCTTGCGTTTTCTCCTCGTCTGCTCTCGCGTTTTTGCCACAGCAGAGATATCATCTGCCAACCGGAGCTTATTGATTCCTTCTCCATTTATCTCGTCTCCTTTGATACCCAATTCTTGTGCTTCTTTAATTGCCTCTTCCAGGTATACGTTGAATATTGCTGGCGAAAGGTTGTATCCTTGTCCTACTCCTTTGGTTATATTAGCTTCTATTATTCTTCCATTTTTCGTTTGCATTGTTGTAACATGAATCTAGTAGAGGTTATGGATAGTTCTTTTGTCGTTGTAGTCCAATCCAAGCGCTTCTAATATCTTGAACATCTTGTTCCAATCGGCGTTTTCGAAGACCTTCTCCAAGTCCATATATATATATACACACACCCACACATAAAAATAATGGTATTGAGATACAAAGTGAGGAACGAGGAAATCAGAGAAAAGGTAAATAAGACAGTTTCTTCTGAAAAACTCTGATTTTTTTATTCGGTGACGCGCATTCCAGGGTGGTGTATTTCGCTACTTCTAAGTACATAAACAATTAGGAATAACATTTTCACGAGGTTATTTCTCAAATGAAATGTGTGAGTGTAAAATCGGCCGCGAAAATGAAACGAACAAAATAAAAACGGCTAATACAATTATTTACTATGTTTCACAATGTGCTTGGACATTCGACCAGTGGAGTAGGAAATAAGATAGGTTGAACATGTGTAAGAATAACTACACCGTAGCGGCAGGCTAACGGAAAGTTAAAACGGTACTGAAGGCAGGTAGGTTAGAAATTATTATACCGATTATGTACAAAGTAAATATATGTATATATATATTATATATTTTTTAAAATAAATTGATATGATCTTTCGAGTTTGGTTGAAATAGACGAGACCTGCAAGTCTCCAGAGCGTTATTGCCGTCGGGATGGAGGGCATTGCGCAGAGCCCTTCCCTCCAGGAGAGCAATAAATGCGGTGGCGCTATTGACTCTCACTGAGGGACCGCTAGAAGTCGGAATGTCAAAAGGAGAGCTGAGACCAAGTGGAGACTGCGTTCAGGCCAAATTCCAAAGCTATGAATGAGGCGCTTGAATTCTTGCGGTGAGTCCTGCGGCCGCGGGCCCGGGTTGCGCCACTCGACTAACAGGATGAGGCGCAGAGAGCGTTGTGGACTGCGGTGGCTGGATGTATGGCGGAGAGAGCACCTGAGAGCATCTCTCTGGGAATTGAGGAGAGGTCAAAGGTTTGGCGATTTCGGTGACGAGAAAGAAAGGACCGTAGCGAAGGGCACGGACGTTGCACGTTCTCCGTACTTGTATTTGCGGGATAAAGTAGCAGCGATTAAGGGCGTACGGGGAGTCTCTAGAATGTGAGCGTGGACGGTATGGTCCAATTCGGTGCCCTTAGTACGAAATACGTGTCTGAAATTTCCATAGAGACACAGTTCGGAAGCGGCTGAGTCCTTATTATGGGAAGAGATCTAGAGCAGAGCACCGACAATTCTGGGCCAGTCTCACAGCTTGACGAGTTAGCAACTGTGACGACGCATCGCGAGCCATTAGGAATTCTCGGTGAGAGGGAAAGTGGTTCTATTCATCATAGAGGGAGACTCCCCGCATGAAGTGCTCACAAGTGTTCCACATCTAATGAAGGGATATCTAGGAAGTGCAAATTTGCTGCGAGCACATTAGTGCAATGTGACTTTTTCGGAATTACGTAATCTGCGCCTTAATTGTCAGGTGACGAAAAACGTGATACAGTTCGCGCTGGGCCTCGGAAAGAAAACGTTATTCGTTCTCTTTTTCACAAACTATTAGTGGAGTAATGAAAAAACTGAATGATTAAGGATATGGTGCTCAAATGAAATTGGATATAAAATAGTCTATTTCAAAAGCTGCGTGTTTTTGAACGCATTAGCCATGCGTTCAAAAACACGCAGCCTGTACCTTTCCTTAATCTATTGACAGAGATTGTGACTCTTCATGAAAACAGAAAAGTGGTTATACTCTCGGATGGTGATGGAGAAAAATTGGAGGCGCGCAACAATCCGTTTTTTGACTTATAGAGCGTTGCCCATTTAACCGATCAACCCCTGATTCGTCGTTCTTTGATTTGGAATATACCGCAATGAAACCAAAACCACAGTTATCCAGAATCCAGCAGAGTTCCGTTTCATTAGTCAGATTGGAGAGAGCGTATCACATACTAAGCCCAAAGGAATCTAAAATTCCAATATCAGGGTAGTTATTGGGGCCATTTATACGAGGGTCATCCGGAAAGTAGTACCCGTTCGTGAAATAAAGACACAAAAGTAAATATTAACAAACATAAAAAATTTTATTTGAAAGAGGATACTTTAAACTACTTCTCAACATAATCTCCAAGCAAATTAAGGCATTTGTCATAACGTGTGACAAGTTTCTGTATTCCTGCTGCATAGTCCTTCGCCGCCGGCTCATTGAGATACAGGGTCACTCCTTCTTTAAGTTCTTCATCGCTGTCAAATCTTTTTCCTGCCAAAAAGTCTTTAAGCTTTGTAAAGAGATGAAAATCTGAAGGGGCCAAGTCCGGGCTATACGGTGGATGGTCGAAAGTTTCCCATTTGAATTGCTGCAAAAGTTTTTGTGTTATCCCAGCTGCATGAGGCCTGGCATTGTCATGAACGAGAATGACACCAGTAGACAATAGACCTCGCCGCCGATTTTGTATTGCCCGCCGTAATTTCTTTAATGTTTCACAATACGCATTGGCATTAATAGTATCTCCACGGGCAATAAAATCAATAAGCAATACACCTCGTCGATCCCAGAAAATGGTTGCCATGAGTTTCCTGGTGGACAGAACTGTCTTGAATTTTTTTGGTTTGTTTGGTGAATGAGCATGATGCCACTCCATTGACTGTCGTTTACTCTCAGGTGATGCATAACAAACCCATGTTTCGTCACCAGTAATTATGCGAGTCAAGAAAGAGTCTCCTTCATCAGAATAACGTCCCAAAAACGTCAGTGCTGCAGCCATACGCTTGGTTTTGTGCTCATCTGTAAGCATGCGAGGGACCCATCTTGCACAAATTTTTGCATAATGCAGATGGTGTTTAACAATTTCATGAACAATTGTTTGAGAAACATTGCGAAAATGCTCACAGATGTCATCAATTGTGACGCGCCGATCGTTCCTCACGAATTCGTCAACTGAGCTCACCAGTTGGTCTGTAATGACAGACGGTCTCCCCGAACGCTCATCGTCGTGTGTGTTCCCCCTCCCCATGTTGAAGTTGCGACACCACCGCCGAACAGACGACTCGTCCATTACATTGTCTCCATACACCTCCTTTAATTGGCGATGAATATCACATGGGCGAACGTTTCTTGCATTGAGGAATTTAATCACTGCCCTCACTTCACAATTGGCGGCGTTCTCAATTTTTTTAAACATTGTAAACAATCACAGAAACAACACAGGCAATGCTAGCGTCACGCAACTTGGCTCAGAGAAGGCAGACAAGCCACTGAAGCTATCTGACCTCGTCCAGCGGCTACTCGCGTCGTCAGCACTTCATGCGGCACGAACGGGTACTACTTTCCGGATGACCCTCGTATCTTCCCTGTGCCGCTTACGGCTTACCAGGAACATCTGGTATCAGAAAAAGCACAGAAATTGGGCCATTGAAGGTGCTCAGAAGTGTTCCGAAAAATCAACCCCGAGCCCTCAGGTCAGTCTCTCTCCGGTCAAACTCTCTACCTCTTGAATACAGAGTCCTTATCGTCACAATGAGTTATCTGAAATAAGAGGTACTTAAAATGGTGTTGATGAATTTTACATTGTACCACTGGCATTGTCCAGAATGTTAATACGTTCTGAAATAAAATATGAACCTAGTGACAAGACAATGTTTTATTATATTCACCTAAAAGTACAATCAAACTATTTTCCTACATAATTTCCATTCAAATTGAGGCATTATTTGTAGCGATACACATGCTTTTCAATTCCGTCTCTAAAGCCTTCTGCCGCCGCCGTAGACCAATCACTGCGACTCTCGTCGCGAACACTGTTGCTGTGGCATTATAAAACTGAATGTACCACTGCCACACTCAACCTTTACTCGTTATCCCGTCTCTGTATAATGCACAAAGTTACCTATGAGTTTCAATTGGCCTGTGGTTTTTTGCCAGTAAAAACCTAACCACAGATCGGACTTCACAACTCGCGGGATTTTCTATTGCAGCGCACATTTTAACAGTTCGCAATGTGAGCAAAGTAGAAAAACCAGTCTGCGCACTATCACAGCAAGAAGCGTTCTGAGTGTAGGGGTATTTAAACACCATGCTAGTAGCACCTTACCCACTCATCGCTAAGCCAAAAAGTATGTTACTTTCTGCACATGTTTCGTATTCTCTTGTGAACATCTGCTAAGGGCACATAAATATTTTGAAGTGCGAAATAGCGCCAAGCAATATGTCCCCTATTAGGGCAACCTCCTAGGAGATTACCGAAGCACTAACGGGTGGAATGGCAACACAACGTAGAGGAGATATGTAAACAAAAAAGGTCGATACCGTAAACGTGATTGGAACTAAGTGATATGAAAAAACAAGAAGTAAAAAAATGGTTAAAAACATAACAAGTAAGGGGAGAAATAGGGAACACACACTAGGTCACTTGGATGTGTTTGAGAAACAGTGACCTACGTATACCTCAATCACACGAAAAAGGCCAAATAAATAATAAATAATTACACAATCTTACAACCACTCGATCACTAGGGTGTTCTAAGAAATAACAGTCACTCTCGTGAATCACATTCAGACACACACTCAGGGTTTGCATCCCTCCTCTGTCAGTGGCCCGTCAATCAAACTTGGGTGTTTTAGACCTTTGTGAATTTCACACAGTCAGTTAGGGTTTACAAGGATCCCTCATATGCCATTCACCCGTCAATCACACAGAAAAAATAAAACGAAAAATAAGGGACTTCCGTAAACACGTAATCACTCAGGTGCATCGGAACTTTGTGAATCGCACACTCACTCATTCAGGGTTTACAAGGATTACTCTTATCTCAATCACACAAACAAAAAATAAGGAACTAAAGTCGGGGATAGGTAAGTGCTTAGAGAAACCATGACACCAGGTGTTTCGCCTGCAAAGCAGGCATTCTTGCCGGCATTCATTCTTCACCATTCATCTCTGAAGAGGCCTACATACACCCCTTGGGTGACAGCGGAAGAACACGGCAGGAACGGACGGCAAATGACAGAAGTACGAGTCGCAAAGGGAGAGAAAGATGGGGTGGTGCAAAGGAATCGGAGTTAGAGAAGAGGGACGAGTGGGCGGGGGATCCCTTAGGGGGGACCGAGAGGGAAGGAGCGTAGGGACTGGAAGAGTGAGGTCTGCGGCTGTGGTGCAGTCCCAGCCCCCCCAGTTGAATTGGTACCCCCGAAAGGTGGTTGTTCAATTCATAGGAGTGTGGCAGTCACTGTTATAGCGTACACGATATTCTAACACTTTGTGTGACAATGTTGAGCAAGAATTAGACTCGTGGAGGAGAAACGCGACAAATATCTTATTGAGAAACAATGAAGAATTTATATCATTGTGCCACTCACCGTGTCTGCCAAATATCAAAAGAAACCATGCATTGAAAAAAAACCTAAAGTAGAAAAGCTGATTTCAAAAATGAACTCTGAATCAACAAAGGACAAGGAAAAACGGACTGTGGACACTATCGTAATCAAGATGTCTTTGTAAGAGACTTAACAAAAAATTGATATGAAGGTGTATATCCTCTCAATCCTACGTTTTAAATTCCTGAATCAAATTATGCATACGGTATTTTATTTTTCTTAATGGTACGCGTATTTAAACATTAAACACATTTAGAAAAAAGGACATTATTTCAGTCCTTAGCGAGGAAGGTCACCTGGTCGGAGGTGGTCGTATGTGTTTCCTTAGTGTATCCCTGTCAACTGGCTCTCAGCTGATATTTTTATTTAAATCCGTATTTATTGCTAATTTATTGGATTGGATGAACTAAATGTATCTTTGTTTTATAATGATATGTTCTAAGAGTGATGTTTAAATATATTGAGCTCATAATGAGTACATGTCTACTACTTAGCTTATATTCCTTTAAGAACTTATCATTAATAAAGTCCTAAAGCACACCCTTCATGGCAGGAAGGGAGAGTTTGCAGAAAATATATGTACATTATATGTTGTATGTCCATGTGGTATTGGGCATTTGCCGTCTTACTTTTAAAATTCCAGCTTGCACTTAGTTGGATAAACATGTACCAAATTGTAAGCTGAAATTTTTCGTTAGTTGATAGTTGATTTGTTTGCATGCGTGTAAGTTGTAAGGGTTTATGCATGAATGCATACGTCACTGTGAGTATAGATTTGCATGGATGTGTTGATTTTGCATGGGGTTTTGTCCCTTTTACGGGTGGTGACCTAACACCCCCGCCACACACCCTTTTGGCGGCTTTCAGGGTATTGTGTAGCTAGAGATGAGTAGTAGTGAGTACCAAAAGCCTGGAAAATAGCCAAAATTACTCCCATATTTAATAAAGGCGACAGAGAGTATCCAAGCAATTACCATTCAATCTCTCCCACATCCATCTCATGCAACATTTTAGAGCACATTATTCTAAAATCAATCAAGAAATATCTCGATTTTCAGAATTTACTTGCAATACACCAACACCGTTTCCGAAAGGGTAGATCTTTCGAGACCCAACTGGCACTTTTTATTCATGATATTTTGGTCTCAGGAGAAAATAAAGTTCAGATCGATGCTATATTTCTAGATTTTAGAAATTCATTCGACAAAGTCCCTCAAGAAAAGTGGCTCAAAAATTTGGGAAGCTGAGGGATTGATAAAAGTTTAATAGATTGGATTAAAAACTTTTGTAATCTTTGTAACTTTTGTAAACTGTGATTTCTAGTCATGACTATAGCAAACCATTAGCTTAATGCAATTCAAAAGTGGCGCGAGACATGGGAGCTAGAACTAATTTTAAATAAATGTGATTCGATAACTTTTTGGCAGAAAAGTATTTCAGTAGAAAACACACTAAGAACCGAACCAAAATTACACGTGTGGAATCGGTAAAATACTTGACTGTAATGATATTACGGATATTTCCTGAGGAAATACATTCATGAAATTTGCTGAATAACTAATAAAAAGTTATTCATAAAAAGATTACATGGGAATTTTTAAGAAAAGGTCAAGGAACTTTGTTATTTCACGTTAGTTAGCCCCAACTTGAGTATGCTATAAATTTATGGGTCCTCATGAAGTAGGTTTAATTTTGGATCTAGATCGAGTGCAGAATAGAGCAGCTAGGTTTGTGAAAATTTGTTATAAACAAGGTGCCACGACACTATTTAAAGCATTAGGATGGAAGTCACTAGTTGACGGTAGGCTTATATACAGGTTTAATTTATCGATTTAACTTGAGGCAGATAACTTATCTGACGATGTTAAGGTCATATCACAGGCCTCAACTTACTATGGTAGTTCATATCACCTACGTAAAATCAGAGAGATTGATCGTATGGATTTGGACGGATAGATTTAATTGATATTAATTTAATTAAAACCTTTTTTCCTCGATCTATTAGAGATCATACTATATATCACAGTGACAGTGTAGGATATAACTGGAATTGGTACTTAACATTCTTGTACATATGTTTCTTCCTGCATTTTTTATTTGTATTTAATAGACCCATATTTTTAACAGTTCTACAACATGATTTCGATGTTCGTATCCTGTAACTAAATATTTTTACATGTAAGTACTTTCTATCGTATGATTAAGATTATTGTGTGCATGAACACACCAATATTTGTGTAAGGGTAACATGATTTGGATTTTTATTTTTTATAGATTTATTCATGATTGAAAAAAAGCACAAACTTTTTGGAAAGCTTTGTATTTACAAGATCCTTAATCTAACAAAGTATTGCCAATTTCTAGAGAGGGTATTTTCTCTTTTTTCTCAAGTATTAATAGAATACAGCTGCTATACGCTCAGATTAAACCTGACCCTGTTTACATACTTCCTTCAACTTAGGTTACGTTGATCAAAGATGTTGAGACAGCAATAATTCTCAACTTACAAATTGTTTCATATTTTTAAGCTTTTTCATATTCGATTTTCCTGTCGTCTTCAATTGGCATCATCCAACAAATAATCTTAAATTTAATGCTTCATTAAACTTACTAAATAAATTCAGAGCCACATGTTTCAGCTCAGAGGTCTCGCAAATTATTCGCACTCTAACATACAACGGTCCCTTAGATCATGAATATAAAAATCGGGAAATAGATAAATATAGATGCAAGAATGAGTAGAATCAAGGACTCTTCTTCTCACGGACAATACCGGATAGTAACTGCAGGGTTAGCTATAGAAAAAATCTCACTTGCCATCCAGAGTGTCTAGGGAATAATTAGTTGTAACAGAATGCATTCAATGACACCGTGTCAAATCCCATCCCGCCTGACCGCATAGGACTGCCATTTAACAAATGCTGTGCTCGTCACAGTATTGCTAGATCTTCTTTGTTGTGTTAAAGCTTTTCCTTCTATCCCTCATCTCTCTCTGCATGGGGGGGGGCGCTTCCGCTATCTGCAGAGGTGTGTCACATTTCCCACCTGTGTCTTTGGGGGCGGAGACCATGAGTTGCATGCCCCTTTAATGGCAGAATTTCTCACTCTTCAATTCTGCATGTCCTGTCTTGTTATGGTGAAAGCCTGTCGTAGAAATAGTTACAGTTCATTTTTATTCCGTTTCTTCGTATAGCAAATAAATTATTTATTAGGTGAATTAACACTCCCGTTGAATTAAGTCCTCTTCTAGCATGTATACAAACTTGTAGGTTTTTTGATATATTTTTGCTGAATGTTATTCCCTTTTCCCTTCCTCCTCCATATCCTCACTTATCACTCACCCTGCACATCTGGTTCTTGCAGCCTCTGCCACGTACCTTTTTGGTAGATCACCGGGTATTTACGTCGAAGTCGAAATTAATGATGAATATGAATAGCGGATCTTCGAACATGAAATAACATGACTAACGCATGTAGATAAGGAGGGGTAAGTGGAATTATTTTTTCCCTTATTTCATATTGTAACCCCGCGATCAGGGGTGGTTTATTTACAACATTCAGCCTTTATCATTGCCATGTCTGTCAGTCCTGCCTAAGACAACATTATGTTCCCTATTAGTCTTCCATTGATCCACCAACCCCTAAATGTTTAGAACTTGGGAGAACAAAGCAAAATTGAATTTGGCAAGGAAAAAGTTGGGAAGGGAGGCAGGCGGCGCGTGGTGAAGGGGCATGGCGTGGATTAAGAAGACGCGGATGTGAAGGGGTGGCGAGTTGTCGGAGGGCGGCGCCTTGGGGGAGGGGGGCGAGGATGAGCTGGCCTCTTTCACTTGCGGTTCTCTCCAGATTAGGGTCCCGGGGTGCGGTGCGGCAGGCGGGGAGACGAGGGAAGGGACCACTGCCACTTCCAGGGAGTGGGCCCAAGAGAGGCGACTGAGGTGAGAGCGAGGGAGGAGAGGGCGCGAGCAGGTTGCGGGCTGCTTCTGTAAGGTCAATGATATGAAGGCCTTCGGATTGAACTCTTCCTTCTCCATTATACCTCTATTTCTCTCTCTTTTAACTCCCTGTTACTTGGAACGCTGCTCAGGGACAAACGCGAGCGTCCATAAATGCAGCCGACGCCCTCTCTTACTCCATCCACCTCGTGGGATTGCGGCGGAGCGAAAGAAAGGAGGCCTTCCCAGGGGGGAGGGGAACTGAGTTGCACGGCGTCCTCACGTGTTCTCTCGATGAGCTTGGAAGAAGAAGAGGAAATCTTTCTCCGGAAGTAGTATAATATGAAAGGCTTGGAGGAAGAAAGGTTTCGGTTCATGAATTTCCTCTGTACACCTAAACAATCTATTGCCCTAGAGGACGGCATTCATTTAGGAAACAATACATTCTAGCTCATTTAAATGGTTGTTGCGGTGGGTCCCTGAGTATGATAATCTAAAATATGTCCGAGTCTCATACGGACCAAACGATGGCTAATAGCCATAAAATCAATGTTTTTATTTCGTATATTCTCTGTGATCCTTTCTATAAAACCTGGCAAACGGCTAAAGTAAATTAATTTGAATATAGATTTAGAGAATGGGACCATAAAAACATAGGGAAGAAACTTAAGGATAGCAGGGAAGGTAGAAGGGAAAGTATGCCATTCACAAAAAAGTTTCCCTACCCTGGATATGACACAAGAACCTAAGGCTGTCCGAGTGGTCTCTACTCAGTGAGTTATTGAGGAAATATAGGTATCACCGTAATTCACGGAAGGTTTATGCGTACAACCAAGTGCCCTGATTCCACCGACAGATGGCTCTCGGGACCTGTTTCCCCCAGCTCCAGCAAAAAGTGGTCAAATATAGGGTAAGGCGAAATTGAGCAGATCACAAGTATAAAAACGTTTCCTTGACCGGGAGTCGAACTACGGATCTTCAACTTACCGGGGCCGACGCTCAAACCCATCGAGGAAATCATACTAAAATCTGCGGGAGGATTATGCAACCAAGTAAACTTAATCCTTAGCTAGGAGATGACGTTGGGGATCTGTTTGACCCACACCAAAAGACCACATTACAACGAAAAATCACCGTTGAGAAACGTTCGCTGAATGCGCGGAGCAAGGAGATGCGGGGCGTGGCCTTCCTGCTCGACATATGAAATTCGCCTTCCCGCAATAAGATTGGATCGGCCCGACAGTACTCGATTGTTGCCTCAAAAATCTTGACCAGAAAGGGTATTTCTCATATTGCAGTTTATTCCGCTCACAGCGCTGGCCACTGCCTGTCCCTTGGTGAATTAATGTTCTTATGTGGGGGCGGTGAGTTTAGCGTGCAGGGGCTGACAGACGCGTAGGGGCGGGATCTACGTGTGGGATTCGTGTGCGGTGCTGGTGGAAGGTGGCGATTAAGACAAAAGAGGAGGTGGAAGAGTCCCGAAAGAGAGAGAGACGCGTGGCCAATCGGAGCGCAGCGCCGTTCTCTCGTAAGGGCGGCAGTCACTTGGACTACGGCGGTGGAGGTGGGCCGAGGGGCACTCCGAAGTCAAGAGAGGGTGCCGGGCGGGGAGAGAGGACCTACCGCAGAACGAAGGACGATTAAGGGGATTTAGAGTAGACAGTAATGAGATACGGAGATAAAAATCTGAAAGCCATGAGAAAATAAATAGGCGTGCGAGTTTTTATACAGTCGTGGGTACAATTCCGTACAACTGCGTGCGAAAGTACTTTCCGAGCGCCGTTGATGCGATCATATTCAGGAGCATTCGCTTTCTTTCTAACCTTATTAGTTTTCAGTTGGCCTTTTATATAGTTAGTTTCACAGTGGAGGGCTAATTGATTATTCCGGGATAGTTTGTGGAAAAGGAAATTACATTTACGAGAGCATTTAGCGATTAGCTAGAGACGTTTAACCTTCCACGGAAAAAATATTCGAGAAAAGGCCATATTAATGAATAAAGTCCCTCAACCTTATCGTTGCATTTTAATAACGATACCGAGGCTGCAATGGAAAGGAGTTACACATTCATATTTCAATCAACATTTGGTTGACTTTATGAAGATTACAACTGACCCCACTCCTGATTTATTTCCTTTTTCATATTTATGTATTCATATTTATGTATTCATATTAATTTTCTAACTCACAAATCCCTTTCTTACTTTCTTACCTTTATTTTTTCACTTTTGACAGCATGAATCAAAGATTGTTTTGGCATTAAGGCTTTGTCCCGCTTTAGTTACTACATCGTGTAGGATATGAAGAACTGTCACATCGACAGTGCTTGCCGCGAGAAATTCTCAAGATTTGATCAAAATAGAAATATGATCAATAAATCTCTTCCATTTCGTCACAGCACAATTAAATAATTAGATTGTTTAGTGCCTGAATTCACTCTTTTAATACGCAATTATGACTGCCCTAGATTTTAATCTCTAAAACAATACCTTTCAATATTGCTTAAAGTATTTATACTCGCATAAGATCAACATGATCTATAAGACCTATACAGCACTGATGACTTAAATACTATTTCCGTGGCATTGAACTTTGCTCAAATTAGCCTGTATTTTCTACATCAAGAAACTGCCGTTTCTTATGTTACCGGCGTATTATTTAAATGTGCTGATGATATGAAACATTATAAATATTTCCGAAATGACATTATCGATAAATAAAAGCTTCCATATCTGAGAACATTAATTCAGTTTATGAAGCAAATCTTCATCTGCTACTCGCAGTATCTGAAAAAATAAGAAATACAGTGAAAATAGTATAAAGGCTACGATGGAGTACGATTATTATTACATTATATTGACATTGAGCAACATAATCTTAAGTAAGACATATACATCGCCACGCATCACGCCTCGTCCGGGCAAACGTTAGTTGACTGCGATCGGTTGACTCATTTCAATCGCACGAGGACTTTTCGTCACGCAGGAAATGTCCATCAATTAATTGTAAAGCTCTTCAGTCGCGTGGAAGACGTATTTCTTTACGGCGATGTCCCTCGATGCTTGCCGTTTGACGCTGACCTAGATTGTTTTCGCCATCCCTCTGGTTCCTCCCTATCCACTCAGAACCCCCCTTTCCTTACCCCTCCAACCCTCCTCCGCACAGCCGCATTAACGAGATCGCTGTCTCACGTCACTTCCTCTGCGCAATCTTCATTGCATGCACATTCTCCATCCACACGCCGTTATTTTTTCTCCTTCTTCCTACAGCACGGGGTTTTTCTCATGTTTCCACTTGCCATTTCCCCCAGACTCATGCTCTTTTTGTTCAACAATTCATTATGAAAACCTCGCAAGCCCGAAGATTACCTAGAGCGTTTTATTTTAAAATACCGTTTTTCTTTTGAAAATTGTGCCCCCGTAAATAGGGTAGTCTTAAATTCATGCCGAAGAATTTTGAATCCCGCTCCACACATATGACAGTTTAATAACACAGTAATGCATACAGCATCATTCAAATTTAATTAGACACAAATGAAAAAATACAATATGTCTTATAATCTAAATATTTGTTTTTGATAAATAGATGAAGAAACAATAAAACATTTTGCGCTTCATATTTTTTTTATTTTCAACACCGATTGCTGATTAATGCAAATGACTTTACTAAATATTTCCCCCATTGAAGCATTTTTTCGTATTAAATGCTACCAATGCCCTATCAAATTGGGGTACAGTCAGTTATAATAATGTATTAATCCATAGCATTTTATCGGCTGAAAATTTGTAATTATTCCAGAAAGAAACTTTTTGAATCTTTTCCCCTATCTTTGTGGAAGTGATACATATTCAATGACATCGCATGGTACATTTCGTCTCTACTTATGAAAAGAGACGTTTCAGGCGTGATATAGAGGAAAATCATGATTCATTAAAATTGGCAATTTTCCACAAAATAAAATTTTAATACGACCGGTTTCGATGTAACTACATCATCTTCAAGTAACAGTCATTCTCAGTGTCTAGTATATATGCTGAAAAGCTAGTAAGGGGAGGTAGTGGAAAATGGGGGGAGAGGGAGAGGAGGTGGAAAGCCGCGTGGGTGACATATGAGTGGGGGAGGAGAAAAAGGTAGGGGGAAGGAGAAAGGGGTGGGGAAGACAAAGCTGTCCGGAGAAACCCTCGTGGCTGGATGGAGGGGGTCTCTCGTTGAAGGTGATCCCTCGGTGCGGCGCCATGCTTCTAGGGCCGTGGAGAACGGGGATGAGATCGGGGTTAAACCCGGTCGTTGACTGGGCGCAAGGTATCAACGCACAAATAAGTGTGTGAAAAGGGGTAAGGATTTGGGATCACTATTATGGTTCCAAGGGGGGAGAGGAAAGCCCTAGCGAGGGTTTAGGGAGGGGTGGAGTAGGGATTTCACTTGCAAATGTCGAAGAGAGGGTGGGGGGTGGGGTGGGAGTTTTCCCGCAGCGTTGAGCCTTCCCATATCGTCCTTGAAGTAAGAGGGTGGGCACACAAGGCTTCCCGCCTTCTTCGGGAAAACATGGTCAGCGGTTGCCCCGGGGAGAGGGGGGTAATCCCATATGGTTAAGGGCAAGGGATCACTAGTCATATGTACGTTTAGGGAAGGTGGTGGAGAGGAGGGGGAGGGTGAAGATAAAAATTGGACTTAGTTGATGAGGTCCAGGTCCTGCGATGTAAGATGCTTTTCCATGGCATCCAGTTTCCTTCCTTTTGTCAGGTAGTGAAGCACTTTGAAATTGAAATTGTAGAAATGGTTGGAATCAAGAAGATGTTTGGCAAATAAAGAATTGGTATGACCTGTGATATAACCTTTCCTGTGTTCACTGATGCGTGTCAAAAAACTCCTGGCTGTCTGGCCAATGTAAGTAGCTCCACACTCACACCGAAATTCATATACACGTGATTTTGATACGCATCATGAAAATGACAGCAGGGATCTACAGAGATCTTGATCCAGGAGTATTTAAACTATTCATTTTTCCTAGCAATCATTGCCAACTTTTCATTTCAAATATCTTTCCTCATTTTTTTGCTTCCAATGTTTTCGATTGCTTCTAGTTGGACACATGATATGCCAATATTTAATTATTCATACTGACGAGATGGATATATTTTAACACAAGATAATATGCGGATAAGCTTTTCATTAGCAAAAATATTTTCCATTAACTAATATCAAACTTAAAGGAGTATTTTTCATGACATGACTTATTATTGCTTAAGGGTTTTTTTACGTTCGTTGACTCGAACCACTTTGATAGTAATTAAGTATTAAAAAATAATTTTTGAGTTCTACTAAACTGAATAAATCCTATTGTAAAGATCAAGATGCAATGCATATAATAAACTAGTAATTGAATAAATCCATTCTTGGTGTGACGTTTCTCGCTCATTCGTGTATTCTGTGAAAAAAATAATGTTAAAAATTATATACATTTAATGAATTGGAATCGGAGACGGACCAGTGGAGGAAATTGGAATATGTATTAAGGAGCGAATGTGGAGTCGCCCCTGGAGTCATACCATTCACTGGAGCAAATATTATGTTGGTCCACCCGCCTTACCTGAAGGATTTCGTTTTCTAATTAACGTTCAAATGTTTATTCATAAATGATTTAGATGATTCTGCTCTCACAATTTTTTCAATATTCTACAAGTCATGGTCTTATTATAACGAAACAGCTCCTGGGTCTCAATGCAAAAGTTGTGTCATGAACTTTTCGTTTGATTCAAGAAATATTGTATTGATCACCACATTTCAATATTTTAGGGATAGTTGAAAGGGATTGGAATAATTAACTAGTGCAAAAACTATTTCCACAAAAAGTAGTCCTAGCCTGGTGGAGTTTATTATTGACAGGCGTATTTTCAGTAGTTCCAGAGGGAAGTATTTTAGAGTGTCTACTTTTCTTGATTTATACATTTTCTTGATAATAAATGTCTGCCTCAAAATTAGTATGATATACGAACAAAAGGAAACTCGTACGCGGATCGTCACGGAACTTCTCGATCATGTGAGTGAGGATGCAATTTTTTAGACAATGCTCCTCCAGACTTTTTTCTTGTACCCCGCCTCAAATCTGTGGCGAAAGGACTTCACCACGGTTCGGTGAAAGCGTTACAACAGATCGTGAGGAGGGAGCTTAGCAGCATTCCGGGGGCCGCCTTCCAGAAGGCGTACGACGCGCGACTGGCAGTGGTTTGTGGACGCACAAGGGTGCTACTTCGAAGACTTTTGAGTTAATGTACCAATTCTGGCAGTAAATATTTTTAATTGACTCAGTCCTTCTACTTTTGGTAGAGACAACGTTTAAATGGCGTTAGCTCCCACGTTAGCAGTAACGTTCAATTATTGGCGGATGACACAGAGATTTCCAGAGACATAAGGACACCGTATCGTACATTGCGATTTACTCTCCTGGGGTTTTAACGAGATATCCAACTGGGGTATTGGAATAAATGGATGTAGCATTAAAATTCATAAAATGTATAGCACTGAAGTATTAGGATAAGATAAAAGAAAAACAATACGTAAAATGTTAAAATATTGGACCGAACTCAGCAGGTGAGAGTAAGGTTAAAAATGGGTTTTTTAAATCAAGTCAACCCTTTCCTGGGGTACGCATATTAGAAGAATACGCGGGTCAGGTTTAAAAAATGTTACATTTCGTTAGACGTGTTGCGAGACATGATAAAGAAAAGGTAAGAGAGAGGTTTGACTTCGCTTTAGTAAATTGGCCACATTTGGCATACACCTGTATGTCAAGTATTTGGAATCAATGGGAGAAAACTTCAATACGGGAGCAAAACATGTTTTTGAGAAAATTTGCCGGATTTGTCAAAAATTCTACGAATAGAAAGTAGTCGTGATGTTTGTGTTGGAGGAATGGAGGTTGGGGGCCCCTTTAGGGTACTCATAATTCTGCCTGCACTGCTGCATTGCCCTAACACCCTTTACTACACCCTCTCGCTGCGGCCTGAGGGATGTATTGCAGATCCACATGCAACTAAGGTGTTGCAAAATTGCTTCCTTGTTTGAGTCAGCATCCGGCCGATTGGTTTAAACCATAAAATGGTTGGCAGAAATTATTAGTAATTTTGATCTTAGTTTTCCACTAATATTTTAAAATCCTTCTCGACTATGACGATGCCGATTGAAGATTGGTTCAGTATGAGCGGTGACAGGCAGGGTTTAAGAGATTCCATAATTAATCGTACCCATCAACGATTGCATGGAGGTAAGGGTAAAAGAAAAATGACTAAAATTATAAACTGATGTATATAGTATGATTAATTGATATGATTAGTTATATGTGAACAAAATTAAACCTAAGTCATTCACTTCCTTTTCATTTTAGAGGATTTCAGTGATAAGTAGCGCAAAAATAAACTACCTGGTAATTTATCATGCGCGCTATTCTAGGTATCCGGAGGTTTGTGCAAATGCAAATATAATTGAATTAAAATGTAGTAAAAAGGAAATCTTCCAACAGCACAATGCATATTTTGTATACACTTTTGTAGGCAATCGCGACGATATGTAGGATACCTATACTCTATGAAAGGGGGACCTCAATCCTAGAGAACGGTTTTTACGACTACCTTATGCCATTTGCGCAGGAGGTAATAGTCCAAATGGTGGGGTATGGAGATGGGGGCGGAAAGAGAGAGAGAGCGGAACCCTTTATGCAAGGCTTGCTTGTTCAAGTATTGAGGGAGGAGTAACGGATTCCAGGGAATGGGAAGCCGTTGCTGCTGGGACTGCTGAAATTCGCAAAAGAGTGGAGAGCGTTTGAAGTCAAGGTGACACATCAATGCGTGCGGGAGACCGTGAGCCAGGGGAAACGGTGGGGAAAGGGGGGTGGGACGAGGGAGGTTTGATAAGAGGGGGCTGGGGAGGGAGGGGGTGCGGCGCCACGTTTGGTCAGTCGGGCGAAGACAACGGACCGTCACTCCACTCGGAGCGATCTGAATCGAGCCCGGCGAAGGAGAGCGGCGGACCGCAAGGGGAGAGGAGTGGGGCGATTGATCCACCCACGCCTTCGCAGATTAAGGAATCCAAATTATTTGGGCGCTTAAAGTATGCTTACAAAAGATAAATTAGAGCTCCGATGATCACCCGTACTTCTCCTGCTTCAATAAATCCTAATGTCTAAATAGATACCTAAACGTAGTGTCCCATCAAGAGCGAAAAATTTATTTGCATACATTTAAATAATATTTCCCTTTTCTGCGGAGAATTTCATGGGTGGAGTACTCTACGAATAACTCAAATCAAGCCTTGGATGTGAGAACACTTCGGCCAGTTATCAGATAAATCGTTCTGAGTAATATCTCTTTGTCACCACCTGTTCTGTGGTAAAATTAAGAGTGTAGAGCCTTTCGGAAAGCATTGTAAAGATTTGTAAAGCATTTCGGAATTAAAGTGAGAAGTGTTAAAGGGCATTACATGCGAAATATCTCATATTCTAATGATCTTCAAGCTTACAACTGCATGCTATGTTAGTTAGAGATATGAGGACAAACGAGGAACCTACGCAATGAAGCGGTTTGGAATTTGACGCCCTGTGCATATGAATGAAAGATCAATAGAACAGTCACCAAGTAAAGGGATCACCGTCAGCAGGTGAAAAAGCAAACAAGGCAGAACAAATAATAGGGAAAAATAGAACAGGAGGAAGCATTCAGAATGGCAGAGGAGGAAAATTTCTTCATGAGCACTATCATGAAAGAAGGTAAGGGATTGGAAACACTTATAGAGGGTAGGGTCGGACGAAGTACATGAAGTGAATGAAAGTACTAGAGAAAATCATGGAATAATATTGAGATTATTTTATGAGCATGGCCAGGAATACAGTAAATCAGTGGGTACAAAGTGCTTTTAGGTATTAAATAGAAAAAATGAATCAGTGCAGTCAACCATTTCCAAATTGAAAGATAAATGAATAGTTTTTATACAGTTAACTTCTAAGGATGTCCAGAGTTAACAGAAACATTTGGAAATATTCTAACAAGTACAACAGGCTGTAAATTGTCAACGAAGACTGCTGAGATAAATAAAACAGTGAAAATTTAAACGACTAAGGATTTTTAGCCATGATGCTCTTGAAAATATTGAGTTAGGTAGCTCGATAACGAGCATGCAACCGGAAAACTCTTAAATGCAGGAGAAAAACACACGCATGAATAGCAGTGATAAAATAAAAAGTAAAAATTGAACCAAGATAAAAAAGAAACCCGTTATAACATCTGTTTTCACAGCAAGTGAATTATTCGCTCCTTGACGTCTCAATAATACAAATACAGCAATATCACGAAAATCGTGTCGGAAGAATGGCAAGAAGGGGACGCGGTTCGTTGGAGTTTTGGGAGGAGAGTGTGTCTACGTGGGCGGCGAGAGGCCTCCGCAGGACATCCCTTCGCCCCTCGCCTCCACAACGCTAATGCCACCGTGAAGTTCTTCTCTCTAACAGATGTAGCGGGATTACTTTTAGAAAGGCCATACCCACGTTATCCTCGGATGTATTAAGCGCGCACAGTGCGCTGCTTTAGGGGGACGGTCTGTGGAAGGTAGTACTGGGGAGGAGGAGAGACGAGGTGGCAGCTGAGAGCGTGTGATGCCTCGGGAAGTATTCGCGAAGAGACGAGTTTGTTGCTTGCGAGTCAAAGTATTAATTGAAGGAAGTATACGCAGCACCCCACCGAGATGCAATCGGGAGCTTCCGTTCATTCCCCCCCTCCCCCAAATGCATTCCCCACTCAATCCTCTCATTACTCTATCTTCCTCATAGACGCTACTTTCGACTCCATTCACTTACTCACCGCGGTGAAAGTGAGGCGAATTGGAAACATAAGAAAAGGAGCGCATAACAAGTGAATGACAAAAGACAGCGAAAAAATTGAGGCATCTCACTCTCTTTTCTATAAAGGACCCAAGTAGACCATGCGAACACCGAGGTTTCCCCCATTCGTACCATCAGCCCCTGCATTTTAGAAGGATTTTTTAGAATTTAGAGTAAACTCTGAAATATGCTGAATTACGTAAAACATGAATAAATATGAAGAAATTACCAGTTAAAAAAAAGTCAAATCACCAGTCTTGAAAAATATTGATTACACTAGAATCAATTCTGAAACTTGCGTCTCCACAAAAATCCATTCATCATTTCTCTTACTTAGCTACTATTTCTGAAAGTTGGTTTTCTTTCTGAATGAGGAATTCAAGGAATTTGTATTGCTTTCCTGGAAATGTATGTAAGCAAATTTTATCGTAAATATGCCTTCTTATTTAGGCTTTTTCGAAATTATATTCTGGGAGACGCTCCCCATAAACTAGAATTCTGTCAACGTGGAAGGGCTTGTCCGATCTGTTAAACTCTGATTATGCGTTGAAAGCTAAGCTGCAAGAATTAACTGCAATTGTTTCTGTTAGGAGTACGAGTACACGTAAAAGTTAGGTAGAAGGGTAGGAGGCAGTAAGAGCACAGAAAAAATAAAGAAGAATGCTAATCCAGTTAGAATGGTGAACACTTGGTTAAAACACAAAATAGGCGTAGTTATGTACGAAAATCGCCCGAGGTTTACCAAATATATTTTAACTAGAATTTATATGGCATAGATAAAAAGGATCGCGAACAATGGGAAATCCCAATAGGGCACTTAATCCATGTGTCAAACGTATATTCATATCATCCCTGGTCAATGCAAGGCTTGTATAAAAAGTATCGGAAACGATTTTTCCTGACATGACTGTAGATGGCAGCGCGTTTGATGCAGGAACGGCGGTAGGTGGACTGATCTTCACCACGTGCCAAGCGTCAGTTTCGTGCAGGCTAGGTCGTTATTTTGGCAGACCCCTGTCGAGTGACTCGGTTCAAGCGGAAAGTATGGCGAACGATTGAACAGCGGTAAACCATTAAAGGTTGCTTTGGACTGGAGAAATCGGGTACGGAGACGCTGGGGTAGTTGTCCAAGTATTCAAGGATTATAAACGTACATGTACATATCACAAACGGCACTTTTTTGTTGGCACAATCTCTTAAAAGATTGCCGAGAGAGTGTCGATGACGAAACCCGCGCTGGACTACTGTTGGCGTCAAGAACTGACGACAACGTTCAACGTGTGGGTATAGTGCTGAATTCAGACCGTCGGTGAAGTGTGCGCATGATCGCAGATCCTATTGGGATTGATAAAAAGATGACAGTGCACACCATTATCAGTGAAAATTTAGTGATGCAAAATATCTGCTCTAAACTCGTCCCAAAGATCTTGACGGATGACTAAGAGCATAGTATGGTGCCAGCTTGCAAAGACCTTTTGCAACGGCATCGCAAATATTCCCCAATCCTCACACAGTCCCGACTTGGCACCAGCAGAATATTTCCTATTCCCAAAGTGAAATCCTCCCTCATAGGACATCACCATAAAAGCCGCGGTCAAATAAGCCTGCATGCGTACCCTTAAGGACCTTCCGGAATCCACCTACTATGGAGTCTTCGAGTCGTGGAAAAGCCGCTGGTATAAGTGTGTCGACGCATAAAAGATGTACTTGAGAGATGAAGAGTTTTGAGAAATTGTAGCATTATCTGGAATAAAGTATTTTTCCGAAATGATTCTCGATACATTTTATACAACCCTTTGTCTTATGGATCGGCACAAATTTACTAACAGTGTGATTAATTCGTACATTTTCTTTGAAGCGGACGTGGACTCATCATATTTTGATATTATTGGATAGTAAATTTAAGGTTCAAGATGATAAAATTAGGATTGAGACAATAAAAATTATACAGGACAAACAAGGGGGTAGAAAGTGGCTGTAAATAAGATAAAGTTCGAGGAAAGAGAGACGACCAGAGCAGAAAAAATATAGGATATTATCAAAATAGGACTTTCGAAAGCCGCAAACAAAACATAGGAATATATTATCGGAAATTAACAAGGAAAACAGGCTACAAGTACGATGGTTAGGAAGATAGACGTGAGAAAAAACAGAGAAATATAAGAAAAGTCTTAGGCAGAAGGCACCACCAAGAGAAAAAAACTGAAAGGGGAACTAAAATGGCGAAAGAAACATAAGTACATCAAAAACAAGCTCGAGAATATGTTTTGTTTACAAAGGAAGGGAGAAATGTGAGAGCTATACAGAAAGGCTATTTTCAACTATAACGAAGTTAAAAAGAAATTTCCGTTCACAGTATTGAGATACTATTGAGAAAATAGTGGATACCAAAACATAATTGAATATTCGTGCAAGTGTTGTCTATCTATCGTTAAAACCTAACAAAATATTTTAAAATTTCCACGACTATTTTCATTGGTTGTTATTACCTGCCTTCATTTTCATCAACTTTTAGTGTTACATTGGAATTATCGAAGCCAGTTTCCACTTTCCACACACCGTCAAGGTTTCCACTTTAATAGAAACTTGAAAACAAGGTGCATTCGAGATTTTTACCTCTCGAAATGTTTTCTAATTACCTATTCCCTACTGAGAATCTAGCTTTTTCTTATCACATAACACCCCGTGCTACTCTATCGCATTCACTAATAAAGGGTTAGTGGGTAAAATGCAGACGTATATGTGTCTCGTAGATTATTGAGAGATGGAAATCACGCTTACAGTATATGGTGACTATCAATGCAAAGATTTGACTAGATATCCCTCTTTCTCCTTCAGTTATCTGACGTTCATTACTTTCTTTGGGATCAACATTTGAGATCAATATAGTAATTGAAATTATTTTCAAAGTGTAACGTGATTGTAGAGTTCTAAAAACCACGTTCATCATCGTAAAATTAAAGAAGGAATACTGTAGTAACTGATCCTGCTCATTTATTGCATACAATCTGAAATCGGTTGCGTCATTGTTTGAAGGCAATCTCAGTATTTAAGTGTAACGCACAAAATTCATTTAATGAAAACGAAATTTTTAAAAGGAAATAATGGTAGCAAATCATTTCCATTTAAACATTTTTTCCCAAACGATATTCTTAAGATCCCCCCACTCCTTATCCCATGAAACTGTCTATAAAGAAACGCCACTCCAACTAATAATAATAATTTCATAATTTACCACGCATAGCTGGAGTTTTAATCTGAAGAATATTCATAAGTTGCAATTTTTCGTCTCACAGAGTTCTCATACAATAATTAAGGCACACCTTAAGCAGGGAACTAAATATTAATAATTTTTCACAGTAAAAAAGTTGAAACGGTGGCGAGGTTGTTATGAGCCCAGAGGAGGAGCTATGTGCCGGTCCCGTATGCCAGCACCCAGGATTAATGAAATTCGGTGCCTCCGTGAAATTTTCTTGATGAACTTTTGGGCTCTTTCCCCCGAAACTATTTCCACCAGAATTTATGTCTTCATAGGAGTGCGCGCCTTCATGGAATTCCTAAAGGATATTTCACTCGAAGCGGAGACCCGCTGGAGCTGTCATCTGAGCAGTTAGTGTAACACAGCGGATCACTTTCCGTTCAATTTACTAAAGCGATCACGGGAGCTCGGTATCAGCGTCGACATCAAATCAGTCTCGCTAATTTAAGTGCCACTTAAATCCCACTCTCTCCGTCGCTTATCAAGGCCCCCCTTGATGTGAAAGGGTGGGAGGGAAGGAGTGCGCGCCCTGAGATGGCAGCGAAAATATTTCGGGCGCAATTAGGCACGCGAGTGCGTAATCCCACCCTCGATTCTCAATCGTTGTGGCAAATTAGAGGAACCTAGAGGCTGGAGGAACCCTCTTGCCCACAAGTGGAACCTCCCCGATTAACCTGGAACCTCCAGGAACTTGAAAGCGTTCCATGAATTCTTCCAGATCAATCATTTTCCGAAAAACCTGATGACTTTCCATTCAAATGATAACCGTATCTCACACAACGCCAATCCCGTATTAGAATTTCTAGACGTAGCCTAAGGTATATAAGACTAGGGTTGAAAATTACTTGAAACTTACCTTCGTTTCATTACATTTTCCAACATTTTCGTCTTTTTAAATTTGCATAGTTGTATTCAAATGTGGCAACTCAAAAATCAAGCGTTCTAATCAATCGAAGTTTGGAATTTTAAAGAACCAATTTTTGTGCATTTTGACAGAATAAGTAACTCATATGATAGCCATGTAAATGACCCTTCAAGACATTTCAGTCAAAAATTTAGATTTACTTATATTTCAAATAAGACATTTGGAAATAAAATTTTAACATAAAAATCCAAAGTTCTGGTAAAAATACAAAGTTTAAATTTCATTCATATTATTGTTTGTTGGCCCTTCTAATATAATATTCAACGATGCTTTACACATGCAAATTTTTGGTGCGGACAGGGGCGGGGACGAGACAGGGCTGCTCGTAGGTGGTTTTTTTGACTTGAAGATGTCTCGCAAGTTTGACGGGCGTAAATGAAACACAGGGACACTGTGAGAATAAAAGTGATGTGGATTGACTATTGTTAATAATTGGGATGATTTCACGGATTATATGTTTAATTTTGTGGGTTCCGGGGAAGAAATTGGTGATAAGGTTATGGCATTTTGGGCGGTATGATTTGGGGAGAGGAGTGTATTGGGAGAATTTTCCTATTGAGCAGTTTTTCAGAGTACCGACATTCTCTTAGAGAGACGTGTATGTATTTCTGTTTGGAGGGGGTCTTGTTGCAGAGACGGAGGCCACGTCAATACATACTGAGAGTGTCCTTCCTTATATATTTCTGTGTGTTAAATATTTTGTATCCGTGTGTTTGTGTGTGTGTGTGCGTCGCTGGTGAGCGTCAAGTTCAAATATATATAAATAAATATAACTTTTGGACGGCACAATAGAACACAGAATAAAACAGATAACACGTAAAAGGACACTCACACTGTAGATGATTGAGTCAGTCTGACCTGAAGAAGGCCTCGGAGTAGGCCGAAAGCTTAAATCATCTACAGTGTGAGTGTCCTTTTACGTGTTATCTGTTTTATTCTGTGTTCTATTGTGCCGTCCAAAAGTTATATTGCTCTCGTGAGTACTTCCGCATCATCTATAAATAAATAAATAAATATATATATATATATATATATATATATATATATATATATATATATATATATATATATATATATATATAACACAGTAATCAACCCGAAGGTCGGTTTTGAGTAGGTGATGGTAGTAATAGTAATGTACCAAGCCCGACGGCATGTGAAAATTCACACAACAGGGTAGGGGGGCCAGTTCCTTTCCCTGTGCCGGTTATGGTTTCCCAGGAAGACCTGGTACCCGAAAAATCAACTAACTTGGGTGGAGCTGCAGGTTCCCAAAGTGCCTTGTCCGGGAATCGAACCCGGGACCCTCCGGTCAGTAGTCCAACGCTCTACCCCCTAGACCACCGCGACCCGCATATATATATATACATATATATATATACATACATATATATATATAATTCATGCGGGTCGCGGTGGTCTAGCGGGTAGAGCGTTGGACTGCTGACCGGAGGGTCCCGGGTTCGATTCCCGGGCAAGGCACTTTGGGCACCTGCAGCTCCACCCAAGCTAGTTGATTTTTCGGGTACCAGATCTTCCTGGGAAACCATAACCGGCACAGGGAAAGGAACTGGCCCCCCTACCCTGATGTGTGAATATTCACACGCCGTATAGGGCTTGGTACATTACTATTACTACCATCACCTACTAAACCGACCTTCGGGTTGATTACTGTGTTTATGGTTATATAATTCATATTTACGGTTGAAATTGGTAAACAATTTTGCCAAAGTGATTGATAAGGACAAATTTATGCATAAAAATAAATAAATATTCATTGATCCGTTTGCTTCAATGGCTTTCAGTTGTTAATCTCGACTCTGATGCACATTAAAAATAAATGAGTACCTACATAAATATTGGAATGCCTACGAATAATTTGAATAATATCTTTTTATATAAAAAGCAAGGAAAATGGAGAGAAAAATAATGGGAGAAGAACAAGGGAGGGGGAAGCAGGGAAGGGAAATGATTAGAAAATATTGTGACGCCAGTAATTATGAATTTTACGATATAACATACCTGTAGCCAAATAAAACCATTTGTCATCTCTGTGTTTCAAAACGTGCCTTTAATTGGAGACAAGCTGATACTAACATTTTGAGCTTTCTAAATAATAGTTAGATTGTGTCCTTCTAATGATATACTATATACTTGTATAAAACCCTACTGTAAGACATCATTGATAGAAAACACGTAACATTTTGAATTGATGGAAGTGATGAACAGATGAAGTGATAAATATTCACATATATTAAGTTTTTTACATATCATTTTGTTTGTAAAGATGAGAGGAAATCAATCGCGTTAACTTTTATGAGAATCAACAATTCTGAAATACTTCTTTTTTTTATCTAAGAGCCCATTTCAGCACTGAGTGGCATATCAAGTGCCAGTTGGGTCTCGCAAGATCTACCCTTTCGGAAACTGTGTTCGTTTTTTGTAAGTAAATTCTCAGATCGATATATTTTATATTTTAACTTTCAATTATGTGCTCTTAAATTAGCATAACAGTGATGTGAGGGAGATGGGTAAGTAATTACTTGGATCTTCTCTATTTCCTTCTTTAAATATGGGAGTGACATTGGCTACTTCCAGTCTTTGGGTGCTTGGTGATCATTTAGAGATTTGTATTGTATATTATTTCCAGGAAGCTATTTCTGAGACTATCGTACCGTAGACACAAGCAGGGATTTGATCAGGACCTGGCAATTTGTTTGGACTGATGTATTTGCGTTAAAGTTTAATTTTGTGAGAAGATATTACAATTTCAGACGTGTTTATGGGAGTGTTTGGGAAAGAAATGAGGGAAATACTGAATACCTTAACTAATTTCTGGACACTTATACAATAACAAGTGAAAATGTTCCAGAAAATGCTGCAAATAATTACGGACATGGTGTCAAAATCTATGCAACAAAATGGATTGGTGCCAAACAAAAAAATATATGGTCATTGCCCTAAGGAATGTCATTGATGGCCTACTTAACAGAGCTGTTCATTTTCTTAAGTAAACATAAAGTAAATACATATATGCCTGGTGTCGGACCCCCGTTTATACTCAAATATTAGTTGGTAAACCCCTGGCCTTGACGTGAATAGAAATTACTCTGCGAAGACAAAAGACCGAAGAACCTGAGGGGAGTTGAACTTTTAATAAGAGAACATAGGATGACAACAATGGAAGAATTGATAATATCGACACAATTAGAAACAGTCGGAATTGAAGTACAAACAAATATCGCGGAAAGAATTGCATATTTATGTTATTTAACCCTCATAAAAAGGCGGTCATAGATGACCTTGACCAATTAATTCCTGATGGAAGACCTGCCACAATTGGGGGAGACTTAAATGAGAAACACCTACCATGGAATTTTCCCAATGTTAATTCTAACGGCAAAATACTTTACGAGTGTGTGGAAGGCAAATCCATGAGCATACAGGTGAACCTCTTCCCGTCCCTCCTTAAAGGTCTTTAACTATCTCAAAACTTGTGATTAGGACAGAACTAAGTCCCCGTAAGCCTCATGAAATGTTTTGTTAGTCTCCTTAAGGCCTTTTTTTTCAGTTTAACACAAAACATAGTAATCGCGTAACGTTGCTCGATCGTTTATTCCATTGTTTTCGTGACCCCTTTGGCGCGCAGAGGTTTACAATAACTGGCGTCCTGCCGCTTCCACAGCTTGGATAGCACTGATACCGGTTTTTCGGCAAAGCTTAGCGTTATTCTCTTGTACTTCAAGAAATTCGATCTCACTCCAACCAATAGGAGCGGCGCGGAAAATTTACTTGCACTACTTTTGTAACGTAACCTGTAATAGCGACAAATAAACCCACGTGGGTAAACGGATGCAGTGTCATAGCTTCTAATCCAGCGGTAAGAAGGAATATGGGGCCACCTGAGAAAACTTTTCTCGTGAGAATTAAGTAGCGATCATCACCAGGAACTTATTCATATCAGAACTGATATATTTAAAATACCGTACCAGCCAAAGATGTATTACTAAAATTTGGCAGAATGGGAAAAATTTAGAAAATCTGCATCGAAAGATCTGACAGAAAAGAAATAGAATTGGTGAGTAGAGACGCCGTGGATGAAATGGGCAATTATGTGGCAGTCTAAATGAGAAAGGGATTAGAGGGAAGGGTCCCAAAGAGGGAAGGAAAACACAAAGGCTAGCTGTCACTCAGCGAAGAAGTTATAATAAAATTACGGGAAAGAATCTACGTGCAACGCATCTACGAACACGTAGCAACGAGGCATTATAAAAACAGGCAATAAGATCCGACCCGGGAGATTAAGAGTGCAATTAAGAGGCAAGGGAGGAGAGATGGTCTGACAAAAAAAAACAATGAACACAAACGACGGATCGATTTGGAAAACAACAAAAAATTAAGTCGTATCCCAAAGACCGACTCTGTCATTGACCCTGAAAATGGAAAATTTTCGGATCCACAAAAAGGAGATCACATGGCATATGTATTAGAAGCCGTTTTCCAAGCTGTCTCTCCAGGTTTGAGAATACCGGATATTTAAATTGATGTCAATATGTGGATGACAGATAGGGAATGGGAGGCACTCCCGAATGGAAAGGGGAGGAACCAAGGTGGACATCAAAGATACTCTGAAGAGTACTGTATTCCACTAAGGAAAGTAACAGGGGTTAATAATATCCCTAATGAAGTAATTAGAATATGTCCTCCTAATGCCATTATTGTCACGGAAGATCAAGCTAATGCCTCGATAAAACTTGTAAACTTCCTTATGTCATGGAAGACAGCCATGGTTTGTTGCATTCCTAAGAAAGGTGGTAATCATGTCAAAGACAATGAAATTAGACCGATATCCCTGCTTTCCAACCTAGGGAGAATTTTAGAAAGATTCATAATTCCCTACTCCCGTGAAATAACATAGAATAGAAATATCCACCCTCTCGAGCTGATTGGATTTAGGAAAGGGTACTCAACGACGCAACAAGTCAATCGCGATTTAAAATATGTAGCGGACTCCTTTAATAAATAAGTGTCGAGGGCATGCATTACTTATACCCTCGTGCCACGCATCCGTCGAACAAGGGGCGTCCTGCACACCCTCTCCTTCGTGGAAATTAAATACAGTGCATGGCTTCGCAGGGACAGGACTAGTTCCCGTTATCGGTACCGCTAGGGGCAGTGACGTAGGCCGGGAAGGCCCTGGTTCCTGAGAATGACGTCTGGCGCGCCCGTCAAAGGACAAGGGCCCCTCCTAGAAGTTGGTATAACCGCTAGGGTCAATGACGTAGGCCGGGAAAGCCCTGCTCCTTGAGTATGACGTCTGGCCGCGCCCGTCGGAGGATAAGGGTCCTTCCAAGGAGCGGATATAAATTCGGCCACCGGTAAGGCCTCACCCCAGTTGGGTCATGCTTGTCGTGATGGCGCCTAGTACGAGGCTTGTTACGCTCGCCGTGACTACGGCTAGACGAGTGGGCCACCCCCGCCATCCGTCTTCGAGAGGAGAAGGCTTCGCCGGGGTGGGGCACGTTCTGCCGCCGTTCTGCTGACGCTTAGCGGTGCCATCTTCCAAAGAATGTTCGCATCCCGGTACCTGGCTCTCTGTCTTCCTCTCCCATCGTATAACGTGAGTGATGTTTATTGTACACAATTTACCTTGTTTTGGGAAGAAATATCTATATAAATTGGGAGCATAGTCCCAGATGTTATTAAGGAGAGGATTTCCGTGTTAACTAAAAATATTGACATACTTGCCGCCTGTTCTTTCAAGAGCTGGAAGATTGGAGGGATGTTCAGGTCTTTTCTGAGGTCGCAGGTCCCGACGAACCATGGCGAGCCAACTAGTCATATCATGATTTTCATATCCGTCACCAGAATGTTTTTTAGATGCGTGGGAGGCTCTTGGAGCCATGCCGGCCCGCCGTAGCAGAGGAGTGGCCTTATCATTCCGAGGATACTATCCTCTTTGTTTTTAGCTCCAGCGGTGCTAAGCCCTTAAAATGGGTTATAATGCCAATGCCCCTGTTGCAGCCAGGGCTCTTCCTGTCGCATTGTTAATTTGCCGGGCCAATCGGAGCCCTTTCTCTAACGTACATCTCAGGAAGGTGGTATAGTCCTTCCTTGGGATCACTACTGTGCCAAATTGGATGGGGGTCGGGCAGGTCTTTAGAGCTTCGGTGAGAGAACGTCATGTGGGAGCACTTGGTGGGGTTTTACTTTAGCTTGAATTCACCTATCCAATTTTCCAGCTTATAATAGAATCCTCTGTTGCTGAAGTGTAGCTCACCTCGGCTTTGTCGCCTGTCTTGTATTCTTTGTCATCTGCATATAGATAGAGGTTTATGCCGTCGGGGTTTGAAGCGTCATTTACGATGATCGTGAATTAAAGTGGGGATAACACAGACTCTTGTGGCACGCCTGACTCCAACGGGTGAAGGTTGAGTGTGGCAGTCGGATGGACGACATAAAATGTCCTGCCGGACACAAATGACTGTAGACATTTTTGTAAGTGGGTTGGGAAAGGCGTGGTACCTCGCTTGAAGAGCACACTCTTTGTTCATAAAAGAGGGAATGCCGCTTCCATGTCGAGAAAAAACAGGCTGGGTGATCTGTCCACTGTTAAAAGCACGTGTGATATCCTTAGTCAGTTTTAGACTTTGATGTGATGTCGCGGTTCTAGGGAGGAATCCCGTCTGCTCCAGGATTATCAGGTAGTGACCCTCGATGATGTCCTTGAGGCGATTTTCAATAACCGTCTCTAGCAGCTTGCCAGTAGTGTGGAGCAAGCTGATAGGACGGTAGGATAACCAGGAGGTTTGTGTGGTTTGAGGAGCAGTATAATTTTGGCAAGCTTATAACGAGGTGAGAAATGCCCCAGCTGGATCGCCGCGCTGGATAGTGAGGCCTGAAAGGGTCTAAATCATCATAAAATCCCGCAAGAGCGTGTGGCGGGGGGTTTTGGAATTCACCGCCCGTAAAAGGAAAAAAACAGGTTTCAAAAACAACACATACATGCAAGGTAGGGCATGCTTGCAACATGACTTGCCGCCTTGGTGGCCTTATTTCATAATATGCTTAGTATCGGCTTTAGCTTTATGTCTTTTTTAAAATGTCCTTTGTTTTTATATGTATATATATGTGTGTCTATATATATATATATATATATATATATATATATATATATATATTCATTCAAACAGAAATAGGTATAAGGAAATGGGATAGGAAAACACATAAAAGGCGTTGTTGGAAATTTAAATCCATTTCGGCAATTTTAAAAAATCGCCAACACACACAGAGATAGATGTACTCTTGGCTACGTAACTTTTGCAAATGTCAAGTTATGACACTAAGATTTAAAGGGAATATCAACAACAGATGTACCAATTTAACAAAAAAAACAGAACTCAAATCGGAACGAAGGGAGCGCCACACGGTGGTTATTCCGGGAAATTTTTGATCAAGGTAGTACATATATATATGAATATATATATATATATATATATATATATATATATATATATATATATATATATATATATATATATATATATATATATATATATATATATATATATATATATATATATACATATATATATATATATATATTAATATATATATATATAATTCTATGATATATATATATATATATATATATATATATATCAAACATAGAAATAGGTATAAGGAAAGGGGATAGAAAAGCACATAAAAGGTGAACACAGGACATGTGGGGAAGGCGGTTTTTGAGCAGATCACGAAAGTAAAAATATTTCCTTATCCGGAATTTGAACCACGGACCTTCCACTTTCCGGGCGGATGCTCTACCAGTTGAGCTAATAAGGTAACCTGATTTACCTTGAGATCTGCGATCTTATAAAGCGCCAAAGTGCTCCGATAGATGTTGCCCGAGAGATGGCGTTATGGAGCTGTTTCACCCACCAAAGGAGAAATAGACGGGACACAAGAAGGGGAAAGGATAGTAGAAAAGTATTCATACGATCTTATAACATGGTTCGTCCAGAAAATGGTTGTACTGATTGTTTCCCGCCGCTCCAGGCGCGCCCAGTACTGCTCTGACGGGCTGCGATTGGAGAAGGGTATATTGGCAAGCGACGCTGAAAAAGGCAGTCGGCTCTGAGCTGTGGTGTAGTGAGGAGCTCTATTAACGCGAACCTCCACGCTCAACTCACGTCACGGAACGCGATGCCGAAGTTTTTGGAGCAGCATTATTCCATCAAATTTGTGGTAAAGCTTGGGAAATCGTCTACCGAAACTGTCGGTATGATTAACCAGGCTTACGGGGAGTCAGCCATGTCCAGAAACATGATCGTTCGGTGGCACAAGATGTTCGTGGAGGGCAGAGAATAGGTCGACGACGAACCACGGCCTGGACGCCCATCAACGGCACTCACCGACGAAAATGTGAGAAAAGTTCGCGATGTACTGAACTCTGATCGTCGTCTTACTGTTCGGATGATAGCAGAGCAGTGTAATGTGCCAAAAACAATAGTGCATGAGTTATTAGGGACCAATTACAGATGCGAAAAATTTGTGCGAGGTTGGTGCCGAAAGTGCTCAGTGATGATCAAAGACTCAATCGTTTGGAAATCGCAACACAACTTGCGGATTTTTTAGAGAACGTTTCTGTTCCCGAAGATAAAGAGGAGTTTGAAAGGAACGCGATACGGGACTTTGGACGCCGTCAAAGAGGCCGTGACGACGTGTCTTCGAGAGGTTCCCGATGATGCCTTCGCGGGAGCGTTCTAGAAATGGGAACGCCGCTGGACCAAGTGTATCGACTCACAAGGGTTCTATTTTGAGGAATATTAGCTTAAGATATGTAAAAGTGTAATAAATTTTTTCCTGAGCTCAGTACACTTATTTTCCGGACGAACCCTGTATATTTATATATATATATATATATATATATATATATATATATATATATATATATATATATAAACACACAAACACTAAGATAATAAATATTACATACACAGAAATATAAAAGAAGGACACTTACAGTAGATATTTCGTTTCGACGGCACGACCGTCGTCATCAGAATCAGGATATATGTATATATTCAAACTTGAAAATCCCGCATACATACATACAAAAACAGACATAAACTTATGCAGCAACACACAACAAGAGAACACATAAAAGGAACACTCACACGTTATTTCTTGATGATTTCTTGTTAAGTTAATCTTGACAATTAGTTAGGACTCTAACTATTTTTCCGAGGAAGACGGTGTTCGATTCCGTCGAAATTTTCAATAAATAACGTGTGAGTGCTGTTTTTATGTGTTCTCATGTTGTGTGTTGCTGTCTACGTTTTTTATTTAACAGAGGATTGATTTTTTCCCGCCGCGACTTTACTTTGGAGCGCAGGCGGGCCGACTGGATTCGGTAGAAGGGGTTCCTAGCTAACGAACGAGGGATTGGTCAGTACTCTCCGAGCATCCGAAGACTCAAGAGAGGCTTTTTCGCGTGACTTGTTTTTGTGAGTGGTGCAAGCAGAAAACACAGCGCTCGTTAGAGGAGAGGTCGGCGATTAAATTCTCTATGAAACTCGGTAAATTTGTGACAGAGACGTTTGATTTGATCAAACAGGCTTACCCAGATAATTCATTAGCAAGAAGTGGTGTGTTTCGGTGGGCCTGGAAGAGGTCGCCGATGAACACGGTGCTGAAGAACTTCCACTTCGACAAACACTGACAATGTGACTCGTGTGCGCGAATTTTGAACTCAGACCATCGTCTGAGTACTCTTTTAATTGACACAATTTAATTTATGTTAAATTTACCAAAAACTGTGGTTAGTGATATTGTGACGGAGCATTGGAACATGCAAAAGGTGTGCGCGAAGATGGTCCCAAAAGTGCTTACTGACGACCAGAAGTTGTGGCGAGTGGAAGTGTGCAAAACGTAATCACAGATGACGAGTCCTGGATCTTTGATTATGATCCCCAGGACAAGAGGCAATCTTCCGAGTGGCACACGACGGCGTCTCCTCGCCCAACAAAGGCAAAAATGAGGAAATCAAAAGTTAAAACGACACTCATTGTCTTTTATTGACACCAAACGCAACGTCCACCATAAATGTGCTCCCGTTGGACAAACCCTTAACTCCAAGCATTACGTGGAAGTGCTCAAGAGACTCAAACGAAGGGTCACTAGGGTCCGAAAAGACATCGCAGCCGACCAGAAATTGCACCACGACTCTGCCCGGGCTCACACCTCCTTTTCTTTGACCAGCAACCTGACCCAGGCAGGCATCCCGACGCTTTCCCAGCCGCACTACAGCCCAGATTCCCACCCCCCTGGACTTCTTTTTGTTTCCTGGCCTGAATAAACAGATAAAAGGAAATCATCTTGAGACGACAGAGATGATCAAAGAAGCTTGGGCCGCGGTTTCTAAAGGCTATTCCGGATAATGCCTACCTTGACGCGTTCAATGCTTAGAAATCGCCCTGGCAGGGCTGTATCGACGAAGAAGGAGCTTATTTTGAACGTATTTAAAGAGTTGTAACGATTGGCTAAATGTTTTTCTTTAATTGACTCAGTCCTATTACATTCCGGAAAAACCCTATATATATATATATATATATATATATATATATATATATATATATATATATATATATATATATATATATATATATATATACGATATACTAGTAAACATGAATTTTTCAAGGTAATCTACCGGTTAAGGTAGGTTTTTGGATGGACACAACTATCAAATAAACAGATCGTAGGCTTTCGCAGCTATTGAGAGATGCAGAAGTAGTTCTCGGGCTGGACTGCGTGAGAAACATTTGGGCCAACGTTTCTCTCCCGTTGCAGGGAGCGTCTTCAGGAGCGTCTTCGCTGCTGAAGACGCTCCCTGCAACGGGAGAGAAACGTAGAGCCAAAATGTCTCTCACGCAGTCCAGCCCGAGAACTACTTCTGTATTAAATAAGCATTGTGCAACTCAAAAGAAAGCCCAATCCAGCAACCTAATCTACATCAGGTCCCTCTTCATCTCTGTGTACTTATTTCCTCCTTTCATCCCGTCAAACATCCCTACCCTGTTCTTTCCCTTTCCTCGCTTGCCCAAAAGTCTCCCCTTTATTAACTTCTTCAACATTCAACTACCGCTAAATACACCTTTCATCCATTCTTCCTGTCCCCAAAGGATTTCTCTCAAAAAACCCCTCTCCTAACCCACAATCTCCAGTACTTCCTCATTTGTTTTCCTTTCGATCCATTTCACCGTCCAGGAAAATCGCATAACCTTTGTTTTATTAAAATTGAATCTCATCCCATATCTATCACAATGAACCTCAAATTCACTCAGCAATGCTTGCAACCCCTTGGCTGACTGAGCAACTAAAGCTTGGTCATCAGCGAACCTAACCGATTGTACGAATTCCCCTCCGATTTTCATTCCTACCTCCAGATCCTCCCATGCCTCTTTAATCATTTCCTCCACATGCGTTGAACAGCTCCTGTGACACTGGACAACCCTGCCTTACACCTCTTCGTAACACTGCCCATCCGGATTATCCGTTCCCCACTCGCACCTCAGCAGTCTGAGATATGTACAGGTTGCAGATCAATCTCCAGTCCCTCCAATTCAATCCAATTTTCTCGCGTGACTGAACCCAACACGCATGACTTTTCCGACTTCACTCTTATCAAACGCTTTTTCGAAATCTACAAAGCAGGCAAAAAGTTCCTGATTGCATTCTTATTCCTCTCGATTAGGGATCTCATTACTGCAATGGCATCACGCGTGCATCTTCCTTTCCTAAATCCAAACTGATCATCCCCTGAGTAATCATTTGCCTTACTCTCTATCCTTTTGTTGATGATCCTGAGAATAACTTTAGCCGCGTGGGATATCAAACTTATTATTCTGTGATCCTCACATGATGTAGCCTTTGCCTTTTTTGGAAAAGGAACCAACACTGACCTCACAAAATCATCCGGCCAGATTCCTTCCTCATAGATACTAGGAATCAGTCTATAAACATTCTCCTTCCCATATTTTCCTTACCATTTCAACATTTCCACAGGAATGTTGTCTACCCCCACGGCCTTATTTGCTTTCATCTCCTTTAATGCCCTTTCTATTTCATCGTCGAGTATGCCTGGACCTCAGCAATCTTCTTCTACGTCATGTTCCTTTTCTATGTCTAACCTTGTCGGCCAATGTTCTTTACCATGCAGTGTTTCTATATATTCTCTCCATTTCGCTCGGATTTTTCCTGGTTCAGGTATTATCTTACCCCACTTATAGTTAACTTTTAGCACAGATCTTACCTTATTCCTGCCCGATAATAACTTAACTTTGCTGTATAGTGCACAAATTTCACCCTTCTTCTGTAAACTTTCCATATCCTCGCATTGCGTTTTCCACGATTCTCTTTAACTGTATTTGTGGCCCTTCTCAATTTATTGTTTAACTCTTTGTACTTCATTTTGCTTACATTCATTTGCATACATTATTCCTAACTCTTTGCTTACATTCTTCCATCCTGTTCCCTCATCCATATTTGCAATCATCTCATGCGTTACCCATGGTTTTCTTATCATTTTCCCGTTAACGGTTCCTTTAGTGTCTTTTGCGGCTTCCGAAATCCCTTGCTTGATACATTACCATCTTTCTTCGATAGTACTCAGTTCTTTACCGTCATCCATTATTTTCTCTACAGCTTGCTGATACTCCTTCCACGTTAATCCATTTACTGCTTCTAAATTCCATTTCCTAAACCACCGCTCTTGCCTTGTCTTCTTGAAACGAACGTTACATTTCATAACAACTAAATTGTGGTCAGAGTCCGCATCCGCTCCTGGGAAACTGTGCGAATTTATCACTGTTCCTAAGCCTTTGCGTAACCATAATATAATCTAACTAATACCTTTCTGAGTCACCTGGCATTTCCCATGTATACCTAAGCTTTTTGTGGTGTCTATACCATGTGTTAGTGAAGACTTACCCGTCTCCTGCAAAATTCAATTGCTTTCTCCCCGCGACCATTCCTCGTGCCTAACCCACAATCCCCAACCTCTCCACCATCTCTTTCTTCGCCTACCGTCGCATTCTAATCCCCCATCACTATCAATTTCCCTGCAGGATCACACGCGATGATATCCTCTAACTCATTGTTCATCCGATCGACTTCATCCTCCTTGGTGTTGCTCGGTGGCATATATACCTGAACAATGACCAAGTTCGTCGGCTCTGCTTTAATCTCTACGAGTAAGATTCTATCAGTTGCTTACTATATGTTGGCTACGCTTATTGCTACCCCTTTTTTTAATATTACGGCAACCCGTCGTTGGCCTTCGTCACTCCAGTTATCCCCGCTATCCTTTAATCTCACCTCGCATAACCTAAAACATCTATATTACCTCTTTCCATCTAACGCATAATATTTTCTAATTTTCCTGTCCTCAGCATTGTCCTGACGTTCCATGTTCCTATTCTAATTCCTTTTGTCTTCTTCTACGTCTTCTGTTTTTCTGCTGTTGTTTTTCCTCCGCAAGGGTTTCGTGGGATGACGACCGCGGAAGCCTTGCCTCTCCCGCTGCCGGGCACGACACACGGCTCCTTGGGCAGAGCCCCGCAATTGCCAGCGCTCATATTCTCTATATTGCCCATCATTACATTCTTGGGAATGATAATTTAGTATGTTTCCCTTTGCCTTCCTCAATAGTGTTTTTAACGTGACACCATCACTTAATGGCCGCCCCACTGAAGTCAGACTCCTTTGCAGCCGCCTCACTGAGGAACAGACGCTGCGTGGACTTACATTTATCTGGCTCTTTACCTTCGATCTGGCATAGGTGACCTTACCAGGAGTAGTTATTTTTACTCCTGCCAGCACAGCTCTAGGGGTCATCGGAACGCACAATCCCTTCCACCACGACAAGGTTGTAGTCTATGGGAGGGAGTATACACGATATGTATGTATGTATATATATATATATATATATTTATAGTCACTTTCTTGGAAAACCCACGAACGTGCACAAAAATGTAAATTCACTAAATAGTCATAGCAAACACAGAAACTAAAACATATAAAAGAGGGACTCACTAGTTCTCGAATTTTCGGTGGTGCAACCACCTTTCTCAAGAGAAATTAGGATGCCCTCCTCTGCCTCAGTTCTGTTCCTAATTCCTCTTGAGAAAGGTGGTTGCACCACCGAAAATTCGAGAACTAGTGAGTCCCTCTTTTATTTGTTTTAGTTTCTATGTTTGCTATGACTATTTAGTGAATTTACATTATATATATATATATATATATATATATATATATATATATATATATATATATATATATATATATATATATAAAAGCCATAAACACAGTAGTCCACCCGAGGGTCGGTTTAGTAGGTGATGTTAGAGCTCACTCATGTACCAAGCCCGACGGCGTGTGAATATTCACACATCAGGGTAGGGGGGCCAGTTCCTTTCCCTGATATATATATATATATATATATATATATATATATATATATATGTATATTTTTAAATATATATCCATATACATATACATTAACCAAAAAACAAAGTAATCAACCCGAAGGTCGGTTTAGTAGGTAATGGTAGAGTTAACCTTGTACTAACCCCGACGGTGTGTGAATTATGACCCGTGTCAGAGGGAGAAGGAGGGGTCAGTTCCTTTCCCTGTGCGGATTTAGGTTTCCCAGGAAGATCTGGTACCAGAAGAATCACAAATCTTGGGTGTAGCTGCAGGTGCCCAGAGAGTCCTGCCCGGGAATCGAACCCTCCAGTCAGTAGTCCAACGCTCTATCCTCTAGACTACCGCAAATCATATGTAATAAAAAAGCCGTATACACAGTAATCAACCCGAAGGTCGGTTTAGTAGGTGATGGTAGAGCTCAATCATACTATAGTATAGTATACCAAGCCCGACGGCGTGTGAATATTCACACATCAGGGTAGATACGCCAGTTCCTTTCCCTGTGCCGATTATGGTTTTCCAGGATGATCTGGGACCCGAAGTCGTATACCCTCCACACATATTATGTATCTTAAAATATCTTTTTTGTCCGTCATGTTTTTTTACCAAATTTTTATTAATCATCATTTCATAATGCTCTGCGGTCTCTTGTATTTGTTATAGTCTCTTCCTTTTTCAATTTTAGTGTAGGCCAACGCCCTGCTATCATCTCCTCATCGTTCCTCGTAGTAAATTTTGTATATTCTTTTAATTGTTTGGTCTAGTTTATTAGACAATTCTATTTGACTATATATTTCTTTGATTTTCAACCAAGGCTTAATTCGGTGAATATATCTCAAACATTCATTTCTGGAATTTCTAATTTTTCATAGCTATTCTTACTTAGGAGTCTCCTCCAAGCTGGGGCTGCATATGTCAAGGCGGGGAGAATTACCCCCTTGTATATATAATTTTTGTGCTTGAAGGTTTCTCATTATTTTTAAAGATCGGGGCTATTACTTCTTGACTGGTTTAAGCCTTTCCTATTATTGTTTTAACATTTTTGTTAAAGTGTGATCTATTGTCAATTGTAACTCCTATGTAAGTGGCTTTTGTGCTCCACACTGTAGGCTATTCTTGGAATTTTATACACGGTATAGTCGGTGTTATCGTGTGCGGCCTTGTTAAAATTATGACTTTTGTTTTGGTCGGGTTAACGCTAAGTCTTCAATTGGAGTACCACTTAGTTGCCTGATCCTGCATGTTTTGAGCTTTTTCTTGAACAATTGTTAATTTTTCCCTTGGTTATGATCCCCGTGTCATCTGCATATAGTGCGATTAATATCTGCCAATTCTGTTCTTCTCTTGCGAAATCTGCCGTAAATAAATTTACAGTAGTGGACAGTGAAAAGATCCCTCTGGGACACCCGCCCTAGCCACTTTCTTGACACTTGTTTCCTTATCCGACTTTAATTGAAATATCCTCTTATCTAAATAAGAATTCATGTTATAATCCATTCGGGGAAATTCCAGCTTTCCATTTTTTTAGTAACCCATCGTCCCACACCTTTTCAGATGCTTTGGTTAGATCAATTAATATTCCTATTGTCCACTCCTTTTTGTTAAATGCGTCATTGATGAAGTCTACCACCCTATTGATCTGATGAGTTGTTGAATATTTTTCACTGAAACCGAATTGCTTTGGTGGTGGTATATTGTTCTCATTGGTATTTTGGCTTAAAGTTTTCCTCTAGGAAATCTGCCTTATACCTTGTTTTCTCGATATTACCGCAAATAATCTTTTGTCCGGCCTTTATGGTAGAATCTGATGTTGGGCTTTTCATAAGCTGCCTGGCAATTTTCCATACCGATCCATCTTTCGTGTTTAGCGATTCCAACTGTTCTCGCCACCTTTCCTCCCCGTGTTGCATTATGGCTCATTTGATTTGTTGATTCAGTTTCTTTACTTTCTGTTTAAGAGAGTTTGTTCCCAGTCGGAAGTATTTTCGTCTGTTGAATTGTTTTCATTATTTAGCCTTTTGGTAGCCTCGTCTAGTTTTATAGTTTCCGCTGGTCATTTTTTCTTTATTGGTATCGATTTTTCCATTCTTTTGCGGATTACTGCGGAAAGTGTTTTAGCCATCTCATGTTATTCTTTCGTCGTTTCGGGTTTGGTCCGTATATTGCTCTGAATCAAGTCTTCCGCTGCTACTTTTCTGAATATAAGTTAAACTACATAAGTTTGACTTTGTTTAGTTTTAGTCACATTACCATTACATAAAAACTGACGTCCAACAATGAATGAAAGAGGCAAATAAACCATTTGACTTCAATGTCATGACATTGCGGCCACAGATGACACTATGGAAGCGTCACGCACGTCACCAGCACGCACGATGATGACACAAGCATCTTAGAGTACAGGCCAACCGGAGCCAATTACCGTACACCCTCTCAGCGCTGTTATGCCTATTGCCCTCATTTCACGTTTCGATGACTATTTTTAAATTTCTTCAAATCCATTTTTTGACTATGTACAACTATGGTTAAATGTCAAGCAATCTTTATATTTTACCTATTATTTAACGCCTATGTGAAGTCTCTACTTCTGCTTATTTATTAATTAAAAAATGAAGACTAGTATCATAGAAACTTTTGTGATCCTGCCATTTCTTGGCCAAGTTCTTCCACGCTGGAGACAACACCGGGCTTCTCAAACCATTCCCTACCAACAGGTATTATCCCGTGATTGTGCTTAAAAGCCGTTTTTACTCGCATTCATTCTTTCATTGTAAGCAATTGAAGAGTATTGCCCAATTTCACGCAAATTTTACCATTTTTGTCCCACCCAAAAATGAAACAAACGATTGACAGGAGGCACACCTGGAAGCCTCAAATCGGAGCCGTTCAATGATATACCCCGTCGTCAAAAATATTGATATTTTTGTTATAATTGCAATACCCTCCATTTGTCCCCTTAAAAATGATGATCATCCCAAGATGACACCAATCATAACGAGGGGCATTAATGTATGACTAACATTCCAAAGTAGGGGAATTGCGATTTTTACGACAATTTGACCATTTCGGATCATCCCGAAAATGAAATCATGGATAGGTTGTGGGAATGTTTGAACGCTCAGAAAATGGTCACATTTTGGTATATTAGGTACCAAATGTGAACATTTTCCATCACTATCTTGTGATATGATGAATAGACGGGGAATCTTTCTATGGTTCAGATGCAAAGATGGGGTAGCGCGATTTTTAGGAAAATTTGACACATTTGGCTCAGCCCGAGAATAACACCAGCAGTGGACCTGGTCTCTGGACGACTTCGATGCCAAAGGAGGGACATTGTGTTTTTTACGTAAATACAGTAAAATCGTTTTTTGTCTTCCAAAAATTATACCAGATTTCGACGGGGTGCATGCCACGACAGACCAGATATTATTATTTGTATTGCCCTTTTTATGAAAATTTAACCAATTAATAATTTTTTGGTTATCCAGAAAATGACATCAGCGATCGTGGGGCAGGCATCTCTGGAAGGTTCGGGCGACAAAGTTTTGCGATTTAACGAAATTTTGATGATTTTTGGTAATCTTGAATTTAACCATAACGATCGACAGGGGTCATCCCTAGAGCACTCCCAAAATGACACCAGCGATCAAATTTGGGTATCCTTGAACGCTTAGATGCCGAAAAGTGGGTATTGCGAATATTGCAAAATTTTGACCTTTTTGTTAACCCCTGTAGTACCACCAGCGACCCACGTGGGGAGGCCCTGGATGCCTAAATGCGAAATTGATTGGTAATGCGATTTGTACAAAATCACCCAGTAAATACCAACAACGTTTGAAGGATGGAATCCCTGGACGGCTGAGACACCAAAAGGGTATTGCGATTTTAATGAAAATTTGAAATCGCCCCGAAAAAATTTCCACCATATAACATGAGGAGCCGATGGAAGGTGGCAATACCAAAGGAGGAGTTTTGCGAACTGTCAGCTTATTTAAATGTTTTTGATAACCCCATAACTGAAAACAGCGATCGACAGGGGTCTACTCAGGATGGTTTTGAGACCAATTGGGTGGAATTTGTAATTTTTAAGAATATTGGCCCATTTAAATTTTTCCAAGAATATCACCATCGATTGACTATCCCTTTCTAATGATTATCCATGACGGGTCAGATGCTAAAGATGGTTGGAGTAATGGGATTTTTACGAAAATTTAACACATATCTAGAAAAAGGCAATAGAGGGACGATACAGGTATGTCATGTGGGATACCAAAGGAGGGGAAATTAAGATTTATATAAAAATTGGATCATCCCTTTACCGACACCTCCGATCAACAGGGACCTAATCATTGGAAGGTTCACAATGCAAAGGGTTGGTATTTTGATTTTTACCATAATATTAAAACTTTGGTTCATCACGAAAATGGCAGCAGCAATCGACGGGGGTATATCCCTTGACGGTTCAGATGCCAATCAATGTATTGCGATTTTCAGAGAATTGAACTCATATGGATCACCCCATAAATGACACCAGCGATCGACAATAGGCATCACTACTTGGCTCATATGCCAAATGTGCGTTATATTGCTGTTTTACCAAAATTTAACAATTTTGGATCACCACGAAAATGACACAAACGATAACAGGGGCGGTTCAAATGCAAAAGGACATGTCTTTCGTTTTTTAACAATGTTTAACAAGGGGGAAAATTGGAGGGGCTGGAGAAGTGGGTAGTGGTGAATTTACGTGGAAGGAGCGAGGCCATCATGGAAAATTGAAATAAGATATTTCGGAGGGCTTACGCGAACCAGTTTTCGGATTGATAAGCAGTGATTACGGTGATGCTTAAAAGAAGTAAGAAACGAGTATGGATAAGAGATAAGGCCAATTCTGAAATAATCATACCGGTGGTTAATTTAGAACTTAACGAGGAATATTTGTAATCATATATCTGATGGAATCAAATTTCAATTTAAATTAAACACTAAATATTTTCCAATTAGGTATTGGTTTAAAACGACGTTAAGGAAGATTATAATACCTTTACGTTAGGAAGTAGTATGTGGGCAGTACATATAAGTGCACATTTAACTAACCAACTGAGTAAAACAAAATAAAAAATAGCAAGAGTCATAATGCGTTTCAAAAACCTCACATATTATCACCAAAATCGTGAAATATTTCGGAGATGGGCGGGGAGAAGTCGGGCGGGAAGCTGCGTCGCTGTTGTGAACTGAACTTCTTAAGCATGCCTTCCTTCCCTCTCGCTCATTTGAAAATGTCGCCCTTCCAGCAGCCGCGCCATCCCTCTCGCCCCTCCCTCAGGAAGTGACCTCTCCACGATCCGCTCATTCCCCTCCCCAACGGCCAAGGAACACGTCCGCCGCCGTAGAGAGAGGGGGCGCTGCCGCACGCTACGTGGGGGTGCCGCCGCAGGACGACGAGCGCAGGCGGGGGGACGGTGCCCCTCCCCATGCGTCACCCCCTCCATGCGCCTGACCCCTCCCTTCCTGAGCACGAGATGATATCAATAGTTAATATGCAATTTACTCCCCTTGAAAAATTCATCCGCCCTCTGGGAGTCATATAACTTCCTCTGCAGTAATACTTCTTCTCATCTCCTTCCCTTTCCCTCCGTCCTTCCCACACTCCCTTTCTTTATCTTCCCTCACTTCTCTGCCATTACTTCCTCTCTAACTCTCTTCCTCTCACCCTCCACGTCCGACGCGAATTCCTACGCCTTGTTGTTTCTCGCTACGTCTTCTTCCCATGGCCGTGTTTTCTTATGCATTTTTCGATTTCAAAATATTATGCTTCCTTTTCTATCCTTCCATATTCTTGTCATTCAAAATAAACAAAATTTTACGAATTTATTTTATTCGTTTCGTGCTTTTACGCCTCATCCTCATTTTTGGATAGTTTGTATCTCGCTATTATAATCCACATCCGTCACGATATAATAATTAAATCCGTCACTAAAGGAATTCATTTGGCCCCACACTACTTATGTAGATAAGACTACAAAGATAAAATAAGAGACATAGATTCCAGTACAGAGAGATAGGCATATCATTCTTTCCCCGAACATTCAGTAATCATTATAGCAAGGAATCGAACTAATTTTAGAAGCATTAAAAACATTGTAAAAAAATACCGGGACCGTAAACTTGATTGGACCATCTATTCTCCCTCTCTGTTGTCCAATCGCGATATTCCCCCAAAACCCCCTCTCCATCCCAATGAGCTTTTCTTTCAAACCTCTCCAACGGAAATCTCATTCTTCTTTGAAGAGGCCTGCTTTGCACGCGAAACACCTGGTGTCCATCAAGTTTACGCTCCCGGTATTTTTTTGTTTACACTGATTCACTACTACGGTTGTCGTATATTTATATTAAAAACATTGACTCTACAAGTTGGAACGAAATAAATTAAATACTGCTAAGATATCAGGTATATTCTATATATCTTATTTACATAATATATAGAATATTATTCATATATACAGGTATACAATTAATATATAAATATAGAATATTATATAAAACATATATATATTTACAATATTCAACATAGAGCAAGCAACTGATAGAATTTTACTCGTTAAGATTAAAGCAGAGCCGACAAACTTGGTCATTGTTCAGGTATATATGCTACCGAGCAACCACAGAGAGAAAGAAGTCGATAGGATGTATGATGACTTAGAGGATTTAATCGAGTGTGTTCCTGCAGGGAAATATTTGTTAGTGATAGTGCATTGGAATGCAACGTCTCCATTCCCATTATTTCGCCAACCCCTGCTCCCTTGCCAACGCTGCACTCCTTTTCCCTCCTCCCTCTCTCACTCACTCCTCACTCCATCACAACCACTAGTGATTGGAAAGCGCAAATCTTCAAGTGGAAAAAAACAGGAATTATTTTCTTAAACATTTTATCCAGGGTTAGTAGTAGAAAAACTTAAGGAGACTCTGATTCTATTTCAATAGACGAACGGAACACTCGCAGAAATACCAATTTCATTCCTCAATAACTTCCATTTCTCAATGAATTTACCTTATATGGTGGATTGAAATCAAATGATGGTGGAAAAATAAATGGTATGGCGTTTAAAACCAACGGAACTTGCTCACTTTTTTATTATTTCAATATAAGATATATATTTTGAATGTTATCTGACTTTTTAAAAATAGCATCTCGGATACGATCTTGTACCTGATATTAAACTTATGCTAGACCAAAAGAATGAGCAGCACAGTTGTCAATATTCCGGAAGCTTCAGATCGAACCTGATGCTCATGGTTGTTGCAATTGGGTATAAATGGTGGCATAATGGTAATTCCACGAAACACGGAGAGCAATTATACTTGCTCACGATCTTACACATGAAAGTGACTATAATATAAATAAGTCCTCAACAATATTTTAGCACGATAAAAATCGAAAGTTAACAAGTTGTATAGTTGTACAAGGTATTCATTGGAACCTCGTAGAAATACATCGCAGCCATCCGGATTCGGAATTGCAGGAAATTTCGAATTTCGGTCACTCGCAATAATCACCTGTTTCCTTATTTTAACAATAGCTATTTTATGAAGTGTGTATCTCAGTGTTCCTATTTAAATGTTTGTAAAATGTTCAAAGGATGAAATAAGCCGATGACGATCAAAGGATAATAGTGTGAACTAGAAAGTAGACCTCAAAATGTATTGAACAGCATTTTTACATTTTTTAAATTTTGTATTCTTTCATAAAATAACTTTGACGAAAATAAATTCTATTCATTCTAAGGTCAATATAGTATTCCCTATTAGTGTTACTAAATTCAACGAGACGGAAAAATTCTTAAATACTTTGACTGTTGCCATAAACAAGAGAGAGATAAAGCTAGTATTTTTAAAATCTTGTGGTGTTGACTGAAATCATTTTTAGGGAACTTAATTTGTGGCGTCGAAACTATTTCTCTTCTCTTTTTCTAGAAATCTAGGTGGTCAGATTTTTTCTCCTCTCTTATCCTAGAAGTTTTATAATATAGCCAAAATACACGTTTCACAAGTGTCAGCAAACCATCTCCTTTTTTTTCAAATCTTAAATTGCATCAATTTAAAATTATTAGGATTAGGAGCAAAGAAATACCAAGAAATTACATCTTCAGACTTTGAATAGAGTTTGCCCTCGAGAGAGATATCGTCGTCTTTCTTTGGGAATGGACACTGACTGAAATTATTACGCGATATTTTTTTTGTTGAAAATATTCCGAGTGATAATTTTTTTAGTTGGTTAATACGGACCAGGACCCTGCGAGGAACTATGATGTAAATGACGAGACCACCTGTTAATTACCATACATCTACTCCACCTTGAAATGCTGCCTAGGATCAGAGGTAGCAACGAAAAGGTTGCCGAGCATTTCACCAACCCAAGCAATGAGAATCAATTATTCCGCTAGAGAGCTGCAATTCCCGTGCCAGCCTATTTTCCCAGAGTGATGTCATCGTGTGCATCAAGCATTAAAGCTAGAATTTTGAAGTTTAGAAATCAATAGCCCTGATACTGCAAAACGGTGGAACAGAATTGTATATTAGAGTGGAATTTAAGCTACTTTGATGGCATAGGAACCCAAAAATGATTTTAAAAGATCATAAAACCAGTAAGGCAATTTATGTCTTGCTTCTATAGGCTAGTCACTAGAGGTTTCATGAAAAAGAGCATAGTCATTTATTCTAGCCAATAATTGATAAGTAGTATTACTTTCAAGAGAAAGACACTAGATAGACTTAATCCTAGAAAATTATATCAATAAATAACTAAAGGACACCGTCATCGAGGTTGTGTCCTGAATAGAAGTTGATCAGAGCAGTCCCCAAAACGTGGACATATTTTTTAATTATGTACTTCAACGCAATCGAAGAGAGAATTGTCTGCAGCAGATTTTTTACCATTTCAATTCTTTATACTAGAAACAACTCTTTATATTATGCAAAAATGTATTCGTTTCCTTCCTCTTTCACGCGTGTTATTCCCTCCAACATGGACCATACAATCTCAATCCTCCATCCTCTTTTTCTTCTTTCTTAAATTTTGAGCAAATAAATTCCTCCCTTTCCATGACATGGGTAAAATGTAGTCTTTTCCTTCTCCTTTACTCTGATTACTTCTTTATTTTCCTCATTCTTACCTCATGAGGCTACCATGAAGCAAAATTAATATTTCACTTGTGATAGCCAACAGTTGTGATATGCAATCATTTGAACCCCAAGTTTGGTGAAAATGAATATTATTGGTAGAGTATCTGTGTGCATCAATTCCTTGCATAATAATTTTTAAAATTTTATTTTTGGGACATATATTCTTTATTTGCCCAAATCCCGAGCAATCATCTTTTAGACCACGAACAAACGTATCAAAGACTGATTAAATAGTGAAACTCCTGTTGAATCAGGTGTTTTACGAAATTGTTCAGTAAAGCTTGGCGAAACCTTGCGAAAACCTTTCTTAAAGTTGAAGTGTTGGAAAAGTGCTTTAGTCTTTCATTAAAGATGTGATCAATAAATTACCCAATTCGAGAACGGGAAATAGGTAATTAATATTTATATTGTCAATAATGAGAATGTTTTTGCATATCTAACTTCCTTTGGAAAAACAAAAGATAACAATCTGTTAACTTATCAGAACCAAAAACGATCGAGGGAGTTAAGGAGATGAAGCGTGGATAAAAAGGGTTCAAGAAGAAGAAGAGGATGAAACATGTAAGCACGAATATTTTTAGTACCGATAGCACTTCTAAAGGGTTAAATCGAAAAAGCGTAAGTGAGACGTCTTTTCTTTAGTGGGGCAGCGCACGTTCCTTCACTCGAAGCAGTCATAGGGGAGGGGATATCCCGCAAGACTCACGAAGCGGAGGAGTATTGAAATCGATAGGGAGCGATGAAATATCTCCAAGGAGAATGCCAAGGTAAGTGCGCGCCTTGTTATGCGGCACGATGGCTCGGTAGGGATGGCGGGTGGGCTGCTCCCCCTGTCAAATTCTCCGCTCCGGAAGGGACTGCCAAGAAAAAAGGAGAAAGAAAAGGGATTTGCATGGGAACTGAAGGGTGAAACGGGAAAGAGAGTAGTCTTTACTCGCGGAATGCAGAGCGATCTCATGGTAGAGATCCTTTAGGAAGGACTGCATTCTAAGCGGACGTTTGGGAGGGATTGTCTAGAATCTTCTGAGAAACAACCGTAGAAGGCACGGTCGGAGTGGTGTTAAGACACCAACTGTTTCGCAAACTTGCCAATAGTTCATGAGAATTCCAATAACTTTAATGCGACATTTTACTGTCTGAATTTTATGGCTCTTATGTTCTACCGATAAGATGACCAATATAGACGAGATGAAAGGGTCAATGATTGAAATTCACAGTAGTTATATACTATTCACATATTACCGTGATTTAGCCTGTTAATTGAGCGCATGAAAGTAATCAATTATCTATTGTCGTTGGTGTAAACCTGGTTATATACGTAAATTGCACAATACTCCCGATCTGCAGTGAATATATTCTGTTCATTCTTATCATTACTAAAAATAATGGACATCTTTCAAAATTATTGTTTAGATTTAAAGTTAAATATTTACTTACTAGAGCGAATATGCTCGCGGGAATTCACTCTAAAAAAAAGTGTGCAATCATTTTTCTTCAACATTTAATTAGGATATGCGAATCTTACAAAATGATTCTGCTCTTTCGAAGAAATGGACATAATCAAACACCGAAGCAGCATGGGCAGAAATCGATCATAATTATAGAATACTTATAAACCCATTTTTGTCTTGAGCCCGTGACTATTAACCTCTCAATAATAAAAGAGCGATATTTTGATGTATTCTGTAAGCAATCGGGGTTGTTTGCAATTTTCTCCATTTTGCCATTCGCTGGATAACAAACACACCCAAACACACACACACACACACACACATAGACACATGTGTACCCTGATTTACGGCTTTCAATCCCACTGTACGCCAGCCCCCATAATACCCCATTTTATGAATGCTGTAGTGTCTCTATTCTAGCATCCCTCTCACCGTCCGATTGTCCACCCAAACTCAAGATAATAGAACAGGCATACATCTGTCTCCTTAATATCTGGAATGACCCAGGAATTGATATCAGGCATTAGTTAACCCACCTTCCTAATTTGTTCCGTTTATCTTCCTCTCCAAACCCTTCCATGTCAATTACACACTTTCAAACCTCTCCTCTTCACGCTTCCATTACCAAAACATTCCCCGCATCCCCCTTCCATTCATCGTCCTCTTCTCGCGTATCCTTCTTCTCAGTTCCTTTCGTTCTCATTGAAAGGTGGCCTTGCCACCACGGGAGGAAATCAGGAACACGGGTCATATTGACTCGAGGGCCCAATTGTGATTCCCCGGCGAGTCTCTCTGGGCACCCTCAGCTTAACCCGAGATGAGTTATTTTTCGGGTGCCAGAACTTCCTCGGAAACCATAGTCGGCACAAGGTATCTGACCCCGCTACCCTCATTCATATATCAGTTGTCATCTCACAAAATCCTTACAAAGCGGGAGTGACGCCACAAAAAGAAAAAAAGGGGACCGCATCAGATAGAATATCGACTTGTAATATAAAGACGAAACTGAGAGGAGGCAAATAAGAAAATATATGGAGCGAGATGGAGAGGAAACTATGCGATGCTTTAGGTCCCTACGAGGTGAGATGGAAAAATAATGGGGATGCGCAAGGTGTGCGCCAAGATGGTGCCGAAAATTCGTACCATGGCGCGCTCGTCGTCAGACAGCTCCTTGCCAAATACGGCGTTGCCGCACCCAACCTATTCTCCCGATCTGGCATCACTGGATTTCTTCTTCTTCCCCCAGATGAAAAGACAGCTCAAGGGACGACGTTTTGACTCAATAAAGCCGTTCAAGAGGATTCGACGAGGGTCGTCAACGGCATCCCCAAAGAAAATTTCTAGCGGGCGTACAAGGAATGGGAGCAACGTTATACTAAGTGTGTAGCAGCTCAAGGAGCATACTTTGAAGATTATTAAGTCGATGTAAGTATATCGTCAATAAAATTCTTGTAAAAAAATCACTCCTACCACTTTTGGGTGCTAAGCTGTACAATTGGGTAGAATTAAGGAATGTTGGTAGAAAAAAGGAGTAGATTAGGCATATTTTAATGTGTGAGTGGCACTCAATGTTTATGAAACGTGTTCATGTTATTAAATGATCTTCTATGAAAATGGTAGCAGCGTTGTCAATATTTGAATCCGTAAGAGAAGCTACTGGACCTGCGGCTGCATTTAACATTAAAACTTTCTGTAATTCTTCTTTAAAAACTGAAATCATCTTCTACCAGTACTCTATGGAAGAAAATTCTTTCCATTAAACATGACAAGTTCTGGCCTAACCTTGTGGAATTCATTCATGATCAGGGTAGAAAAAGAATCTTATTACTTCCACATAAAGATTTAATACTTCACACGACCATGGTTTCGACGGTGCGAATTAATAAACAGGAGATGATGATGAGCAGCATCGTAACCATGGTCTTGTAAAGCGTTAAATCTTGTTTTTAAAGTGCAAAGTTTCTTTCTCTACCCTCATACTTTCCATTAGCTTTCCTTAGTCTAGCACAGGTCGCAGCGTGAAAACTTGAAAACAAAAACTTGAAACGAGGTTTACGGAGGTTGGCTCCAACTCTACCCACCGCCACGCTAGGCTGTAACGTAAGTTACTTTGTGGTCAGCCCTCTTATCTTTATCAATCCCATGAGGGAACTGAACACTTTCTAAAAATCAGTCGCTGTCAAAATAATGTTGTCAAATTAATGACACTTTTCATTGCATAATACTTTAAGTGCCTACAATATCACATACTATTAAATGTCTGACCAGGAGTTAATGCAAATTAAAAGTCTTTACTGAACAGCTATCATTAAGTACTAAACATGTTTCAATAGTGCATAGAATTTAATAAATAATGAGGTGGGTATCTTCGGAATAACAGTGCAATGAAAAATGAGACAACCCCGCGAAGCCGATTAAAAGCATTAGTAAGTACTGGCTTGAAGTTTTTCACACTGCTCGTCCTACCATAAAATAACTTCGAAAGTAAATTATCTACATCTACATAAATACCCTGTGAGCCACCAAAAAAGGTGTGTGGCAGGAGTTAGAGCACCTGGAGGAAAAGGTAAGGGATGAAGGGGTTGGGGTTTTAAAAAAAAATATTTTTTAAAATATATATACACATATACAAACATTTATATATATATATATATATATATATATATATACACTTTTTTGGAAAACCCACAAACGTGTAATGTAAATTCACTGATAGTCATAACAAACACAGAAACCAAAACACAAAAGAGGAAAAACTCACTGGTTCTCGAATTTTCGGTGGTCCAACCACCTTTCTCAAGAGGAATTAGGAACAGAACTGAGGCAGAGGAGGGCCCGAAAGCAGTGGTAGGAAGGAGAAGGGGAAATGGGGGAAAAGAGGGGAAAAGAGGGGAAAAGAGGGGAAAAGAGGGGAAAAGAGGGGAAAAGAAAGGAAAAGGGGGGAAGGCATTCGAGGTGAGGAGTTTGGAGGGGTAGTGTATGGCGCGGGAATTTTAAAAAAGGTGGGGATGATATGGAAGTTGTTGGGGGCGGAGGGGGATGAAATAATATGCATAAAGGGGGCAATTAATGTCTAATATTAATACCTGGGCGATTCCAGGAATCCAAGAGCCAGATGAAAGCTAGCTCTAATGTTTTGAGTTTCAGTGGAGGGTCTGAGTGTGGGAGGGATGCTAAGACGGATACTTTAAAACATTGGTCAAAGGCAGCGTTGTGTTCGGAGGCATGTTTGGGGATTGGGAGCATACCAATAAGGGAGGAATTGTTGCATGAGGCTCTATGATTATTGATTCTAATATTGAGGGGTGTGGTACACTGTCCAATGTAAAAGGCAGGGCAAAGTTGGCACTTGAGTAGGTAGACAACATTGCTGGAGGTACACGATGAGTAAGGAATTGGTGGGAGAGAGTTAAAGAGCGGGTGGGAGAGGGATGGGATTCTGGTTAGGAAAATAGGACATGTTTTGCATCTAGGTTTATTGCAGGGTCTGGGAGTGATTTTGGAACGGGGCGAGGATTTAAGAAGTGGATTGGTAGTTTTTAGAAGAGCTGATAGATTGGCGGGGCGTTTGAAAGTGACAGAGGGGCATTTGGGGAAAAGGTGGGTGGTGGAATTGTGGTTTTTGAGGATAGGATAGAGGTCCTTTAGGATAGAACACAGAGATTCTAGGCCAGGGAGTCTAGGCCAGGGAGTCTAGGCCAGGGAGTCTAGGCCAGGGAGGGAGGGTTTCTGGGTTTGTTATGACTATCAGTGAATTTACATTATATATATATATATATATATATATATATATATATATAACACTTTTGTCACTTTTTTGAAAATCCCACGGACGTGCACAATATTGTATATGGACTAGTCGACAATAACACAGAAACAGAAAGACATAAAAGAGGGACTCACTTGGTCTTGAATTTTCGGTGGTGAAACCACCTTTCTCAAGAGGAGTTAGGAACAGAACTGAGGTAGAGGAGGGCCCGGAAGCACTCGATGGAAGAAGAAGGGGGGAAAAGGTATGCGAGGTGAGGGGTTTGGGGGGTAGTGTTAAGCGTGGGAATTTTAAAAAAAGGTGGGGATGATATGGAAATTGTTGGGGGCGGAGGGGGATGAAATTATGTGTATAAAGGGGACAACAAGTGTCTAATATTAATACTTGGGCGATTCCAGGAATCCAAGAGCCAGATGAAAGCTTGCCTTAGTGTTTTGAGTTTCAGTGTAGGGCCTGAGGGTGGGAGGGATGCTAAGATAGATACTTTATAGCATTTGTCAAAGGGAGTGTTGTGTTCGGAGGCATGTTTGGGGATTGGGAGCGTAACAATAAGGGAGGAATTGTTACATGAGGCTCTATGATTATTAATTCTAATATTAAGAGGTGTGGTACACTGTCCAATATAAAAGGCAGGGCAAAGTTGGCACTTGAGTAGGTAGACAACATTGCTGGAGGTACATGAGGAGTAGGGAATTGGTGGGAGAGAGTTAAAGAGCTGGTGGGAGAGGGATGGAATTCTGGTTTGGAAAATAGGACGTTTTGCATCTAGGTTTATTGCAGGGTCTGGGAGTGATTTTGGAACGGGGCGAGGATTTAAGAAGTGGATTGGTAGTTTTTAGAAGAGCTGATAGATTGGCGGGACGTTTGAAAGTGACAGAGGGGCATTTGGGGAAAAGGTTGGTGGTGGAATTGCGGTTTATGAGGATACGATAGAGGTCCTTTAGGATAGAACGCAGAGATTCTAGGCCAGGGAGAAACGTGGTACAAATTGAAAGAGGGTGGTTTTTCGCGGTGGTGGAAGGTCTGGGAGAAAAAACTCGGCTCTAGTGACGTTAGAGTTCTAAACCGCAATAAACACTCCTCCTCCGGCTCTATTTTTTCTGTCGTTTCTATAAACTATGAAAAACTTGGGAAATATTTCGCAATTTGCGATATCTTCTGTTAACCAACTTTCAGTTCCTGTAATGATATCCGACTCTATGCTATGAATGCGATGGTAAAATTCCGGTATTTTACTTTTTAAACTTCGGCAGTTAACTGCTACTACGGAAATTATATCCTCCTCTAAAACCTTCTTTGCGGTCTGCTTTCTGGGGATGTTATTTAATCTCTTTGATGTCCTAGTATGCGATCGGCCTATATTCTGATTAGTAAATCTACCTTTTGTCTCATTAGCAGTGCAAGTACATGGGTACAGTACAGATGTCCTTCTTTTATGTTTCTGTGTTTGGAATATTAATTATCTGAGTGTTTATATAAAAATATATTTCTATATATATTTATAAATATAAATAATATATATATATATATATATATATATATATATATATATATATAATGTAAATTCACTAAATAGTCATCACAAACATTTAGTGAATTTACATTATTGTAACAAGAGTGACTATATATACATATATATATATATATATCTTTTAAAAATAAATTAAAGATGGCGGTTAAGGGTGGGAATTTTAAAGGATCGGAAATATAGGATGTATGCGGATTCGCGAGTTCTCACCTCTATGTCGGTGGCTGAATCGGGTAGGGATTCTAGAACTGTTGGGGAAAAGCATTCGTCAAATGATAGGTTGTGTGAACTTGCGTGTAAAGGGATAGGAAGAGAAGAGAGTGAAGCAGAATTACATGAGTAGCGGTGATTGTTCTATCGGATGGATAAGGGGGAAATGCATTCGCCTATGTAGAATGAGGTGCATTGTTTGCACGACAAAAGATAGATGATATTTTTTGAGAGGCAATTAGCGTGGGAACGGGGTGAAGGGACTATGAGAGGATGTGGGGAGAGGGGAGCAGATCTGATTAGGAGACATGTTTTACATCGGGGGCGATTGCAGGTAGGGGAAATATGTGGAAATTTGTCAGGGCGGGGTGTCAAAGGGTTGGTGGATCTCAGAAGGTTTCTGAGATTGTCTGGTCGTCTGTAAGCGACAGAGGGGCATTGGGGCAGTAAGGATGTGGTCGCGTCATTGTCATGTAATATAGGATAAAGTTCTTTAAGAATGGTTTTCAGTTTGTGGAATCCGGGGAAATAGGTTGTGCTAAGGTTGAGTCCAGCGCCAGATGTGGGGTTGTTATTCTGTGGTGTGTGTGGTCGGGTGGAGCGGTACCCAGAAAAGCTCCTACAGGATAAAATCTACATAGGAAATATTTTTACTTTCGTGATCTGCTCAAAAACCGCCTTCCCCACATGTCCTGTGTTCGCCTTTTATGTGTTTTCCTATCCCCTTTCCTTATACCTATTTCTGTTTGAATGAATATTTGTGCGCCGTATGGCGGGATTTTCAAGTTTGAATATATATATATATATATATATATATATATATATATATATATAACTTTTGGACAACACAATAGAACACAGAATAAAACAGATAACACGTAAAAGGACACTCACACTGTAAATGATTTGAGCTTTCGTCCTACTCCGAGGCCTTCTTCAGGTCTGACCGGAAGAAGGCCTCGGAGTAGGCCGAAAGCTTAAATCATCTACAGTGTGAGAGTCCTTTTACGTGTTATCTGTTTTATTCTGTGTTCTATTGTGCCGTCCAAAACTTATATTGCTCTCGTGAGTACTTCCGCCTATATATATACTATATAGCGCGGGTTGCGGTGGTCTAGTGGGTAAAGCGTTGGACTACCGACCGGGGTGTCCCGGGTTTGATTCCCGGGCAAGGCACTTTGGGCACCTGCAGCTCCACTCAAGCTAGTTGATTTTTCGGGTGCCAGATCTTCCTGGGAAACCGACACAGGGAAAGGAACTGGCCCTCCTACCCTGATGTGTGAATATTCACACGCCGTCGGGCTTTGTACATGGGTGAGCTCTACCATCACCTACTAAACCGACCTTCGGGTTCCACTGAATGGTTGAGGCCTTAACTTTGTAGAAATCCATGTTTAACTTAAGAAATTAATATTATCTTTGCTTTCTACAGAAATAAAACTTCATTTGTCGACTAGTTTCGTTTACACTGTAACATCCTCAGGACTAGATCCTACTAGTCCTGAGGATGTTACAGTGTAAACGAAACTAGTCGACAAATAAAGTTTTATTTCTGTAGAAAGCAAAGATAATATTTAATTTCTTAAGACCTTCGGGTTGATTACATACTGTGTTTATGGTTATATATATAAATAGCATGTTAGGCAAACGTGGAATCGGCAGGAACAGAATATGAATGTTGGACGGGATAATGGGAGGAGACACAAGAATAAAGTACACAAGAGTGAAGAGGGACCTGATGTAGAGTTGGGCTTTTTTTTGATTTACAAAATATTTATTTGATAGTTGAGTCCATCCAAAATAACCTACCTTAACCAGTAGATTACCTATTATTAATATCCGAGCGAAGTCCCTAACCTGTACGTTATTATTTATTGTGTCGAGCTTCACTCCTGGGGGATTTCGACTACAAGCATTCTGGTCTCTGATCGTTATAGGAAAAAAGGACATTTTAAACCTGTCAGTCTTGCGGTCTATCTTCCTAATCTTATTTTTGTGATCCCTCCGACCGTATTACGTTAGGGTTCGTATTATATAGTATTCTTGATGTCATCGGAAAAAGGCCCATTTTTAAATGATTTTAATAAGTTTAATCTATATTGTAAACGCCGCTGTGTAAGTGAATCACAACCAAAATTGTCTAGCGAAGTGTATACGCTGCTGCGTTTGTCATAAGAATGTTTGACAAATCTAACCCCCCTCCAATAAACTCGATCTAATTCCGAAATCAAATATATATTTTGAGGAGCCCATATACTGGCGGTATACTCCAGCTGGGGCCTGACCAAGGCATTGAAACATTGCTCCTTTTCACTTTTTCGTCGCATTTACCTAGCACTCTTTTCACAAATCCCAATTGTTTATTAGCACGGCCGCATATTTCTCATGTGTTTTTTCCCAAGGACAGATGGTGAGTAATCTGTGAGTGAGAAGTAAGCGAATTTTCTTCGTTTACAAATGGCTTCAGTGGTACTTTCCCTTTATATCTCTAATAAGTCTTCATTCCTGGTTCATTAAATCGCCGTTGGAATTACTTGATAAAATAAGCACCAATCAAACTGAATGGGGGAGAGAGGGATTAGGGAACGCAAGATTCCGTTTCATTTTATTAATCATTGGTAACACCGCGGCTCACTTCCCTCTCTCGCCTCCGGTATTGGCTCTTTAGCTCTCGAATCGGATCCCCCACCCACCCCCGCCGACTCCTCCGAGCGCTTCCTTCCCTCATTTCCTCCCCCCGGCTTAACGCCTCGCCCTGCTCCAGTCATCATTTAGCCTATGAGGTTACGCTATGTAGCTTAGCAAAAATAATTGCATTCACTCACGCGTCAACTAATCGTTATCCACCGCATATCTATCTACGTACATTATGGTTAACGGTGACGCTGAAGCTTATAAGCTGGACTCCAAGCACTGGAGCTACATCAGAGGAAAGCATGTCGTTAAACTTTGATGACTATCTCGTTACATCACCATCGCAATGAATGCGTGCCTTTGAATTGATTCTCTTGAATCTGTCACTGATTTATCGTTAGCGCCGGATATCATAGCTTTATATCATCCGTTCGCCAAAAGTTTAAAGGTAAATTTTATTACCCATGACTTAACATGAGTTAACTGATAGTTATAAGCTCTTGCGGAGTGCTAGTCCATGCACAAAGCCAAACTGGAAATCGAACTACAAAAGATCATGATTTGTTGACATGATTTTTAATTCTCTCGACCCAGGCTTTGTTATAGTATAACTTATGCTATAACCAAACCGGGGTCGTGAAAATAAAAAGGTTTATGTGGAAAAGCAAAGTGGTTTTATTTAAAAAAAAAGACAATCGAAAGATGAAACACCAAACATCTACATACATGACATAATCATCATCAAAAATGATTGTTATGTTCCATTTTTTACGCATTTCCCACTTTCTTGTTGAGATTGAGCCATCTGTACTGCTTTGATTCGGGGAGAAGTAAAATGGGAACACCTTTACCTACATTTATGTGGAATTAAGAAAATCTTCTAGAGAGAATAATGAGGATAAAATTTCTCAATCTTGAACAACTGTCCTGTGACATAAGTTATCACGTGATTTAAACCGTAGTAATCTTACTGTACAAAGGTTTCCTCCAAGGGGAGAATGTCTTGTACCAAGGTTGCCAAGGTCCCATCAGTGAGGCCAATCATTTGTCGCATCATGAGGCGCACCATTTCTTGGGAAGGAATGTGACACCTAAAAGACGTGGAATCTTCAGGTGTGGCTCAACCGAGCACAACCTAAAGACCTCGAAATACGACCCCAAATAATCAGAAACATGCATTTTTGCATGCTGTGTGTAGGGGATGAAAAGCAGAGACTTCGAATGTTCTCATCGCGCCCAACCACCTTCCATGACACCCACATCCTCTCGCATCCTCTCGTGCACCGAAGCTTTTAGTCCTCGGCACTCGCTCCCCTCTACACTGCTCTCGGAGGGCTTTTCAATGCAATTCGCGCAGGGACGGTAGGGGGAGAACAACCCCTGAGAGGGCACGGGGCCATAGGTCACCGCGGTGACTAGGAGCGTGGGATACGAGACAAGGTTCGGAGATTTCCCGCAGTTAGCCCGTGAGGTTCAAGGGTTGTAAAGGAGACCAGGCAAATCCTCAAGTGGTGAAACTCACATAATGTCGCCCAAAGCCAGTGAAGCGCTTCACCTAACATACAAGTAGAAAATCCACAGAACCACATTCTCGCTAGACACGAGAGAAAAAGCATAAGTATCGAAAAATACATAAATTGTAAGGCAATTACTGTAAGGAAGACTCCAGAAATTTTTTTCTCATCTTAACAAGCGGTGATATAGTTAGTATATCTTTATTCGGAACACGAATTATCATGTTAATGCTCACAAATTATACTGTACGCCTATTTTTCCTGGGTTCCAGACACCTCAACTAATCTAATTTTTGAAAATTCACGGCCGGAATGAATAGGATGTGTACATCTTTGAGACGGTTGAAAAAGAAGACCAACATGTTAGCAATACCTATCTATTATCGCTAGTTCTAATGTATAAATAAATAGAGTATTTGAATTAATAATAGAAATTATATTATAACTAAAATTAAGAAAAACGTAATTTTTGATGTCGCCTGCTTGGTGCGTAAATCTCCTGCCACACTGCCACTGAATTGTGGGTACCAGGTAGATAAAGAAACGGTTGTACTTTACCTAGGAATGATGAACAATAAATTTGAAAAAAAACGAACAGATGCACTTTAAAACCTACTTCTTCATGAAAAAATACCTACCTAAAAAAATACCTGCCTAAGTAACCTTATGAATTTTTAACATTTTTATGAAAAAAATAACCAAATTCTTAATCCTAACCGTGTAGATGTAATTATATATTTTAAAAGAATTCATTTTAAGATATATTGATAACATATGTGCAAATACTAATATATGCGTACAAACATTCATATAAATATATAAATATATATATATATATATATATATATATATATATATATATATATATATATATATATATATATATATATATAATGTGTGCGTTATTTTATTATTAGGTATTCCACCGGTTAACGTAGATTTAAGGACAGTAACAACTACCAAATTAATATTTTGCGACACATACAAAAATACAATCCATCAACCTACTCTAAATCAGATACCCCTACTTCTCGGAGTACTTCCTCCCCCCCTACATCCCGTCCAACATCCCTCTCCTGTTCCTGTCCTTCCCTGGTTAGCCTAACATTCTCCTCTCTATTACCTTCTTCAACATCCCACTGCTGCTCAATACGCCTTTCATCCATTTTTCCTACCACAAAAGGATTCCTCCCAACAAACCCCGCTTCCCATTCCTCCCACACCATCCCTTTTACTTCCTCATTTTTTTTACTTTCGGTCAATTTTACCTTCTCTATCCGTCTTCACACCCATATTTCAAAATCATCCAATTTACGATTAACCACTAGCTTCAATGATCACGCTCCATACGCTCCTACGCTCCATATCAAAGTTTTCTTAATATACTTACTGAACGTCACTGTCATCAACTGTCTCCTCGTAAAAGCCTCTTTGCAAAGCGCAATTCTACTCCTTTGTCCCTACTAATTTGACCGTACTTGTACAAAACACTTCCGAGGTACGTAAAAAGTTATACCTGCTCTATTTTTTTCCCTCTTATTTTAACATGTAGTTTAGCCTTTTTTCCTGGAAAATCGCATAATCTTAGTTTTATTAACACCTTAATATCTTGCAACCCCTTGACTGACTGACAAGCTAAAGCTTGGTCATCAGAAAACTTAATTGTTTTTACGAATTCCTCACCGAATTTCATTCCTACCTCCAGTTCTTTCCATGCCTCTTTGATCATTTACTCCACATATACCTTGAAGAGAACCGGTGATAAGGGGCAACCCGACCTTATACCTCTTCTTAACCCTGCCCATACGGGCTCTACGTTCCCTACTCGCACCTAAACAGTCTATGATATGTACAGGTGTCGAATTAGTCTTTTGTCCCTCCAATCTATTCCCATTTTCTGCAATACACGCATAAATTTTTCCCAATTCACTCTATGAAACGCTTTTTCTAAATCTACGAAACAGGCAAATACGTCCTCTTTGTATTTTTTATTCACCTCGGTTGGTGATATTATTACTGCAGTTGCATCACGCGTACCTCTCATCTTCCTGAACCCAAACTGAACAATCCCTAAGTAATCATCATTTACCCTACACTCTATTCTTTTTTTGATGATCCTGAGAAAACATTTAGCTTCGTGGAAAATCAAACTTATTCTTTTGTGGTCCTCAAATGATGTTGTCCTTACCTTTTTCGGAATATGATAAACGCTGATCTTCCAAAGTCTTGCGGTCAGATTCTTTTAGTAGTTCCGCAATAATTATGTTTACTCCAACGGGCTTAATTGGTTTTTTCTCCCTTTATGCTCTTTCTCTCTCATTGTCGATGTATCCTGTACCTAGGATATCTTCCTCTACGTCATGTTCCTTTTCTATGTCTAGACTTTTTGGCCAAAGTTCTTTACCATACAGTCTTTCTATATATTCCTTCCATCTCAATTGTATCATTTTTGTGTAAAATATTATCTTACCCCATTTTTCCCTAACTGTATGCATAGACCTTGCCTTCTTACTTCTCGGTGTTGACCTAACCTTGCTGTAGAGCGCACCTCTTTCATCCTTTCTCTGTAAACTTTCCATATCCTCTCAATGCGTTTTACACCATTATTCTTTTGCTTTATTTGCGGCCCAACTAAATTTATTGTTTAACTTTTTGTACTTCATTTTGCCTAACGGTGTGTTTACATTTTTCCGTTTTCTTCTCTCATCTATCTTTATAATCATCGTATCCGTAATTCATGGTTTCCTTTTCCTTTGCAGCTTTCGATATCCTTTTCTTAAGAAATTCACGTTTTTCTTCCATACTACACAGCTCTTTGCCGTCATCCATGAATTTATCTACAGACTGCTGGTACTCCTTCCTTGACAAATCATTCAATGCCTCCATATTCCATTTTCTAACCCGCTGCCCCTTGCCCTATGTTTTTGAAACACACACTACATTTCATAACAGCTAAATTGTCCGAATCCGCCCTCGGGTTGCTGTGCGAATTCATCACACTCTCCCTAAACCTGTACCTGAAAAGAATAAAATCTTTCTGATACCTTTCTTAGTCACCTGGCATTTTCCATGTATACCTACGCCTTTTGTGATGTCTAAACCATGTGTTGGAGATGACTAACCCCTGTCTCCTGCATAATTCAATTGTTTTCTGTCCGCGTTCATTCCTCGTGCCTAACCCATTGTCTCCCACCCCATCACCATCTCTTCCTTCGACTACCGTTGAATTCCAATCCCCCATTACTATCAAATATTTCCCTGCAAGAACAAACGCGATTGTATCTTATAACTCATCGTACATCCTATCTACGTCTTCCTCTTCGTGGTTGTTCCGTGGCACAATGACCAAGTTTGTCGTTTCTGCTTTAATCTCTACAAGTAATACTCTCTCAGTTGCTTGTTATATGTTGACTACGCTTCTTCCGAAATCTTTATTTAATATTACGGTAACCCCTTGTTGGCTCTACTCCCCGCCGCATCATATCATTCTATATTTAAAACACTAGTAATCCCCGCGATCCTTTCATCTCATCTCGTATTGTATGTATGCATGCATAATTTTACAATTTTACTTTCTTGGATTGTAAAAAATATTTTCACATTAGTTACATGGCAGTATACTACCATTTGTTTTATTTTGCAATCACAGCTATGATAAATGTTTTAATAAATTGTTTGAAACATTGAAATGATGCACTTATATTTTCTATTTCCCTCCCATGGACTACAACATTGTCGTGGTGGAAGGGCTTGTGTGTTCCGATGACCCCTAGAGCTGTGCTGGCGGGAGTAATAATTATTACTCCTGGAAGAGTCACCCGTGCCAGATAGGTCGAAATTTAGGAGCCAGACGAAAGGTAGTCCACGCAGCGTCTGTTCCTAAGTGAGGCGGCTGCAATGGCGTCTGACCCAAGTGGGGCGGCCATTAAGTGATGGTGTGACGTTAAAAACACTATTGAGGAAGGAAATCACCTCAATTATGATTCCCAAAAATAGAATAGGCACTATAGATAATATGAGTCCTGGCAACTACGGGACTCGGCCCGAGAGGCCGTGTGTCGTGCCCGGCAGCGGGAGAGGCAAGGCTTCCGCGGTGGTCATCCCACGAAACCTTGCAGGGAAGAAATAACTGCAGCAGGACAGAAGACTCAGAAGAAGGCGAAAATAGTTGGAATAGGAACCTGGAACGTCAGGACAATGTTGAGGAGAGGCTAATTAGAAAATATTAAGAGAGAGATGGAAAGAGGTAATATAGATGTTTTTGGTCTCTGCGAGGTGAGATGGAAGGATAGCGGGGATTACTGGAGTGACAATTATAGAGTGATATACAGCGGCGGGGACGAGAGCCAACGAGGGGTTGCCGTAATTAAAAAAAAAAAGGGGTTGGAAGAAGCGTAGTCAACATAGAGCAAGCAACTGATAGAATTTTACTCGTAGAGATTAAAGCAGAGACGACGAACTTAATCATTGTTCAGGTATACATGCCACCGAGCAACCACAAGGAGGAAGAAGTCGATAGGATGTATGATGAGTTAGAGGATATAGTCGCGAGTGTTCCTGCAGGGAAAAATTTGATTGTAATGGGGGATTGGAATGCGACGGTAGGCGAAGGAAGAGATGGGGGTGAGGTGGGGGACTATGGGTTAGGCACGAGGAATGAACGCGGAGAGAAAGCAATTGAATTCTGCACGAGACCGGGGTTAGTCATTACCAACACATTGTTTAGACACCACAAAAGGCGTAGGTATACATGAAAAATGCCAGGTGACTCAGAAAGGTATCATTAGATTATATTATGGTTAGGCACAGGTTTAGAAACAGTGTGATAAATTCTCACAGTTTACCAGGAGCGAACTCTGACCACAATTTAGTTGTTATGAAATGTAACGTTCGTTTCAAGAAGATAAGGCAAGAGCGGTGGATTAGGAGATGGAATTTAGACGCAGTAAATGGATTAACGAGGAAGGAGTATCAGCAGGCTGTAGAGAAAATTATGGATGACGATAAAGAACTGAGTACTATCGAAGAAAAATGGGAATGTATAAAGAAAGGAATACTAGAAGCCGCTAAGGAAACTATAGGAACCGTTAAAGGGAAAAGGATAAGGAAACCATGGGTAACGGATGAGAGTATTGCAAAGATGGATGAGAGAAGAAGATGGAAAACTGTAAACACAGAGTTAGGCAAAATGTAGTACAACGAGTTAAACAATAAGTTGAGAAGAGCCACATATAAAGCCAAAGAAGAATGGTGGAAAACGCAATGCGAGGATATGGAAAATTTACAGAAGAAGGGTGAAATTGGTGCTCTATACAGCAAGGTTAAGTTATTATCAGGAAGTAAGAAGGCAAGAACTGTGCTAACAGTGAAAGATAAGTGGGGTAAGATAATACCTGAACCAGGAAAAATCCATGAGAGATGGAAGGAATATATAGAAACACTGTATGGTAAAGAACTTAGGCCGACAAGGTTAGACATAGAAAAGTATCATGACGTAGAAGAAGATAGCTTAGGTCCAGGCATACTCGACGATGAAATAGAAAGGGCATTAAAGGAGATGAAAGCAAATAATGCCGTGGGGGTGGACAACATACCTGTAGAACTGATGAAATGTTTAGGAAAATGCGGGAAGAAGGCCCTATATGGACTGATTCGTAGTATCTATGAGGAAGGAATCTGGCCGGAAGATTTTGTGAGATCGGTGTTAGTTCCTATTCCAAAATAAGCAAAGGCTATATCAAGTGAGGATTACAGAACAATAAGTTTGATATCCCACGCAGGAAAAGTTATTCTCAGGATCATCAACAAAAGGATAGAGAGTAAGGCAAATGATTACTTAGGAGGTACGCGTGACGCCATTGCAGTAATGAGATCACTAATCGAGAGGAATATAGAAGACAATCAAGACGTTTTTGCCTGTTTTGTAGATTTCGAAAAAGCGTTTGATAGAGTGAATTGGGAAAAATTGATGCGTGTATTGCAGAAAATAGGAATGGATTGGAGGGACAGGAGACTGATCCGCAACCTGTACATGTTTCAGACTTCTCAGGTGCGAGTGGGGAACGGAGAGTCGGGTAGGGTAGTGTTAGGAAGAGGGGTAAGGCAGGGTTGCCCAATGTCACCGGTACTGTTCAACGTATATATAGAGGAAATGATTAAAGAGGCATGGGAAGAACTGTAGGTAGGAATTAAAGTCGGAGGGGAATTTGTAAAATCGGTTAGGTTTGCTGATGACCAAGCATTAGTTGCTCAGTCAGCCAAGGGGTTGCAGCATTGCTGAGTGAATTGGAGGTTCAGTGCGATAAATATGGGATGAGAATCAATATTAATAAAACAAAGGTTATGCGATTTTTCAGAAAGAAAAAGGCTAAGCTAAAGATTAAAATAGGTGGGGAAAAAATAGAGCAGGTAGAACAGTTTACATATCTCGGAAGTGTTTTGGACCAAAACTGTCAAAGCGGTAGGGACGTAAGGAGAAGAATTGCGCTAGGGAGTTGATGACGGGGACGTTGATTACGGATGTTAAGGCAAGACTCGTAAAAACTCTGATATGGAGCGTAGCTATGTATGGTGCGGAAACGTGGTCGCTGAAGCAGGAGGATAGACGTAGATTGGAGGCTTTTGAAATGTGGGTGAGGAGAGGAATGGAGGAGGTGAAATGGACCGAAAGGAAAACAAATGAGGAAGTACTGGAGATGGTGGGTGAGGAGAGGGGTTTGTTGAGAGAAATCGTATGGAGGCAGGAAAAATGGATTAAAGGCGTATTGAGCGGTAGTGGAATGTTGAAGAAGGTAATAGAGGGGAGAATGTTTGGCAAGCGAGGAAATGGCAGGAACAGGATAGGGATGTTGGATGGGATGAAGGGAGGAAAGAAGCACAGAGAGATGAAGAGGGACCTGATGTAGTTTAGGTTGCTGGATTTGGTTTTGTTTGGAGTTTCAAAATATGTATTTGATAGTTGTGTCCATCAAAAAGCCTACCTTAACCGGTAGATTACTTAATAAATAATTTTCTATTTAAACGGATTTTATCCTACCTATAGAAATACGAACTCATTTCTAAAAGCGGCTGACTACATATTGAATGGGAAACATTATGAGGGGTTATATTTCCCAAAGGCTGTAAATGATGGCTTTAATTTATAATTAAACTATAGATAACTGAACTAAATATCGTGCTAGCTAATACAATGTATGCATTTATTAATCACAGGTATATTATTATCGTTTGTAAAGGTTTAAATGAAGAATATATAGCTAAATTAGGCATGGATAGCTCAAAAAATGGAAAAGGTGTGTAATCCTTACCTTAACAGAAAAAACGCCATGTATAAAATCAAATGAAGTTTTAATGTCAAATTTATCAATAACAAGCATTATTTTGTGGGAAAACCAAAGTAATCGTAATAGAGAACATGAATCAGTCGTTCCTTATTCAGGTCAAATATTCGAAAGCTTGATGAGAAAACCTTTTTATTTAGTCAAGTTTATTCCTTTAGACTTCAGTGCATAACGAATCATAAAAATTTTTCAGGAGTTAATTTTCCTCATTTCAAAATGCACAGGAGAATGAAAAGAATGGTAGAGTTTTGAAAAGAGACTGAATTTGCGGCAGTCACTCAATGGAATGTTTATAAGACTAGGATCACGGTGGGGTTAATCCCTTTATTTCTCCTCCTTCACATTACTTTCCTTTATTGATTGGTCATTAAAAATACTTACCATAAACATGTTATTGAACCAGTGTGAAAATTTGAATTGGAATTAATACTAAAATTTGCTATTTGTAGCTCTCAGCTCTTAATAATCGAGTTTCATTAAAGATTATCACCAAAACTTTGCTAAACCAAACAAACCGAAAGACAGTTTGCGATGAAAGGAGAGTTTATGCTATCAATCCATTTTATTTCTAAATAAATATTTAAATCACATAGAGAAACGTTTCAAACCAAGCGTGTTAAATTTACAACATCGTGAAATGTAACATTTTCTGAAAAATGTTCTTATTTAAAAAACAACAACGTATAAAAAATCACGACGCAAAGAATTGAAATAATTAATGGAAACTATTTTACAGTATCTACACTTGATAAAATAAACACTAAACACACACTTGGTCATATATTTTGAAAAAAGCATTCGTCAAGAGATTTTTATGGCCATGAAAATTGTGAATGCTAATTCACACGGTTATAAAAGAGGAATTTCCTTTCTGTGTTTGGGAATCAGGAATGATAAAAATGAAAAATCATGAATTAGGTTGACGTCATTTTATAGTGTACTTCATTTTATTAGTGTTGATGTAGCTAAATTGTCAATGTTTTAAATAAATATTCAAACATGAATGAATACACTACATGATATAGCCGTGGTATAAAAATAAGTTTTCTGCATCAGCTCAAGTTTTTCACGAGAGATCTTTAACTAGTGAGTCTCGGTGCATCAAGATATTCAAGAATACAGTCTGACACATTGTTTCATGGTCAGACCGTCTTATCGAACAGCACGAAACGATAATCGTACACTTGACAGACTGCATGGACTGAATATCGACGGTTCGTTGATTGAATTAGTGGACAATTCGAGGAGCAGGATGGGCTTTACGAGTAGGCACGAGAACTGACAGGAAATGCTGTACTCAATAAACTTGTTGAAGAGTATGGCGGAAACTTGATGTCGGAGCAGATGGTGTCGGCTCTTCAGCGAAAGTTCGAACTAGTGCGTATGATATGCGTTCAGTTGGGACACCACAATTTCGAGCGTGTGAATGGCTATATTCCAGAAAGGAGGCGGGTTATATTGCGTTGTGATGAACTTCAGATCTACATTCGAAGCGCCTACTACATTATGCATGACGTTCTGTCCACCCGGAAAGTCGTCAATTTGGGTACCTCGTCAATTGACTCCCAAACACCGCAGTATCCATGCATCCTGGAGCGTCCTATGCTTTGTCAAAAGAATGACAAAGTCTTTTTTCATCGCATCGTAACAGCTGATGAAAGCCAGTCACACCGTGGCATCCAGGAATCAATGGAGATGGATCCAATGAGATGGATGGACGGGGTCTCTCCCCAGAAAAAAAATTATAAGGTAACAGTCTTCGGGAAAGGCCGTGCTGTGTTTTGAGATGCCAAAGGGGTTGATTTAATTAAATTTGGCGTAAGATGGGCAAGAATTAATTCTGAGCGCTATTGTGAGACGTGAATTTTTGACTGAAATATGTCATTCATTGAAAACGCTGGGCCCCCCCTCATCAAGGGCATCCTCCTAAGAGACGACAACATCCGACCGCACTCTGCCACATTGGCAGGACAACCGTTGGGTGAATTCCAAGAAACTAGAGGAGATGCCGCACTTTTAACGGCGTCATCCGCTAATATGCATTTCAATGCAACAATTTCATGTGTATGAAAATCATTCGTCTTAACCGGGATCCGAGTGCTTTAGCCTGTTTTGCTATTGAGGCGTTGAAAATTGCATTGAAAAATTTTGCATTGAAATGCATGTTAAGGAATGACTCAGTTAAAATTTACTGCTGCGGCACCTCAAATATTTTCTTAGAATTCGTCAAAGGTAAAAAGAGCCTAAGTGTTTAAAATTTGGCTTTAACTTCGTGGACTATGGCGCGTCGCGCAAGACTATGAATGCCGGTGACATTGTTTATACGGTATTTCTTTACAAAATCTTGTTCCTTTAATAGGTTCCAACATGTCAGAATTTAACACGACGCGACGCTTCGAAAGCTTTACTGGCTAAAGTATTCGGCCGGACATTTAGGGATCCGGGTTCAAATTCCGGTCAAGATGAATGATTTTTACATTCTGAAATTGTTGCATTGACACGTTGATTAATTTGGTTGGGAAAGAGAATATCGTCTACCCCACAGTCCAGATTTGGAAAATGGTGAGTTTCATATGCTGACGGTGTTGGAGAAAGAACTAGGAGATCATTCATTACTCAAGGAATAATGAAGTCAAGAGAACGCGTGATCTCCTCCAAACGCACTCTTTGAAGATGTATTTGTAAACAGCGTGCACTTAAGGAATAAACGCCTGTTTTTTGAAGGAGACCATTTTGAATAGAATACGAAATATGGAAATAAACACGTGAATTTTAGTATAATTTTCATTGTACATTATAAATTGTGGAAGACACCATAACTTATTAATTGAACTCCCCTCGCTACTTGAATGACCATTTCTCATGAGCAAATTACTATTGTCGGACGTTTGGCTATCGCAGAAAGTCTTTGGGCAGTTTCTGGCAACCAATCATAATGCTGTGAACGTCTATAAAACAACTGGACCAAGCAATAAGTCTTCCATTTAAAAATACACACAGTTTTCCGTAGTCAATTGCTACTCAAAATTGCCCAGCTATTTCTGCCTTCTCCCGGTATTTCTCACCTTTTTTACTCCTATCATAGCAAACCAATTATCAACTTCCCACCTCACTGAACCACGTTTTGGCACATTTCTCTCAAAATCCAAAACTTAAAAGTAAGTTAATCCCATTTTCTTTCCTAAAAATTCACATTTTATAAATATGGAGACACTCGGTCCATGTCCAAGTTTTTCGACATCCCTTTTCATATCTTTACCTTATAGAGCCGTGAGCCAATTCTTTCCTCCTCGGAAGTGCTCATTCCCCAAGCGTGAGATATATTAAAATAGACATTCCAGTTGTGCCTTAGAGTCAAAATGCTAGCAAATACATGCACAATTTATTTTTTCTAATTTTTTGTACCAAATGTTGCACGAGATTCGATACTCCCGATTGAACAGTTGAACTGATAGTGGGCTAAAAAACATTCTATGCAAACATTCAGTTAACATCAAAAACAAACGCCCACAAAAATGGAAGCAGTCAAGGGCGACAGCCGCAAAAAGGCAGTGAAGCGAAAGCATGTATGCACGAGATAGGGGGAGGAACAGGGAATAGGGTGCGCGGGCAGACAAAGGGATATGATTTATAGGAGGGGGTGGGTTCATTGGGGGGGGGGAGGAGGCTGCTCCGTAAAGGATTAAGGTTTTGAGGGCCTTAATGATAATGAGTAATTGGGAAACAGAGATTCGAGAGGAAGGGAAATAGAGGAAGATAGGAATGGGGCGAAGGAGGGTTGGTGTGCACGACGTATTAAAGTGACATTCTCATTGAGAACGATTCGGGCTTGGAGAGGGAGGGATGTCCTCGGAGGTGGGCGGGTTTTTGGGGAGGAGGGGGAGAGCGAGGTAATTGAGAGAGAAATTGGGAAACGGATTGGAAAACCTGAGGAAACGTTACCGTAATGCGGGACGTAAAGCCAAACAGAGAGAAGAGACGTTATTCTGACACCCAAGGTTCAATTAAACAAGACTCGGCAAAGAGCTATGCATTTAATCAACGGTAAAACAGGGACCTCGCAAATTCAACCTAATGATTTGGAAGGGTTACCCGCCGAGCGTTGTAAGCATACGCATGTAGTAATATCGACCAACTTTCTCATGATAGGATGGGACATAATTAGCGAAATTATAAATTTCCTTGATTGCAAAATATCCAATGTAGAACTTGTGTGGTCTACGCACAATCACTCAATGGAAAAGCAGCGAACTGAACAAACCAAACTGCTGGCAGGCAGACTTTTATTTCTTGTTGGGTTAGAAAACAACAGTATTTTTTTTAAATGGATTTGATCATAGCACTAATCGGCGGAGTCGAGCAGAGGATAACTCGTTAGCATAACGTCTCGGTTTCGAACCTTTGCCCTGAAATACGGTCGCTATGCCATGCCGTTTATGTAATGCTCTCGCCTGTTGTCTTCTCGAATACCTTCAGTTTTGAAAATACCTAAAACATCAAGTACTTTCTCAATTGTTAGTTAAAACAATATGAAAAATGCGTAGTGGGGTAATACTCCTTAGCGAGAGCATTACATAGGTTTTCATTTAAAATGTATTGAAAATAGAATTCAACCATTTCACTTGAAACATAAGTGGATCAAGTCTATAAACGGCTCAAAATTACTCTCATGTCGACTTTTAACACAACCTGCAAGCCACCACAGGAACGAATTAAACGGTGATTATATATTTTATATGCCACCAATGCTAATACTAGCAAGTGGAAAATGACTCGAGAAGAGAAACAGTAGTCATGGAAACGGATCGCAGTAGTCATGTTTAATGTTTTTAGTTGTTCTAATCATGACTTTTGACCGAATAAATTTTCTTACTTTAGAGTTCTAGTATTTCTACTTTCCTGAATTTCTCCTGAAGCCTTACCTACTGCTGTAATGCGGCATTCAAAATATTATCTCGCTGTGGAAAAAAGTTGAAAGCGGTTTAGGTAATATTTTTGTGCAAAAATGGTAACCTATATTTTTTAAATAAAGTCGTAAATCGTCTTAGGCACACCATTTAAGACTCAAGAACAGCTTTATCGATTTTGATGATACTTGGTTATTTGGATTCATCTCGGCCCAGAATAGTAGAATAACCACTAAAATATCGTTAAAACGTCGTATCGTATGACTTCATCGAAGAGATTTCAACGTCGGAATCAGGGCGGCGCGATTCCTGTTCATCCGGATGTGCGTTCTATTGATGCACTTGGCCGTATTTATACAGTTCATCCGAAAAATGATGAATGCTTCTATTTGCGGTTGTTATTGGCGAAAGTTTGAGGGCCAACATCTTTCCAATCACTGCGAACTGTTAATGGTATACTGTGCCCAACATTCCGCGCAGCATCTCAAGAGCTCAATTTGCTTGAAAGCGATAATCATTTGGGTCACGACATTTAGCGCATAAGCAATGTTGAAATTTTACCTAGCAAAACAAAGCAAAATTGTCTACGTATATGAACGGCGGCTATACCCAGAATCGCCGAACACAAATCCGCACAGATTATAGAGGACTTAATTGCATAATAGGTGTTTTTAAATGCGTTGCCAGTTTTTTTTGTCACACCGTCGTCTGTGAGCACGGGATTTTGCTGATGCTTTGAACAAATGCGGAGAGCTCTGAATCCATCTTTTCTATGTCGTTTGCATTTCTTCCGGAAGTCCCATCTGTATATAAATAGATACGTACATAGAATAACATACTCCACGTTTTGTATGTGTCCATGCATAAAAGGTACTTCATTAGTAATAAGGAAGGCACACAAGAGATTTTTGATATATGCCACTTGGGTACCGCATAAAATTATATCACAGGTCAAATTATCGAAACTAGTTTTTGCAAAACTACATACCGCAAAACTGAAATGAAAAAGGAGAAGTGCCATTATAATATGTGAAAATGTTTGATACGCAATGAGTTCATTTAATTCGCGCTTGAAATTTTTATGAATAAAAACCCAAAACGTTAAAAGAGTGACCTCTGTGGTTCCGTGACTTTTGTAGAGAAAGAGAGTATGTGCAACCACGTAATTTGGTTTATAGGAATAAACACCAGACCAGTGAATATGATATGGTGAAAATACAGGTTTGATGGGCAAAAGATGTAAGAGTCGTTTGGACGCCATGATAGAATTTATCATTACTTCAATTAGAGGCAGAGTTCTCCAATTCAAATACTAAAATGCATTAAATGAAAATATGCATACATATATACAAACATAAATATACATATATATGTATATATACAGCGGGTCGCGGTGGTCCAGTGGGTAGAGCATTGGACTACTGACCGGAGGGTCCCGGGTTCGATTCCCGGGCAAGGAACTTTGGGCACCTGCAGCTCCACCCAAGCTAATTGATTTTTCGGGTACCAGATCTTCCTGGAAACCATAACCAGCACAGGGAAAGGAACTGGCCCCCCTACCCTGATGTGTAAATGTTCACGCGCCGTCGGGCTTGGTACATGGGTGAGCTCTACCATCACCTACTAAACCGACCTTCGGGTTGATTACTGTGTTTATGGTTATGTATATATACATATAAAACTTGGAAAGCAACAAAAAATATTAGAACACATGAAAGGAACACTCACGCGTTTTTTCTTGATATTTTCGATGGAATTGAGTTCGGTCTTTCTCAGAAGATTAGTTAGGGTTGACTGCTGAACTAAGAAAGGTAAGGTATGTGAGAGAGAGAGAAGAGGACGGGGGTAGGGGAGAAAGGGTAGTGGGGGAGTTTTATATGTATATATACATATAAAACTTGGAAAGCAACAAAAAATATTAGAACACATGAAAGGAACACTCACGCGTTATTTCTTGATATTTTCGATGGAATTGAGTTCGGTCTTTCTCAGAAGATTAGTTAGGGTTGACTGCTGAACTAAGAAAGGTAAGGTATGTAAGAGAGAGAGAAGAGGACGGGGGTAGGGGAGAACGGGTAGTGGGGTAGGGGTGAAAGAATGAGTTGTGGAAGGGGAAAGGGAAAAGGGATAAATAGATAGATAAAGGACTTTATTTGGGCGAAATTGAGACCTATTGGTCCCTTCTTCCATTTAACCCATCATCATGTACATATTATTCAATGTATACAATTTAAAAAATACATGCATTTTTACACAGAAATACATAAAGACAGACACAAATTCGGCCTCGGAGTAGGCCGAAAGCTTAAATCATCTACAGTGTGAGTGTCGTTTTACGTGTTATCTGTTTTATTCTGTGTTCTATTGTGCCGTCCAAAAGTTATATATATATATATATATATATATATATATATATATATATATATATATATATATATATATTTGTATGTATGTATAATCTTGAAAATGTCGCTCTCCGGCGACGCACAAACACACAAACACTAAGATAATAAATATTACACACACAGAAACATAAAAGAAGGACACTTATAGTAGATATTTACGTTTCGACGGCACGGCCGTCGTCATCCCAATCAGATGACGACGGCCGTGCCGTCGAAACGTAAATATTTACTGTAAGTGTCCTTCTTTTATGTTTCTGTGTGTGTAATATTTATTATCTTAGTGTTTGTGTGTTTATATATATATATATATATATATATATATGTATATATATGTATATATACTATATATATGTATATACTCTATATATACTATATATATGTATATATATTCTCTCTTTTCCTTCACTGATCGATTTCTTTACATACATACATACATATACATATATAGATTAAGGGTAAACCAACACATACACAAAGTAAAGACAGTGAGAATAAGGTTTGTGGGAAAAGCTAGGGTAAACGCTCCAATGCTCAACGCTCAACGTGAATTGCTCACCTAGTAAAAATCCACGCGGGAAAACACCCACGAAGAGAATGAGGGTGTGAAAAACCCGTGAAAAAGGGAGCGCAGAGGGGAGAGGAGATTGGATAGGAATGAGAGGGATGATGCTGAAATAACTCCCAAGCGGCAAAGAAAACAATTAGTTTATCCACAGATATTACAACATCCACGACCCAGGTGTTATCTTGCAAAGTCATCATCAGGAACAAGTAACAAGTCAGAACCCAGGCCAAGAATAACACAATGTATACGGACGAACAAAATATCTTGCTATCCTAGTACTATAGGGCGGCCTGGGGTCTTTAGTTCGTGGACCTTGGGAAGGATATAGAAGTGGGGGGTGTTTGGATGGGAAGGTAAAAGGAGGGAGACGTCACTGTGGGATAGAGTCTCATTACGGCCGTTGTCACGGAGGAAAGCGATTATTCCATCTTGGAATGCGGGGTTAGGATCAGGCGGAATATGTTTATACGATGAAGGGTCTTCGAGTAATGTGTTGGCTTCTTTTAGGTAGTCTACTGTGTTTAGGACTACCACTGTCAAACCTTTGTCGGCGGAAGTGATGACCAGGTTGGGATTTTTTAACTCAGCTACTTCTGTAGGGGAGATGTTGGGTTTCGGGTTCAGAGAGTTAAGAAAAGAGGGACTAGATATTTTGGACATGAGTAGATTAATAAAGATTTCGACTGGGCGATTTGGTGGGAGAGATTTTGGTTCTAGGTGGGAAGGTGGCCGGAACTTAGTCAGGGCGCTGTGTGTGGGTGCGGGGAATTGCAACACCCAGAAGTATCGCCATCTTAGATTTCTGGCAAAATTTATGGCGTCTGAAAGATGGTCACGTGATTAACCTTGAGGGTGGGGGAGAAAGAGAGGCCTTTTCCTACAAGTGAAGTTTGCTGCTCGTTCAGGGTAGTGCATGAGATGTTCAGCAAGTGTTCGGCAGTATCTATTGTTTGGTCGACTGCCGGGGAAGGTGGGTTGGGAACGGTTTTGTTGGTGGTGACGGCTTGGTAGAGTTTACGGTATTGGTGGGGGAGGGAGGGGAGGTGGAAAATAGTGGCCAAATCCACAAACCGGATTTGGCCACTATGAAGGATCAGGGGGTGGGAGGGATGCTAAGATAAGCACACATAGCATTTATCAAAGGGAATGCTGTGTTCGGAGACGTGTTTGGAGATTGGAAGCATACCAATCAGGGAAGAATTCATGCATGAGTCCCGGTTGTTATGGATTGTAATATTGAGGGAATCCGATGATGCTGAAAGTGATTTCGTTTTATGACCAAGAGTTGACTGGGGACATATGATTCAAGATGAAGGATTGATTATGAATAGCCGTGGTGGAATTCATTAAGGTCAATCCGAATTAATCCCTTGGAAGAGAGATTTTCACGAAAGACAATGGTGTTTTGGAAAGTTATTTTAGTCTTTTATACACCAATAGGTGGAAAAACTAGTATAGTGAAGGATATTCAGGACTTAGGTAAGTTGCAAGAAGTTTTCAATGGACCCTCTTTTGGAGAAGGCATAAAGACATTAGCTAACATGAACGCTGGCAATGACGTTGGAATGGTTTCCTCAAATGGTGAGGGCGACTATGCCATCTAGAACTGAACGGAGTACGACCGACTTTACGATAACTTATCTCCGGACGCCTGATCGCTTTCCGGACACTTTATACACCTATAATACCTTATGTACTCCCCATGATTTTTCTACGATGCCATTCTCGATAGAGATTCAATGAGATATGAAGCATCTAATCATCGAGATGTATTATCCAGGAAAGCAGGCAGCGCGTTTCCAGGCAAGCGACGTCGGTCCAGTGGAGATGGGAAGAAAGACATTCTCCTTGACGGGACGGCATGAAAAATGTCGCCGTCTGGCGGGAGACACTATGCACCCCAGGGTGCACCTGTGCGAGGTTGGGAGTCGGGGCTTCGCGGGGGTGGAATGGTGTGGGTGGAGAGAGCTGCGCGCAAGGGGTTGCCAACCTTTATTTGGATTCGGATTTTATCTCAACAACTTATTTGAAAAGAGTCTGACGCCATGTAAATAATAAAAAAAATTAAATAAGAGGACCCGATACATACATTATTTTCTGGGAGTAAACATATGTTTGCTCTCAGAGATAGCTTTCAAACTTTTGTGTAACACACTCTATTCCACACTTGTGACCGGATGCCAGAATATATTGTAAATATTTAAGGAATAAATAGAAGTATTTCATGAAGTTTCAAACTCGTAGGTATGTTACTTCATAAATATAAAACAAAGGACTAGTTCAAATATCCAAATTTCTATTTCAGCGTATGAAAACTTTGATCGCGAAAGAGTCGACTTCGTTTGGGGGATGAGAGATTTAGCCTAGAGGGACTTTAGAAGTCTTAGGCGTACTTTTTTATTATTGTCCTTTATACTTCCAGTTCAACTTAAGTTGATTAGACAATTTGTTTTAATAATAATTTCGCATAATATATGGAGGTTTTGGTAATTGAAGTTATTAAATTCTCAAAAAATTGTTCAACCTCTAAACGTGTTGGAGTATCTAATCAAATATATTGTATATTAATAAAAAATGAATTTATGGGCATTTTACACGTATTTGCTACCTGGAGTTTCTTCTGATCAAAATCTCTGTAATATGGCATTAAAAAAGGAAAAAAGTGTCATTCATTGTCAGTGTCATTTAGAAAATGTTCCAATTTTTAATGAGGACGATTTTAATTCATTAATCTGAATGGGACCTTGTCTTTCTTTCCGTAGTGTTCTACACATTCTCTTCAACGAATCGAGTAGTAATATCCCAATTCAAGTTTTAAGCGAGACAATGGCTAGAGAGAGTAGAGGAAATGGGATGATAAGAGAAGAAAGGAGGGAGAAAGAAAGCCCTCAATCTCTCCATGCGTATCTATTTTGGTATGGAGATTGCGTGAGCGACCACGAGTTTAGTATAGCGAAATATGTGTACGTTTTTCGTCAGCATGAAGGACTTCTTGAATAGTATAGAACTGAGCGATACGGAGAATTCATTCAAATGTCTTTGCACGTATTTTGTTAGTAAAATGAGTCATCTATTCTCACCCGCCATGCTTCTCAAAAACCTATATACAAAAATATTTCAATCAAAGAAGGGTAGACAATGCAGCTGTAGAAGGTAGAAATTACCTCGTGAATAGCTATAAATAAGCGGTCTCTTATGTTTTATTATGACAGGTTCAACATTTTCTTAACATACCTACCACGTCTTGTGCAACTGACAACGCAAATAAGGGAATGTGACAATTATTATATGTACAGTTCATGTTGAGAAATAGAGCATAGGTTTACTTCAAAAGGGGTGTATATTGAAGATGATAGCCCATCCACCCTTACCTGGTCCTAAGCTTTTGTAACTCTCCTAACTCTGATGCTCTCTAGCACATGCCCTGTAATCTGGCAAGGGGTTTGTGGGCTGTGACGGAAGGGCGACAGTGGTGTGTTCCTAACCTAGTGGTATAAGCATCCCCATTCTTGTTTCCTTGCACCTTCTCGCCACCCATAACCCGTCAGATCTCTGTAGAGCCGCTTTAATTGCGTTTATTACCCCTCGTTGCGGGACGCTTATCCGGGGCGGTTGAGTGGAGAAGACAGTGGAGAGAGTCACTTCGGAGGGTGTCTTCGGCGCTTGCCAGCTCCTCCTCGTGGGTAACGTGCACACGCTTCTGGAGTCATACCCCTCGCAAACTAGTCCCTCATTCGCCTTCACATAACCCTACTTTTCCGCTCCCTTTATTTACTTCCGTTCTGTTAATTTTAACTATGTATTTCTTATTCCTCTTCGACTTGGATAAGATCTAGGTGAAAGGAAAAAGTTGCTTCACAACCAACACCACAAGCGATAGCAGTCATGTTAGCCATTCCTATTTCCTTGAAAGTAATATTCCAAACATCATACTATGAGGAACCGCTAAGTAGTGTAACGCATTACTTTCTTCTCACAGATCATATTTTCTTTCGTTTAATGTGCCTAAAAATGTACTGATAACCTATAATTACCTTATAAAAAGACTAATAGAAAGAAAATCCCAACGCTTTCCTACCATCTTCGGTTCCATCCCTTAATAGTCTTAATGCTAAATAAAACAGTTTCTGATGTGACTTGGTGGAAAATGTTCATTTTGAAATTGAAAAAGAAACAACTTGGCTTTTCCACAGAAAATTTTGTATTCACTACATAGCTTTCGTTATGGTGCATAGGACCTGAAGTTATGGTAAAAGGGATAGGATCTGAAGGAATTATACCATAACAAAAACTAGGAAGTGAATATAAAAAATTCTATGTGGAAAAACCAAGTTGTTTATTTTTAATTTCAATAAGTCTTAATTCTCGTTAAGTACGCGTAACATGGAGGTATGCTGCATACAAATTTCGGCTCCAGCATTCCTTCCAAGGCTAAATTATACAGAGGTCGGTTAATGTCTAATTGTTTATGTTGTTGCCCCATCTTTCCACACTACCCACTCGCTCGTCATATGCGGACACTCGCCTGAGGAGGGCTGCGCTTCCGGTTGACGGCTTCCATCTTCTCCGGGGTGAGCTTTTCTCGCGACGCATCGCTCGTCCCTCCCTCTTGCCACCCATTTCCCTTCTGCCCCTCTCTCTGAGTACCTCTCTCCCCGTCAAGCCCTCCTCCTTCACCCCATGAGGCGCTTATGAATCAGGTAATTCCTTAAGTGATGCAAAAGGGAAGATCTTTAATTCCGCCGGGAGTATACTTATACATTTCTTCACTATCATTTCAGCCCTTCCTCCCCGTCCCATCGCCTCATGAGTGCGTGCGACACCTTTGATTGACAATTTCTCCTTTTTCTACTCCGCTACATATATGAGATACTGACCCTTAAGTGGATGGATATGAGCGGACGATGATAACGATTATTGCACCCACCTTGTAACCGCGGACTTCAAATCTAAGATTTTGTCGAATACGTCCAAAATCTCGCCCGAAATTCCATAACGGATAAAGAATATCAACTATATTAATATGTGTAGTAATTCTATTTGCAATAAAAACTGAGAACCATTTAAGGCCTTTCAAAGCACTTAGTCTCAATGCCACACTCATTTTTGCATTTAAATTCACACCTTTCATCCATTAAATATTCCCTCCGATAACAACCAACGCATCTTAATGCCCACTTCCAGATAATCACTAATTAAACACTCCCTTTCCCTCCGCCTCCCCTCTCTCTACTGAAATCACTCCCTGAGAAACCAGTGGTACATTTTTGGTTTCCTCCAACACATGCACTTAGCTAGCTCGTTCCCATAACACCATCATTAGATAATGTAACGGCCTCTTGTTTTTTCTGTTGTAAATGGTGTATTGACTTCTGAGAAGGTAATTCTTCACACCCTTCCGGTTCCTTTTCGCTTTGGGTTGTCTCCTTTTCGCTTTGGGTCGTCTCCTTTTCGCTTTGGGTCGTCTCCTTTTCGCTTTGGGTCGTCTCCTTTTCGCTTTGGGTCGTCCCCTGTCCTTCGCCGCCACACCTAAAGGACTCGCTACTCGAGGTGCCGCCGATCCGACAACAAAATCGTGGTCTCCGTGCACGGAGAAGAACTCGAAAAGGCTTTAAATATCTTTCGTTGGAGTGGCGGATGCTTTCAGTCAGTTCAGTCCAGTTCAGTCGACTTCGGAATCCACCCTTCCAGCTCTGAGTCTTCTTGAATCGTATCCGTGAATTGTATCCTATCGAATTGAATCAGACCCTTGTCTGCCGGGCTTCCACCCCTACACTTCCCTCACTGCACACATCCCGGCAGGGGCTTACGCAGGAAGACACAATTTCACTCGATATCACCTCCACACGCCCTAACGCACCTCTGCCCACTCTCTTTCTTCGAAAACTGCGACTCCTCTGGACATACTATATGCACACCTTGGTGGCAAGTCCTCTTCCTCAAACCTTTCCACATGCTCTCATGAATATGTATTCATATCATACGTGTGCGTACACTCACTTATGTATATATATATAGATATATGTGTATATATAGATATACGTAAATATATATATATATATATATACGTATATCTATATATACACATATATCTATATATATACATAAGTGTGTGTACGCACACGTATGATATGAATATATATATATATATATATATATATATATATATATATATATATATATATATATATATATATAATTATATATCTTTGGGCACCTGCAGCTCCACCCAAGCTAGTTGATTTTTCGGGTACCAGATCTTCCTGGGAAACCATAAGCGGCACAGGGAAAGGAACTGGCCCCCCTACCCTGATGTGTAAATGTTCACACGCCGTCGGGTTTGGTACATGGGTGAGCTCTACCATCACCTACTAAACCGACCTTCTGGTTGATTACTGTGTTTATGGTTTATATATATATATATATATATATATATATATATATATATATATATATATATATATATATATATATATATATATATGTATATATATATATAAAATTCACTAAATAGTCATAGCAAACACAGCAACTAAAACATATTAAAGAGGGAGTCACTAGTTCGCGAATTTTCGGTGGTGCAAACACCTTTCTCAAGAGGAATTCTGTTCCTAATTCCTCTTGAGAAAGGTGTTTGCACCACCGAAAATTCGCGAACTAGTGAGTCCCTCTTTAATATGTTTTAGTTTCGGTGTTTGCTATGACTATTTAGGGAATTTCATTGTGCATATTCGTGGCTTTTCCAAGAAAGTGAATATATACACACACACACAAACACATATTTCATATAAACATGTCTCCCACCACAACACCCCCTTCAACCACTGTTACAATGTTTCCGTGCTAGCATCCCTTCCCCCATCCGATAACCCTATAAAATTAAAAACAATGGAATTGGAATTTATATGGCTGTGTAAAGCCTATCCACATCCGGGTCTCAATGTCGTTCACTAAATGGAGGGGGGGGCTGGGGTGGATGGAGGTGGATTTGTTTCTTTCGAGGTGGTGGGACAATTTATTCATCCACATGCATTTTGTCTGCCTTGTCCTGGGTTTTTACTTGTCAAGCCCTAATGATGACTTTGTGAGTTGACGCCATGGTCATGGGTGTTGTGGTATCTGTGGATGAATGTTTAGTTTTTTATGTCACTCGTTACTATTTCCGCATCCTCCTTATTCCATTTCCGCTCCCCTCTGGCCTCCCTTTCCCCCTCCGTAACCTCCTCCTTCACCCCTCTCCCATCACATGTTCTCCGCTCTTCTTTCTCCCCTCCCCACACCCCTCCTTCACCCCTCCCCCACTACCTGTTTTTCCCTTCTCCCTCGTCCTCTACTCTCTCTGCACCTCGTACCCTTTTCCTCAGTCATATCTTATCTTCCGAAGAAGACGGAGCTCGAGTCCGTCGAAATTATCAAGATATTATTGTGAGTGTTCCTTTGATGTGTTCTCGTGCAGTGTTTTACTGTCTATGTTTATATATATATATATATATATATATATATATATATATATATATATATATATATATATATATATATATATATATATATATATATTAAAGGAGATGAAAGTAAATAAGGCTGTGGGGGTGGACAATATTCCTGTAGAAATGTTGAAATGGTTAGGAAAAGGTGGGAAGAAGGCCATATATGGACTGATTCGTAGTATCTATGAGGAAGGAATCCGGCCGGAAGATTTTGTGAGATCGGTGTTAGTTCCTATCCAAAAAAGGCAGAGGCTTCGTCATCTGAGGATTACAGAACAATAAGTTAGATATCCCACGCAGCTAAAGTTATTCTCAGGATCATCAACAAAAGGATAGAGAGTAAGGCAAATGATTACTTAGGAGATGATCAGTTTGGGTTTAGGAAAGGAAGAGGTACGCGTGATGCCATTGCAGAAATGAGATCACTAGTCGAGAGGAATATAGAAGACAATCAAGACGTTTTTGCCTGTTTTTTAGATTTCGAAAAAGCGTTTGATAGAGTGAATTGGGAAAAATTAATGCTTGTATTGCAGAAAATAGGAATGGATTGGAGGGACAGGAGACTGATCCGCAACCTGTACATGTCTCAGACTGCTAAGGTGCGAGTGGGGAACGGAGAGCCCGGATGGGCAGTGTTAGGAAGAAGTGTAAGGCAGGGTTGCCCATTGTCACCGGTACTATTCAACGTATATGTAGAGGAAATGATTAAAGAGGCATGGGAAGAACTGGAGGTAGGAATGAAAGTCGGAGGGGAATTCGTAAAATCGGTTAGGTTTGCTAATGACCAAGCATTAGTTGCTCAGTCAGCCAAGGGGTTGCAAGCATTGTTGAGTGAATTGGAGGTTCAGTGCGATAAATATGGGATGAGAATCAATATTAATAAAACAAAGGTTATGTGATTTTCCCGAAAGAAAAGGCTAAGCTAAATATTAAAATAGGCGGGGAAAAAGTAGAGTAGGTAGAACAGTTTACATATCTAGGAGGTGTTTTGGACCAATACGGTCTAAGTAGTAGGGGCGTAAGGAGAAGAATTGCGCTAGGCAAGGAGGCTTTCTCAAGGAGGGAGTTGATGACGGGGACGTTGAGTAGGGATGTTAAGACAAGACTCGTAAAAACTCCGATATGGAGCGTAGCTATATACGGCGCGGAAACGTGGTCGCTGAAGCAGGAGGATAGACGTAGATTGGAGGCTTTTGAAATGTGGGTGTGGAGAAGAATGGAGAAGGTGAAATGGACCGAAAGGGAAACAAATGAGGAAGTACTAGAAATGGTGGGGGAGGAGAAGGGTTTGTTGAGAGAAATCCTATGGAGGCAGGAGAAATGGATGAAAGGCGTATTGAGCGGTAGTGGAATGTTGAAGAGGGTAATAGAGGGGAGGATGTTGGGCAAGCGAGGAAAGGGCAGGAATAGGGTAGGGATGTTGGACGGGATGAAGGGAAGAAGGAGGTACACGGAGATGAAGAGGGACCTGAGGTAGTTTAGGTTGCTGGATTGGGTTTCGTTTGGATTTATAAAATGTTTATTTGATAGTTGTGTCCACCCAAAAACCTACCTTAACCGGTAGATTACCTAATTATATATATATATACAGGTAAATATACATATATAATTAGGGTCGCGGTAGTCCAGGGGGTAGAGCGTTGGGCTACTGACCGGAGGTTCCCTGGTACGATTCCCGGCCAATCCTCTCTGGACACCTACAGCTCCACCCAAACTATTTGATTTTTCGGGTACCAGATCTTCCTGGGATATCATAACCGGCACAGGGAAGGGAACTGTTTCCCAACCCTGATGTGTGAATATTCACACGCCGTCGGGCTTAGTACGAAGTGAACTCTACCATCCCCTACCAAACCGACCTTTGGGTTGAATATTTGGTTTATGGTTTATGGTAATACACATTGATATACTATATACACATATGAGGTGTGGCCACTTGCATGACTTCATTTTGGAAATGCTTCATAGAGCATAAAGAATGAAAACAATCTTGAAACATATTGTGGCCATAGACGCAAATATAAAGGGATGGGTCTCTCCGGGTGAGCAATCGTCTATTTTACCTGTCTTTTAGAAATTCGTTTCAGCATTTGCATTATTTTTTAATAACTGTAATTTAAAAACGCTTTCCACGCTTTTCATACTTCTCTCTCATTTCTCCTTCTCGTTGTTTTTTTTCTCCGTGCTTCAGTGGTCTGTTGAACGAGAAGACTGAAAATAATCTGGGTGACGATGGGAGGGGCTTACCTGAAGAATAAATCTCAATTCCTACCACTTTCCAAAACCCTTCGCTCACTCCATCTCAGCCATTCCTCTCCTTCACCTTTCTTCACACATTTCTCCCGAGATTCGCGAAATGGAAATCTTTCTTTATTTCAATTCATCTGAATCCCTCCAGCTCTTTCTTCATCTTCTACCACCCTCTTGATTTTGCCATCTCTAAACTCCCATTCCGGTATCATTTTTTTAACCCCCCTCCACCGCTCTTCTCCTTCGCACCCCGCGAGAGCACCCCATCCCTTCTCCCCCCTCCTTTCATCCACCCCCTTCTCCAATTTGACCTTCCTTTTCCCCTCTCCGTTCACTTACTGTCCTCATTATTCGCCCTCCTCCCCCCTCGCCTTATCTTCCTCCCTTCACTCACCACTTCTTCCCATCTCTCTGCAGGACTATTCACCATTTTAAGTATCGACCAATTTCCTGGATTGTTGCTTTGACTCCATTTAAGCACCCACGGATGAAGAGCGATGGATGGGATTTTCTGTTCCGTAAGTGAGAAGGGATGGTTTAACATCAATGTGATGCAAACTGTGAAGGGGGTTGGAAGGGGACATTGCCCCCCCCCCCGTCATCCCTGTTTGCCCTCACAACCGTGCAGCCACTCTCTTCACTTTTCCCTCTCCAAGCTCCATGTTCGTCAGTAAATTTTGTTACAGTCCTCCCTTCCCCCTCTGGTAGGTGACATATAGTATGCCCGTGGATTCTTTCCTCATCACAGTCATCGTGGAATATTTCTCTCACCGTGAATCCTCTGCAGCCATGTCCCGTGGTAGTTAGGGGAATGTAGTAGGTCTTGAGCGTTGCCGTGGATTCTTTACCACCATGCAACCCCAACCACATCCACCCCACCCCGGAACCTCCCCCAACACTTTGATTTCTCACTCTGCCTTCGACTACCAGAACCCCCTCACCCCGGGACGAATCAAACGGAGCCTCGTCTCGCGCCGGCTGGTTTAGCGCCCGCGTGTGAGGATTCGGCCAAAAATGAGCATAGGGGGGGCTTCTGAGTCGGGTAGAGCTTCCTTCAGCGACTATTTCTGACGGTCAGGCGGGACCTACTACGAGTACAATCAAGTACACATGTGTAGATGACTTTCATGAATAAATTAAATTCTCCTAAACATTTTTGAGTTATTTTACTCCTTTTGAACTACAAAATGTATATTTCTCATCTATAATTCGACCAATAAAATTCAAAAATGTTTTTCCACATCCAAAATACAATTTTCTGAACATATTTAGTTTATGTTCCCTAAATTTCTTTTTTCCATTTTAAATAAACTAAACTATTGTTTTTACGAAATCGGCCTATTTTGATCGTTTTTTACCACTTTCATAAAAGTATTTAAATAACATTCTATTTACAATTTTAATCGGTGTCCCTGATGAGAGCTAATGTAAAGCAATTGCGTGGCTGATGCGGACAAGTTTGAAATTTCAAACCATTCTCTACGCATGTTTACTTTCAACACTATTGAGGATATTTTCAATACAAAAGTAAGGGGATATACTTATTAAACAAAAACGTATATTTTTATTGAATGGGATTCATTTGATTTTATACATTATGCAACAGATTATATGAAATATTTGAATTGAATCAAAAAGCCACGTTAAAATTATTGTTTTCCAGGTTTTGTTTGTATTTTTCGGAGTCTGCACAATGCTTTTCTTGATATCATTTAAAATTTATTTTAAATTACTATTACCATCATACGAGTATACTCTTATGTGCAGGAAGATGAGAATTAAAAATACTTATAACGATGTTAAATGCTCTTAATCGATTATATAGTCAAAGCGTAGAGTCGTATATGCCGCTCGTGTGAAAGCAAACAATACACTGTGGGATATCGATGGCATCACAGATATGGTACCACTGTTACACGTTATATGAATAACGCCAAATTGGAAATGAAGATAAATGGTCCAGCGTCCACAGTGCTGGTCACACATCCTGGATCGCGTCAAATTAAATAATATCATGAATTTTAATTCCTCGCGCCTCCTCCTCCCAGGACGCCAGTCAATTTTCACCTGCAGGGCCCTCCCTCATGTTCTGCTCCCCCGGCCCGCACCAACGTCAACCCCCGCCCACCGGTCCCATCTACCCCACCCGGCACCCCATCTAGCAGAACAAGCGCCACCTTTATTGCTACACAGGCATGCATGTACGCACGCACGCCCCCTGAAACAACGCTTGCCCTGTCTCTCTCCCTTTTCAACCCTTCCACACACCGCGATCTCGTCCCCTGCCATCCACGCTCCCTTAAACAGCTCAACTCGACCCCCTGAAACATCCTCTTCCTCGTGCCATAGTCCTTTCTTTGCCCCCCTGGCCTCCTCCATGTTATTTACGCGACACAAACCTCCCCGCAGAACCCAAAAGCTTGCCTCTCTCAGAGCCAGCTTCTTTTGAATATTTTTTTTCAATGGAGGAAGTATATTCAGTGGGGTGTTTCAGATAAAAATGGCGGGCATGATTTGAAACGCTCTCACGGTTATGAGAGTCACCTTAAATAAATTGTCTTTAACCACGGCGTTAATTAAACAGAGATATTTAATGGAAGCTCAAACGCTGTAGGTAAATACGTATTAGGAATAGTTTGGCCCATCGAAAACACATTGGCGTTAGTTCATTAGCAGGAAAAAATCAAAGGTCCTAGACTTCCTCCCTGTTCAATAAAAGGCATGGAATCTGTAATTCACTGTCAAACCATTTAATTATCTCAGTGAATATAATTCTGAATAAGTAATTGAATGTTGTACATTCGATTAGTAGCACCGTTGGAAAATAAAATCTCAATCCATTTTGTTTCTCAACTACCGATGAAGTGACTTAAGTAAGGGAAATTTGTTGATTGTGAGTGATGGAATTCATATTTTTGTATATACATATATAGATAATCTGTTGACTATGTCCGTATGTTATTTGCATTATTTTGTCCGTTATCTTCCATCGTGGAGCATCTTCAGCGCTTCAACTGAAATAATAAAAGTTCAATAGTGTACAAATCAACTGAATGAATAAAATAATGTGCATAATTGAATAGATATTTGAAAAAATCTAGCAAGAAGCAAAACAAGTAACTAAAAGAAGCAAACCCGGACATAAATATAGGCTGATATCCCAGAGTTGTGTGATCATTAAAAGTAGCAATACTTGTTGGGATCACAAATGTTTTCTTAAAGCGTAAACAATGAATTGGCATGCAATTGAAAATATAAGAATCGTCAATTAAAAACCCTTTAGCTTTGATCTGCTAAGTTACAATCCATAAACTTTCCTTGTAAGATTTTTACTTATAACTACTGAATTAAAATTATGATTTCATGGTATAAACATAATAAAAGATAAATGGGAATCAAAGTTAACATTAGCATAATTTAATGAAATAAATGTTTGAAGAAAATAAGTTATTAGGCACTTAATTGGTTGGGTAATGGAATTTTGGGGATTTTCTCCTTAATATTCACCAAACAAGATGCTAGATGGTAGATGCTACAACTACTAGATCTCTAGCAGAATCATGAACACCATCAGAATCATAACATGAATACTGAATTAAATTATGGAGAAAAAGTAAACACAGGAGTCATTTTTGCAAACATTTTATTACTGTTTCTTTTGTCAAATGACATGAAGCACAACTTATTGTACAACATGAAGAAATCTTACACTCAATCCGCCGCGTCGACTGGACACAATTGATATCTGTCAGTGAAAGGTCTTCGAGGGTTACCTTAAAATCGAGGATTGGAGTGTGATCCTCAGAGCGCGATGCAATTGAAAATTAGCAAGGTTTCTGGGTAGTTAGAACAAGGGCAATGCCGGGAGCTACAATGGTAGGTCACTGAGTGGCAAGCGCAGACTGTCATTCGAGAAGACATTGGGGCAGCTATGACGTTTCTGTTACATGATCTCTGGCCAGCTGAGTCGGTCGTGTGGACAGGCTCACAGAGACCACACACTATCCTCCTGATGTAACAAAACCGTAGATACGGAAAGCGAGCAATCCTGGATAAGGAAGAAGTTTTATGCACGTCTGATAACACTGGAATAGTTTTTGCTTCAAAGCAAATACTTACTACCATCCAGCAATGCGTAGGAAGAAAAATCACGACTCTGAACCTTTTATCATATTTGAATCATCTATCGGGATGATATGGACTTCACAAACATACACCCTAAAGGTTAAAAGGGAGAAATCAATTGTAATCGTCCGCACTTTAATTGTTCTTAATTTTTTTTGTATTACTTTAAATTCATAGTCGAGCGACAAACCATTTCAATTTTGAGTGTGAGCTTAATTATATTATATAACGTTTCATTCTTATGTGCGAGCGTATGTACCAGTGCGTGATAAAGTTGGCTTTGAAAACAAAATAAAGCGGTTTTTATCAACATTAAAAAGTAACAAGATAAAGTGAAGTAATTATCACTTTTGATCGAATATTGGTCGTCAGGGAGAAACCAGGGGAATTACCACACACTTATGGTTTGAGTCTTATTCCTCCACACGGTTTCATTTCAAAGTCGCCAAACTGCTTTGTGGAAGAAGATTCCAATCCCCCTGGACACTGAAAACGGGCACCAGTGTTGAGACCATAATGCACACCCTTTTGACTGTATCTCCGGCCAATCCCCCCAGTCGGTCTTGAATTTTTCTTCTGGCATGAATTTTTTTAACATGATTTTGTGGTTTAAGTATTTTTTGTTCCCATGAGTCAGAGGAAATACCTTACGACTGATGAAATGGCTCATTTTTGCATTACACATTCAAAGCTCGCATGGCATTTTCACTCCTGGAAAGGGACATTACATGTGGTTTTTCTCTCACTCACTCTCTCTCTTCCTCCATGCATTCTCTTAACTCATTCAGAAAAATTAGCGCTTAACACTTCGTCATTATAATTATCAAGCATACAGTCAAAGTCGTAAATTACCTTTTCCCCTTTTCAGAGCATGAAAGAATTACCAAAAGGGAATAAAGTCCATTAATTTTACGACATGTAAGTTTAACGTCCATTTATGCGATGCATAGCATATTTTTTCACTTTTTACAATGAGAGATAACGGATTTAAATCGCAACGATTTTCTTATAAACTATACATAAATTTTGTTTTGGCACTTTCAATATCTCAAAATGTTTTAATTCCACAACGAGTCAATATTTGTTATCTAGTCCCATTCTCTTCAGTGAAATTTCACATCACGTCCTCCACTTCCTCTGCTAAATTATACTTGCTTTAAGATTCACAAAAAATTGACAGGAGGTTGCTGGTAGTTTCACAGTAGGTTTTATTAAATGCTTAATGGAGCGATTCCACATCCTTGAGATCGTTAACGGAGGAAACGTAAAACACAAAAGGCAGGGTAAGGTGTGGCCGTGATATGGGTGATTGACGATAAAATTATAGTCACACGGTAGAAGGGAACAATGAGATCTCTCTTTAAAAAGTGCCAAGTAAATTATGACATCCATTCCAGTCAAAGAGCACCTCTTTTTAAAAGACGCCACGCCTTCCGAATCACACTGTCCTCATTAAGTTTCCGTATACTGCACTCATTCGTACTGAAATCCACTTGCCATCGCCACAAAAGAAATGCCCAGCGTTGAGTGGGGCCTGTACTCCGAACATCAACTCCTGTTTTCATCGGGCAATCCACCGTGAAATACGGGAATGCTCGCGAGGCGACACATCCCCACGCCATCCAGAGTACGTCTCCTCCGCACGCCTTCCCTCCCAACGACACTCGCTCGACATCCACACGGCCTCCTCTCATCTCTCCTTATCACGCCGACCACTAAACTCCATTAATCCTCATTGACTCTCCTCCATCGATCGCGTCATCACTCGGGCGTAGTCCTTGGCGGGGCGATGGATCCCGCTGAATACCGAGCCTATGCGTAGACATCACTCAACAGCAATTACTTCCCCTGAAACCCACGTAAGCACACACGCTAAACACGCACCCGCTCACGCATACAAAAACACCCACGCAAACTCACTATCGCACAAACATGGGAACTAACAGAAACGCTCAAAAGGTAATGACGTTTAAAAGAGCTAAAGACGACGAGAAAAAGAAAGCGCATGTGATTGGTCGAGAGATGGCAACACGCACACCCATATATGTATTCCTTGTGTTTGTACGAATATTATCATATATGTTTCTATGAATGCCTGCATGCATGCATGTGTATGCATCTCTCTGCGAGTGTATATATATGTACATACATATATAATACATATATACACAAATATGTAGAAACATATATGTGTGCATATGTGTACACACATTATATATGTATATACAAATATTTTTTCATACATACCCGCATATAGGCATATCACATTACATACAGGCCAAGAAACACAAATACATATATGTTTATTCAAACATGTGCGACGCCGGTGACGGTATCTTCGTCTTGAAGCTTTGTTCTCTTCTGTTGTCATTCTCCACCTCCTTTACTGAATGAAGATAGGGGGGCGGAAGGAGAAAACCGTAGGCGATTGTTTAGCCAATGCACCGGTATTGGCCAAACTTCCTCCATTGCCCACCGCCGCGCTACATCACGTCCCTCTCCTCCTTGGTGCTGTGCGGGCTCAAGGGCGTCCATTCAGCGACAAGGCGGAGGCGAAAGTTCCGATCTCCGCCTACGGACATCCGATAATATCAGCCCAGGGTGTTGATCCCTCAGCGGAAGGTCGGATCGGCGAGGACTGCATGAGCTGAAGTGGGTCCCAGACGCCCCTCGCCCAGGGGCCGCCGTCACCTCGGCGGGGTGGTCACCTTGTGGTCACCATGTGACCTCACGGTGACCCGTGGAGACGACGACGAGAAGGGCGGAGCAGGCACAGATGGGGTCAGCGGCAAGTGGTGAGAGGTTTGTCGACGGCTGTCCGGTGTCTATTGGTGATCCACCGTTTCTCTCTCAGGCCACCAAGGAGGAGGGAGGGAGTTCTCAGGCCTATTCTCTTGAAAATAAAGTGGAAATAAATGTTTGGAGGTGAAATGTGAAGGTATGTTGGCGAAATATGAAGTAAAAAGAGAGAATTGAAAGGAAATGTCGTGGACAAAGATTCTCATCCAGAGTTGAAACTGACCTCAGATCAAAAAACTTTGAAAGCATTGTAGAGAAAAAATATAGCTTCCTTTAATTTTCATTATTGTTATAAGCCTACATATTTTGTTTTCGCTGGTAAAATTTTTTCATAGTTACAAAATTGAGATACTATTTCTTTCATTCATTTTATAAAGCTCACAAGAATCGGCAAATATGTCTCATTAAATATTACTGAATTTAACCTAAAAGCGTCGAAAGATGGGCTGCTAGTAAACCCAACCAGAACATTGAGAATTGATGGACACGATGGGACTGAGAAAACAGATATGTCAGTGAGCATATTTGTACTGGAGAAATGATCACGAACATCCGCATATTTGTTCAAAATAACGCCATCCCTTTTTGTTTTCGCAGTTCATCTTTCACCTCCATCGTGTGCCCCACGCCAACTCTGCGCCCTCCCCGAGAAAGAAAAGATCTTCACTTCACCGCACGATACTCACCTAGTACAAACTGGTTGATTCATCTAAACGTGCACGCTCTAATGTTTCCTTTGCATCTGGAGAAAGCGGACAGGGGTGACTACATGCTGCGGGGAGGGCACATGTGGTGAGGGCTCTGCTCTCGCATTTGTAAGCTTTTGGGGCATGACCGGACAATGCCTGTGATCGACGGACCCTTCGACGTCACGGGAAAGACCCGGAAGACCTAAAGCGGGAAAGCCTCGGCGAGGCTGTAGGAAGGGTTTCTTTCACCCTCGGGGTTTCCCGGGCACCGCCAAAGGGCCTCGTGGGCAATGACCCTTCCTACACCACCAGGGAGGGAATCCCAGGTGGGAGGAGGGGCTACCGAGCAGGTGACCAGCGTCACGGGGAAGGCCCTAGGGAGGGGTGCCGCCGCGCGCGGAAGGGCCAGTGTGGGTGAGGAGGGCGGTTCGAGAGGGCAGAAAGAGAGCACCAGGGAGGCGATCCGGACGGATGCGATAGAGAGTCCGTCTACTCGTATAACCTGCTGCCGAGACCGAGCGTTCGCCCGTTGGTCGCCACAGCGCCGGAGTATCCGAGGGACTCCCCGCTATACCACCACCATCGACGGAGCCCCGCGTTCATCAGTCGGCTGCCAGCACGTCTGCGGATGATCCCCGCCCGAATATTTCCTTTCCCGCGTAAGTTCCCTGACTTTACTACCTTTACCCGGTGTTTGATTGAGTCGACATTATCAATCTGACCCCTCTAATAAACGGCTGAGGATCGCAGAGTGTCTTGCTGACTTCACTCTTACCCAAACGACGTGGGGTCGTCCTACCCCTTACGACAATACGTTAGCGTACCCTCTCAGACTTGAAGGGATCTCCGACCTTTTTTCCCAGCCTATTCCAGATGTTTGCATTGCGAGAGCTTGGTCACGTGTCCTGCGTTAAATGCTTAACCCGATCGCTGATTGTTCGGCAAGTGACCGTTAGTAACACCAGCCATTATAAGGATAATCGTTTGGATGGATTTTCGGATGGATTTTAATGACTTTGCTGAAATTTTGCAAATTTGTTCCTTCAAATGTTTGATAGATTTATTTCTGAATATTTGTAAATTACCTGATTAGTACTGTATCATACTGAAATTTCCATATTATGAATGAAATGCGGTAGATATTTCTAAAACCGAAGAAGTTAAAGTTAAACACAATCTTTATTAAGGATTCTTACTAATTCTTACGTATGGTGCAAGGGATTCTTGCTTGTTATCGCCTAATTAAATGGATGGAAACGAAATCATTTGTTGCCTTTTATTAGATAAAAGCAATACATTAGTTTCACCAATTAATCATTACTGTTTATGAATCCTTCAATTACGTAAGCTCTCACAATCGGCGACCTCTCCGCACATAATGCCCCGGGGTGACTACGTGGGAAATAGAAAGAGCGGACTCCTTGTCTTCACACATGACGCTACACCTTTCGTGCGGCCGTAGAACGCTCTAAATTTGTGCGCATCCAAGAAGAGAGATTCCTTGAAATGGAGGCTGAAATATTTTATCTCCATTCAACCATCGCTCTAACGTTCGAAATTTGTGCGCTTCAAAGAAGAGAGGTCCCTCAAAATGGAATTTTTTTCTTCCTATTCAAGCATAGCTCTACCTCACCTCTCCACGCCTACCCCAACCCCCACCCAAACCGGAAAGGTTTATTTCGAAAATGAAGCACAAAAGGTTCACGGTGAGAAGTAAGAATGGATGGAGGGAGGTTGGAGCAGTTGCTGGAGTCGAGAAGAGGCAGAGGTTTCCCACTTTCAAACACCACGATTTCTCCCTGTTCACGAAATTCACCGCCACGAATTCCAGAGCAATTTCAAGCTCTCCGAAGATTGAGGTTAAGAGGGAGTGCGATGGCGAGAAGGCAAAGGGGGCGAGAGGGAAGAGGGTGAAGGATCGAAGGGGGTGAGTTCCTCCCAGGGAGTGAAGAGGAGACGTTCTCATCAGCGGGAGTGCTCCTCCCCTCTCCCCCTCCCGCCTCCCTCCGCGCACCTTCGAATGCCGCCGCCGCACTCAACCCTCGCCCTTACTTTTTCACCACTAGTTCTCGTCTCTCCTCTCAATCCAATCCCCTCTCTTGCCCTTCTTCACACCCAGACACATCCAAAGGCTCATTCCCCTTCGACTCTGCTCACTCCTCCCGCTAAAAGAAACAAATTTGTCTCTCGGAACCAGTGTCGGTGTTTCCACTGATGCTGTGGAGACAATGTTCTTAGAATAGACTCACTGATTATAGGGTCGGATAGGTTGAACATTTCCAACGACGGTTTTTGCACAACCACCCATTTTATTTTCCCTGGATAAAATCATGCAGTATTAAAAATTGTATCCTGACATTCCGTCTTTAATTCTCAATTTCCTTCAATGGTCCGTTTTCCTCTTCAAGTGTCACCCTTACAAGGACAATTCAGTTATTTTCCCGAAGGAAAAACTAATTTTTCTGACATGCTTGAGAAGCCAAACTGAAACTGATTGAGTTTTCAACGACATGGAAGGCCTTTATATGGTACCGTTTTTTGCGATTTTTAATAGAAAAATCATGCATTTTTATTGAATTTGTTTTAAAAGTAAAATTGGCTTATTTAGGTTATTTACTTTAAATCCACCTTTTCCTGAAGAAATGTTAAAATTATCACCTCTTATGTACGATAGTTCAACTGACAATTTCCATTTTAAGAAAGCACTCAGGCAACTGGAGTTTCACAAAACTACAATTATATCCAGTTCACTGATGTGAAAATAACATCAAAAGGACTACATGGATCCAAACCATGCGCCACGTTGCCCCCAAAACTGACACAACCAGAGACTTATCCAACAACACCTTCTTACCCCTCTAAACCACCCCTTCCTCTTCAAACTTCCCTCTCCTCATTTCTCTTTTTTCATCTAATCTATTGCTGTATGTTTCCCAATTCAAATTTTTCAAAGAAAAGTAACAGAAAAGTTTTCATTGCATATCTGTAAAAAAGTTGTGTGAATTTTTAGCTTTTAATGACGAACTTCTTAATTTTGAGCCTTTAAAATCCCCTGATAGGTGTAAATATGCGACTAAATGATTGTGAAGGATTATTTAGTGCGCATTGGGTCAATGTTTTATTCATCTATCGTCTATATGTATATATATTGTCTATATCGTCTGTATATGTATATATATAAATATTATGATTATTATTAGGTAATCTACCAGTTAAGGTAGGTTTTTGGATGGACACAAATATCAAATAAACATTTTGTAACTCCAAACAAAACCCAATCCAACAACCTTACTCTACATCAGGTCCCTCTTCATCTCTGATATATATATATATATATATATATATATATATATATATATATATATATATATATATATATATATATATATATATATATATATATATATATATATATATTCTTTATATTTATATATGTCTAACATTCCATCTGCTTATGACGATGAATAGAGCAAAATAAACGTTCTGAATTTCATTTATAAATAAGGGAATAGGCATTTTGGTTGCAGATGATTGGTTGACAACTAAATTCAGAAGTCAGCTACAAAAAAGCCAGTGTCCATGAAGCTGTACTGAGCAGTTAGTGGTGGCATGCGGGCGATAGTGAGGTGCCTATAAATTCCATGAAAATATTTGAAGCTGCAGTGACCAGGTGAGTAGCTGCTGCTATATAGTAGGCCGCCAATTACCTTGAAGAGGAGATATCCGCTATCCTATGTACATGTCTGAGTGAACTGACCATGCATGAAATGTGACTCATCACATTTCAGACGTGGTCCAATAAGTACTTAAACTGTTCTAGGAATGCGAAAGGCTTCGTGAAAGGCAACTGGAAGCCACCATATCACCATTTTAAAGAGTAGCAGCTTACAAATTTTCTCTCTCTCTCCTCTTGTTCCATGATGATGGAACCCTCTAGAATAAGTTACTCCAGATGTAAATTTGTCCCAAATTCAGATCTTTGGATGAGAACTATTGAAGAATGCCTGAAATCTGATGTATGAGACCATTCTGACATTTACAGTTACTTCGGATATTTTGTAGATAAATTTAGAAATGTGGTTAGGCATCTTAAGTGCAAGTAAGATAGAATATGCTAGAAGAAGAAGACTTATGGATTGGGGTCATTCACATTAGTTACGTGACTAAAAATGCTGAAGTGGGCATGATATTGCAGAAGAGGGCAACAATGAGAGTAAGGTGATTCCTGTAGTACGATGAAAGGATCAAAATGCTGACGAAAATAACAAAAATCACAGAGACTAGGGTGGTACACATTCAAATTTCGTAGTCAGACTACGTTGACGACGACATAGAAGGTAAAGAAAAAACAATTGTACTTTGAAACTGGAGTGTAATCGTTAATAGAGGCCAGGTTTAAAAAAATAGGAAGATATGGACTAGGTTAGCGAACTGAAAGAAGGGTAATACTTCCTGTGTTCTGCAAAAAAACAAATGAACTGCGGTAAAAACACTCTTTCAGGCTCACCAGTGTAGACTATATAGACGTGAATAAAGCCAGGACATGTAACAAGTTACCAATTTGAGACACTCAAGCATTCATGAAGCAGAGATGAATAGATGTAATACAGACCTGAAAACGCTATCCGGAGGACGGATATCGACAATGACCACAATTTGGTGCTTATGAAGTGCATGCAGCTGCAGAGGAGAATAAGGATTTGATGAAGGAGATATATTGAAGGAAACTTAGCCACGGTTAGATTTCCAGCAGAATGTGAAATTGATGGAGAAAGGAAAGATGTCAGAAACAGAAATATGGTTTTTTTAGGTGCCACGAGGAAAGAAATAAGCTTAAGAGCGCATTTGAAAATAATATCGTGTATCATTGTAGGAATATTGAACTAAATGGAAGGAGAAGGTAGTAAGAGAAATCATGAACTGAGTAGGAGGGTTGTTATTTTATTAAACATTGCGAAATTAAATCAGTGGGAAAGTGAGAAGAGCCAGAGAAGAATGGATAAAGTATGAGTACTCAATACAAAGAAGTGGAGCACGATCTTGTACAAGAAGAAAATGACACAGCTTACAGAGCGAAGGGGAGCCATTTTAATGAATGAAAAGCAAATAAAAATTCCATTTGAGATATCAATGATGAAATTCTTACTGTAAATGGAAACAAAATGAAGGGATGAAATGTTTAAATAGATATGTGGAAGGACACTGGAAGAAGAGGATTCTGTTTACTATAATTAGACATGAGAAAATATTTTGAATATACAAGGAACGTAGACGGTCGTGAATCAATTTAACGGTAGCTACGGTCGTAATCAAGTTTACGGTCTCGGCATTTTTTTGCTTACATGAGAAAATATCTTTAGATCTGAATTTTCTGTTGGATCAAAGTACTAAAGGGTGAGCAAGGAACCAGGAATCGGTCATATGTTCTCGAAGCTAAGAAATCGAATCAGAAAATAAAAAACTGAAATAGGACCTAATATGTGATTTACATAAGAGAGGAGAAACACTGATTTACTTGAAGAAGAATGCACAATAGTTGTCCCTATGTTAACGAAGGGATAGCGAGAATTCTGAAATCTTCTGCACAATCAATCTACAGGTGCATTCATCTAAGATTTTGGTAAGAATAATATGCCAAGGAGTAAATAAAAAAGCAGAAAAAGTATTCGGGTAACTATGAACTAATCTTAATTTAGAAGAAGAGGAACACGTGAAATCACTCCAATACTCAAGTAGAGAAAAGACTAGAGAAAGATCAACCAAAATTATGAAGCTTTCCTTTATATGGAGAAAGATGAACAAAGGGAAGGGAAAGCATACAGTCTCCAATATCCTGTAGTTTTAGTTAAACCCATTTATTTTAAGAAAATTATGCTCGATTCAGCCTTGTCAACTTTTTCAAGGAAAAAGTTTAAATGTTTGAATCGAGTCAAGTATGATTCTATTAAAATAATTAAGTTTAACTAAAATTACATATATATGTATATATATATATATGTATATATATATATATATATATATATATATATATATATATATATATATATATATATATATATATATATATATATATATAGTCACAGCAAACACAGAAACCAAAACACACAAAAGAGGGACTCACTAGTTCTCGAATTTTCGGTGGTGCAACCACCTTTTTCAAGAGGAATTAGGAACAGAACTTCTGTTCTGTTCCTAATTCCTCTTGAGAAAGGTGGTTGCACCACCGAAAATTCGAGAACTAGTGAGTCCCTCTTTTGTGTGTTTTGGTTTCTGTGTTTGCTGTGACTATTTAGTGAGTTTCATTGTGCACGTTCGCGGCTTTTCCGGGAAAGTGAATATATATATATATATATATATATATATATATATATATATATATATATATATATATATATATATACACACACACACACACTTTTGCGTATAAAATATCCTCAGCCATGTAATCATATTACTAAACATTAGACGAATCATTTGATGTTAAGCATAGGGCAAAAAATGCAGTTTGCCGCATTCCTCCTCCGACCTCCCCCGCTGGCCCTCCCGGCCCAGGCCTTGCCCTTCCTCACCGCGACCTCCTCAGCGACCACCGCTGCAGCCGCTTCATCAATGGCCTCCAGGTGGGCTCCCACACAGGGCTACCACCACTCCGGCGACGACCACATGAGGCATGGGCCACCTCACCACTGTATTTGAACCTGAAGCACAACAGCGGGAAAGGTAGAAAAACACAAGACTTTAATATGCATATTCACATACTAGTTGTAATACAGCGATGCAGTGGCAAGTTCCTCCCCAGTACACTTATAGCGCATGCTTACGCTCCCTTTAAATAAAAAAATAGAAAATATTGGAAAAAATAATCAGTTATCCATTAAAACTCGTGTGCTCTATTGGTATATATCAAGCTTACCACTAGAGTGGAAGGCGTAACTGGAGACTTCTTCATTAAATGGGAGTTTTTAACTTCTTTGTGAATTAATTGGGGGGGTTCAGTTCAATAATTCTGTCTGGCATACGCGAACACTAATTGAATGGAGAGTTACCTATGGAAATATGATCTTACAAACGCAAAACCGAATATAAATCATAATAAAATTAAATAACAATAACTTCTTTGTTGAAAAAATATTTTGGTCTTTTTGCGGCTTAGTTACGTTTTTGAAAAGGAGAAGAAGAAACATCTGCTCGACTCCGTCGTTAGTCTTTAAATGTATCGTAGACAAACAGGACAGGCAGCTGATGTTCTGAGTTATTTAAAAAAAACTGATTTTTCAAAATTGTAAAACTTTACCGGGTAGGCGTTTTTCTTTAGCAGTCAATTTTATACTGCATTATTATTCACCCAGTGTTTAAAAATTCAATTATTTGTATGCATTAGTTTGCTTCAAAATTAGGTGTTGCCATTTTCCGTCAGTGGTTACAATTTTATTCGGTTAATAGTGGTTACCGTGACTTTTTAGGTCATTTTATAGCATAGCCAAAAAACACAATGATACAAGCAAGGGTACTTAAATTTCCGACACAAAATTTGATCATAACATTTTCCGCTTGCTTTGGGAGGTGTTTCTGCATTGGAGGACTCTGCTAATAGTCAAAATAATATTCTATAATTTAAATCTCTAACTTCTAAATGCTTGAATCTGAGAAAAAGTGTGTTGCGTATTTTTGAATGCTATAGAAATAAACGGTAAATGTTGTTTTTCAATAGCGTACAACAATTTCAGTTATCGTTTGAAAGTAATTATCAATGGAAATAATAAAGTTAATCGTTACCTTCGTATTATTAAGTAGATTTAAAAACAGTCGAAAATTATAATTAAAGTTTGTTTTAAGTGCAAAAATAAGTTTTCAAACTAAAGCAGTTGATCAACTCTCTTACCAAAACATCTCTTACCTATCATCAGCCTCTGGACTAATACTTTGGTTTGTGTTTAAATGGAAGATCGGAGTTTTTTTCTGTCAAGTCAATGAAAAATTAGGCAAATGGAAAAATGTCAATTCAAATATCATTAAAGGTGTAACTTTAAGAAAATATTTTGCCAAAAAATATTTAAAAATATAAATTTTTCAAAGAATGCCAACCATGTGTACTAATATTATTTATTATTTTCTTAGATTTCTTTGGTAGTTTGCACTCAGCATATCATTAAATAAAAATATGCTGTGTTTATTAATACATAATATTATACTGCTGCTAACAGCAACTTAAATTTGATATGACACTAAAAGAATTTATGAATTTACAATAACTACTTAACGAAACTAAATGCATGCAAAAAAAGATGAAATGGAGATGCTGATGAAAAGATCGAAAGCCAGTCTTGAAAAGGAGGAAAGGACTTGGTTTAGTAGGCCGTATATCGGAAAGGGATGATTGGATTGAATCTTAAGTGGTAAGTCATTTGAAATTCACGTATCAAGGCAGGAAGGATTCACGCGCAAGGCAGTCTTGCGCCCACTTCGGCTTCTCTCCTCTAGTGCTGGGGAAATTACACATCTATTAATCATCCCACGGAAGTATTAGCCCATATTGTTATGTCTCCAAAGAGCTCAATTCCAAAATTAATGGAGTGTTTTTTGCTAAAATTATGAGAGCCATTATTATTGATTTTGAAATCAAGAAATAAATTCGAATACGGTCAAAAATTATAATTGGAATTCCTTACGGAGGCTTCTAATAGCTCATAGAGGAGACGACCGATGACAGAGGGCATATTATGTCATTAAGGGAGAGGAGGGTTCCTTGGTATAGCAGCATATTCGAGAAATGTAGTAAGGGTGAAGAGAAACCCAATGTCACGTCGGTCTAACTCTTCAACGAAAGGCACCAAAGGGTACAGCACAATTTAACATCCCATCCACAGGATTAAGGTAGGTCCGTTTGATCATAGAAAAATTTATTCGTTAGAAAAAATTATGATTGACGGTTTTAGTTTCCTAAAAGCCTACTTCGCTTTTCTATATAACCGGTATTGACTTCTCAGGACTTATCGTAACGCCACAAAAGTTTATTTAATGCCTCCTCGGAGTTAATGGTTTGTTAATTGAACCAGTTGACGACGTTTATTTCCTCGTTGTTTTCAAACCGTTGGCCATCAAACCATTGTTTCATACGCAAGAATTGTAAATAGTTACTAGGTGCAAGCTTGGGACCGGAGATAGAGGTCCAAGAACACTCGTCCACCTAAAAACCTTTGCTCTTTGCGTTGGTCGGTAAATATTTTCCGTACCCACTTTGCACACAGATTGTGATATCCGAGCTTATCTGTAACAATACTCAATTTTCGTTGATGAATTCGCTGTTTTGTGTCAACGTGTACATTGATTTCTTGCCACTCCGCTTGTCATCGTGCACATAGGTGCGGCCGTTTTTGAAGTCTCGACGCCATTCCACCAGAAATATTCGTAAACATTTTAAAAGAAAGAAGGAATAGAAAATATTACTAAATTATGTTACCCTCTATGTGATCTTCTATATGATATTTACTGTCATATTTTATAGAATTACACAAAAATCGTTATCGATTTACTGTCGATATTTACCCGCAATGCTTAAACGAGGAAATGTAAATAATTTAAATTTTCATTCATAATTAAATGATTAATCCTCATTTTGGCTGAACTGAAGATAACGTTCGTATAATTTACAAGAACATATCCATTAGAAAATAACTGCTCTTAGAAAATTCATAAATATCATTGCTCAATTTGTGCCAATTGCACATGTAGCCATTGTGACCAACGCCGAGTAAGTAAATGTTCATGAATGTGGGGGTCAACAGTATGTTTATGTTCATCGGCTCCTAAGTACTTATTGCCTCGACGCTTGATATCCTCATCTTTATCAAAAGGCATCGAGTTTAATTTTCATTCGTGACATTTAGAGAATTTCCGCACGAAATTGGACCAATGGGAGGGGGGAAAGAGAGGAAAAGACGTGTATGGCCATTTATCTCGAATCCAAAATAATTAAACAGCATTTGACCCTCACAGTGTAAGCGTGTCACGGAACTAATGAAATTGATTCATTATCCCAAACCCTGCTTTTATTTTTCGTCGGACATTTGAAATATTTTAATAATAACTGTCCCGAGAGTTTAGCGGGGGACTTGGACGCGTTCGGAACCTCTTCCAGGGACGGTCGCCACCGCCGCACCGCAGGGCGGAAAGTGAGAGACGTGCGGGGGGGTTTGGAGGGCGGATCTTCAGTCCGGGGTTCTTCCGGGGCAGCGTAGGGTCAGGCCAGGGTGTAATGGAGATGGAAGATTGGTGTCAGGTCTTTGGCCTCGATTTACTTCAGGGACATCCCCAACGAAGTTTAACCAAGTGGTCAATCAAAAACTGACGTTTCAGGGTTTGGGGTGAAGGGGGGAAGGTGGTTGGGGGGTTGCATTGGATTGCCGGACAAAGAGAGAGAGAGAGAGGACGGAGACGGGGGTTGAACGTGAGAGTTGACGTCGTCGGGGTGTGAGGGTGACTGATGCCATTGTTACAGCACGACCGTTCCTAAGGGAGAAAACCAATGGAAACAATCAAATCAGGTTGGCATGGCTCGCTCTCATGATAAAAGCGACACATTTGATAGCAGCGGATCCACCGGTGGACGAATTAATCACCACTCGAATGGATCGAGATACACATAGCGGGGCTTTCCGACATGAAAACGGCATTTGTGAAAGGTAGCCAATTAAAGAAATTTTTGAAGAGTACTCGCACGCTTGAGTGTGCAAATACTATATCATTCGCGTGGATGTTTAAAGAGGGCTTAAAGGGAGCGAGACTAGCGAGTCCATTAAGCCATGTCCATCGAGATTTATGGACGAAAGGAAGGTGGCATAGGCACTGGGTCGTTTAAGAAAATACGTATCATTTCAAGTGTTTCAGTGCAAAAAGTATTCAGTTTCTTTTCCATGGACACGGAGAGTGATTTATGCGACAGATTTTGTACCATCAAGGATAATCACTGCGCTATTCTACTTACTAATACGTTATATTTCAAACATTGAATCAGTTACAACGATTAACTTTTTAAACGTCCACCTCGTAACCACTAAGCTATAAAAATGTACACCAAATGTAATATTAAAACACTCGCTTGCTTCATTGAAAAGTTGGTTCTGTAGGATCATATGAACTAACGTTGGATAATAATGACACATATCTGAAACTAGGGTTTAATTACTAAAGCTTTGCTTATTAAACAGATTTGTAATTTTACTATACAGGTACTACCTGTACATGCTTTTACTAGTGCTAATAAATTGAATGTTTGTCATTGGAACTTTTGCAGAAGACAGTTACGACGCAAATATCACACTTTTCATCAAATTTAATAAAATATGTGTATATTCTCAATGTACTAATCCTGTAAACGATGTTAACTCACGTCCTTTGATAAGAAATATATATTTAACAAAAAATAAATTTCAAGCTTTCTTTTCAATTTAAATTTTACGAATCAGCAAACCACAATAGCAAAAGTGACCGCATACATCTGAAGAGCAAATGTAATCGCGTACCAACTTCAGACAAAGAGCTCAAAAGAAGAACTTGGGTAAAATGTTCCTTACTCAAGGGCTAAGTTCAACAATTTTGCAGTGGTTTGACAAATTTTCTTAACGCAAACCAAATAAAAGTGTTCTCGTTCACTTACTTTTGATTTCACATTGCTAATGCATGCCCGTGCACAGTATTTTAGAGCAATTCAATTATTTAGCGGGATCTGCTAAATTAATTAACATAATAACTAGACATAATACGTATTAATTTAAATTTCCAAAAAAATCTACATATGCGTACGCTTGATCATGAAACATCACATAATGAGTTGTTTAAAGCACACTGACTGTCATGGAGTCCACTCCCTAACAACGCGAAGAGAAGAGAATATTTAATATTCCACAGAATGCCCGCCGATTTGATACCCTGGGAAAAAAGGCATTAGTTGCTGATGGATCGAGAGGGCCAAGTGTCGCGGGAAGAGGGAAGGTGTGTAGGGACGCCAGGGGCGATGGGGGAGAGTGGAGAGGGGGAGACTGGGAATGCGTACAAAAGAACACTCGCATTTATGGCGAGTGTGTCAGTAGCTTAAATTTTTCATTCCTCCGATCAGAATCAATGTAGTCAAGAGTGATTGATTTTTGCGTACGATTTCACCGCATAAATCAAGGAAGAAGAGTTATTTTTTCGCAATTTATCATGATCGATGAACCGCTTTTCATTTTTTTATTCTCTACAAATCTAATGAAAAATGGAAATATTTGGCCTCTAAATAAATAGTTAATTCCCCTACAAATTTTACTCGCATGGAAATCATGAATTTAGTAGAATATGATATGGTAGCTGAAATGAAACTTCAAAGGTGAAAAAAACTCCAAATCAAGAAAAATAAATCCTACGCTGACCGAAGAGTTTTGAAAAATCTTTTCCTATTCATATTTATGCATTCTTTTCACCTTTACTTTCTTATTCACAAGGGTATTGACATAGCACTTAAAGAGGAAATCGCGTGATGAGAAACTACACCATTTACTTGCATGTACTCAATACATTTCAGAAATAAGCCTACAGAGATATTTTCTCATAGAATTTGAAAACCTTTCAAAACTTCGAATCTAAGAGATTCACGCTAGCGAAATATAAAATTTGGAATTTCCTTCCAAAATGTCTTCACAATTCTGTAGCGCAACATGATATTATCCCTACTTATCTTTATAGGAATCCAATTGAATGTGTTAGATGATGCAACAAAATACTCTCTAATAATTGATTTAAAAAAATAAACTGGTGATATTGTTATTAACTCTTAAATCACGTAATAGGCCTGTAATTACACCAATCAGCCCTAAGAGTTGTTCGATGATTGGGAATAAATCTCATCTAACACCATCTCCAACATACGACAGGTAAAGTTGAAAGATCAGGGAAGTTTGTCTTTTCTTTTGCTCTCTATGATTTCCCGTGAATACCTACCCGAAATACCACTTGGCAACTTGAGCGAATCTGCGAGTGATAAGGTGCGTCGCCCAGAATCGAACCACGCCATATAAAAATAGTCAAACTTCGTTCATCTGGAAACACTAATACCAGTGACGCACACAACATGCTACACTCGATGGCATTAGCAAGACTAATAGGTACTTTAATAAAGGGATAAAACCAATGAATCGCCGCCTGAGGTTTATGAAATTGATGTATTCGTGACAGCTAAATGACAACTAAAATATAAAAGTTCCCAATACATTCCGGTCGTTTCTCATAGAGAATATAGTCTTTAAAAATTGAAACTAATGCATATCATCTGACACAACATTCACTGAATTCCACAAAACACCAGAACGGATGAAAATAAAAGAAAATGGGGACCAGAGCAACCACTACATCGACTAGTTCGCGGTAAGTGGAACGGTAGCGCCTGATTCTAGAATGCAGACTTTTTTAATTTGCCTCCCTTTCCTCTATGCATTAATGCATCCAAGTAGCATGTTTCCCGGGCGAAAGCGTCATCGGGAAAACTGCAAAAGGAAAACTCTCGAAATGATTAACACAAGGATTGTTGGTGGCGCGAGAGGGACGGGGAGCAGGAGGGGTGTGGGGGCGATGTTTGGCAAATGCGGACGTAAATGAAATGGAAGGAAGAGGGGGCGAGACATGTTTCGGTGTGTGTGTCGGCGGGGGAAGGGGGCGGAAGGGAGCGAAGTGGGGTTGGGCGACGGCATGACCGTCGGGCAGCCCTCTGATAACCCTGGCCATTCCGCGCTGAAACATTCTCGCAGTGAATAAATTTCTTGGTCTCAACGGTGTTTTCATATGCGAGGACTCATTTAATTTGTATTGCAAATTCATGGGACCGTGGGGCGCTTGTGGGCAGGTTTACCGTGTCGGAGGATGGATGGCCGGTTGTTGCGAGTGGGAACGGGGGGCGGGCGACGACAGGAGGCGGGGAGAGGTTGACGTGTGTGCTCCGGGGAGGAGGTGGGCACGGGGTGGTGGTGTGGGTGTGTTATATGCCGGGAGAGGGTCAGCGCGCGGTCAGCGAGGATGAAGACCTAAGTGGATAACAACAAAGCGACGGTCAAAAATATCCCCCGGTGACCCCGTTATTATGAGAACAATGGGGATGACCACGGGCGGCCAAAGGGCAGTTTTGAGAACTGTATGTAACCGAAATGAGTTTGGGGGAAAAAAGAAGGACGACGGTGCGCAGACGCATTCCTTGGCTCAAGTGCGCGGTTGTCGGAGAGTGAAACTCGCTCCGTGGAAATTGGAATCACGATTTAATTTAGAGAAATCGCTCCCTCCTCTCAAATTGAATGATATGGCCCAGGAGAAACCTCGAATGCCGGCAGATACAGGTCGTGGAAGGTCGTTTAAGAGGTAGTAAAGTGAGGAAAGAGCACGGTGGAGAGCCGTCGATCGTTATCACTCGGTGAGCGGGATACGTTTTGCGGGCACGATAGTTGAAACCTCGGTTCCCGTGAAAATTTCGCTCTCATATTTCACTTTCGACAGGATCATCGAACGCCATTTTAGGATATTTAGTTTTCTTAATGTTTTTTTTTCATTTTAAAAGCCTTGACGTACTTAGTTCATTCTCTTCGATGATGTCTTTGAGTCTATTGACCTACCTGCTTTTAATGAAATTAAAAGTACAATGTTATGATGGTTCTGTCTTCCCCATTAATCTACATTCCTTAGTTATTGTTTATTTCACTTTATCCAAAAATGAGTTTAATAGTACTGCTCTAGAGAACTAACTTCCCTGTCTGTTCCATTACATATGATCGCATATCTGTCTCCTTCGATTTGATGCGCATTTGTCTATCCCACATAAACCATAAAGTCAGTAATCAAACCTAAGGTCGGTTTTGTAGTTGATGGTAGAGTTCATCAAGAAATTCGCACATCGGGATATTAATGGGGGCCATTTCCTTCCCCTGTGCCTGTTATGGTTTCCCAGGAAGATCTGGTACCCGAAAAATAACATAGCTTAAGTGGAGATAAGGGTGCCCAGAGAGGCTGGTTCGGGGATTGAACCCGGGCCCTAAAGTCAGTAGTCCAACTCTCTACCGCTGAACTACCGTAATTTATGACCCAAAATTTCCCAATATCGCATATTAAAAATATTTAGCTTACAAAAAATCTAATTAAAAGTGGACATATTATGCTAGGGATATATAAAATACAAAGCACAATACGTTAATTGTGAAATTAATATCATTTTCAAGGAAAATTTTTATTGTTATGGAATTAACGACACATCTGCCAAATGTTTTTTTGGTGTATTTTGCTATTGCCAATTATGGTATTATGTGGTTGACAGCCACGAGTCACTTCCTTTGACACCCCTCTCATTACTCGGAGATGTTAAACCTGAAAGCTGAAAAAGGAGAGCCTTCTTCAATCCATAACTGAAGAACTGCTTTAAAATACAATCAGTGGCATTACTAAAATGAAGGAATCACTGAAATAGCAGGTATCCTAAAAGAGTTACGCCAGGAAAATATTTATCAATCATAAAATGTACAATAACTTTGCGAAAACGCCTGCTTATAAAGGATAATCCCTCCATTATCTAAAATATTATCTGAAAATTCGTAATATAATCGTAAATTTATTACTTAATCGATAGTATAATTTCAATTCTTAACGGCATAAATAAAACTTACACAAAGGAATTACTTTAATGATTTCACTTACCTATTCCCTTAGCTTACTTATATTATGGAGAATAACACAAAACATTGCGCCTCTAACTCATTGAAGCCCTGAAGAAATTTGAGTATTGGTGCAGGTTGCACCATAGTGAATTTAAAATAATCAGAATCCCTCGGGGGAGAATTTGGAATCGTGAGGACAGATGCAAAAATTTGCACTGCTATTTCGGCCATAGCGAGTGTTTTGTAAGCATATTCTTATAGCCACTTCTCCGTCCACATTGTCAGAAAGTTGAGATGGAAATAACCGAGAGTACAAGAGCCCATGGCGGCCGAATCCCAAGGGCACCATTCACGCGCTTTAAATTTTGACGCGTCATTTCTTGCTCGCTGATCGAATCCCGCACCAATAGGGTCCCTGGCGCTTACGTCACGTATGGAGCAGCGCAGGGAGCATCGGCAGCCACCTCCTCTGGCCCGCCCCCAGCCCACCCCACACAACGCCCCCGCCTAAAACGTGCGAAATAAACATCGTTCGCCGGAGGAAATCATTCCTCGTTCTCGCCATTTCCACCAGCTCGCAGGTTCTCTCGCTGGAAGGAGAGGGGGGGCGTCGGAATCGGGGGTGTGGGGGAATGCCAGGGTGCGAAGAGGCGTGCGCGAGGTAGCGGCCCCTGAAATCCGTCGGGGGTGAAATAATGACGTTTCCCGATTATGGAACTCACACCGAGACCACCGGAAACAATAGATTTCCATTACGACTCACGGCCAAGCCGCGACTCAGCCTGGCACCGCCGCCGCTGGCCGGGGACAGGGAGTCACACTTTGGCAGACCGGATGTGAAATCCTCGCGAATGGGAGGGCTACCAATCCTCTTCGTCATCCGTCACTTCCGGTGTTCCTTCGGCGAAGCGGGGTTGAATGAATCGGATGTGTAAGGGGGAGTCCGGCCCTGCCATGACTCCACGCCCTTTGTTTCCCCCGGCGAATCCTCGCTGGATTTTAAATGTTAAAAATGCACATCCTCCTTCCAGTTACTATGAAACAAATTTATAACACTGAAACATTATTCTTCATAAAATAACTTTTCAACACGACCGTGGTCAGTTGTGTCCGTAATGTAATGTAATATCCAGACTCAGACTTAGGAAACTTATTAAAGAACAGGGCAATATGAATCCCCGATATTTCATGCCTACATGGTCTGTATAAAAAGTATCGGGAAAAGTTTCATGTTTTCCACGACTCAAACGTTCCTTGGTAGGCGGGTTCCAGAAGGTCCTTAAGGGTACTGCAAGCATTTTTGAAGGTAGTTAGGGTTCCATAGTGGTGTCCTTTGAGGGAGGATTTAACTTTTAGGAATGGGAAGTAGTCTGCTGGTGCCAAGTCGGGACTGTAAGAGGGTTGGGGAATCATCACGATGCCGTTGAGAGTTTCGTAAGCAGATACACGACTCTTTCCTTGGTTGTCCATTCAAAGGTCTTCGGGACAATTTTAGCTCAGATATTTCGCATTGCCAAATTTTCAGTGATAAATATGTTCATTGCCATCTTATCCATGCCGATATACGAACTGCGATAATGTGCACACTCATCCGGCGGTCTGAATTCAGGACTTCAGGCACGAGTAAGAAAAATATTTTTAGCGGTACTTTTTATGCAAGGCTTGTTTGAGTATATGGTGCCTTTTTGGGAACACTAAACATAAACAACTAAGAATTTCAACGTTGGCACAAATTTCCCTAAAAAAACTTATCTGAAATATTCCATGTGCTATTGAGAGCTTAATAGTACCAAAACAAATTGAATATTTTTATTATAAGATAAGGTAATCTACCGTTTAAGGTGGGTTTTTGTATGGACAAAACAATCAAACAAATATCTTTTTACTCCAAAAAAAACACAATCGAGCAACATACGCCACATCAGATCCCTTTTCATCTCTGTGTACTTCTTTCCTCCCTTCATCCCGTCCAACATCCCTATCCTGTTCCTGCCCTTTCCTCGCTTGCTCAAAATTCTCCCCTCAATTACCTTCTTCAACATTCCACCACCGCTAAATACGCCTTTCATCCATTTTTCCTGCCACCATATGATACCTTCCAACAAACCCCTCTCCTCATCCACCATCCCTAGTACTTCCTCATTTGTTTTTATTTCAGTCCATTTCACCTTCTCCATTCTTATTCACACCCACATTGCAAAAGCCTCAAATTTACGTCTATCCTCCCGCTTCAGTGACCACGTTTCCGAACTCAAAACAAATACCATTATAATCTGCAAACTTCAATAAAACAAGTAACTTTGCGGACTTATGCCAATTACTTCAAAATTTCCCTAGGAATAAGCAATAAAAATACAAGCCTAATATCTGTTGGTATTTGAAAGATAAAGCAAATTCAATATTACCATATTATTAATATGTAATTATGCCCTGCAAACTACCACTAGGGTGTGTGGCAGGAGGGAAAAATATACCAGATTAATTTTGACCCGAATATTTCTATCCCTACCGCGGTCAGAAAACTTTCTGACTCTGATCCCTTATCGTTCGTGAAAAGAATGACAACTTAAATCTGCTTGTACATATACCTATACCTACATCTACCTATATCACTCTCAACAACCCGACACCATCTTTGCAAACTGAAATTTTGTCTTTCTTTCTCTAATTTGGGCCAGAGGAAGGCCTCACCTCTCAGACATATTCCTACACTCATACACAAATGACAGAACACCCCATTTTTATCTCCTTCCAAATATACACAAACCTAACATCCCCTGTCGCCCGAAAGTTTCCAGTTTCAAGTCTCTTACCTAAAGAATTTCCGCATTCCTTGACGGCCACCTACAATCTCTTGTACTCTCTTTACCCTCCTTCACAAAAGACATTTTTCAGCGAGCTTAGATTTTTACCTAACAACTTCCTGGTAACCTATCGGCCTCAGTGTTGCACAATCACCTGGGAATCTAGCTTTTCAATTCTTCTATCCCCTTTAGATCTAAATTCGACCCATTATTTTGGTAGAAAAAATTTTGCACTGCTTGTTTCCATCGCCGTGCAATTTTTTTATCTCTGGTTTCAACCATATAATGATATCATGAAGTGCTGAAACCGGGTGGAAAATGTAATGAAACAGAGCATTTTTTGAAATCGATAGTTATGCATACAATAATTAACTGTCGGTTATCTTGATTTTTTTCATTCACCTCACATGCGTTACTTAATATTTTCTCAAAAAACAACCAAAAACTCACAAGGAAAATTCAAATTTAGAGGTGCTTTCAGAAATATATTTTTAGATTTTTACAGGTCAAAAAGATGGCGACAAATCTGTACCAGGATACATATATGGAAAATGATGCCCGTAGTCCGTTGGTTTTTGAGAATGGGAACACATCCTACTGTATATAATTAAGAAAACAAATCCCAGGGAAGTGTGTGATTATTACAGATTATGTAGGCACAACTGGACAGATATTATTGGAATGAATTTTTGGTATGGAAGGCATGGCAGTTGATATTAAAAAAGCATTGCTGTTTGTTTTTTGGTATTAAAGGTCCTGTATTAGGACGGAAGCACAACATTTATTGTTTTTATAGGAATATCCAAATCATGGACAGTTATTTTAGAGAAACAAATGACTAGAGTGAAAAACATAAAGGAAAAGTCTTTGAGAGCAAAAATGAGGATGTTGATCAATTCAAAAACCAAGACACCAACACCAAAATGTATTCTTTGTGTTCCTCAGTTATGTACAGGCCTCTCTCAGACTCACTCTAAAATTTCTCTAAAACCCAAAATCCACATCGCCATGCAAACGGGCCAGATATCGCATACCCTACAACCGCACCAATACTCCAACCACTTATCAATTGTTTACCACCACCCTTTCCCTGTTTTTACCCCCAACAATGTAGTCTATCTGCTAAAATATAGCCTCTGCTTCGCTTTCTGCATAGAATAGTGTATTACAACCACTTTAAATCTGTAATAGCAACCACTTTGCATCCTGCCAAAACTATGACTCAAATGTTGGTCAATACGCTCATTTCCCCTGCTCTCTTTTATCCTTTTGGTGTTTCTTTCTTCTCCTATTTCAATTGCCCAAAAAAATCCTAAAATTATTGATCGTGCTTGTACAAATGCTTAAAATTCTTCAAAATACTTTCCACCTCCATCAATACACTTGTGGAGACGTAACTGTATCGCCTGGAAAGCACCCTGAATTTCCACGACAAGAATGTCTCTCAGGAACATTATAACATGATTTTGGATGTTTTCCATGGTCTCCCAATGCTTTCCTTTCAGCTCTCTCGTCAGTCGAGGAAACAAAAAAATGACGCAGGGGAGTGTAAGAGGGCTGGGGATTAATCAGGTGGTACTCCGGGCCAGGAAGATGTTAACGTTGAAGGACTTGTGGCAACAAGTATTGAATAGACCTTGCGCATTTCCAGATCCTCGGTCAACATCCCATGTACGGATAGGATCATAATGGATATAAATATATTTATATACACATATAAATGATGTAGAAGTACTCAGGAGAGTAAAATGACCTTTTTACGTCCCAGTATTACACAATAATGAAATAGATTACACGTAAAAGGATACTCATATTTTAGAATGTTTGCGCTTTCGGCACTCCCTGAGGCCTACTTCGGGTCATACTGAAAGGCCTCGGAGGGGAATACTCAGTCTGGGAAAAAGACTTTGGAGAGAGAGTCTGGGTCAGACTATGGACTGAAGAAGGCCTCGGAGTAGGCCGAAAGCTCAAACAACCTGCAATGAGAGTGTAAGATTTAGTGTTTTCCCGGCGTACGATTCTGGTGAAGTCTTCGCGGGTTTTCCACCGGGTCAGGGTGTCAGCGGCCGACGTTTCAATGGCTAACTCCGCCATCGTCCTCAGGGCATTGATACCGGGTCATCAAATTTTCCATCTTATATACTCTTTCTCAGGTCCCTTCTGATTGGCTGTTGCTCCCATTCTCTCTCCTTTCTCTTCCCGCCTTTATTTTTTTAAGTATGGGTTTCCATAATTGACTGAGAGCGTATCCTGTGTCTCGGTTGAAGGTTTTATTTTCGAGGCGGATTTCTATCACCTCCTTTGTCAGACGGTCCCAGTAACCGTTTGTTCTGCTAATTATTTCAGCGTCGTCAAATAGAATGCGATGGTCTTGGGTGATACTGTGCAGTCATAAATCACGGATTTATACCTAAACGGGCAGAGTCACCACCATCCTTCCCAGCGGAGAGCAGCCCTATCCACCCTCGTCCACCGAGCCCGATCCATCGCAGACTCGGAGAGCTTGCCTTCGGAACTCGAACACCTGAAAAAGACGCTCCGCCAGAATGGATATAGCGAAAGGGATATCCGACGGGGCCTAAAACGATTCTCAAACGAAGCCCACCCGAAGGAGGCCCACGAAGAAAACCACCTTGCCCAAGAAAGAACCCCCGAAGAGAAGGAAAAACCCTTTGCCCGAGCCTGCATTCCGTACATCTCAACCATCACGGGAAAACTCTCAAGAACATTGAGAAAACGCCAAATACAGACAATCCACAAGCCACCGGACAAACTAAGATGTTATCTCGTCCGAGTAAATGATCAGATGGGACTCAAGACCCCGGGAGTTTATCGCATACCTTTCGAGTGCGGAGAGGCTTACGTCGGAGAAACAGGCCGCACCATAGAAACACGGGTCAAAGAGCATAAGAGATGCATTAAACTCAACCACCCAGAGAAGTCGGCTGTTGCAGAGCACAGTATCACCCAAAACCACCGCATTCTATTTGACGACGCTAAACTAATTAGCAGAACAAACGGTTACTGGGACCGTCTGACAAAGGAGGCGATAGAAATCCGCCTCGAAAATAAAACCTTCAACCGAGACACAGGATACGCTCTCAGTCAATCATGGAAACCCATACTTAAAAAAATAAAGGCGGGAAGAGAAAGGAGAGAGAATGGGAGCAACAGCCAATCAGAAGGACCTGAGGAAGAGTATATAAGATGGAAAATTTGATGACCCGGTATCAATGCCCTGAGGACGATGGCGGAGTTAGCCATTGAAACGTCGGCCGCTGACACCCTGACCCGGGGGAAAACCCGCGAAGACTTCACTACAATGTGAGTGTTCTTTTACGTGTTATCTGTTTTATTCTGTGTTCTGTTGTGCCGTCCAAATGTTATATTGCTCCCTTGAGTACTTCCACATTATATATATATATATATATATATATATATATATTTGTGTGTGAGTGCATAAAAATATAAAAGAAACCATAAACAAATTATTCAACCCAAGTTTAGGAAAGGAAGAGGTACGCGTGATGCCATTGCAGTAATGAGATCACTAATCGAGAGGAATATAGAAAGAATCATGACGTATTTGCCTGTTTCGTAGATTTCGAAAAAGCGTTTGATAGAGTGAATTGGGAAAAATTAATGCGTGTATTGCAGAAAATAGGAATGGATTGGAGGGACAGGAGACTGATCAGCAACCTGTACATATCTCAGACTGCTCGGGTACGAGTGGGGAACGGAGATTCCGGATGGGCAGTGTTAGGAAGAGGGGTATGGTAATAGAGGGAAGAATGTTAGGCAAACGAGAAAAGGGCAGGAACAGGAAAGGGATATTGGACGGGATGAGAGGAGTAAAGAAGTACACAGAGATGAAGAGGGACCTGATGTAGATTAGGTTGCCGGATTGGGTTTTTTTTTTGAGTTATAAAAGGTTGTGCTAGTTGTGCTCATCCAAAAACCTACCTTAACCGGTAGATTATTTAATAATATATATATATATATATATATATATATATATATATATATATATATATATATATATATATATATATATATGTATATATATATGTTGTGTATATATATATATATATATATATATATATATATATGTATGTGTGTGTATAATAATAATCTAACGGTGATCAACTTAGAATTATCGGATACACAAATATTTCCGAAGAAAAAGGAAACTCTTATGCCAATATCTTGCGGAAATTCTATATTTACCTTGTAATTCGAAATTACAACTACCTACACCAGTAGCTTCTCAACTTTAACCTGTAAAGTTTACCGGTTTTCCAACTCGTTTCAGTAAAAAAAGCGGGCAAATTATAATCCAAAAATAAGAGTAACCTGTCTGGCTATTACTGCAGCGTTATGGTTATGAAGCAAGTAGGCTGTATTGTTTACATTTAGTACGACTACCCATGTAATATTTCATATTCCATTATTTTAAGCCCCCACAATCCTAATCCGGAAGATGTGGCGATGTCTGGTAGGATAAGATGTCTTTTCTCCAGATTATAATCTTTTACCCAAAGGCACTTCTCTGAGAAAAATAATGCCTTTCAAATTTCAGTATGTCATCTTTGAAAAAACTAATTCCAACGATCTAACCGTAGTCTCTGAGCGATGTAAAGGGGATTATAAACTGTTTTATAAGCTATTCTCTACTGATCTCCGCTGCCTTTACTGAAATTTGAAGATGAGAAAATAAACCCTCTCTTCGGTCCCTCGAAACGTTTTTCTCCCCGTCTCCCGAGATTTTCCTTCGACCTTACCTTAACACCCTCCTTCCGTGCCCCTTTCTCTCTCTCTTCCCCAGATATTCCTCCTTCTCCTTTTATCCCTTAGCTTCTACTGCTGCTGTTTCACCTGCCCTAATCCCACTCTGTTACCGCTACCCTCGTTTTCCGCCGACACCTCACTTAATGTTTTCGCTACCTTATTTTCTCTAAGGCTTCTTCTCGGAAGGCCTCACGAAAGAAACTTACGGTTAAACTTATCAGGATATGACTTTTTGGGAATGATTTTTGGCGTAAGAATCAATCTTTCCTGATTTACAAAACACAATAAAATTTAATGTTGGATCCAAAAATTCTCCTAGTCATATTGTTTAACTTTTGGTTTGCTTGTTACGCCTCATTTAGAATATGCGGCTAGAGTATTGCATTTTAATGAAGCCAGTTTGCTCGCCAAATCAGAACGCACGGGCCACAAGAATAGATATTTAGAAGCATTTTAAAACTTCGTGACCATACACCCAATGCTGTGCCTAGATTAACCTACTAAAGAAATTAGATTTGGAGTCACTCATGGTGCGAAGGCAAATTTACAGGATAAAACCCTCGCATAAATTGGAAGGTGATCACTTCAACGATTATGTTGAAAGTGTTTTATTTTCTCCACCGTGCAACGGTAGGAGAGATAACGAAAACCAAATTATACAGATCGAGTAAAGGACCAACAGGTTTAAGATGTTATTTCACCCCAGAACGACAAGGGAACAAAATACGGAAAAGACCGTGCTTGGAGGTAAAAATATACTTATAAATCCTTTTCTAGTCCATAAGAATTTTATTTTTACAATGTTTTATTTCCTTATTCCATCATTTTCTTATTACCAGAAGCATGTATTGCCGTAGTTTGTAACACTACATGCATTGTATGAAATATTTTGCATTTTAATTATGAACTACATCCAAGCAAAACTTAATTTAGATTTGTATGCCTTGTTTGAAATCACCCCATGCCACGCACCTTAGTAGTTGCTTCCAAGGGTTTATGTAGATTTAGAGGTGATTTTTAGGCACAAGTTATGTACAATAAAATTTAAATTTAAGTTTGCCAGATTTTTAGATGACATTTTTGTTTCTACAGACACATGCACAGCAGTATCTTAGTGAAACACACATACTTACACGTTCATATGCGTGGTTAGCTGAAAGTGACAAGAAGAGCAGTATTTATTAGATGAAATAACGAAAAAAGTGGCAGACAACCTGGAGTAAATAATACAATTTTCCTTCAAGCACAGTCGTTTGCAGCTATTCTCTTCCCGTATCTTTAGTGGGGCAAATACGATCTTGATAATGACCAAAATCCGTAGGGTCTGCACCTGATCTCTCTAAATTTATTTTAATACTCTGTCCAACACCCGTAGGGTGGAGTTGTTAATACACATTCAACATCCGTGCAAAAGAGACTTTTTTCCTATTTACTGAAGAAAAGAAACATGTAATTCTTTTTCCCTTCGCTCCTTGAATAATTTCGCCCCTAGATTCTCTAACCTAAAAACGCAACAAAGCTTTATCATAACAACGGGTTACAAAGCTAGACTCTTTGCAAAACATGCACACAATTTCGGTGATAAAACCAAATTATAGATCCTTCTATTCAAAAAATACGAACGAGATTCGATTGCAACTTAATGAGGATTTGAGACAAATAAAAACTATTTACCTGCATATTTATATGCATCGCTATTATATATGTGAGCAATTGAGATGAAAAATGTAAAATACTAGGAAGTACAGGGGTATTATTACTATTGGTAATCTACAGATCAAGGTAGTTTTTGGATGGACATATGAGCTAATTGGTAAAGCAACAATTCTAATGTCTCTCCAAACAAAACATCGCCAAGAATATTCGTACTCTAGAATAAGCCCCTTTTTAATTCCCTATACTTCCACAAATAGCAGCCTTATAGATTAAGATAAAATAACTCAAAATGTAATAAAGAAAAATGTGTTTACATTATTAGAGAATCTAGATGTAAAATATTAATGGAAGTAAAGGAATATCATCACTAATTGTTATAATATAATAGTGTTCACAAAATAGCAAAGAGAAATGGTCGATGTGTTCGGATAGGGAAATGGGATATTATTTCGTTGAAGATGTCTTAGGAGGAGGAATTCTGTGGGATAAAAATGGTATTAAAGGGCATTCAATGAATGAAATCTGTAGGTATTGATCATATCATTCTAGAAATACTTAACAATTCATAAAAACGAAAAGAGTATCGATTTTAGGGCCCAATTGTTGTCATGAATTTGACCGGATAATGTTATCAGATCCGTTTTGATACCAACACAAAAAGGGGAAAAGCATTTTATAGGTATGATTCTTAATTTTAAATGAATTAAGGCTTCCATTAATACCGTAGTATTGACTAATGGATAAACAAGATAGATGTATCCTAAAGATACTACTTAAGGTGAATATCACTCCGTTTGGGTTTAGAATGGGATTAGGTATGTGTGTTACCATAGGAATTAAAAGATGTAAGCATTGAAGAAGATAGAACATACTAGAATAGAACAAATTATTCGTCCTCTGGAAATAGTCTCATGAAGTAAACAAAAAAGGTAAAATTTCGAATTGTGAGCACTTGAAACAAAATAAGCTTTGATTACAAATGTAATTAAGATAATGGTAGTTCCATTAATATATACATTAGTATTGTGGAAAACATTGTGTTATAATTTTGCATACAATTTATATTTCAAAATTTTCACAGAACGAAATGTATTAATGTAGGCCGGAATGAAACTTCATAGTTTGAAAGCTCCCAAAATTAATTCTATTCGAAAGGTTGTGCTTTGTTGGGTCAGAAATGCAAAATTGTTTGTTTCTCGTCTTGTGACCAAAGTAAGATCTGAAAGTCTTTTCGAAAACATATCGAATCAGTACGAAGGTTCATTTTTGGTAAAAATAGAAAAATTAAATATTTCAAGTAGGTATTTTTGACTTGTGTATTTACTTAAACAGCCAAATTTTTTCAGGGAGAGAGTAATCTTTCAATCATTACTACGTTTAAATATGTATACGCATAAATTTAAGAGGCACTTAAGCTATAGGTCAAACCATTAACTCAATGTCGATTATACTAAAATAATCAAAACTTGGGAAAATTAATGATATAACGAGAAATTATGGAGTATGGAAAAACCGTAAGTTTTTCTTCACTTGAAGGCGGCATAAACCACCCAGATTTCCTTTGAAAATATGTGACATTTTAATGAGCATATTAATTGAGAATGAGCTTAAGACCAAATTTATTAATTAACTCTGAATTACCGAAGATGGTCCCACGAGATTTACTACTCTTCACTAGAAAGATCGGCCACCAATTCACGATAGTAAATACCTATAATATTAGTCAAAGATATCATATAACCTCACCTATAAGGATAAGCATGACAGTATATTTGGAAATCATTTGCGACAGCAAGGTGAAGTCAAGTTTAAAGATCAGAAATACAAACAAATAATGATAATAATAATGTATCAGAAATGGTATCCTGAGGGACTCAATTAAAACGGATCCTCAACTTGAAAGGGTTCTGTAAGATTTTCTTAATGCTTGAAGTCGCTCGGTCAAATATGAATGGAAATAATTCAAGACGAAGGAAGAAAACTTCAATACTTTACTGTTGAAAATCTAGCAAAAGTGGATCAATCGACCGAAATCTTTTGCAAAATCCAATAATAAAAGAGCCGTGACCATTTTTTTTATTATTTATAGTATATAGCAGCTATCATCGGCAAAAAAGAGAAGTAATTACTGTGTAACGGCTTTAACAAAACCCTGAGTGAAAACGATCGAATGCGGGTTTTACGTATACATGTTTATATACATAAAATACAAAATCAACAATGATCTATTTTGAAACCATTGGAGTCATCACCAATTTACCTTGAAGTAAGGAGTGATTAAAGTATCCAAAATTGCTGATAGTTTAGCGGGAGGGGATTTATTAATAATGGAGATGCCATTCATTCTCAAATAAGTTCATTTATTTTGATAGAATTGTCCCGGTGACATGTATCATAAATAGAAACTCTTAGCTTTTAAAGGCATAGGAGAGAGCTGAGTGAGTAAGGGGGGACGATCTGAATTAGAACTGTTTGAAGTATAGCAGGGTTGAAAGACAAATTAGACCCAGTTCTCTGAGGCTGCATCAAATGTTACACCACTTTAGAAAAACTTTTAAGTAGGTATATTGCTTAGAATTAATAATTAAGGATTGGACCAGATTTAGTTTTTACCTAAAAGGTTCTTAATTCTCTTGGCCTCTCGAACGGTTGAAAGCCATATGAAATCTGTCTCCAATTTAAGCACTCCAACTCCTCTGGAAACGAATCGCATCCAAAGTAATACATTTATGTTAAGTGAATGGAGCTGGAGACATTCGCGATATATTAAAAATAGTGAGATATTTAATAAGTTATGGGTGGAGAGAAGTGGAATAAGTGATTGAAAATTGACCAGACGTTACCCTCAAAGTTAATTAGACTTACATTTCTCCGCATAAGTGGTTGTTGTCACACAAATGAAAGAAATTGAAATAAGTGGAATCCATTAAATAAATTTTATGAAGGCTTCAATTTTTCAGAACGCATGTGAATGGAAATACCCATGCTGACGATGTTTTTTAAGGTTGTCTCAATTTTCGAAATCAATCATTAATGTCAATTTTTGATGGGTGAAACATTACAGATAATATTAGTTTGGACATTGGTTGATTCCAGGTATTTCAAGGACCAAAAATTCAGGACAAAAAGTAGACAAAGGTTACTTTAGTTAGCACAGAGAAACTTAATTAGTAGAAAGAAAAATGTGTTGGCATTAGTAAAAATGAACGCTAAGTACTATCTTGATATATGCTTGGGGAGGTATAGAGAAAACTTTCGACAGAGTAAACTGAGAAAAGTGATGAAGATACTGAGGAAGGCACGAGTAGAATGGAGGGGAGGTACGAATTCTGTAAACGTCTCATACTGGATGAGTGCGGATAGCTAAGGAAGAATCTGAACGTACCTTTGAAAATTTGTTGCTTACTTTATCCGTGTACATGTTTAAGAGGTTATCACACACGTCACCGCGCCAGTCACACCACTGAACTGATGAAAAGTTCAATGCTAGCAAAATGTGTACTTAAAATGAAAACTCCGAGGAATACTTTTTGAGTTTTTACTGGGCAAAGGGAAAATATTTACAGGGAAATTGAAGGTAAACCATCCAGTGTGAATTTAGAGGCTACATTTAGTGTGTTGTGAGACGATGGAGGGAGGGGTCGCTGGTGTGTGCGAGCAAAGGATGAGACAAAGACGACGTGGTCGTGATTGGCGACGGGAGGGAGATGTAAGGAAGGCGATGGCGGTGCTTTGATGAGATGCCGGCGAGGAGTGCTAGAGAACGAGTCAGTCATCCCCGTTGTTTAGCGTGTGGAAAAGGAAATAGAGGCAGGGGCGGGATGAGAGAGAGAAGAAGCCGTGATTTGCAGCGACGGTCGGGGAAGAGTACCGGGGTTGGGATGAGTAAGAGACTGAGGGGAGAAACTTGCAGAGAGGGGGAGTTGAGCGATTTGGTGTCGGGGGAAGGTGGAAATGCGAAAGGTGGTGGTAGTTGAGGTGGAGTAGGGAGTTGTGGAGGTTGAAGAGGATTGGGGGAGCGATGGGTGAGTGAGTGGGCCTGGGCTGGTGCGTGTTTGTGAGTGTGTTGAAGGATCAACGGGGTATTAGGCTGACGAACAAAGATCGAATTGAAATTCAAAGCCCGAGAGCAAATATTGGACTTTGTCCGCATGGATCGTCCCCAAGATGGGTTTGTGTGAATAACCTCACGATCCCTTCGCCTCCCTTGGCCCATCCCTCCCAACTCCATTCCCCTGCCCACCCTCCCCAACCCTCCTCTTCACCAGCCCGCCTTTTCCCCCGCCCTTTCTTTCACTCTCTGGTTTTTTCACCAGGACGGTTTTTTCTACCCTTCTCTCCCGCGATTACCTTACCTTTCACCATCCTTGTCCCCTCATCTCTCTCACAGATCCCTTCACCACAATTTTTTTTATTTCTCTCATTACAACGGTCACCCCTAGGAACAGTGCTCTATAATGCATTACGTTAGTTTTTCAACCTTATCAATTTAATAAATGACCTTGACATTTATTGGATGAGTATTTATTAAAAATTACATGGAGTTAAATATTGCTTCGAATTTATTAATTAAATATATATATATATATATATATATATATATATATATATATATATATATATATCGATGATGCGGAAGTACTCACGAGAGCAATATAACTTTTGGATGGCACAATAGAACACAGAATAAAACAGATAACACGTAAAAGGACACTCACACTGTAGATGATTTAAGCTTTCGGCCTACTCCGAGGCCTTCTTCAGGTCAGAGTCTCCGTCTTCGTCAAGATATGAGTCTTCGTCAAGATATCTTGTCTTCCGAAGAAGACGGAGTTCGATTCCGTCGAAATTATATATATATATATATATACGTGTGTATATATATATATATATATATACACACAAACACTAGGTTAATAAATATTAAACACACAGAAACATAAAAGAAGGACACTTACAGTAGATATTTACGTTTCGACGGCACGGCCGTCGTCATTAGAATCTGATTCTGATGACGACGGCCGTGCCGTCGAAACGTAAATATCTACTGTAAGTGTCCTTCTTTTATGTTTCTGTGTGTTTAATATTTATTAACCTAGTGTTTGTGTGTTTGTGCGTCGCCGGAGTGCGTCATTTTTAAGATTAGACATATATATATATATATATATATATATATATATATATATATATATATATATATATATATATATATATATATATATATATATATATATATATATATATATATATATAAAGTCACTTTCTTGAAAAACCCACGAACGTGCACAATAATGTAAATTCACTAACTAGTCGACACAAACACAGAAACTAAAACATATAAAAGAGGGACTCACTGGTTCTCGAATTTTCGGTGGTACAATCACCTTTCTCAAGAGGAATTAGAAATAGAAACAGAACAGTTATATATAAGTTTGACCCTAAAACGGATATATGAAAAATACATAATATCAATATATATTCTGTCATATTACTTAAAGACTTAAGGTAATTGGCCATCTCAGTAATGGAGGTAACACATCACTTTACAAAAAGTATATGTTGCATTAATCTACGGCCGTGGCATCGTAATAGGGCATCATTGGGACCATTTTATTATTTCCCAGTGGTCAAAACAGTTTCAAGAATTATCACCCCAGCAACTTAGCATTTGTTACTGCTTTCGCTACGCGATTTCGTCCTATTTGGTTCATAATCAAGGGTGGGGGGAGGGAGGAGGAGTAGGGGCGGATATGGAGACTGGGTGGCCGAAGAAGTGGTGCAGAAAGTGTCGTAGGGGGTCAGCTCCACGTTTTTCCTCCATCTCGTCGGGCGCACTGCAAGCGGGAAATGGGTGGATTAAGGCGCCGACGACTTGCACGCTCTGCCCACTTCAGAAACTTCCCCAAGGGATAAGAAACTTAGGATAATCCCGCAATGAAGGGAGACTGAAGATGAGAGGTGGAGGTTTATGTCAAATGGTGGCTTAAGTTTTTACGTTCACTTTGAGGAAACATAATGAACCCTATATATATTCCTTGACTGAGTGAGCAAATGGGTATAAATTATTTTTGCGGTGCCTACCTCGCATTTTTCACTTTCCCATAGGCTCCAGTGGGTTTGGTCCGAAGACTTAATTTTTTATTAAGTCTGAATATAGTATGTCAGAAGGAGTATTCAGCGTTATCAAAGATTCCTATGAGAAATAAAGTAGCTAAATCATTTTGAATGGCTTGAGTACTGTAAATAGTGATGGTTGAATAGAATGATACCTGGTATTATTGAGTATGCTATTTCCTACCTAAACCATGGTAGAAAGACACCCTTCTACAATTCTTAATTTTAACCTATTTATATTTTCATCCATTCTCTGCTCATTTTTACTTAGCGGCAGTCATTATGACTAACAGAGTACTTACATTGCTACAACCTAGGAGGAAGCATTTTGTCTAACAATTTAATTTTAAAAATTGATAGAGGTGCCATATTCCCATTTGAAAAAATAAAATCAAACTATATAATTCGTATGTGGGCAATCGATTTAATTTTAAGCATATCCTTATACGCAAATCCTTAGCTATTAAAACCGCTAATGAATGTGTTTACTAAAAGAAACGTGTTCTTGGTCTCTTACGTATATGTTCACTGAAATCCAAAATATTGAGACACCTGTAACTCTTACAACGTAAATGAATTTTCTCCCACTTTAACATCATTGGTGATGTATTAGTCAAGAACATTAGTGAAACATATAAGATTTTTAAAAAACACCCTCTTAACTCCTGTAGTCATTAGAGGATTATATTGTCTCAACTCTTACTACCCATAATTAATGCTCACCTCATTGAAATAAACGTCTAGCATCATTCGGTCAAACCTCAGTAGGATGGAGAAAAAAAAATGTGGCCACGTGACTTCTCTGGAGTTTGTTTGGATGACATTGATGATTTCTTGCTCCATCCATTTGAATAGTGTGCCACACAGTCTACATCTGTTCACATAAAATACGTGTGGTAACATAGCACTCTTCACTTTGCATTCCCGATAAGCGGAGGAGTTTTGTTATGCGTTGCTGCAAACAGATTTTTAATAAACCTTTGTTAAGTAATTCTAATTCACATGCACTTTCCAGCACATATGAAGCTTGTGGGGTATACGGATTTTATCTCGCTGCAGTTCACCAACAATCTACATTCTCCTCCCTAATCAACCCGTGTGCCCAGTCAATTGGGATAAAAAGGATTTCGAGGAAAGTACGATAAGAGCTGGATTGAATGCAGAGTCTGAAGACTGTACTTAAAACAAGTGATGGGAAGTTGAAGGAAGGAAAGAAAGTAAAAGACCTTGTCAGCGCCCGAATTCAATTTACGCTTCGCTTGATAACTGAGAGATAGGGAAACAAGAATGAGGCGAGACAGACTGGGGTGATGCGGGCTACAGCGGGGAGGGGGGAGAGGTTGAGCGTATTGCCGCAACGTAATTGAAGCAAACATCTACTTCGCTAATCCGACTTTCCCATCCTGCCACGTGCTTAGTCACGGCGGAAAGGAATGCAAGTCGTTACTCCGTCGAAGGCGGTGCACGAACTGCAAATGCAGGTACATCATCACTAGAACTACGAGTTTCCAAACAGTTCTGTGCCTCGTTCTGCCTCAACCAGTTCTACAGTTATGAAATGTGCGGACGAGATAAGACCGTGTTTGACACAGTGTTCTCTAATAAAGTATAAATTCCGTAAACCAATCTCAGACGTATATCTTTTTCGTTTTTCGTCATTTTAGACAAAGTAAAAATACATTTAAGTATTTTAATAAATGTGTTTCAGCATTGAATTGTACAATTTGAATTAGCACTAACACTTAAGTTTTTAATTATCTTTCTTATTATTCCAGTCAGCAAACTTGGCCGCTTGATGACCTTAAAACTTGAGTTTACTAATTGCACAACTCTGCTCTGAATTTATTTTAATTTATTCTTAATTATTTCCACACTTATAAGACCTGATTCCACATTATTTGCGAAATAAACTTGTAATTTCTACGTCTACTAGATGGAATACCTTAAATCTTACTAGCAGTCAATGGAGCAATGATAACATCAATAAGTTAGGGTACAAAAAGTATGCCGGAATTATGTTCCTCTATTACGTACGTCAATCACCAAATGCAATATAGCCTTCCATGAACGTAGAAGTTACCTGCTGACCTTATGATAAGTCTTAATTATGTCTCTTGAAAAGTGGGCTTCGATAAATGGACCCTTATTTATATACAGATATTTAAGCGACGCAACCGGAATTACGCATTGAGGCAATTGTGGTATCTTCCATCCGTGTGTGTCCTATCAAGGAAAGACTCGTCATCACTCGTATTTGAGTTTTTCTACGACGAATTGAATTATTTTGCAATTACGTCAGTAATCGATATTGTTAAGCATATTCACGTAAGAGTTATTCCAGAACGTATTAATCTTTTACGAAATAAAAAGTTACTTCCAAAGGTCTACTTAAAAAAATTAATTAACGATCCAACACTTACTTTAATTATCAAGAGTGAGAGGCAAGAGATTGGGAGACTTTATACAGGTACATAAAATTTTAGGGAAAGAAAGAGCTATTGCTGGAAATAGAGCGAAAATAGAAGCAATAACTACTCCCGCAAACTGAAATTCCCCAGATTATTTTATAAGAGCTCGCGATCCCTTAGGTGTCTTCTTACTTTCATTAGTAGTTAGAGTTAATCGAAAATCGGTAAATTAAAATTTTTAGTAATCTGAATCTATTTGAAAAAGTTATGTTTAGCGCATCAAAGTGACTTCTGAGGCATTAAAGTCCATTGTTGTTCATATATATTTATTGATTTTTGATGTTTTTTCCATTTATTAGCTTCGTGTTGAATCAAATACGTGCAGCTCACAAATATATCTAAGTTTTGTTCAATTACCTTCTGATAAAAACCTGATATTTTAAATATCATTAACATAAATTATAATTAGAAAAACAACCTTTTGTAATAAGCTATGAATTTATATTTCATTAAAGTAGTACTATGCTTTACTAAGCAGCAATAACATGATCTTTATATTAAGATGACAGGAGAAGCTCATACACCTATTCAACTACACTGTTATGCTTGTTCTTTGTGATTGTGCGGGTTAGACGTACCACCCGTAATCAGAAAAGAGAGAAATATTCAACGAGATATATCCAAGGTAAGCTATTTTCTAATGGCCAATCGCAGTCCAGCATTATTTGTGGTGAGACATCAAAAATATGCGAAAAAGAAAGCATAATAAAATTCCTCTTTAAAACTTCCAGATGCACAATCAATCTTTTGTATTCAAATATGATCTTCTTACCGCTTACTGAAGGTAATACAATTTTCAGTCTTGTACCTATGCAGGTGATAATATTTTGTTTCATATTTTGATATAAAGACGTTTATATACTTTCTGAAGAATATCCATTATTCAAAAGTTGGGCTGCAGCATATCTATTTCTATTTAACTCACTAAAATCAGTCGTGAAAATCGTTATATATCTACTTTATTCATTGCAGAACAAGCATATTTCCTTAAAATTGTTAAAAAATGCATTAAAGACTGATAAATAACCGAGAGAATATTGGAGATTAAGGCGAGTACAACAAAAGTTACTACCAAACGACAAAATATTCTAAAGAAAGTTAGCGTTAAAAGGGAGGGACTTTCAGTTGGAAAGGTCAGATGGAGCCTAAAGCACTAAGTGTTCTAATAGCTCAAAATATAAATTGCAACCTTCACATATAAAAATTCTTGACTAATCCTCTATCAATTTTGACACTATCCAAAAAACTACTCTTCATTCTAATAGTCCTAAAAAATATGGATATAGAGCCTTATTAGGGAAGAAATACTGAAATTCTCTTGCCACGATTATTAAAATCATCCAACTAATATTAAGGGTTTACGAATATTTGAAACGGTGAGCAGTTCCATTATGTCACTGTTATTTAGTGGCTGATTATCAAGAGTACTGCACAACTTCCAAGGGCACCATTAATTTTCAATGTGCAGTAAACAGCCCAACCTCACCCCCGGGCAGTTTGTCTATTGTGTCAGGGTGACTATTGTATCCTCTCATGTCGCGTTGATATTGACGTCTATGCGTGAGTCCTTATGCTTTCCTACTTAACCCTTACAAAAATTTTCAATTACCTCCCCCGCGTCCCAGATGGATTTCAGTACCCCATTAGCTTGAATTATACAAAATTACGTCTCCTACTATTCTAATACTACGTTGACCTTGGGTGAAATAGCAGTTTCAATTCTTATATTGCTTTCTTTGAACACGTCCACACGAATTGTTATTTAAAAACAGAAACAGAACAGACAAATTTGTGTACATGATGAATGCCACAAGTAATTTTCAGAATAAACTGAAAGTCAATGACATTTCTGTTACCATGTAGTTTGTAAATATTGTTGTATTGTTTTATGTTGTAAATATTTTACCATGATATTCAATAAATCACGTGAAAGTTTTATTTATTTATGATAAGGACAGAAAAAGACCGCTTGTAATTAATATGGCATTAAAGTGTTCACCACAATGCAAAAATATACATTAATTACATGAAATAACTATATCACAACAGGGTTAATTACTCATTTTGGATACTTTTAATTTTTTATGGTATATTTTTATATTTTGATAAATGAAATTTTGCGATAGATTCAAAAAATGACGCTAAAATTTGATGATTATTCGGTTGTTGTTAAAAACCAATAAACGAGGCGACTGATTGTATTTTTCTCTCCCTCTAAAATAAGTTCTCTCCTCCATCTACAGAGTTTTTCTACGGAAATATGCTAGTTTGTTTATTTTCCAATTTCAAACATATAAAAAGATGAAGTGCCCCTAAGATTGTTTAACAACATTAAAAAAAATAAATTCGATACAAAGAAGTTATTTTGATGACAATCATTTTGTTTTATAACAGTGATTAAGGATTGGATGTTGCAAAAATAAGTTTTTATTCTAAAAATCAATTATTAGATACTGTCATTTATGAATATTAAATGGAATGATTGCAATGTGATATTCTTAAAATTACAAAAAATTACATTTTAGCACACCAAGAAACGAGTTGCGAATTTATATGTTTATTCCATACTCTGTGGTTTAACATAGGATTAATGACTACAATGAGGAATAAACGTGTAGAGTTTCAATGTAAAGTTAAGTTAGACAGCATTAACAATTACATAATACATTTGTTAAACTTTAAAAAGAAGAATTACGACTGATTGATGTAGATGCACATGGATTTCGGGTCGTAAACCTTTCGCATATAATAGCTATAAAATGGATATCGCACGATAAATACGAGGCTCGTACATGTATATGGCATATTGACTAATTTTACTGGTATTTATTAGGTCCTGTATGCACACTATGTCACTTGTGTAACTGAGAATGTTTGAAAGTTGAAAAACCCAGTCAATAATAGTTAAATTACTGCGGCATTTTCTCGACACATCTAACTCAAGCTCTGTTATTCACTTAAAACAAAACTCGACTCAAATGGACACCGAACTCTCTGAAGTGTTCAGTGGCCGATGAGTCTTTGTTTGATAGTAAATGACGCAAATGGCCACCTTTAGAGCGTTCGGTGGCCGTGTGCGTCGAGTAAAGTTATTCTTCATACGCGTATGAGCCCTTGTCTAACCTTGATTGAGAAACTGTATGCTTTATCAAATTTTATGAAGCCATACTGGAGAAGATTTGGCTTGTTCACTCTATTATATTCAGCTTTCTTGGCCATAGGACTCGCATTTTTATTCTCGAATGACGCAATTAATATAAAGAATAGGGATCATCATAATCTCTTACACAAATAGAACTTGCTCATTTTAAAAATTAAAAAGATTATAGGAAAATGGAGGAATTTAAGAACTATTTATTTGAAATATACCTTGCATAATTAATTATCGTCAAAATTACCTCGTTGTAATAAGGAATATGCTTGAAAATTATAGGTCTACATTTGGTTTCTCTGTATTTTATTTTAACTTCGATTAAAATATGAATTTAAGTCGGTTTAACCTTCAAAAGGGGAAAAAATTGGGTTTAATATTTTTGATTAAAACATATTAAGCATCAGCGCGCAGCTATGTCTGCTAAGTCCGAGCTAACTATGCCAACGGCTGATTTACGGTCTCATAAAATGAGTCCAGGAAACGCTTCACTGGGTTAAATGTCGAAAATATTTCCAGGACCATAATTATTCCCGGGTTAGATTACCCGATTACAGGGAAGGGGCATTTGTTTCCCAGCACCCCCACCTCCGCCTGCAGTCGCGGTCTTCTTTCGCTATCCCCTTCATTAGACGATCCCACAGGAGGGGCGGCCATCCCCTTCTCTCGCTCTGCTCCCTCTTGACCCCACGAGCACGGCCCGCCGACTGCTACCCCATTAGAAGGCCACACCTAGCGCTACCCCGCACTCGGCCATCCGTCTCAATACTAGCCCCTCCTGCCCGCCAGAGCATTTGGAACGCCGCGAAATTAACTCACAAATCTCCCGGCCGGGGGCGAGTCGCTCCCTACGACCCACCCCTCCCTTTCCCTCGCGTCCTGAGCCTCCAATTGCCCTTCCGCCCTCCACCACTTCACCACCACCCCGCCCACCTTATCCAGTCTCTTATTGCGGACTCGACGAGATTCTTTCTCCTCCTCATTTCGTCATCTCTCGCCGCAGGGGAGGTATAGGGGAGAAAAGAGTTAGCGGGCCCCGGGTGGAAGGAGAACGTCTCTAGACAGCGGGGCAATGCAAACGGGTACAGTTCCCGCACCAGCCATTCTCAAACGGTAACCCAGCTAATAAGTGTCACCATCTCAATGATTTCTAATTCATGGTAAACATTTTATGTGTTCATATGAAATTCATACCAATCATTTCACACGCAGAGTGACAGAAGTTTAACAGTATCGTCAATAATCTTCGGCAGGTCACTTAACATTTAGTCCTCTTCACGGAGTATTATCATGTGCACCATAAAATGGAGAGTATTAATGTTGGTAGTACTGCGGGGCATGATATGTTTTGAGATTTCACTGGGACAAAAATAAATAAAGGAATGTCTGTACCTCACCTTTCAGTGCTGTTGCAAAGGCTTTGGGGGCGCTTCAATTTAAAATATGGCATTATCCTCAGCTTCTGCGCGGCCATTGCTTCAGGAGGGTAAATTTTATCCGGCGATCCAACCGGAAACCTCTGGTTGATTATTAATTGACATGTTCAATAAGTTGTCTCAAGTTATATTATCCACGAACACGGAGTATGAAACAAAATCTTCATGAATGCCCACTATATGATCTATTCCTTTATGGGTTGAAGTTTAAAACACTTTGCAAAAGCCAAGTATCACCCCTGTCAGACGAACTGTTTAATTGTTTTACTCGGCATAAGCCTGAAATTTACCCATCAAGGGAGGGTTGAGAGAAACCATGGCAATCCCCGTCAGAAAGAAAATATGAAAGCCCCACAATCAAATCACGCTTCAGAACCTCAACATCCGCAACTGAACTTTATTTTTCCATCAAAATTTTCAACTATTTTCAAGCAGCTAAAAATACGGTTTTACTGGAAAATAACCCAAAAACTTCTATATAGAGATATTTTCAATATATTTTTGCTTGGATGAAAACCGTTACATAATAAATAATCATGATTATTGTTAACAAATAAAAATGCAATTATACGTTTAACGATATTCACTTTGTAATTTAATTGCAAAGAATTTTCTGGTTCGCAAATTTGAAAGAATTTAAAGTGACGATGACTTCTTCAAAAATTGCATTTTTGTTTATTTTAGATGGTCTTCCAGATATTGTGTATCCAAGATATTGCCGATGAATGAACATCAGAAAATGTAAAATGCTTCATAATTTGAATTAGATGCAATGAAAAGCGTTTGCTAAAAATATTGTTTTTCAATATATTCCAAGGCTAGCTTAGCGTTTTTTGAGATATTTAGCTTTATCATGCTGTATATAAACAATAACTCGAGTTATGGATTCTCTTTTAGCTCAGTACGCCGATAGTACCACTAAGAATTGATTGTAAAAAATATGGAAGTACATCATCATTTTAATGGTGCTTGGTTTTTGTCCCCGGAAGAAAGCATTATTATTAATAATCCTAATACTTTCAGTGATACTTTGTCGGCTTGATTGATTGTAGATGGTCACGTGTGGCTTAAAGTATAGAATTTTAACACGTTTTTGCCAACTAAACAAGCAGTTGATGCCAAAACTGCCATTTTCTATTTAATATAAATTGTAGTTCATAATATTCTTCAAACAATCTCCCTCCACTGACATTAGTCGCTTATATTTTATTACGGAACAAAGCAATTATATCTACAACAAAATTATGTCATTACACCAAATGACCGAACAAATTATTCTATTTTTTTAATCTATCATTGAATTATGCTGAAAACGTTTGTGCATTACCCAGTTAACTGAAGACTTTTGGAAATTATGTTCATCACGGTAGATATAACAGCGATTACTGACAGAGCTTACTTTAACAAGATAACATGAATAGAAAATGGTACTAGAGGTTTCATATTTCCACTTCCAATCCTAGATCATGTATCCAAACACCGCCCCAAGTCTTGTTAGAAAATTAAGTACGCCATTAGTGAAGAGGAAATGGCGAGGATCGACCACTCTGGACCTTCCTCTATTTCTCGAACTTTTCTATCGTGTCTCACTTCCCTTACTAGCAGGCACAGTTTGTCTCAAACAGCTTTTTTTCTCATGCTCACGTGACAATATAAAATAAATAGATTGATTAGAGAGGTAAATTGAAAAGTATAAGTAAAAAGTATAAAAAATAAGCATGTGCATATTCTACCAAAAAGGGTGAAAATTTTGAAGCATTCATTTTATAAAATTCATTTGAATTATATATTTCACTACAGAATTTATGGCATCTTTTCTTATGCTTAAAGAAAACACTCAGGAAAAATAATGTTATATACGAATCATCCCCCTGCTTACTCTATTTGAAATGAGTAAGCAGGAGGATAATTTGAGATATTACTCAAAGATTTTGTTCTCAAATAAGGTTCGTCCCATTTATATATATGAAACCCCAAGGAAGTGAAATAGAGACTAGGTTCCTTTTATCTAGTATGCATACGCCCTAATTCGTCATCAAAATATTCAACGACATCCTAAAAATATTCTTTTTCCTTTCCCAAGTCTCTCTCCCACAGTCCAATGCATCACGGTCGCCGACACATCGACTGGGAGTCGAGGGGGGGGGAGCGTAAAGGAAGGGCTAACATGGAAAGGAGGAGGAGATAGAAAATGCTTGCGTCTCGCAGTTATTGCATTGGAACGCTTTCCATCGCCGACAGTTATACCATCTCAATGGGGAAGATTTACACCACCTACCTATAGTCACAAGAGTATGGATGAAAAAAGCCCATGGAGGAACATAAACACGAAAAATCGGAGAAGAATGTTCGGTGAGTTCAACGACAAACTTAGGCGAGAAAATATACCGTCACGTCACTGGTACTAGGTTGTCAGATAAAATGTGGTGTAGAAATCGGTGGTAAGGATAAGAATGCATTCAAGAAACAAAGTGAACTAGAAGACCCCGCAAGAAGAATATATTTAGGAAGTAGCAATGGAAAAATTCTACCCACCATAAGAGTTAAGATTAGGCAAAAAAGGAACAGAATAGATTCTGTGGGGGTGGTAAAAATATATAGAAGATATTTAATGTAAGAGAAGAGATATTAGGTCAGTAAGTGTGGAAATATAATGGAAAATGGACATAGATGAGGAAATCCTAGGTCCAGGAATATCAGGGCGTGAGGCAGAAAAGAAACGCCAATGATGATGAAGTTGAACAAGGTAGGCAATAGCGATGTGAATAGATAATAACATCGCAATATCTCTAATGAGAGATTAGAGAAAAATAAAATGAAATGATTCTTCAAACACAAACGCAATATTTATCAGGGAATAATTACGGCCATAAGAATTCCTTAGTTTGGATCCCGATCCCGAATACTTGTGAAGTAGAACTACATGAGGGAAGACTAAGTGACTTGGAATTTAATGTCACATTCGGTAATGTTAGTTCTAAGAATCATCGATAGTAGTTTATAAAATAGTGCAAACAACTGCCTGAATGGTGATCAGTTTGACTTCAGCGTTGGGAACATTAAATATCACCGGAATGCTTTTGTTGCATTATGAATTAAAATATTTAAAAATATAAACATAAGATTTCGATGGTGTAGTGTGGGCCAAGTTAATGGACGTATTGAAGAACATGGAAGCAGAGTTAAGAGATTGGCGAATTATTCGAAAACCGCACAAGAATCAGACTAGGTGGACTATTAGATGGTCTAAACACTTATATATGCTGTGCTTGTGCATTCTGTTGACCCAAAGAGCTATGCAGGAGAAAGCATCGATAAAAGACTCCTGCCAGGTTCACCCATGATAGGAGGGACGGAGGGTAAGAGACAGACGAAAGATAGTCCGCTCAGCGTAGGTTCCTCAGCGAGCCAACTGACAAGACGTCTCATTCCACTATTATATTGTGATAATTACTATTTTAACCAGAAAAAATTCCAGAGAGATGGAAATAATACACGGAGTATCTGAGTATGTGGTAAAGATATTAGGCCAGTAATTTACTCATCGAAAAAGAGTTTGTCGTATATGGGGAAGCGTACTTGATTCCTGGATAGAAAATGTGAAGAGGATGAGAATTACTGTATGAAATACAAAAGTTAGGTTTCCTAAAAATGTTAATGTTGAATACAAATCAAAATTAGAGGATTAAACAACATTTTTGCTCTTGGTAGTATTCATTTATGCAGTGGTTATTTTGTGTCAGTGGTCTATTTTTCGATATCTATCCATTAAACGTAATTTCCCTTTGCTTTACGTGATAAATTATTCCGAAAAAACAGTTGAATTATTTATTTATTTTTTGATTAAATCTAAAGACGCATTTTTTTCTTTTTACTTCCTATAATTGCGGCACCGTGAAAAGTTCAGCTGAAAATTAAACTTTGTAGATCTAATAAAAGTCATCCTTAAAATAAAATACCAAATCTTTTCTCTTCTTAATTTTTTCAAAGATATTCTCTTTTACCACGTTTGTCAGTGTGGCCTATAATACATTTTCGTTGGAAAAACCTTTTGATACAACTCTATCCTCATCCTGCTGTTACCATTCGCCGGATCCCGATTTTGTATAAGACGAGGATTTACTTAGTTACTGTGAGTTGCAAAGTTCATGTAGAACAAATTAGAGTTGTTGCTATCATAAAACGTCTACGAAAGAAATGGAGAAAAGCATTTAAGCAAACTGAATGGGAGGGGGTTTGCTGAGGCATGGTTGATCGAACGCGGCGAGTGTGACTTCGAAGCGGCTTCCTTCATGGTCGAAGAAAGAAGGTGGGGAGGGAATGAACGAAGGGAGGGGAGGGGGAAGTGAGGCAGAGGAGGGAGGGAAGAACGGCTACGGGTGGGAGGAGCTATGTGTCGACGAACAGGCAAAGGAGTCAAGGGAAGAAGACCTCTCGGAATGGGTCGTAGCACGGAGAGGAAGGCAGTAAGGAAAATTCAAGAAGCACGGTGGTCCACGGGGGAGTTAAGCAAGGAAGACTGCGGCGGGTAAGAGAGAGAAGGGAAGACAATACGGCAGGGATCATAAAGTTGGTGAAATGAGCAGCTTCGTCCACGGGCGGAAAAAGCCGAGGGTTCGGGTGTGGGAATTGAAGGGGAGTGAGGGAAGAGACAATAAAGTGGATGCGATAAATGGGGAGTGGAGGGCGGAGGGAACGGAATGCTACATTTTAACAGAGAGCGATGAGTCGGAAAGAATTTGGTCCCGACAAGTGTGGGAGGGTTGTTGGTGGACGGTAAGGGAAATTAGGGGTGGAAGACGGAGATATACATATCGGAGAGCGGTGAGACTCTTTCCCCCATGCTTCTGTCTCGAGTTTCGGTGGATATTCTTTCCCTTTTATTTATTTCCTGGGGCTTATGGGTGGGAATTTATACATTTGCTTGAGGGAGAGAGAGATAGGTTGGGAGTCACCGGGAGGTGTGGGAAGGAATGAGTATGGAGGTGGAGACGTGGAAATATGACAGGATGGAAAAGAGTTGGCGGAGGAGGGGGGAGTTTGTAATGCTCACCCTTTTTTAATGCATCGTGTATATATTTAACGACTTACTTTCAGCAAAACTGGCTCACCATTTTCGGATCAAGAAGCCAATTTCATGAGAGCTTGCAATCAAAATTTAAAAACTGGAAGATGGATGAAACGAATAGAAACGTGAGGAAAAATGAGTGAGGGATACTAAAGTTTATAGCATGCAATTTACTATCAACTAAAGACTCATCGGTAGCACAATATGTGAAATAAATGTTGTTCCGAGTTTTTAATGTATATAATTGTCTTGAATGAGATTTAATTAAATGCTTTACGGATATTAAGTTAGGAATCGATAAAGAAAACATAATAGTTGTACAAATTGTATCGGGAAGATGGAATGTATAGGTAATATAATGAGAAATTGCGAAATTGGTTGTTTTTCACATGCCAAAGAAAATTTAAATGCCAAAATACATGACGAAATATTTAAATAATAGTTTGAAACAATTTTATCTCAAATAAAACTGTATTAGTTTTTTCTGATATTTAAAGAAATAAAAATTTTACTTATTACACATCGAGTATTTTTCATCAAAGTTTAAGAGTCTAAAAACTTAAATATTTTCTGTGCTTGTGTTCTACAGCTTAAGGTAGGTTTTGGGCCCCTCTTAAACTCCTCTCTTATTCCTTGTTTTCTTATTATTCTCACCTCTATCATAGTCTTCAACATCTAAATGCCAATCAAAATACTCTGCAACCATCTTACCTGCCTCATTTAGATTTCACTCAAAAGTACTCTCTCCTCCCCCCCCATGCCGGGCGCTTCCTAGTTTGTTTTCCTTTCCCTCCACCTTTCCTATCCTTCCTTACAACCACATTTAAAAATCCTCCCACCTACGCCTATCGACTAACTTCAATGGCCATATTTTCGAGCCGTACATAACTACGCTCCATATCATAGTTTTTACGAATTAATTTTCAACACCCATACGCAACGTCTCGGTAATTATTTACCTCCTCCTTGTACAAGCTTCTTGGCGTTAGCTTTCATTCTTTTAGTTTTTTATGTCCCTACTACTTTGTGCATTTTGCTACAGAGCATTTTCGAGATAGGTAAACTATTCCAAATACTCTAGTTCATGAACTTCTAATTAACGTATAACTTAGACTTTTTCTTCCTGGAATGCCGTGTAACTTTTGTTCGATTTAATAGATTCTTCATTCTCTTGCACTGACTTTTAAATGCGCTCAGAAATGCAAGTAACGCCTGATCATCAGCAAACGTAACTGATATGATGAATTCCACAGCAACTTGTAAACCGTTATGCAGGAGACACACACGTTTCCAAATCCTTTGAATACTCCTACTTTGTGCAATACATATATTAATTCCACCCAATTTACTCTATCAAAGCTTCCTCGAAAACTGCGAAACAGACCAATGCATCCTAACTGTGTAATTTATTTTATGTTCCACCCTGTTATTAACCTATTACTAATTCTTGCATCACGCGTGCTTCTTCACTTCCTAAATTGAAACTGATAATCCCCTGAGTAATCATTTGCCCTCCTTGTTATCCTCCTAAAGATAGTCATCATCGCCAGCCTAGTTGCGTGCAAAATCAAACGTATTGGTGTGCAGCCCTCGCAAATGCCATTCTTTCCCGCTGCGTTTTAGTCCAAATAACCCTTTTTTTCCACGTTTCTCTCAAATCTTAAATAGTTGAAGAACGACTTGACTCTGAGATTACAATGTATTTGTTCTAAGTCATGATAGGCGTATGTATCCAAGGAAAATGAGTGATTTTTTACATTTTGCCTAAATAACTGTCTAACCATCATTTTAGCAAACAGAAATACCTAAATTCCTGAGCATTTACTGCGCATATGCACGTCTATTATGGCGTTTAAACCATGTGTTATTTATGATTGAGCCCTGCCTCTATAGTACTCAATATTTCTCCCCTTACGATAATTTCCTATCAAAATCGAATTTCAACCTCACTTCCATCTCTTGTTTTGCCCATCAATTCATTCCAATCCACAAAGTTAATATGGATATTTTTCATTACAAGAATACCGTAAATAATTTTTTGTTCATATTGCCTGTCGTCGTTTTCAGCCCTATAGTTACTCGTTGGAATAAATACCCGAGTAAAGACAAGCTTGTAGTTTCAGCTTTTACTTTTATTAGTTTAATTCTATCTCTCACCAGCTCTTGCGTTAACTACTCTTCTTCCGACCTATTCATGCAATATTCTGGCCGCCTCTTGCTAGCTTCATTCCTACCCTCTGAGCAATACTCTGTTATTCACTCAAAAAACCCTCCGCTCTTTCATCTCACCCCTCACAACCCTAAAATATCTGTATTACCTCTTTTAATATCCCTAACACTGCACTCTCATTTGAAGCCATTATCCTCTTTCTGTCCTTTCTTAGTTTTCTTCTCTGCCCGTTACCTTCGGTTTCGTTTTGTGAGGATTTTGTGTGATGGAGACAGTGGAAACCTTGCCTCTCTCCATTTTCCGTTCTAGACACGCCTAATAGGGTTGGGTTCCATAGTTTCATGGACTCATATTCATGTTTATGTCCATCATAAAGTTGTGGGGGGGATTTTCTTTGGCATTCTCATCATCTCTTTAACGTGATAGTATCACTAGCATGACGGATAACCAAATTAAACAACTCGAAGTTTGGTTTCATTGGTTAAAATACCGCGCACACCCAGTACTAATGGTCAATGCACAGGTGAATTTTGGATATTATGGTGTGGGGCCAGTTCCTTTCCCTATCCCACTTGTTTCCCAGGAGAGTATGATACCAATAAAGCACACATTTTGTATGAATTTAATGTGCCCAGTGGCGTTCTCAAGAATCGAATTCGGGCTCTCAATAAATAACTCACGTTTCTAACCAATGGAAGATCATATGTTAGTAATGGTAATTATTTACTGCAGGAAAAGCGGGCCTTGCAGAAACATTAGTGCCCATAAGTCTCCATAATTAGAGCTGCCAGAGGACTATTTATGGATACATTATTCAATAGTAGACACAAATGTTATGACCAACTAATCACCCTCAGCTGTTTAAAGATCAACAGTCCAATACCCATTGCGTGAAGCTTGTTACTGGGTTTCTGGGCGCCATGGAATACATTTCATCATCTGAACTGGTTAGTAGGCTCCTTAAGTGGTATCTTTAGAAAATGGACCACAATCGAAAAACTTTTACAATTCGTTCGATCAATCTCTAGTCCTTTTTTAACTCAAGCTTTAGTTATATACCTTTGATTCGCTTCTTCTCTGTGAATGCCGAACGTTGGAGGAGGACCTGTTTTATTCAAAGGAGCCACCAAGCTACCACCGCTCGTTCCTCCATCGATCCCGACCACCCCCACCTACCCCTTTTTCTCAAATCCATCTCCAATCCCCTCTTCGCACGCTCTTCACCCCCTCGTTACACTCTCTCTCCCTATGCCATTTCCCGGCCCATTTTTTTCAAATCCCTTACCAGATCCTCCTTCCCCTTCTGGACTTCTAACTTATATAACTTTGGATGAGTGGTAAAAATAGAAAGTGTGGGTCCTTCCCCACCCACATATACCCTCCCCCGGCCCACCACCGGACCCCCCTCCCCTTCTGCCGCTCGGCACTTGAAGCCTCCACCAACACCTTTCTCCATCGCATCGTGCCTAGGTAAATTCTTCCTATCGGTCGAAAGGGTGAGGTTGAGAGGGACCGATACGTGAAGAGAGAGAGAGTGTGGAGGAAGGAGACGTTCTTCCGAAAAATATATAGCGTGTAGTTTGTGGAGAGGGTGGGAGGCTAAAGAAAGAATAAAGGAGACAGGGTTGGGTGAAGAAGGGGAAGTATGGGGAGGCAGGGGGGTAAGGGGGGCTTGGTCCATGGGTGGTTCTTCTCCTCCATTGGTCCCCTCTACGAAAACGTCGGCCGGAGGAAGGGAGAGTGGAAATGAGACTGGGCGACTGGAGAGGGGTTGGTTGTTGGAAGTGGAGGGAGTTCCTTGGGGTGGGCTCTCCAACAGACCGACGGCCACCAGGAACGACAATATTGAGGCTGAAGGGTAATAAGAGAAAAGGGAGAGTCGGGGAGGGCTATCAGAAGAGCCCTTCCTCCTCTCCCGCCCCCGCACTACTCCCCATCGAATTCCTCCGCTGACTCCTGAGCTGAAACCGCGGGGTTGTCCCTTCCCCTCACATTCAGTCACCACGGATAGAATGCAAAAGGTCGTCAAAGAAAATTGGTGTGAAATCTGGGGAGTACTAGCATAAAAAACAAGTGGTGAGTTAACTGGCCTAGGAATATGCCGCTCCACAATTTTCATTATCAGCATGAAAGCAAGATTGCGCGAGTTTAACTTCGATTGATAAAATCTAGCAAAAGAAACATCATTAAAATCATCGAAGAAAATAAAAACAATATATTTACGTGAAAATATTAGCATCCATTTTAAAAATTGAAATGAGGGTCCCTCAGTCTCGAGTCATTTTTCAAACCATATACACATTAAAAGAAATGTTCTCGCGTAATTAAACAGCACTATGAATTGGAAATAACCAATGATGGAAGATGCATAGATGAAATTTATGAGCCTCCAATAAGGACAAATAGAATATTATAGGAAAACCAGCTTATTACCAAGTGCACACGTTGGATGAAATAAACACAATTTCTCTTTTAATGGTGAATAAGGGGCGATAAAATTCGCCGAAATATCATGCCAGTGAAACTGATGAAAGAATTAACGAAAAGGATGATGAAAGGGCAAGCGTGACCGGGAAGGAAAAAGTGAGAGGCAGCCAAGGAGGAGAGAGGAGAGTGGGAATGGGGAAGAGGGGAAAGGACGGGGGAGCGCATAAGTCCGTGCGGGGTGCTGGGATACAGTCGCTGGGAGGGAATCAAATGCGGACGGTGGGAGGTGGGGATTGGGGGTGGAAAAAAGAGGTGGGGAGAGAAGAAGTGGGAGGATTGGCGATGACGGCGGGTGAATGGGGGGCGGATTTCGACGCGCAAATTGGTATATGTTCCCTTTATTGGACAGAAGAAGTTTGGAACGAACATGCTCAACACCATAGCCAATGCCCTTTTATCACAAAAGTTATTGATTTCGGTGGAATGAAAACCAAGATGAGAAACTAATTTGAATTTATTGGTTTGGATAATTTTCGGAAGTGAGAACCAAGCTGTTCATGAGCGTGGAAACGGGAGAACTGTCGCGTGAAATAGTTTCTGATAACGCTAAAGATACCTTAATTAACAAATTTGTAAAAATAAAGTAAAACTCTTTCTGCACAGCCACATTGTTATAACAGTTTTATTACTACCCTAGTTACAGTTTGAGCAGTTCATAGCTATCAGAGTGGCTCCCAAATAAATACATTTTGTAGTATTCATATATATATATATATATATATATATATATAAACACACACACACACACACACATATATATATATATATATATATATATATATATATATATATATATATATATATATATATGATTTCTTCGAAGTAACACGGAAGTGTTGAATAAAAAACTTGATAATTTCGACGGACTCGAACTCCGTCTTCTTCGGAAGATAAGATATGACTGTCATATCTTATCTTCCGAAGAAGACGGAGTTCGAGTCCGTCGAAATTATAAAGATATTATTGTGAGTGTTCTTTTTACATGTTCTCGTGCTGTGGGTTGCTGTCTAAGTCTTTTATTCAGCACTTCCGTGTTACTTCGAAGAAATAATCTTATATATATATATATATATATATATATATATATATATATATATATATATATATATATATATATATATATATATATAATATCTACACACAAACACACACGAGGTGCGTTCAAAAGTTAACGGGAATTGTAATTTTTCGGGCAATAATATTTATTTATTCTTATACATTGATGTTGTCACCTTCAGAGCATTCCCCATTGAAGATTACGCTCATGTGCCAGCGCTTCTTCCAATCCCCAAAACACTTCTCAAACTCGATCTTTGAGATAGCCTTTAGTTCTTTCAGCGATGCGCTTATGTCATCTATGGCTGTAAAACGACGGCCCTTCAGGGTTCTCTTAATTTTTGTAAATATGAAAAATTCACACGGAGCCATATCTGGCGAATATGGAGGCTGAGGCATCGTAACAATATTGTTTTTGGCCAAAAATTGACGAACAAGCAATGAAGTGCGAGGTGGTGTATTATCGTGGTGCGAAAGCCATGAATTGTTTTTCCACAGATCCGAGTGTTTTTTTTCGGATGGCTTCACGTAAACGGCGTTCAACTTGTAGGCAGTACTTCCTATTGATCATTTGACCTAGTGGTAGGAATTCATATTGCACTATGCCATTAAAATCGAAGAACACAGTGAGCATAACCTTCACCGCACCTGTCGAACCTTTTTCGGTCTTGGCAAACCAGAATGCCACCACCGGGATGATTGAGCCTTAGTTTCAACATCATATCCATAAACTTATGTTTCGTCACCTTTTGTAACACGTTTCTATAATTCTGTATCGTCGTTTACTTCATTTAGTGACTCCTGAGCAACTTCTATTCGCCGCTGTTTTTGTTCAGTATTCAACCATTTTGGAACGAATGTTGCTGCCACACGTTTCATACCCAAAAAATTGGAAATTATATCATGTAATAATCCAATCGATATGCCAACATCATCAGCGGCCTCTCTAAATTTGATTCGGCGATCGTTCATAACCACTTTTTCCTTCACCATCTACATAAATACCCTGCGAGCCACCAAAAGGGTGTGTGTGGCAGGGGGTGTAGCACCATGAGGGAAGGATAAGGGCTGAGGGGGCTGGGGGTTAGGTGAGGAAAGGTGGGGGGAACCTGTAAGAAAAAAAAAATATATATATATAATTCACTAAATAGTCATAGCAAACACAGAAACTAAAACATATTAAAGAGGGACTCACTAGTTCTGGAATCTTCGGTGGTGCAACCACCTTCCTCTTGAGAAAGGTGGTTGAACCACCGAAAATTCGAGAACGAGTGAGTCCCTCTTTAATATGTTTTAGTTTCTGTGTTTGCTATGACTATTTAGTGAATTTTATTGTGCACGTTCGTGGCTTTTCCAAGAAAGTGAATATATATTTATATATATACACATGTATACACATACATATATATACATACATACATACACACATGTATACACATCCTCGCGAAGTCCCTAACCTGTACGTTAATACTTATTGTAATGAACTAAATCCTGGGGAATTTCGGCTACAAGCATTCTGGTCCCTTATCGTTCTTGGAAAAAATGACATTTTAAACCTGTCAGTCTTGCAGTCTATCTCTCTAGTATTATATTCGTGATCCCCTCGACCGTAAACGTTGGGGTTCGTATTATATCCTTGATGTCATCGGAAAAGGGCCAATCTTTATATGTGTTAATTAAGTTTAATCTATATTGGAAACGCCGCTGTGTAAGAGAATCCCAACCTAAATTGTCTATCAAAGTGGATACGCTGCTGAGTTGGTCATAACAATGTTTGACAAATCTAGCCCCCCTCCGCTGAACTCGATCTAATTCCGAAACCAAATTTATGTTATGAGGATCCCATATACTGGCAGCATACTCTAGGTGGGACCTGACCAAGGAAAGGAAACATCGTTCTTTGACTTTTTCATCGCATTTACCTAGCACTCTTTTCACAAATCCCAATTTTTTATTAGCACGACCGCATATTTCTCGTATGTGTTTTCCCCAGGACAGATCGTGAGTAATTATTACAACTAAGGAATTAAAGGAATCTACCCTCGCGATTTTGGTTTGTTTTACTCTGTATCTATAAGGGAGGGAATTTCTCTTTTCCCAAAAATGTATTACTACGCATTTTTAAGAATTTAATCCCAATTGCCATGTATCGCACCAATTTTGAATTGTATCTAGGTCGTTAGCTAACACGACTCTATCTTCGTGACTTTGGATGTCCCCATAAATTACTGCATCATCGGCGAAAAGATGGAGCTTGCTTTTTACTGCGGTACTGAGGTCATTTTCGTAAATAAGGAAAGGAGGGGGTCTATGACACTTCCTTGTGGAACACCCGACGTGATTTTGACAGTATCGGATTATGCACCGTCCAGGACGACTGTTTGGACACGATCACTGAAGGAATGTTTAATCCAGTTAATTATACTCTCGTGTATTCCGTAAGTTTTCAATTTCGCATGTAATTTGCAATGAGGGACTTTATCGAAAGCTTTCTTAAAATCTAGGAATATCGCATCAACTGGAATATTACTTTCACCGGAGTTCAATACATCATGTACAAAAAGTGCGAGTTGAGTTTCGCAGGATCTACCCTTACAAGACCGTGTTGGTTATTAATTAATAAATCTTGGCTATCGAGGTGCCTCATCATGGAACTAACAATAATGTTTTCAAGAATCTTACAGGAAATGGAAGTCAGCGATATTGGCCTATAATTACTGGGGTCCTCACTGTCTCCCTTTTAAATATGGGTGTTACCGAAGCTACCTTCCAGTCGTTTGGCACGCTTTCATCTGCATTCATTTTAGAAAAAATTTAGCGTTTACAGCCCTGTGATCACTGATTCCGTCAACAACTTCAATATTTAAGACGTTTTCGGGTATATTTGTGGCTAAGAATTTCTTCACTTTCTCTAAGCATTTCTTTCACTTTTTCCACGTTTTCATCGATTGCTAATTTGCTGGAGCGTCCAGGGCGTTCGTCATCTTCAAGGTCTTCACGGCCTTCTTGGAAACACTTATACCACTGGTAAACTCTTAACTTACTCCTATTAGACTCACCAATGCCTTTGTTAACATTTCACACACTTTGTTACACTTTATTTCATTTTATAATTTTAATTTTTCAAAATTTTATACAAATTCTTTGACCCATTTCTTTTAACCAACGAAAATCGCCGAGCTCATAAAACATGTCTAACCTTAGTGACCATCACAGACAAAGTCCACAATGAAAACAGATGAAAGTTTTATTAAGTACGATTAAGGAAGTACGATTCCTTTTCTTATGTACCTACCTCATGATTTTAAGTGAAAAAGAAAGTATTATTTAAAATTAAATTAATTTTTTCGTAGTAATCCCTAATAATACTTGGCTCTAATATTTACCTTGAACATACTAATTATATCATGTATCAAAATTATAGACAAAATAAAATTACAGTGAAAGAGTAGTCGAAGAATTGAATTTATGAAGCAATATGAAAGCATTGCATTTTTTGTACTCTCTGCAAGGAAAATATCAAAAATATATGATAGATATTCTGATTATTGAACAATTGGATAAAAATGTATCCCTTAATTAACGCGATTATATTTATTTATGATTACTGTAGTATTAGTTGCTTCAAATATCAGATGCTATGTCAGAAGATACCTATGTTAAAATTTTATTTTATTTGCATCATCATATTATCGCATGCTAAACGTAAGTCTTTACTACTAATCATCCTGAAGCCATTCTCAACCGACTAAATAACATCATTCGTATAAATACAAGGCAGGAAAATAGTTAAAATAATATTTTCTCTGTCGCTTTCTCAATTGCTTTTTAGATGTGCCCTTTTATTTCTGTTTACGGGCATTGATTTCCGACCCTAGAGGCAAGTTTATTGCACCGTTGATATCGGAAATATCATATAATGTTTCCATTTCGTTAGAAAAATATGCATTTGGCAGCAGTGGAAAAGGCAATCCACACATTTTAATACTTTTCCATGCTCAGCGTTAGTGTAAGTAGATAGCCCATTACTATGCACTTGAGGTAGAGAAATAAATGGAATGAAAATAAAATGCCAGAAATAAAGGCCAAAGAATAATATGACCTCCACCATTGCTTTTCACTCCCCCGGGTGACCCTTCTAACACGCGAGGAAAGAGAAACGACGGAGAGGGGCGAGACACTAAGAGGGTGAGATTGCGCCCGTGGGCCAAAGGGGTTAGCGCTGAGGTCAGGTCGGCCCGCGAAAGAGGGGGGTGTGAGTTTGAACTCGGAGCGTCGAGGGGAGATCCCTTCTTACTCTTGAACCGCGGCCGTGCTATGGTTAGGCACTAAGAAGTGCCCTCGCCTAAACCACACACAAGCGTGGAAAGAGTAGTACAACAAGGAATAAGAGGAAGAGGAAAGTTCCACCGAGGGCTCACTTCTTCCCCGTCGAAAAGAGTGTGGATTGGTGGAGTGCTGCATTTTTGAAATTGGAGAAGGGAGAAGAAAGAGTGTGGAAGGGGAGGGGTTCAGAGAGACGTGGTAGGAGCAGTTGGGCGGACGATGGGAAGGAGGTCTTTTGCTTAGGAGCGAGGGTTGAGATATGAAGGGACGAGGGTTTGGAAGAGAAGAAAAATAGAAGGGTCATTGGATCGGAAGGAAAGGAGAAGAAGGGAGAAGAGAGGGGGGGGCGTCTGAAACAGGAGGGGGAAGAGAGCACGGGTCGTCGCATGCCACACTAGGGCTCCGAGAAAACCAATCTCGGCGACCGGAGAAAGGCCGAGGGGCGGCGGGGCAGGGGGGGCTGCTTGAAGGGGGCGGAAAAGGACGAGAGGAAATGAGAGGACGCTCCGTTGTCTCGGTGTGAGGGAGGAAGGGAGGGTGGGAGGAGAGAGGGGTGATGGGAAGGTGAGTTTCCAAAGAGAGGTGAGGTGGAAGCGGGTGAGGAAATTCTGTGGGCCGTAAGAGGGTAGAAAGAGACCAAGAGAAGATACGGAAACTTTATGCAGGAGACTTTCTGAGATCATAAGAATCTCTCAAATGAAAAAAGAAAAGGCTGGATGGAACTGAAAAACACAAAAAAAGTATGAGGAATTAACACGAAGCTACATTCACTTAGATAAGCGGCTGGAGATCAAGTGCTAACTTAGTTCTCCTTGAGTGTTAGATAAGAACTAGGAGAGTAATAATTCAAGAACTGACATCAAAGGCATGAACCTCTAATGTAAACTCATTGAAAAAATAGACCTCTAGGTAACAAGATAAATTCAGAAATCTATTATATTAACTGGCACACACCTATGCTACATATTACTGAGTTTATCATGATAATATATAATTTGAATGTGGCATGACAGGAAATTCAATATTTCAATAAAAATAATCATATATTTGTAATTTGATTTTTTATTTATCAAACGGTATTAGCACAATTGAAGTTATGGTTATTTGCTTATTGCGTGTACTATTATAAGCCGAGTTATAATGCATTATGAGATTTAAAATCTTAAATGAGTTTGCTCTTGATAAAGAAGGGGAGAATATTTAACAACGCATGTTTGAAGTCGTGGAAACGTTCGTGGCTTTGAGCCCAGCAAAAAGGGCAGGTATGACATCTAATTAAAATGTAGCAAAAATGTGCTGAATGCATCATAAGATTTTTGAATCGATAGCGTGAATTTGTGTTGGTTGTATTCAAAATTTCAAGTGTCATACAAACGCCTATTAAATAATAATATCATGTAAAGAGGGATTATAATGATAGAACAGAATGTTACAGCAAATGGCGTGTAAGAAGCCTGAAGTATAAAAAAAACTGGAAATTTTCAAACATTTTCAGTCGGCTAACCAGTATCCTTGGAGTCACGGATGGAAGGAAAGAGAATGTCCCACGAAGCAATCAAAAGATATAATGAATATATTCTCCCAACACAAAACTTAAGAAAGAAAAAAAGATGCAACAAAACAAAATGTTTAATTTGCTAAAAAAAATCATGAAGGAAATCGCTCCTAAGTGTCAAGTTGAAATCTGAAATTTTCCGAAGGCCAAACACCGCAGGTCACAATCCCCCACGCTTTGATTTAAATGTTGACAAGGATGAGATGCTTAGGTTCAGGGAGCGAATTGAAAATGACGGCTAAGGGAGGAGAGAGAAAAAGGTGAAGGAGGAGTGAAGTTAAAAAGGCAAAGGAGAGAGGTGCAAAATAATCGGAGCCGATTTCGAGAGCGGAGGCGAGGCGGAGGGTGGTTGTGGCAAAGGCGGGTCGACTCGGAGGGCGCTGATGAACCGAAGAGGGTTAAGAGAGTGAGAAAAGAGGTAAGAGAGAGGGAGGCAATTGGGAGAGGCCGACAGGAGATAACGGTGGAGGGGCCGGAGTGTCTAAAAGAGCCTTATTTTTCTTCTTCCTGGGAAAAGGCGATGGGGGATTAAGTTACACTCAAGAGATGAATGCAATTATTACAAAAAAGAGGAGATAATAATAGGCGATGAAATTTGATGGCTCGTGAACATAGTGTAATATGAAAACATACAATTAATGCCAAATATAGGTAAAATGATCCCATTTTCACGATTAAAAAAGGAATAAAGATTCTCGAAAATATATATTTATATAAAAATACCCAGGGTATGTAATTTTTCGGGACCGACACAGGGAAAGGAACTGGCCCCCTACCCTGATGTTTGAATTTCACACGCTGTCGGGCAGGGTATTCGGTGAACTTGTGAACAGGATATTCATGTGTGCACTGCTGTGGATTGGGGTTGGCATGTGTGTGTTGGTTTTGAATGCGGTATTTCTTCTTTATTTTGGGTGGTGACTTAACACTCCCCGTCACACGCCCTTGCGGAGGCTAGCGGGGTATTATGTAGATGTAGATGAATTCTACCATCACCTACCAAACCGAATGCATATGCATGTATTTCGATGGTTTGTTCGAAATAACACGGAAGTGTGAAATAAAAAACTTAGACAACAACACACAACATGAGAACACATAAAAGGAACACTCTCACGTTATATGTTGATAATTTCGACGGACTCGATCTCCGTCTTTTTTGGAAGATTAGTTAGGACTCTAATCCATCCTAACTAATCTTCCGAAAAAGACGGAGTTCTAATCCGTCGAAACTATCAAGATATTTCTTGTGAGCCTTCCTTTTATGTGTTCTAATGCTGTGTATTACTGTCTAAGTTTGATACACATACATATATATATATATATATATATATATATATATATATATATATATATATATTCTTATTATTATTAGGTAATCTACCGGTTAAGGTAGGTTTTTGGATGGACACAACTATCAAATAAACATTTTGTGACTCCCCACCTTGCAAACTAATCTATATCAGGTCCCTCTTCATCTCGGTGTACTTCTTTCCTCCCTTCATCCCGTCCAACATCCCTATCCTGTTCCTACCCTTACCTCGCTTGCCCAATATTCTCCCCTCTATTACACTCTTCAACATTCCACTACCGCTCAATAAGCCTTTCATCCATTTTTCCTGCCTCCATAGGAGTTCTCTCAACAAACCCCTCTCCTCCCCCACCATTTCTAGTACTTCCTCATTTGTTTCCCTTTCGGTCCATTTCACCTTCTCCATTCTTCTCCACACACACATTTCAAAAGCCTCCAATCTACGTCTATCCTTCTGCTTCAGCGACCACGTTTCCGCGCCGTACCTAGCTACGCTCCATATCAGAATTTTTACGAGTCTTGTCTTAACATCCCTACTCAACGTCCCCGTCATCAACTCCCTCCTCCTTGAGAAAGCCCCCATGCCTAGCGCAATTCTTCTCCTTACGTCCCTACCACTTTGACCGTATTGGTCCAAAACACTTCCAAGATATGTAAACTGTTCTACCTGCTCTATTTTTTCCCCGCCTATTTTAATATTTAGCTTAGGCTTTTTCTTCTGGAAAATCGCATAACCTTTGTTTTATTAATATTGATTCTCATCCCATAATTATCGCACTGAACCTCCAATTCACTCAAAAAAGCTTGCAACCCCTTGGCTGACTGAGCAACTAATGCTTGGTAATCAGCAAACCTAACCGATTTTACGAATTCACCCCCGACTTTAATTCCTAGCTCCAGTTCTTCCCATGCCTCTTTAATCATTTCCTCTACATATACGTTGAACAGCACCGGTGACAATGGGCAACCCTGCCTTACACCTCTTCCTAACACTGCCCATCCGGACTCTCCGTTCCCCACTCGCACCTGAGTAGTCTGAGACATGTACAGGTTGCGGATCAGTCTCCTGTCCCTCCAATCCATTTCTATTTTCTGCAATACACGCATTAATTTTTCCCAATTTACTCTATTAAACGCTTTTTCGAAATCTACAAAACAGGCAAAAACGTCCCGATTGTATTCTATATTCCTCTCTACTAGTGATCTCATTACTGCAATGGCATCACGCGTACCTCTTCTTTTCCTGAACCCAAACAGATCATCCCCTAAGTAATAATTTGCCTTACTCTCTTTCTTTTTGTTGATGATCCTGAGAATAACTTTAGCTGCGTGGGATATCAAACTTATTGTTCTGTAATCCTCACATGACGAAGCCTTTGCCTTTAGTTAGTTAGTTAGGAACTAACACCGATCTCACAAAATCTTCCGGACAGATTCCTTCCTCATAGATACTACGAATCAGTCCATATATGGCCTTCTTCCCACCTTTCCCTAACCATTTCAACTTTTCTACAGGAATATTGTCCACCCCCACAGCCTTATTTGCTTTCATCTCCTTTAATGCCCTTTCTATTTCATGGTCGAGTATGCCTGGACCTAAGCTATTTTCTTCTACGTCATGTTCCTTTTCTATGTCTAACCTTGTCGGCCTAAGTTCTTTACCATACAGTGTTTCTATATAATCCTTCCATCTCTCTTGGATTTTTCCTGGTTCAACTATTATCTTACCCCATTTATCTTTAACTGTTAGCACAGATCTTGCCTTCTTACTTCCCGATAATAACTTAACCTTGCTGTATAGAGCACCAATTTCACCCTTCTTCTGTAAACTTTCCATATATATATATATATATATATATATATATATATATATATATATATATATATATATATATATATATATATATATATATATATATATATATACATATACTACCTTGATTAAAAAGTTCCCGGAATTTATTCAGAAAATTAAAAATACAAGTTTATTCATCTAAATCTATATTGTCCCCTTCAAAGTAATCCCCATCGACTGCAATAGCCTTATGCCAGCGCTTGATCCAATCCTCGAAACATTTTTTATATTCGGTTTTCGGTATGTCCATCAGTGCTTCCTGCGATTTTTCCATTACTTCCTCTCGGCTGCTAAAACGCGTTCCCCGTAATGGTTTTCTAACTCGATTGAACAGAAAGAAGTCACAGATATCCAAATCAGGTGAATTCGGTGGCTGTTGGATGGTATTTGTTGCATATTTCGTCAAAAAATTACGAATAATGTACTGTGCGACGGTCTCGACGCACTGTGCGACGATTTCTGGTCTCTTTCGGCGAATTGCTTCACGCAAACGTCTCATAACGCCCAAATAATACTCTTTGTTTACTGTCTGGTCTTCTGGCAAAAATTCATGATGCACTACACCGTTGTAATCCATGAAAACCGTCAGCATTGCCTTCTTTTTTGACTGAAAACGACGTGGTTTTTTTTTGTCTCGGCTCATTTGGTGAACGCCATTCACTTGCCTGATGTCTGGATTGCGTGTCGTACTCATAAACCCACGTCTCGTCTCTAGTAATGATCCTTTTGATGAATGAGGGATCGGATTCAGCCTCGCCAATCATGTCTTTTGCGACGTCAACACGGTCTCTTTTTTGCATGAAATTGAGGTCTTTTGGCACCAACTTTGCTGCTACACGACGGAAACCCAAATCATTAACCACAATGTCTTGGGCGGATCCATAGGGAATGTTCAAGTCGTCCGCTATTTCTCTGATGGTTAATTTGCGGTTATTGACCAACATTTCTTTTACTTTATCAATTTTTTCACCGACTTTCGATGTCGATGGTCTGCCACTGCGTTCATCATCTTTGATTGACTCACGACCACTTCTGAACCGCTCGTGCCACTGGTAAATGACCGTTTTTTTAGCGAATCGTTGCCGAAACACTTTTCCAACATTTCCAACGTCCGTGCGCCACTAAATCCGTTTTTTACGCAAAATTTAATACAAGTCCGTTGTTGCAAATTTAAATCCATTTCTGCAATTGTAAAAAATCGCCAACACACACAGAGATAGATGCACTCTTGGCTACGTAACTTTTGCAAATGTCAAGTTATGACACTAAGATTTAAAGGGAATATCAACAACAGATGTACCAATTTAACAAAAAAAACAGAACTCAAATCTGAACGATGGGAGCGCCACACGGTGGTTATTACGGGAACTTTTTGATCAAGGTAATGTATATATATATATATATATATATATATATATATATATATATATATATATATATAGATGATTTCTTCTAAGTAACACGGAAGTGTTGAATAAAAAACTTAGACAATAACACACAACACGAGAACACATAAAAAGAACAGTCACAATAATATCTTGATAATTTTGACGGACTCGAGCTCCGTCTTCTTCGGAAGATAAGATATGACTCATATATATATATGATATATATGATGCCCGCCCCCGATGTAAAACTGTCTGCTGTTCAGATCTACTCCCCTCTTCCCACATTCCTTCATTGACCCTTCACCCTGTTCCCACGCTAATTGCCTCTCGAAAAATATTTTCTACATTTTGTCATGAAAAATATGCACTTAATTTTACATAGGTGAATGTGTTACCCCTCTATCCATTCGAATGAATAATCACCGCTACTCCTGTAATTCTTTCTCACTCTCTTCTCTTCCTATTCCTTCACACGCAACTTCACACAACCTGTCATTCAATGAATGTTTTTCCCTATCAATTCTAGAATCCCTACCCGATTCAGCCACCAACATAGAGGTGAGAACTCGCGAATCCGCATACGTTCTATATTTCCGGGGAATTCTGGGAGGGGAAATAAAAATGGCGGTTAAGGGTGGGAATTTTAAGCGATCGGAAATATAGGTTGTATGTGGATTCGCGAGTTCTCACCTCTATGTTGGTAGCTGAATCGGGTAGGGATTCTAGAATTGATAGGGAAAAACATTCATTGAATGACAGGTTGTGTGAAGTTGAGGGTGAAGCAGAGTTAAAGGAATATTGGTGATTGTTCATTCAAATAGATAAGGGGGTAATGCCTATGTAGAATGAAGTGCATTGTTTGCACGACAAAAGTTAGATAATACTTTTCTTTTAATTAATCTTTTACGTGTTATCTGTTTTACTGTGTTCTATTGTACCGTCCAAAAGTTATATATATATATATATATATATATATATATATATATATATATATATATATATATATATATATATATATATATATATATATATATATATATATATATATATATAATTTTAGCACATGGAAATAGACATATAAGGAAAGGGGATAGGAAAACGCATAAAAGACCAACACAGGAAGGCGGGGAAGGCGGTTTTGAGCAGATCACAAATGTAAAAATATTTCCTATACAAAATATAATCTCGGATAAGAAAAGTTTTTTACTTTTGTGGTCTGCTCAAAACCGCCTTCCCCACCTTTCCTGTGTTGGTCTTTTATGTGTTTTCCTATCCCCTTTCCTTATATGTCTATTTCCATGTGCTAAAATTATATATATATATATATATATATATATATATATATATATATATATATATATATATATATATATATATATATATATATATATATATATATAGTCACTTTCTTGGAAAACCCACGAACGTGCACAATAATGTGAATTAACTAAATAGTCATAGCAAACACAGAAACGAAAACATATAAAAGTGGGATTTATTAGTTCTCGAATTTTCGGTGGTGCAACCACCTTTCTCAAGAGGAATTAGGAACAGAACTCTTTGTTTTATTTTCTGTGTTTGCTATGACTATTTAGTGAATTCACATTATATATATATATATATATATATATATATATATATATATATATATTCATTCAAACATAGAAATAGGTATAAGGAAAGGGGATAGGAAAACACATAAAAAACGAACGCAGGACATGTGGGGAAGGCGGTTTTTGAGCAGATCACGAAAGTAAAAATGTTTCCTTGACCGGGATTTGAACACCGGATCTTCCACTTGCTTTTCCACAGCCTTCCTTTGGCAAATGATTCGGAGCACTTGAGCGTCTTGAAAACATCGCAGATCTCAGGGTAAATTAAGTTTCCTCGGTGGTGTAATGGTAGCACATCCGCCCGGCAAGTGGAAGATCCGGTGTTCAAATCCCGGTCAAGGAAACATTTTCACTTTCGTGATCTGCTCAAAAACCGCCTTCCCCACATGTCCTGTGTTCGCCTTTAATGTGTTTTCCTATCCCTTTTCCTTATACCTATTTCTATGTTTGAATGAATATTTGTGCGCCGTATGGCGGGACTTCGTATTTGAATGTATATATATATATATATATATATATATATATATATATATATATATATATATATATATATATATATATATATATATAACTTTTGGGCGGCACAATAGAACACAGAATAAAACAGATAACACGTAAAAGGACACTCACACTGTAGATGATTTAAGCTTTCGCCCTACTCCGAGGCCTTCTTCAGGTCTGACCTGAAGAAGGCCTCGGAGTAGGCCGAATGCTTAAATCATCTACAGTGTAGGTGTCCTTTTACGTGTTATCTGTTTTATTCTGTGTTCTATTGTGCCGTCCAAAAGTTATAATGCTCTCGTGAGTACTTCCGCATTATCTATATATATATATATATATATATATATATATATATATATATATATATATATGCAGTCCATCCCAAATTTACCTTAACCGTTAGATACCTTAGTAATAAAATAAAATATATTTGTTTGTATATTGAATAAAAATATTATTCCTAAACGATTTTAAGCATAAAAAGCAAAGAAAATATATTCTTTTTCGGGGCATTTGACTGTAAATATAACGGTTGCCTAAATTTTTGCTATGGTTTGGAAAAAAGTGCATAATGAACTTTTTGGGAAACGTATAGGCGATAACGTAATGGAAAACGATATGGGTGATAAATTGAGATCGTTCTAAAAAAATGAGAGAATAGTAAACAGTTTTAGATACGCATATTGAATCACGATATCCTAGCCAATATATAACATCAAACTAATTCAAGTCGTGAAGAGCATGAAATGTGATGACTAGTAGGGAGGCGGTTAAAAAATTCCATATGTGAGTTGCATTTTGAAATGAATTTCTCGATGTAGTTGACGGGGATGAAACTTGAAATTTTTACATAAGCTATTCCTATGCACGCAGGTCATAAATTAGGCAAGAGTATTAAAATGTCATAGATTCCTGAATAAATTTGATCCTAACGTCGAACTCTTGTGTAGAGATTGTAAGTTTTGAATAATGTGAGAAGAAACGTGTTAGGCACTCGAAAATTAAACGACTTAAATGTGTAACACAGAAGGTAGGAAAAGGAAAACTAAGAAGATTAAGGAAGAAAAACGGAATTGAGGAGACGTAAGTTGTGTAAGAATTATCTCCGCCGCATGGAGGGCCGACCGCGTGAACTCAAGAGATTCTTTCTCGCGAACGCCTCTTCAAGTCGTCTCATCTCTTTCTTGAGCCGCGAGAGAAGAGAGGAGAGCGACTAAAATAGGAAAAAAACAAATATATAACATCTACCGATGAGAGAAGGAGCATCGTGGGGAGAAAAAGTCACGCGACCGCCCGGGAAAGGGAGGAAAAGGGAAGAGTTTTTTGGCAAGAGGGTGGGGGGTGAAGGAGGAACAGGGTGAAATTCGTTCCGAGAAGACGCCGAGCCGTCTGAGGCGAAGAAATATGAATTGGAGACGGGCGGGGCTTGGAATGAGCTGAAAGGCAGTAGAAGGAGCGGAATGGGAGCGACGGCGGGAAATCAAGCAATTGTGCTCCAGGAGAAGAAAAGAGCCTTCTTCGGAGTGATGGCTAACTCTTAGTGGAAACATTTTAAATAGCTAAACTATGAACTGAAACACTATTTTCTAAAATTACTGAATCATTTATCCTATATTTAAAAATGTAATTTCCGTTTCATCCAAATGTTAATTTTTGCAATAAAATATCTTGAGCACCACAAATGCACTCATTATAATTTCCGATAGCTGTGACGGAGAACTTTCGGGTAACAGACTAAAGATGAGCGTTCTGGTCGCGGTTAATTACAGTTTTTAAAATTCGAGCGCTCTAATTCTGTACTGAATGAATTAATTCTAATCTTATTCAACCTAGCATTCAAATTCAGTTTTATGGACGGGAATTCTTAATTAAGAAGTGATTGGATTGGGGCTGGACCTTTTATCGAAAAAGTTCTCCTTAAGTTTTCAAGACAGAGACGACGTATTTATTACTGCTACAAAATAGGGTTTTGTTTGAGTATAAGTAATTCTACTTATTCTTATCAAATATCTGAATTTATATATAAGTAACATGGACTGGGTTCGAGTAGGATATGAGTCTAACTACGCAATCCCTACTCAAGTGATGGCTACGTATTAATTTTAGCACTTTGCAGAAGCACATCTCCACGTAATTTTCCTATTTACTTCATTTCCTATTCTAAATTCCTTTTCTTCGTCTTTATTAGTTCACTGTCACCCAATGCGAATTTCGTTCTGCTTTTATTTACTTTTTTTATGGCAAATTTTATCAGAAAAATCACTTTCTCTGAAAGTACCTGATAGAAGAAGGATAATATTTGTTCGGATAGGGACTGGATATTAGATGGATTCCCGATTACTGATTCCGTTTCATGGTTACAACAATGAAAATCAGCAATCATTTGATGAAATGAATGACCCAGATTTATAATTTTTCTTAAAGCATTGTTCGGTTTTCAAAACAAATGCGTACTGTGCATAGTTAATGACAGCAAGTATGTTTACAGACCATTTATGTCGAATGAAGTCGTCATTTCTTCCCTCGATTCGCAATCGGTATTCGCTCCTGCGCTTCATGATTACCTTCTGTTTTCGCCCATCAGTATTGTAAAGATTTCTTTGTAGGCTTTGCAGTAGTGATCTGTTCCGTCATCTCCTCCTAAAAGTTACTAACACCGTGCGGAATAAATACATCTTGATTTTTAATACGGTGCGTTTTTTTAAATCTTTCACACTATTTTTTATTTTCTTTCATTGCTGTTGAAGAGATCAGATTGCTGTAGCCAGATCTCACCCGCATCACTTGTGCAAACTTGTGCAACTTTGCAAGTAGTCGTCATTAAAAGATATTTCATAATTAATTAACTAAATAATAATTGATTAAATAAAACAAAAGCATTGAAGGAATTAATTTATCTTAAATACATTTACGGAATTGAAACATGAAATGTTGACCATTTAAATTGCTGGAGTCAAATGTTAGAATTTAATAAATATTTTGTCTCAAATTGCCAGAAATTTAAATATTTTTAAGTTTTTAAGCAAGTTCTTTTCCACATTACCATAAATACTTCTCTTTATTATTTCTGACAATTTTCGACCAGGAACTTACAATATATGTACACCGAATGATCGTTTATAAGAATACGCTCTCAGTCATGTTGGATAATGTCGCAAAAGATGGTAACCGTGATAAATGGTTCTATTCTATAATAACACAGCAATTTAGATCTGTGGGAAACAAAATAACATTTCTCATAAACATTGCCTAAAACGAATGTACTTTTCAAATACGTCATCGAAACCCTTCAAATTTTTAACAAATAATGGACCCTTCGTCTTTACCTATGCATTAATATTTCTGGACAGATCACGAAGTTTCGATACATTGTAGCCACGATACAATTAAAAGCCACTTCTTTCGATGGTATTTTTCCACATGCACCTTAATAATTCGCACAAGAAGACCTGGAATTCGAAAAAAAGTTTCTATTTTAAAATATTTACACTACTATAAATGCTACATTTGCGCCTCCCCCACTGAGGACAAAAATAAGTCCAAATGTTTCCGTCATTTATCTGATAGATATTCGACTACGTTTGACTCGCGTGCGAAGAGTTCACTGTGTGAAAGAATGTCATTTGTCACCGAAACGCATTTTCGTGACGAAACGTCTCCAGTCATCACGGAAAGAAAAATAGTTTACAAAATGTATTAAAACTAAATGTCTCATTTCTATGTATTATAATTGATTATTGGCATAATAGTCATTAAAGAAATCAAAATGGCGACGAGAAATTGATAGAAATACAAATATTCCTAATAATTCATACTGCATCATTTAGTTAAGTGAATGAAATTTTATTCATCCTTCGTTAAATTTAACATTAAGAAATTTTTTTTTAAACGATCAATACTATTTTAACGTAATCATAGGTGTCAGTGAAACTTTACATTTTATCAACTTCAAAGTCCCTTATTCATATATTCAGATCATAATAGTATTTCTATATTATTATTACAATTTGCATTAGGGAATTCATATATTGGCTTAAATACTCAATTGCTGAAATGCCAGTGATTTTTTCTTTCAAATTTAACCATCAAAAATGCCACGCTGATAGGTTGAATCTCATCAAATAACTTTCAACTGTGAGTAATGTGGATCTGATGATGAAATTTCGCATAACGTAGGTATAATTATTATGTATTATTTATATAAGCGAATAATATACCCTTAATATTTCATTTTAATTATAATAAATACCTGTCTAGACAGTTAATGTTTAAAACCAAATTTAAAGGCCAAACACCAAGGAATAATTTCCATTATTTTTGTTTATTAATGTCAATAGCCCTTCCATTTCTTCAATCCCGGGGTTTAACTAGAATATATTATTTATTATTAGGTAATCTACCGGTTAAGGTAGGTTTTTGGATGGATATATCTATCTAATAAATATTTTTTAACTCCAAACAATACCCAATTCAACAACCTAATCTACATTAGGTAGTTACTTCATCTCTGTGTACTTCCTTCCTCCCTTCATCCCGTCCAACATTTTTATTCTGTTCCTGCCCTTTCCTCGTTTTCCCAACATTCTCCCCTCTATTACATTCTTCAACATTCCACTACCGCTCAATACGCCTTTCATCCATTTTTCCTGCCTCCTTAGGATTTCTCTCAACAAACCCCTCTCCCCACCCACCATCTCCAGTATTTCCCCATTTGTTTTCCTTTCGGTCCATTTCACTTTCTCCATTCTTCTCCACACCCACATTTCAAAAGCCTCCAATCTACGTCTATCCTCCTGCTTCAGCGACCACGTTTCCGCGCCGTACATAGCTACCCTCTATATCAGAGTTTTTCCGAGTCTTGCCTTAACATCCCTAAACAACGTCCCCGCCATCAACTCCCTCCTCCTTGAGAAAGCCTCCTTGCCTAGCGCAATTCTTCTCCTTACGTCCCTACCACTTTGACCGTATTGGTCCAAAACACTTCCAAGATATGTAAACTGTTCTACCTGCTCTATTTCTTCCCCGCCTATTTTAATATTTAGCTTATCCTTTTTTTTCTGAAAAATCGGCCTTATTTCCTTTCATCTCCTTTAATGCTCTTTCTATTTCATCGTCGAGTATGCCTGGACCTAAGCTATCTTCTTATACGTCATATTCCTTTTCTATGTCTAAACTTGTCCCACTTATTTTTAACTGTTAGCACTGATCTTGCTTTCTCTCTTCCCGATAATATGTTAACCTTGCTGTATAGAGCACCAATTTCACCCTTTTTCTGTAAATTTTTGATATCCTCGCATTGCCTTTTTCACCGTTATTCTTTTGCTTTATTTGTGGCCCTTTTCAATCTATTGTTCAACACTTAGTATTTAATTTTGCCTAACTCTGTGCTTACATTCTTTCATATTCTTCTCTCATCCATCTTAGCTATCATCTAATTCGTTGAGCATGGTGTCCTTATCCTTTTCGCGTTAACGGTTCCTATAGTGTCTTTTGCGGCTTCCGATATCCCTTGCTTGATACATTCCCATTTTTCTTCGTTAGTGATCAGTTCTTTACCGTCATCCATTATTTTCTCTACAGCTTGCTGATACTCCTTCCTCTTTAATCCATTTAATGCTTCTATGTTGCATTTCCTAACCCGCCGCCCCTGCCTTATCTTTTTGAAACGGACGTTACATTTTATAACAACTAAATTGTGGTCAGAGTCCTCATCCGCTCCTGGGAAACTGTGCGAATATATCACAATGTTCCTAAACTTGTGCCTAATTATAATATAATCTAACTGATACCTTTCTGAGTCACCTGGCATTTTCCATGTATACCTACGCCTTTGGTGGGGTCTAAGCCATGTGTTGGTGATGACTAACCCCATGTCTCCTGCAGAATTCAATTGCTTTCTCCCCGCGTTCATTTCTCGTATCTATCCCGTATTCCCCCACCTCACCACCATCTCTACTAGAATATATATAAGATAGAAAAAGTACAAAGAAAGGCAGCAAGATATATACTCGGAAAATACAAACGGGCAGAGAGTGTCACGGTTATATTACATGCATTGAAATGGGAAAGTTTGAAAAATAGAAGAAAAAAATGCAGGTTAGGCGCGATGCACAGATTTTTGAAAGATGACCCAAAGTGGAAAGATTTATGGAAAGAAAAGAAAAACCATACTTTTTGGGGAAAAACGACCAGAGTTTTAAATTTATAAAAAGAATGCAAAAAACAAATTAAAAAATACTCTTTTTTAAACAGAGCAATTGCTGAATGGAACCAGGTTCCTGGAGGTTTATTTGAGCCCTTTCCATCGAATTTTAGGAGCTTTAAGAAGAAGTGTAAAGCAGCCACTGGGTGTTAAAGCATTATTCAGTGATTTTTTTACTATTATAACTGTCAAATAATTGTAATTGTCTAATAATTGTAACTTTCTAACTGTACTATTGTACAAAATAACTGTTAAAATATTGTTTGTATGTTATGTGACCGTTGAAACCAGGAAAATTGCCTAATTGGAACGAATATCATCAAATAACAATAGTAATAACCGATTAAAATCCGAAGACAAAATTTTCCATGGATTAAATAAATATTGACTTTATTAATATTGACATTAATTAAATAAATATTGACTAATTAATATTTTAAAAATTTGAATTGAATTAACTCTTTACGTATATATATATATATATATATATATATACATAAACTGCTGTTTTGTGATTACTTTCTACTACGTCATTTTATGGTTCAATCAATTGCTTCGAATTATTTTCTACCTGATTCTACAGTACGATAGTCGCAGAGAATGTGTTATATAGAGTTAGCATTCACGCATATTATGTGATGCTAAGTTTTTTAAAATTAGACAATACTTTACCCCTAAAATAAATTTATCAATTAGTTTAATAATCTTTGAAAGCTAAGAAAGTTCATAAAAATTTTTATTTGATTAATTAATTGTTCTACTTATAATATAGTATCTTAGTAAAGAAAAAAGTAAGCAATGTGTTATAAAATAACCCGAAAGCTAAGTTTACCTACAGATATTCCTTCCATTTACTCTTTTCTCTCCCTGCACTGAACCTCTCGCCGTCTTTTCCTCAATATTGGGATCCAATAGCCAAGGCACTACCAAATTAACATTCCTGTTAGTCAGAAGTGCCCTTAATCCCAGGCATGGTGTAACTTTACACCTTCTAAACTTCAAATCTCCCCGACAGCTCTTCTCTTCCCTTCTATCACATCCAAAGCCCTTCAATGGCTTTAACTGCTAAGGACTCTTTTCTCCTTCAACAATGTCCCAAAATCCACGGTTCCCTAAAACAATTTGAGATCTCCTTCCTCCACAAAAGCGATAGTATTCCTTCTTTTATTTATGCGATGCATCTTGAAGGAGCAGTGGCATTTAAAAATAAATATTATTAATTTAAAGGATGCTCAAAACAATCGTTATTCATGTTAAATCTTAAATGGAGGTTTTTCACACAAGAAATTCATTAAGTAATAGGATATTGTGTCCTAAAAGTGTGCTGTGATAAATTTCGGAGCTTATAAAATGTATATATATATATATATATATATAGATATATATATATAATACATATATGCACACTAGTTCCCGGGAGAGGAAAGCCGGTCGACATTAAGGAACGCAAGGGAATAAGGGTGCAAGGTATGGGGCCGACTTGAACTCCTGCCGTAACACTAGACGTAGCACTCAAGCAAAAAAGGAGGGAGAAAGGGTGGGAATAGTACGCCTTGATTATGTCTGTCTAGGGTGTTCGTGGTGGCCACCATACCAACCATTGTCGGCAGGGCCAAGGAGTGGCTGGCTTCGACCGTGGCAGTGTTCTTGGGACATGTGGGGGTTGGTATGGCGTAGGGAGGCTAATGGGTGAAAGAGAGGACGTCAGATGGGTGCAAAGAATGACACGAGCCCATGGGAAGGGAGAAATGGGTGGCGGAGGTCGGTGAGGGAGACCATAGAAGGATTTCGGCTGGCCTGAAGAGGAAACAGGGTGGAAAAGCGCTGGCCATTGAATTGCCATCCGGAGATAACTTCCCGGACATTGACTTCCACTCTGCTTACTCTACTCAATGCAGCTCTGTACCACGGCCCGGGGATGGAGAGGAGGGGGACGGGAGGGTGAGGAGCGGTGGCTGGATGGTTTACAAAGAGCAGGGGTTGGGGAGGGCTGAAGTGGAACGCTCTCCGAGTGGAGTGGGAGCGGGCAAGGGGTGATGGGGATTGGGGCCACGAGGGATTCGACGTGGTGCTCCTGCAGCTGACTGTAAGGGGATGGCCGAACGACAAGGAATGCACGCTGGGCGAATGGACGCCTCTTCATTGACAAAAATGTGAAACGCCTGGAAACCATCAGTAACAATGCTTTTAAGAGGACCCTTTCATTTGAAAGTCAAATTCATTAGAAATATTTTAATTTTGGGAGATATGTCTGGATTTCTCTTTTCAATTTAATCAGGGCAAATTTCATTAAAGTTCATTAAACGAAGCAACATTTCTTCGAAAAATTCAAACACAAGAAGGGCATCAAAATACTCGTAAAACCTGTTGCAATTGCAAATCCTGCAGGTTATGCAAGAATTACAACAGCGCGTAAATGTACGCTGGGTTGCCGATAGACAGGCGTTTAGATTACTGACTGGCACAAATGCATGGTTCATTTTTCTGAACAAATTCATTTGATCGGACAGCAAAATGTGTACGCATGAGCGCGTGAAGAGGATTTCAGTTCACAGAGGTAACCGGAGAGTGGTATTGACAGATAATTTAAATTTTGATCATGGCTAAATTACATTTAAACCTTATATCTAAAAAAATATTAGTTTCGCAAGAATTAAAAAAGAACAGCAGGGAAAAGTGAATAAGATGACCACATTAAGAAAGAGAAAAATTATTACAACTACGCGATTAAATTCTTTTCATGACTATTAAAAATTATATCATTATTTTGGCCACAGATGTCCTCTATATAATTTTTTCGCATGCAAAATATTTCAATGCTCCCATATCCTTATATTTCCTATCTTAATTTTGCATATATTGCTTTAAAATAAGCAATAAGAGATTGATACTTTCAACCGGAGAGTCAGTTACAGTCTGAATGACAAAGGGTATTAAGAGCTATTTCACCGTTTACTGCACGGAAATGGCAAAACAATATATATTTATTTTCAAATAGTTATTCTAAATTTTTAATCAGCAAAATTGGATTACATTTTTAAAGAAAATAAAACTTTCAAATAGAAAATGAGGGCAAAAAACGACGAAATTTATGGCGCTCCCTCCTATACACAAAAAATGCATATTTATTATTTCATGCAGAATCTATAAATATAAATCCAGGCCCCTTTCCTAAAGATTTGGCGGTAAATAAGTTCTGAAAGAAGGTAAATTATGGATAGAAGCGCGTGTGATGGTCGAAAGGAGAATGATAGCGCAGCTCATGGAAGAGCCAGAGGTGAAGGAGAGGGGTGAAGGAAGAAAGAGTGAAGGCGAGGCATTGGCACTTGAGTAGGTCTTTCCTTGAGCTCTCGGTCACAGGAAACACACAAAAGTTCTATTTTCCAATGCAGCCACTGCACTTGTTGTAAAACCCATGCGCCGGTTCAAATTGAGGAGATTGGCCTCCCAATTGCATCTCCCACCTGACCCCTCAGCCAGCCATTCCCGGCATTCGGCCATATGTGGGTCCCAATTTCTTCCAGGACACACAAGAAATTTTCTTGGAGCCTGAAGAATTTTATTTTTCATGAAAAAAGTAGCACTTGCGTCATGCAAATTATTTTCTAATTTATGAATTTGGCATTATTTCTGTCCAAATCTCTTCACCCTTCTAATTGATTAACGTATGATGTATCCAGCCATGCCGTATTTTGAGAAATATTGCCCACCTAGAAAAATGAGACCTTATTTGGCCCCTTCGAAGTACTCCCCTCGGGACCTCACACACTTATCCCGGTAACTCTTTTACTTTTCAAAACAATAGGCAAAGTCCTTTTTGGAATGGAAATCAGCTACTTCATCCCATTATCTTTTATATTGTCAACTGACAGTTGGGAATACTGGTCTTTCGTTTCAGGAACGTAGCCCCATTTACATATCACCAGTTATGGCATTTTTTTAAAAACCTGGGTCATCGTTTACGGCTTGGAGTAAGTCCTCAGGAATTGCAGTACGAAATTCTTAACGTTTGGATAATTGTGTGAAGCCACAAGGAGACTAAGGCCTTATTCTTTTAGTGGGCTATTTTTCTCAAAATCTTTATTTTTTCGTCTTGCTCTGAAAACAGCAATTTTTGGTCTTTACATCGGATAGCAATGGCAACATAACAGTAACAACAACACAAAAACCCAAGCCCTAGATGGAACAAATCGGGAATCGAACCCGCGAAGCTTGGATTGGAAGACGAGAACGTTACCCCGCCACCACCGGGGCTAAGGAATTGATACCTTATGGGAAAATTGTTTATATAAATTGCACACTTGATATAATTCGTTGTCTCGGGCGTGACTTCATGGAATCGACTTAACATAATGAAAAGATCATTAGACGGACGACCTAGGTTTCGACGTGGCGCGTCATCACCTGATGATGACGTGCCGCGTCGAAACCTAGGTCGTCCATCTAATAAATCTATGTGGAATTATAAAGTTTCTCTTTTCATTATATAAATTGCATTTTTAAGTTATCAAAAATGGCCAGAAAAAGGAACTAACTGCTTTATTGATACAATTTCCTGCTTGTTTGAGAAAAAATGTTAAACTTTATTCACTCTAAAATTATATAAATGCTGACTTTTAATTATAAAACCACTTTGCTTTTCCACATAAACTTTTTAATTTTTGCTACCTAGGTTTCGTTATAACATAACATCATCAGCACCAAGTTACGCCAGAAACTGTTTTATTTATATAAATGCCATTTAGCCTAGTTTCACAATATATTTTTGATACAATCATGCCGTTGCATCTATTCAAGTTTTATTTTACTCGAACCTTAATTTCAATTTAGCATATTAAATTAATTTTCTAAAATATTAATAAAGGTTCATATGATTTGTGATAGTAATATATTTGAACATATTCTCCTAATATATTTAGTTGTCATTTGTGGAAGCATGGAATTAAATAATTAAGAGTTGAGGGTTTGTTTAGTAAAACTATATTCTTTCATAGCAAATACTTTCCCTTAAATGTCAATAACTGGATAATTGAGTTATTTAAAATAATGTATGGAAAGCGACAAACCTAATGATCCAAAGAATTATTGGAATGTAAAAAACTGCATAAGATAGCAATGCGTAAGTTTCAACTATTACTGCAGGTTTTATTTTCGCTTAGTTCTTCTTCCTTAAATCCATTCTAAATTTTATTGCTCACCAAGTGCTAGTAATTATGAAAGCTGTTTTTTTCTAAATTTTCCGCTTCCTTAGTTTTACCTTTCGTTTTTTTATCGAAAAATTGTGCTAATTGCGATAATGTCGCGAAATGGTTACCATGGGATTTTTCTGAGCAGGGTAACCCATTGCTGCGGCCTGACCATCGGGACTCCTCAAGCTGTGCCCGCATAATTCTCGGTTTCATTTTCTCCACCATTACGTCTATTCACACCGATATCCAATGAAACAAAACCACGACTACAACTTTCCGATTCCTTAATCTAAGGCTTTATTTCACTGCATTCCTCCGAAAGTAGCAGCAGGGATAAAAATGAGTTTCTCATAGGATATGGCCGCGCCGCCATTCCATTTCCAAACATCCCTGCCCTCCTCCCCTGTCCTCCCATCTTCCACTCTCCCCTTCCCCTCCCGCCCTCGTCAACCCTCACTCCACTTTTGGTCACGGGCCACCTCTTTTTATGCCCCAACCATCCATCCGCACCACGTCGCCACCGCCCTAGTCGAACCGCCGCGCCCAGTCCCCGATTCCCGGGTTGGCCGCCATCGCTTCCTTAGGGGCTCTCAAACGGCGCTCTGCTCCTTTTGATCTCCAGTTAAGCTCGAGTAGCAAGGATATTTTTTCATCCCGCAAAGAAATTCCCCCCGCTATCTTTATTATTTTTCCTTTATCTACCAATTTCTTCTGAAACTACTTCTCCGAAAGGTAATATTTCACGATGTTTTTGGGCCATTATACCTTTATATATGCATAAAGATATTTTATTTCTACATATTGCTTTATAAACAATCCGATAAAAAGAAACTTTAATGATATTTCAAGGCATTGACAGGAAAAAAGCGCTAGCACAGTGTGATAAATACATATTAATAGTATTGAAAACCCATTTCTCTTAAAACATAGATAAATTTCCTGCTGCCTTGAGAATATTATTTATACTTCACTCTTTAGCTTATATACTTGATCAAATTCGAAAAATATCACCTTTCATGCATATCCTTATGAAGAGCTATAGCATGTATTTTACTAATGAGTAGATAATAGCTTCTTCGAGACAATAAACAAAATAGATTGAAGAGATGCTTCAAATTTGAAGTTTTCATTCATTTTCCTTTATTCATATTATGTGATAAAAAATAGGGCTATATTATTTCTCATAAAAAAGCCACTGGTATTAAAAAGGGATGGTATTGCAAGCAAAACGTAGAAAATCCTCATTCAATATGGCGGAAGTGCGGAATAATTTGGGTTAATATTTTTACACCATTACATAATTTTACTTTGCGTTGTAGATTTACTTAATTTCGTCACTGTTACCAAATATTTATCCAAAAATAAAAAACAGAAATAATAAATACAATTTTCCATCCAGTTTACATAACTCCAAACTACAATATATTTCACAAAAAAATCTGCGTAGTCTCCATTCCTTTGAAACCCTTCTTCTAATTTTGTTGAGCAGTACTGTTTAAATTAAATTACAAAATTAAAATTTTTGAATGCTAAATTGTGTTATCAAAAATATATGGGACTTTTCTTTCACAAGTATTCGTATTTTATGGTGTAAATATATACAAAGCGCGTGCAAATATTCTGATTTTGAGTAAAATATTTAATTATTCACTGAATAAAAATATAAAACTGAATAACAAAACAAATAGCCTTGCCAACTTAAGTTTACTGCTGTTTGATCGTTACATTTGAAACATTATTGTGAATTCCTAAAAAAATAGCAGTTTTTATCGTCACAATAAAAAGCAATCTATAGAAAGTCTATTTTTCTTTCTCCTTCTCCGAGATGAACTTAATGAGGGCGCTCTTTATGATTATTTATTTCTCGTTAATCCGAAAACAGCACTTTTAGGCATTTCTTTATAACTGTTAACAATGATTAGTACAAAAATGGACACAAGTACAAGCATCCAATCCATAAGTGGAGGATAACCCAGGCAGGAATCGAATCCGCGACCTTTGTTTTGTCCGACCAGGACGTTACCCTGATGCCTCCGTGGCCGGCTTACTTTTGTAAACATTTCAGATTTAATTATTATCTCTTTTATTGCAAACTCCCCCATCTTTTATTTTTAGATAATAAACATCATATTTTTAACCAAATCTTTTCTGAAAATACGATATTATTCTGTTAGCCATGCATACCATCAATACACCCATCTTCTGAAGTTTGGCTATATGATTTAATGACAAAAGTAGCAGTAGTTTTGAGCAAATGGTATTCCCATTCCATTATTTCCTAGGAGGTTTTCATTGATCAAGGGTACTGTTGTGGGGATAGGAGAGGAGTGGGATGAGGGATAGATGAGGGTTAAAAAGAAAGTCACGGAGCTAAATTGCTCGCTGGAGAATACTTCGACGATTGGGGCCTGCGGGGCCACCTACATTGATATTGGTCGAATTTTCGCTCTCTCCAAGCGGAAAAAGATAACGGATGGTTGTCCTGGGGGAGAAATATGGTTTGATGGAAGGTAAGAACAAGTAAAGAGGGACAAGAAACAATGGGAAGGGGAGAAAATAAGAGTGAGATGCAACGACCCTCTGATTGCACGAGTATTTTACAGCCAGCTGGTGAAGGATTCTCCAGGAAGCGATCGGACTCAATGATTTATAATCCCTCTGTTAAATACACTTCCGTCCCTCATTTTAATCCTTGTCTCTCCTCATTTTACTGGGGCATTGGCCATCGAAAGCTTTTTAAGCAATAATATAATAAGTCAGTAAAGTCAAATACATTCCTTGTGACGTATTTTCACATAACAATTTCAGGCTTAACTTTGTGGAATTCCTTCATCAGGTGATGATAATGATGAGCAGTATCGAAATGATGATGTATCGAAATGTCTTGTGAAGTACTGAATCTTTATGTGGAAATGCAAAGTTTCTTTTTCTATCCTCAGCTATTTTCACGATAAACTAGGTCTATCTTTCCATGTCTGCGGAGTCACCCATGTTATAAGAAGCACGCGGGTAGTAAAATATGAGACTAGGAATCTAGGGTGCCATAATTGGTTAAATGTCTACTCATTCACTTTCGAATGGCTTTTTTTGCATGAAGGATGGAACTCCATACATTAGGATTAAGTGCCAGTTATAAACCTCGGCGTAGGAGGGAACCTCATGTTTGAACGCCGGGTAATTGAGTTCAAAATGAATTCCATTTCAGATGGAACTTTGCCTGAATTGCTTCCATTAATCCATGGTGCCAAATATGATAAATGCAATTCGCTTCCCTATTAAATCATATTTCATCCTCGGTCCGTCAATTTTCGTTTTGTAACATTCTCACGAAAAAATATAAAAGTACAAAATGATTGTAAAATGCAGATATTTTAGTCTTAACATAATTTTATAGTTAATCCAATTTCCTGTACGTTAAATTACAGATATATTGCATAGCTGAAAAAAAACATCAGTGAGTTCGGGATGACCGCCCGGACTGAGTTCATTTCTGCTTTTTCCCGTTATCAATACAAAAGTATTAATAAATTGTTATGCCTTGTAAAAGTGTAAATTGAAAGTTTCCAAGTAAAATTTGTGATTCTATTGACCCGTAATCATAAATATAGTTTATAATTTACTAAGAAGAAGTTATCTTGACATCACAAAAAAACCACATGAAAGCATTTTTTCATGCTGGCGTGAATCGTGGTGTCGCGGCAATGCACGAATTTCATAGGTATTTAGTTAATATCTGGCTTGAGTATACGTTGTAAAATATTATTATTACATAAATCTCGTTGCAATTAGGCAGGTGTCCTAGTGGAAACGGTCAATTCTGGTCAACGGTCACTCTTCCAATGCACATACATACCTAGACAAGGACATATATGAGCCAAAATTCTCTCTCATACAATGACACTTTAAGATTATCAATCGCACTTTTACCATCACATAAGGGCTGAGTTTGAAGTATTCATACAACGCTCCGTCCATAATCACGCACTCTTCAATGTCATATACCGTTCAAAATCCCGCATCGTTAACATATCATTCCATTTCATCATTCAACTTGTCACTCCATCCACATTACGTACAGAAAAGCATTTTTAATTAGCACAATAGTATAATAATCTCTGATCAATGAATTATATCACCCATTGACTGCTTTGCACTTATTCTTAAAGCTTCAAAAGTTGGAAGGTGGAAGTTTTTAAACTTAACTATTGTTGAATGGAATCAGGCAGCTGGTTCCATGTAACAATGGTTTTGTTTAAAAAAGAGTATTTTTTCTTACTTTTTTCATGCCTTCTTATTTTTATTTTATAACTGTGGTAGTTTTTCCCCTTAAAGATTGGTTTTTCTATCTCTTTCCATAAATCTTCCCACGCTTCGTCATTTATAACAACTATACACATCACGCCTAACGTACTCAGTTTTCTTCTATTTTTCAAACTCTCCCATTTCAGATTTTGCAACATTTCCGTAACATTATCTGTTCTTTTGTACTTTCTGAGTCTTGCTGTCTTTCTTTGAACCTTTTCTATCTTTTTAATATGTTCCACCTCATGCGGATCCCATACTATGGACAAGTATTCTAGGATAGGGCTAACCAGCACCTAACCAGTAGTAAAGGTTGAAATATTCTCCATTTTATGATTTTTATGAAGCGTATAGAAAAATTCAAAATATTTATTGATTATTTTTTAATTGTAATACTACATCTAAGTATATACTAACTGAGCCAAGACAGTTGAAAGAATAAGGTGCATAGAAATTATAACTGTTATTTTTACCATTACCATTAAAAAAACGAGATCTCTAATATTTAAACCATAGAAAAAATAGTCAATAATGGCAGAATATCTATCATTATACCACATATATTTATAAAAATATATCAAACTAAACCGGAACAATACGCTGATCTTATTGACGTTCTGGTCTTGACATATTTCACATTGGATTGATGTGTAGGTGGGTGGGCAATCTACCGCTTAGTGCGTGCGGGTGTTTGCAATTGCTCTAGTTTCTATATGGTGTTTATGATCAAACGAAAATATGTGGCCACGGATACTGCTTGGCTAATGGAAACTTATAAAATGTGACTTTTGCAATGTTATTAACAAAATAGCGTGAGTTACAAAAACACAAGGAAAATTACATGATTTATTTTTTAGAGACTACTACAACTAATTAAAATTTGGGAATACGCCCGATATTCCCACTCATTTATTGCATATAATCAATCCATTGCATAAATCCATCATCCTAATCTTCACATTTCGTAGTTTGTCAGCTTTTTCCAGGTATTCATTACACCTTTATCATTTCTAACTTAACATGTTCTTGGCAATTTCCCGAAAGAAAGTTTAAAATATTTTATACATAAGTACTGCATATCAAGCCTGGAAGCAATCGTAAATGATAATGTACGACAAAAATGCTGCAGTTGACAATTTTTTATCACTGTTAAGTTCCATGGAAATAAATAAATCCGGGATGTATTACTATATATCTTATTTACATGCATTTGCTACCATTAAAAGTAAGAAATCAAATCAAATATTTACTCTTTTATTGAGAATTATCAAATAAAAACCCCTTCAAAAAAGTTCAACTCGAAAGAAGCCTTTATTCACACGAGAAGTAAGCCTTTTCATTCACACAGAAATGTTGTCTATATATTCCCAGAATCGCATTAAGTATAGGACGGACCGGGATATTCACTTGTTGCAAAGTCAGCGAAATCCACTCTATCAGTATTGCAATTTAAACAGTCTCTCGCCCATCTCCCACTCCGCTCCTTGGTTGAAGAATGGCAGGGTCAAAGCTCTCAGGAGAGGAGGAGGAGAGGGGTAAACTGGGAGGGGTCGATAGGGGATCAGAGCTGGGACGTGAGGCACATGGATCCTTCGCTCTCGGCGAAACGGGGACGAGGGATGGATCGGGCGAGTCGGCGGAGGCAGGGAGGATCCCTTCGGGTCGGGGAGAGGTTGAAGTGTCGGGACGAAATGGAGAAAGGCCAGAGCGAGGGGAGTGGCGGGATAACGGGCATGGGGCAGCAAAAAGGCAGGGTTGGATCAGAAGGAAAAAAGAGGGAGGTGTGTGGAGGAGAGGTCCATTTATGGAGGGGTGGGAAGTTCGAAGGAAGGGGTTCAGTCGATCGGTGTCCGATTGTCCATGTCTAGACCCCAGAGGGCAGCAGCAGAGCCCTCCTTGCTCGACACCCTCCCTCCGTAGAGACACGAGGGGCTCCTCCGATCTACACGGCTCCAGCGAACGGGGGAGGCGGGAGGAATGGGAGTGGGGCTGGAAGAAGATGGATGACGTAGGGATTAGACCAGTGTAAACGGATCAAGAGAGAAGAGAGGAGTGGAGCGCAAGGCGAGGGTGAGGGCGAGTAGACAACCAGACGGAAGCAGGCAGGTTGCACGCGTATGCAGAGTGCTCAGAATGTCCTTCGAGCAAGTGGAATTTAGGGTATATGGTGGGGCGTGATTCGAAGTGATGCAACTTCAGCAGTTGATCCCAGTGACCAATTTTAATGTGAAAGTTTAGTCTAATGTCGTCAACAAAAGGTTATTGCCGTACGCTATTTTATTGAGGGAATTTTAAACTATCAAGAGTCGTTATACAACCTTTTAAATACGGGTACTCTAAAATTAATTATCATATGAATATACCTCTAAAAGGAATTTCAAATAATTCACGTAATTTATCTCTATCTGGATATCTAACTATCCAAATTTCAGTGATTTGGCAGAGTTTTTAAGTAATTAAAGATTATCAAATACAGTCTATTTTGAAACCCATGGGTTTTTTTCTTTTTGTCAGTAAGTATTTTACTAAAACATTAGGGGGTCGTTTTCCTATGTTTGAGTACTTAAAGAAACTAATCATGAGTCGTATCCGTAAAAATATGCTACGCATTACCGAGCCGCAAACTACAAAAAGTTCCATATATCAAATCTAAATAGTGCACGACGAAATAATTTGCCCCCAGAAAAGAAGCGGCATGTGAATAATTGCGACGATGGAACGAAGGAGCGTATAAATATCCAAAGATAAGGAACAATGACCCAGCTGAGAGGCATAAAACATACAAATAAGCAGTGAGGAGTTCTAACTGTACATGTAATGGAGTAGATTTAAAAAAGGCATTATAACCTGGTCCAGAAACATCTTTGGACTGAATAAAATGATAATATTCTTAAGCACTTCAATAGGAACCAATAAAATTGAATTAAGAGAAGAGTAAATATATTTTTGAGTAAATTAAATGTTAAAGCAGTAAAAAAGGGTCAATTAGATAAATATTTTCCTTATTACTCCTGCCGAATCGGCCGTAAGATTAACTTAGTTCTGGGATTAATTCAAAAGAAAATCGATGTCAAGATATATAGTATGTCTATAATATGAGGGCTCAAATCCGCTTTACCTTGCTATGGTATGGCAAAATTTAAGAGCACTAGGTGAAATTGCCAATTTCAACTTTTATCCGGTTTTTACCATACATGCGACACCAGCTTGAGGATGTACATTACTTATTTAAGAAATACGTATGTTTAGGCTTCGTGCCTCAATAAAAGATTGTAACCATCCTTTACATAATTACCCTACAGTAGGATAATAATCTCCTTTATATTATGAATGACCAAAATTTCCAAATAGACCGAGAATTGGTTAAGCTGGTATGATGGCGCAGAAATGAAATTGTAAAATTACTTTTAAAATTAATACAAAACCGTTTAAAAAGTAGTAAAGGAGTAAAAGGAGTAAAAAATTGTCAATAATTCCATTAAAATTACCAATCTATCTATAAGGTTACTTATGAACTATTCGAGATATAAGCGTGTACGTTCCACCCCTGTGCCGAGGCATCACGAAGATAGCCAATGTGCGAGCATATATTAGTATTGCGTGGAAAATCACGATAGGTATATTTTCGAATTAGATGAATTCATACGCTATCAAATTCGCTGAAATTGAGAGAAAGTTAAAGTGAACGTCAGAATGGTATTCCAGGAGCATGTATTCACTCTACTCACTAATTAAACTTTTAATTGGAGAAAAGCGAATTGAATAAAATGGAGGGCTAATGTCAGAGCTGCAAGGAGGAGAATACAAGATAAAGGGTCAGGGAACGTTCCTGACCCGAACAGAGCACTGTTCGGTTAGGGGCTGAGGCCGGGAAGATGAGCGTATGGGGAAATTGCCCAACTGCAAGGTGGCGGTTTTGGGGCCAGCCGGGGGCGGGGGGCGAACAGAAAGGAGGCGGCAGGCGGGGAGCACGGAAAGATGAGCACGGGGGCGGCATTCTCATTTGATAACCCACAGGGCTCGTGGGTCCGACATCCAACAGCTCTATTCCATTAGCCTCAGCCCTCGAAATAGGAGCGGGAAATAGGTCTAGGTGCCAGGGATGTCGCCACAAAGAAGGGCCCTTGATGCGGTCCAAGGAAGTGCGAGGAAAATGCGCGCACGGGAGGAGTTATTAGAGGATCGATAAGAGTGATAGGGGCGATGAGATTAGAAGGGGACGGACGCTAAGCTTAGTTAGTGGTGAGATTTGGTTTTTCTTTGTCACCGGGAAAGACCCCGACAATCTTCACGAGGATTGGTTGAATGTGAAATAAGACGTGGTGAATAGAAGACGGGATGCGTTGGAGAGAGGAAGTTGGAAACAACGTTTGACAAGACGCGACAGTATGTTTTGCAAGTGGCGAATCCACTTCGAGTCGAAACTTTGAAAATTTTGTCTTCTTATATGCCAGTCCAATACGGTCTGTGAATTCGGTCGGTTTCGGGCTAGTTTTTAAATTTATTTTTGGAAGTTAATATTCTGGGAATATGTTATAACTTAGGAATTTAGTAATATCACTTTGGGTATGATGAATTTCAAAAATTCAAACTGTTTCAAAATGTATTTATTATTTTACTGGGTTCATGTGCTGGGCTTTTGTAAAAGGGCAAAATAAATTATTGTAATAATAATTCAGACCAATAACAGGGACCAATAATCATCTCATTGTAAGACATTTGCATGTTTGATGGTGTGTTATTGATGGATATCCTTATTAGAATACATATCAGTAGAGACACCAGGAAATACTGTGCAAAGTCAATGTACATATTATACGGCGAATTTGAAGAATTTTCAACATACTAGGATCAATGGTTTCGATTAGTGCGTTAAGGGATGACATTAACTCTCTTTCCAAATGACGGAAAGTACAAATCACCATTGCATTATGCTAGCATATTTTGTTTACTGTTGCTCAAATAGATAATTATATGAAATGAATGGTTTTTAGACATTTACTTTTAAACTTCGTGCCCTCCACCCAAAAAAAATAGCTGGCAAGAAGCAACTGCGGACCCGTCAGAAAGGAGAGACACAAATGAAGACGTTTGCCATTAGGGGAAGGAAGAGGTAGGGCGATGGAAGGTGACACCTTAGGATTCCAATGGATGTGGACGAAGTAGTGTCTTTGAAATACAATGTAGCTACTGGAAATTCTAAATCGGGCAAACGTCCAGCGAGCTAAGAAATCGCATTCAAAGGTGCACAAGAACTACGAAGAATAGACATTCACCCCTCTAAGTCTGCGCAGAGCACACCCGAATAGGCCCTAAACGCAATAAAAACTTCGAAGAAGATAAACTAATCACCTAAAAAAGCCGTCATCTCTCACGCCTCAATCGTAAAAATGGCCAAGAAGTTCAACAATTACAACAGGGAAGACAGCTACATGCTTTCCAGCTCATGGAAACGCGTTTTAGCGAAATAATGTGAGTAGACCGATCACAGTGCATCTTGTCAAACGGGAGGCCTATGTAAGACGGGCGAAAACAAGCATCAAACACTTCTGACCTGAGGACGCCGATTGCAACTTCGAAAAAACTGCTGTCCTAAAAAATGGATAAATGTGGAAAAAATCCAGAAAGTTTTGGTTTTTTCACTCCGCGGAAGCCTTCACGGCTAATCATTCTTTTTAAGAGAAAAATCATATTCTCTGGAAATTAAAAAACATTAAAATAATTAAAATTAAAAAAATATATAAAATAATTTTTTGAAATAAAATCCTTCTCACAGAAATCCTTCTGGTAGTCTTCGGCCAGTGGGTAGTCTTGGACCAAAATCATCTTTTCTGCGTTGAGTGTGCTTATATTTTTCGATTTCTGATATTCCTTTGATTTTTCGATTCCTGAGAATGGCTTTGCCCTCATATCCCCCTTCTTTGTGGGTGTTTCCTTGCGTGGGTTTTTACTAGGGTCATCACGTTTGAACTTCCTAGGGTTCTCCCAAATAATTACATATTGTGCTTATTTCTTTTATTATATATACGGGCTTCACCACTTATTTCTTTTTTATTTTGTATTGTATTGACTCTTATTATTATTTTTATGAATTGAACGAATGGTCAAATGAAATAAGGGACTTAATGGTTTCAATTCCGTCCCATTAAAGTCGTTTATCTATCAAACTCATCCCTACTACTCCTTAAGGGTGATTCAGCCAAAAGTAAACTCCATATTATATTTATAACATTAAAGGAAATAAGAAAGTTGAACGCAGAGCATTTTAATGAGATGTTTAAAGCTGGAGTTCAGTCTTGTATTCAACCAGAATCTACCTTAAATATTAGATTAATAATATATGTCGACACATATTAAAATCACGTTTATTAACGTTTATCCATATTTTGGAGCAGAATTAATGACAATTTAAAAATAATTTTAGATCTACACGCAAAATACTAAGAATGCGTGCGTTTAAGCATTTAGAATACAAAACTACCGATGGAGTAACACATTCGCATAGATTTTTACTGGATCATGTATGATGGATAAAATTTTTTAAAAGTGCTATTTTATCTCTGTTTTATTGCTAGCCTCAGATCTTCTAATACTATTAGCATTAGTGCGCGGAGTTACGGTAGATTTTCGATTGCCTTTAAAACTACTGCATTTAGTCCAATTAGCAACGCACAAAATATCCTCAATTCCAAAGAACAATCATTATTCAGACCTTCATAATTTTACCGACCGCAATTCCTTCTAAGACGCGTATTCTTCTCCTCCTCCCACTTCACTTTCCCAGTAATCTTCCTTTCCCCCACCACCGTCATTAGAATCCCATTTTCCCTCACTATTTCCTCCATGTACTTGTTTTGCCTTCTCTTTTCTTCCAATAGGAGCCTCTCTTCTGAGTCACACGCCCCATGTTAAAATATTAGTGGCCCCTTTTTAAAATTTTAATTAAGATACCTGTCAGCTAATTCTGCCTCTTTGTAAGCGCTTACTTTTATTTTTCCGTTAATATCCATTCTACTCTGCACGTCCTTCCTACTAACTCCTCCTATTTATATGAATGGTTTTGCGTCCTCCAGGTGTAACCGTTGTTCATACCTTCTAATTTCATAAGAATCTCACCTCCTACTATTTCATATAATTAATTCTCATCTCAATCGCACTTACTTTCAAATTTTCCAAGTATTTTTTTAAGCCTTTTTCAGGCTGAAAAATTAATGCATGAGTGTAAATGATTTGAAAAATCCCTCACCTACAATCACTTATGTCTCCAGCCATTTCTATGCGTGCCTAATCATTTATTCATTACGCTACGCATTTTGGTGCTACACCCCCTGCCACACACCTTTTTGGTGGCTCGCAGGGTATTTATGTAGATGTAGAAGTGTCAGCAACACTCCTCACCCCTGCCTTACTTCCTTGCTTATACATAGCCGCCTACCTCTTCTCTTCATTCGTTATCTGTATCTGTGCAGTGGAAGACATCGACAAATTTCATATAAGCCCCTATTTCTCCAATCTTTACCCACCTAGTACAAAATGTCATTAGTTGTGCTCAGTTTACTCTGGCGAAATTTTAATTCTTTTCAAAATCCACGACTCATGAAAAGATATTATGGTTATACTTTTATTTCTTTTTATCACCAACCTTATTGCTATGACATTAGTTATACTCATCCGTTATTTAAAATTAAGCTCCCTTTCTATAAATAATTCATTTGCACATCTATTTATTGATTATTCTAGGAATCACCATTGCCGCGTTTGGAATCAGACCTATACACTATACAGTCGTACATTTTTCATATAATAGTGCTTTTCCCTCTTTTTAGGATAGGTTTAATTACGCTAACGCCAATTCCACACCATTCCATATACATAATTCTATGTTTAAATGAATGTATATATATATATATATATATATACATAGTATATATATATAATTATTAGGTAATCTACCGGATAAGGTAGGTTTTTGGATGGACACCACTATCCAATAACCATTTTGTAACTCCAAACAAAACCCTATCCAGCAACCTAATCTACATCTGGTCCCTCTTCATCTCTCTGTACTTCTTTCCTCCCTTCATTCCGTCCAACATCCCTATCCTGTTCCTGCCCTTTCCTCGCTTGCCCAACATTCTCCCCTCTATTACCGTCTTCAATATTCCACTACCGCTCAATACGCCTTTCAACCATTTTTCCTGCCTCCGTAGGATGTGTCTCGACAAACACCTCTCTTCACCCAACATCTCCAGTACTTTCTCATTTGTTTTCTTTTCAGTCCATTTCACCTTTTCCATTCTTCTCCACACCTACATTTAAAAAGCCTCCAATCTACATCTATCCTCCTGCTTCAGTGACTAGGTTTCCGCGCCGTACATAGCTACGCTCCATATCAGAATTTTTATGAGTCTTATCTTAACATTCCTACTCAATGTCCCCGTCATCAACTCCCTCCTCCTTGAGAAAGCCTCCTTGCCTAGAACAATTCTTTTCCTTACGTACGTACCACTTTGACCATATTGGTCCAAAACACGTCCGAGATATGTAAACTGCTCTACCTGATCAATTTTTCCCCGCGTATTTTAATATTTAGCTTAGCCGTTTTCTTTCTGGAAAATCGGATAACCATTGTTTTATTAATATTGATTCTCATTCCATATTTATCGCACTGAACCTCCAATTTACTCAACAAAGCTTGCAACCCCATGGCTGACTGAGCAACTAATGGAAGAATGATCTGGTACTTTACCGGCGAATTATGTTTTCCAAGGTTATTCGGGTCTCCCACCGGGTCCACGTTCGTAGAGTTGCCGACGTTTCAATGGCCGAGTCGTCCATCGTCTTCAGGGCTTGAAGACGATGGACGACTCGGCCATTGAAACGTGAGCAACTAATGCTTGGTCATCAGCAAACCTAACAGATTTTACAAATTTCCCTCCGACTATCATCCCTACTTCCAGTTCTTCCCATGCCTCTTTAATCATTCCTCCACATATACGTTGAACGGCACCGGTGACAATGGACCCCTGCCTTACACCTCATCCTTACACTACCCATTCTGACTCTTCGTTCCCCACTCGCACCTGAGCAGTCTGAGACATGTACAGGTTGCGGATCAGTCTCCTGTCCCTCCAATCCATTCCTATTCTTTGGAATACACGCATTATTTTTCCCTATTCACTCTATCAAACGCTCGAAAAGTGAAGAATCAGGCGTGATATTGTGAAATCAAAGACATAATGAAAACTATAATTATCGTTATTATTACTACAGTTATAATTAATTTAATTAATTAAATTAATTTTAACTGTGGAAAATTGCAACGAAGTTTTCACTCTATCAAACGCTTTTTCGAAATCTACAAAACAGGCGGAATTATGCTGATTGTATTCTATATTTCTATTGATTAGTGATCTCATTACTGCAATGGCATCACGCGTACCTCATCCTTTCGTAAATCCAAACTGATCATCCCCTAAGTAATCATTTGCCTTACTCTCTATGCTTTTGTGATCCTGAGAATAACTTTAGCTGCGTGGGATATCGAACTTATTGTTCTGTGATCCTCACATAATGTGGCCTTTGCCTTTTTTGGAATAGGAACTAACACCGATCTCACAAAATCTTCTGGCCTGATTCCTTCCTTACAGTTACTACGAATCAGTCCATATAGAGTCTTCTTTCCATATTTTCCTAAACATTTTAACAGTTCTACAGGGATGTTGTCCACCCCCACGGCTTTATTTGCTTTCATCTCCTTTAATGCCCTTTATATTTTGTTGTCGAGTATGCCTGGACCTAAGCTATCCTCTTCTACGTCATGTTCCTTTTCTATGTCTAACCTTATCGGCCTAAGCTGTTTACCATACAGTGTTTCTATATATTCCTTCCACCTCTCTTAGATTTTTCCTGGTTCAACTATTATCCTACCCCACTTATCTTTAACTGTTAGCACAGCTACTTCCTTCTTACTTCCCGATAATAACTTAACCTTGCTGTATAGAGCACCAATTTCACCCTTCTTCTGTAAACTTTCCATGTCCTCGCATTCGCATTGCGTTTTCCACCATTCTTCTTTTGCTTTATTTGTGGCTCTTCTCAATTTACTGTTTAATTCTTTTTACTTCATTTTGCCTTACTCTGTGTTTACATTTTTCCATCTTCTCCTCTTATCCATCTTTGCAATCATCTCATCCGTTTCCCATGGTTTCCTTATCTTTTTCCCGTTAACGGTTCCTATAGTGTCATTAGCGGCTTCCAATATTCCTTTCTTAATACATTCCCATTTTTCTTCGATATTACTCAGCTTTTTACCGTCATCCATTATTTTCTCTACAGCCTGCTGATACTCCTTCCTTATTTATCCATTTAATGCTTCTAAATTCCATTTCCTAACCCGCCGCCTTTGCCTTATCTTCTTGAAACGAACGTTACATTTCAAAAGAACTAAATTGTGGTCAGAGTCCGCATCCGCTCCTGGGAAACTGTGCGAATTTATCACACTGTTTCTAAACCTGTACATAACCATAATATAATCTAACTGATACCTTTCTGAGTCACCTGGTATTTTTTATGTATACCTACACCTTTTGTGATGTCTAAACCATGTGTTGGTGATGACTAACCCCTGTCTCCTGCAGAATTATATTGCTTTCTCCCCGAGTTCATTCCTCGTGCCTAACCCATAGTCCCCCACCTCACCCCCATCTCTTCCTTCGCCTACCGTGGCATTCCAATCCCCCATCACTATCAAATGTTTCCCTGCAGGAATACTCGCGATGATATCCTCTAACTCATCGTACATCCTATCGACTTCTTCTTCCTTGTGGTTTCTCGGTGGCATGTATACCTGAACAATGATCAAGTTCGTCGGCTCTGCTTTAATCTCTACGAGTAAAATTCTATCAGTTGCTTACTATATGTTGGCTACGCTTCTTGCTACCCCTTTTTTTAATATTACGGCAACCCCTCGTTGGCTCTCGTCCCCGCCGCTGTATATCACTATAATTGTCACTCCAGTAATCCCCGCTATCCTTCCATCTCACCTCGCAGAGACCTAAAACATCTATATTACCTCTTTCCATCTCTCGCTTAATATTTTCTAATTTGCCTCTCCTCAACATTGTCCTGACGTTCCAGGTTCCTATACTAACTACTTTCGTCTTCTTCAGAATCTTCTGTCCTGCTGCAGTTATTTCTTCCCTGCAAGGGTTTCGTGGGATGACGACCGCGGAAGCCATGCCTCTCCCGCGTCCGGGCACGATACACGGCCTCTTGGGCCGAGTCCCGCCGTTGCCAGGACTCATATTATCTATAGTGCCCATCATTACATTCTTGGGAATCATAATTGAGGTGGTTTCCCGTTGCCTTCCTCAATAGTGTTTTTAACGTGACACCATCACTTAATCACCCATCTGGCATGGGTGACCCTTCCAGGAGTAATTATTATTACTCCCGCCATATATCTATATGTATATATATATATATATATATATATATATATATATATATATATATATATATATATATATATATATATCTCAAAAAAAATCCAATCCAGCAACCTACTTTACATCAGGTCTCTCTTCATCTCCGTGTATTTTCCTTCTTTCTTCATCCCGTCCAACATCCCTATCCTGTTCCTGCCTTTTCCCCGTTTGTCTAACTTTCTCCCGTCTATTACCTTCTTCAACATTCCTTTGCCGCTCAATACGCCTTTCATCCATTTTTCCTGCCTCCATAGGATATCCCCCAAGAAACCCCTCTTCTCACCCACCATTTCCAGTACTTCCTCATTTGTTTTCTTTTCGGTACATTTCACCTCTCTGCATAATGTCCGATTGGGACTGCTTTGAAGGTGACAACATCAATGTATAAGAATAAATAAATATTATTTTCTGAAATTTAAAATTCTCATTACTTTCGTAACCCACCTCGTTCATTTAAATGGGTGTAAGTGTTTGTGCCATCAAATCAGATGATGCTGCAGTATATCGAATCTAATGGACAAAGATTGCAATCTGTGGAATCGCAAACTGATTTTTCCCTTTTTTGTTCATTTCCTGAGTAAGTTCCATTTGGTTACACACTAATATTTTTGATGAACAAATCGTGACAAACCTAATTATTTAACAATTTGCTGGACAATGATAAAAAATTTTACATATCCATTGGGTTTTAAATCCACGTCAATAACATGATGACGGAATATTACGACATAAATGACGACTCCGATTAACTATAAAATTGAATATGAACTGTTATTCCAAAGCAGCAAATTGAAAAAACCAAATAGAGACAATTAATTTTACACTGAAAGCAAGATACAGCAATACATTTATACTTTTATTGGGGTGAAACTTTCTGCTAATTTTTCGAGGTTTATCGACTCGTTGATATTAAAGCGAAGGTTATCAATTTTGTTGTACTAAAGTTCCAGAAGCGCGTCGTATGAAGAAATTGTGTGATTTAAATAGCTTTTGAATGAGACGGAAATCTAAAAACTAAAACAGCTTTAGATGGCAGTGATTGAGAAAACCGAGTTAGATATATTTGCTCTTCCAACTCATTTTCACCATACACGGATTTTCGGCAATTCAATCCAAATTTGTAAAACACCTTGTGTAGTGGGCCTCAAATGAAATGCTTGCTTTCAAAGCTCCGAAAAGTTTCATTCCGACATAAAACTTCCTTTTTTAAGATAAATTCGATGTTAAATGGAATCAGCAATAAATAACCTACGTCAGCGCAGGATATTCCTCAGCAAAATTTTCATCAAGAAATTATAAATCATTTCCTTTTGTTAAAAAACGTACTTGATAAAACTCTGTGAATATCAAACTACTTTAGTGGTTATTAGATCGGTTAAATGCATCGAAATTGTCTGAATTACGATGACACTGGCAACATTGTACTTAAAGAGTGCTACATTAGTCTGCCACTCTTCGTAACTCTGCAAATAATATGCGTCCACTATTGCGGAAAATCATCAATTACTGGTTTTATATAAATCCCTTTACTACTTTTTACATAAAATAAAAGCAGACCTTCCAGGAAATAGAGCAATAGCTGCGCCAATTTTATCTAGGGATTTGAGCGGAGGGTAAATGTCCCGCAGGGTTACGCCTCGCAGTAAGCCCCAAGTGTGCTTCGAAGTGTACTCTCTTCGAAGAGTCGCGCGGAGGCATGAAATACGTAGAAAGGGCCTTATCCGAATCGAACGCCTGAAGAATGGTGGGATCCACATCCCGAATACTCGCTTTGCACTTCGAGGAGGCTTCGGGCCCCCTTTCCTCGACGGAGCCCCCGAAGGCCCAGGGGAAGAACGGTAAGATGGACCAGAGAGGGGATTTCCAAGTTCTCGCAGGGATCTTCGGGGATTCGGGAGTGGGAAGACGACCACCATTGGAGGCGATATATCTCTTTCAAGATGCGATTTTCTTGCAATACTTTAGGGCGAGAGCTGATGGGCGGCGGTGGCGGCCCCGCCCGGAGAGAGAACGTAGTCTTTTTATAAAGGGTCAGTGGAGGAAAGACGGAAGTTTGGTGGAGTAGAGGGATCGAGGCGGAGGAGGATAAAGAGCTAAACGGGGAAGATCCACAGAGGGGTTTTGGCGAGTGTTTGCGAATGGTGAGAAAGGGGGAGAGGGAGGGAGAGGGGACGGAGGAGGGATATGGGCCAATGGCACGGGAATTCACGCGAGTGTTCACTTTCTCTTTTTCATGTATCCAGGTCACTCTTTGTCATTCCTAATAGAGTTAAGCATTTAGAGTAATAAATGGATGCGGGCTCTTGGGTTTCAATTTCCTTTGGTGTCTCACCTTGATCTAAGACCATAGGGACTGGAAAATTAACATTCCTTATATCCTTCCAAGATTAAGAAAACAGTGACGCGGTAACATTTGGTATTTAAACACGACTGCTGAAAGACACCTTCTCTGAAATCGAAACAAATGTTTCTCTGGTCTTAAGGCGAAATCTTATATTACGCTAAGACGGTCCCAAAGAAATATCCAACTTTGATAAATAAATTATTTCTGTATAGAATACACATGTAATCAGTATATCATATACCTAATTATATATGTACTCCATTCACTGTCCCTTCTAGAGAGATATTTTGCTAGTCGGGTCAGATCCTGCCTCTGTAATTGAGAAGATTACAATTAGTCATATTAATTGATATAAAAGTCACCAAGGACGCAATAACATCAAAAAAGGAATTTTCCGGGCTCACAAATATAACCGAATATGAGTAAAAGACATACTATGCAACACTGTTTAAGACGGCACTCTGAGCACCTGCAGCTCCACCCAAGCTATGTGATTTTTCAGGTACGAGATGTTCCTGGGGAATCATAACCGGTATAGGGAAAGGAACTGAGCCCCCTACCCTGATGTGTGAATATTCAGATTCAATCGGGCTTAGTACTGGGTGAACTCTACCATCACCTACCAAACCGACCTTCGGGTTGATTACTGATTATTGGCGTTAGGAAGCTGCAGAAAATATTACATTACACTCAAGTTATAAATGCAAATATTAGTTTATATAAAAGGATAGAATAATAGTATAAGAACAAAACCTTCAAAGACTTCTATCGAGAATACATGCAAACACTATTTTCCTTGCCTGTGACAGTATTTGGACTCTTGAGATGATGAGAGTTTCAAAATACTTTGCGGGAGCGGAAAGATTGGAGGCAATAAAAGCTGTAAAGAGTCATTGCTATTGAAATGCCCGTGGAATTCTGCGAGATAGATATAATAGGCGAGACTTAGGACTGCGTGATCAAGAACAAAAAGTTGGGGATGACGCACGTGACTTGCAACCAACAAGGAAGGGATGCATCCGACGGTCAATGCAGAGCGGTGGCGCTGCCGTATTTCATTTGTTATCGCTTTGCCGTTCGCGAATTAGCATGGAGTAAAGAAACAAACGATGCTGCATATCATTCAACATTGGAAAGACTAGGATTAATTGTAGAGATTTAGACAAAAGCTATCTGATGTATCCACAGTATTTTCCTGACTTATTAGGTTATTTGGATTAGTTTCTTCGGTATCAAATTAAAATATTTGATTGGTCAACTCAAAATCCCAGTTTTAATTCCGATAAAAAATCAAACTTCTTAAGGTTCCATTTAACTCATGAGTATCTATAGGTCTTAATTTATTAATGATTTACATATCTTACTAGTATTTAGCGGGAAATCGAGTGTTTTGGAGGTGCTATGACTTTCATTAATTCTATAAAATAATAACTATATGAAATATAAGATAATAATAAATAAAAACTATATTCATGGTATGTCATGTGAATAGTATGTCTTCTGAAAATAAATTCACTTAAATAAACAGAAGACCCTTCCTTTGGCCAATTTAGGCTCAAATACACTCAAATAGAATGTAATTTGAGTGAAACACATAGATACAAACAGTAGTTTATTTCAAGGTATTGGGAAGTCTTTGAAAAACGAGAGAGGCTGTATGGGGAGATTAAAAATAAGTTAAGAATCATGACCATAAATAATTCAGGTTGCAAACTAAAGAAGATATAGCCGCGATCAGGATACCTCAAGACACATACGAGGAGAATAAAAAAATGGAAACCTGAAGAGAGAATTGAAATGGCAGACAAAAACAGACTTATTCGAGCATGGATTATATTCCAGCAGTAAATTTTCAAAGTCGGACAAGTAGTCAGCAATATGGTACAAGGATTTTTTATCTCTTTCAACTTGCGACGTTTTAAGCGATTAGCATTTAATAAAATGTAATTGATATGTCGATACGGGGCTAAATTCTGACCAGAAAATGAGATAAAATCAAACACAAGAGAGGTAATGGCCGGCGTGAATAGAGGCGAGGGCGGCTGAGTGAAGGGGGGCGTGGCAAGTGGACCGCAGCAGCGGCGTTATGAGTCGAGCCTCGGTGTTTTGGCGGCGTGGGCAGAAGTGGGCGAGGTAAGGGGCGGAGAGGGAGGTGCCGGGAGGAGGAGTGGAACGTAAAGGTTTCCCAGGGGTTCGGGGTTGGCGCCCTAATGGGAACGAGGGCAGTAAGTGGTGCCCCACCCACCCTTCAACCCCCTTCTCCACGCATAGAACTAGGAGCGGAGAACTGGACGAATGGGATTCGAGAGTTTTGGCGAGTTTTCGAGCCGATGGTGTCGGAAGCGGCGAATTTTGACTTTTTGCTCCTGGATTTGCGCGCTCTTATCGCCCTAATCTGCGGTTCAATTCCACGGGAGAATGAAATAAATTAGACGGCCTCTGTGGGGAACTCAGTCGAATCGAGTGTGCTCAGACTCTTCCCGGCTCGTCGTTTTTGCGATCCACGGTGGGAGGGAGGGTGAGGCCGAACGGAGGAGGAGCGGGGAGGGCTTGATGGAGAGCTAGGGAAATCAAAAAGCCACGGTATTGCATCAAGGAAGAGAGAGAAAGAGTTCTGCCTCTGTTAAAACTCCTTTTTTTCCGAGGCTCGACCTTGACGTAAGAGACGCTTTGAATTTGTTAAATGGCAGTTACTTTTTTTTGCGAGTGTCGGCTGCGTTTCCGGAATGGAGAAGGTCGAAATTAACCCCAGCCGCCACTCTCGAAATGTCTTGGTCTCATAAGAAACTGTTATGCAATAGACGGATGCTGGGTACAAACTTGAAAAATGAGCACTTTTTTTTGCGATGACCTCAATGGAGTAAAAGAAACAATCCTGGAGTTTTAAGGCAATTTGCATCTGTTCGAGGCAGAAGTTCAACTTAAAGAACACCAAAATGAACTGGAACATTTTCATTATGAATAATTCATTACGAAGAAAACGTCTGCGAATGTTCGAGGCAACGAGACGGCAGTAAATTGATAATCCATACGAGTTAACGCTCTTATGAAGGACGCCATTCAAAAAAATAATCATTCAGCATCAAAAATCACAGAGTAATATCGATGTGACTGGATATTCTTGTTAAACACCTCAAGCATGAAACTCTGCCATGTCAAAATTCGCTATTCATATTCATAAACCCATCTAAAAATGAGTTTGTATTGGTACCTTAAGAATACATAAAAATACATTATACACAGACATAATATGAACAGTAAAGATCATGCAAACCCATGAATTTTCATGTAAAAATTTACATACATATTTCGGTACGATTTGGCAATATCATCATACATGCACTTTTGAGCCATGTACGCTGAAAACTCTGATGAGTCCACTAATTAGGGCACTGAATCACATTAAAAGCCGTACAAAGAGACCTGAAACTCTCTTGGTGGAAAATCTCTGTAAAACTAAGGACCAAGTGGACATATATACAATCAGTGATGCAGAGAGATATAAATAAAGACATGCGGTGCAACTATCTTGCTTGAGTGCCAAGTACTGTGAGAGTGCAAGAGTTGTTAAGTGAGACATGTGCGGAGAGAGGGAAAGAAGTAGCCGCGCAGATCCCCTGAGGATCGGGCCCTTCAAAGAAAGACAGGGTGGCTGGAAACGTTAGGGAAAGGGCGGAAAGCGGTCGTTGGCTATCATACTGGCGTGGAGTGACCCATTTCACAGGTGAAAATAATTAAGGTATGAGAAATTAATGGACTTCATGTCGCTTTCCCATCCGCCGACCACACTCAACGCCCAGGAACCCCACGCAACTGTAAAATCCTTCGCCAGAAGGTAACTCATAAGCTCGGTCTAAATGTTTCAGAGTCCCTCAAGCCATTTAATTTCCCCCCATTACATTTTCATCTCGCTCCATGTCTCTTTGCCTCTGGTACTTTCCAACGGAAATTAGTCCAAGACTGAAGTTAACAATAATGGGCAAATAGCATACACTGATACTGGACGTTTGTAATAGAGGCCACAGGGATCGCATTTGAGCCCAAGTTCTAATAGTTATGTGGTAAATAGACTGTGACTTTCTCTTGGCATGCAGCTAAAACTGAGCAATTTAGGACCCTGCCCAAAAAAGGCGGGTCAGGAGCTGGATATAAAATAAGACTTAAAATGTTACTTCCCTCTTGGGAAATGACAAAATGAGTACTGAATTAAGACTTTGGACGCCATCAACAAGATCAGGACATATAATATACATTGCGAGCTGAATTGGTACTCGAAAATTTAACGACGCTACGGGATGAGAAGCGGTGGTGGCAAGCATCGTTTACGCACTCGACCTAAAGCAGATTTCAGAAGCATATTCAGAACGCCGAGAAAAAGAGGCAGGTAAAGAGGATTTCTAATACGTTAACAAATAATAAGCAGAGAAATACAACAGTGTTCTTGCGCGCCATCCGCAGCGTAAATAGAATGGCCGATGCCGCAGGTAGCGAAAACATTGGTTCATAAAAAATTCTAATGTTTTTAAGTGAGAAAGGAAAAGAAGAGAACAGAGGAAGAAATAATAAAAATAGAAATAGTATTAAATAATAAATGATATTAGTAAAATGGATAATTCTCTGTGGGCTGATTTGTAGAAGCAGCGGAGGAGCATTTCCATGTACCTGAGGAGGTTCCGCGAGAGCCCGGGGGCGCGGGGAGCCGGTCGGCGGGCTGGGCGGCGCCGTTCCCGCCGCCCCCCCCAACCCCCGTGGCCCCCGCCCCCACCGCCGCCGCCGCCTCCGCGCCTCCTCCGCCCTTCTCGCGACCTCGCTTCTCGGAGGATTTGCTGTTGGAGTTGCTGTTGGTGGGGCGGGAGGACTCCTCGTCCGCCGACGACGAGGGAGAAGAGGAGGAGGGGGAGAGAGTTCGGCTCGAGTTGCGCGCCACTAGCCGCTCTGCAACAATAAGGGAAGGGATAGACGCACGCACGCACACATCCACCCGCACACACAACCATTTAATCCTCCCCCCCCCCGAACCCGCACACTCCCTCTCAAGCCTTCTGGGCCGTGCGCTCAAGGTGGAACAAACCCCTACTATTCGGTGTCACTCTTCTATTTCCAATTAGATTGTCATTTCCTTGCCACTAATTTCATAGTTATTTACTTTTGCGAACGAAAAACAACGACTCGACCTATCATTGTAAGCATGAGGCCCATCCCAGCACTTTCTTTAGCCCATGTTCAACTTGATAAAAAAAGACAATATACTTTTTCACATGGAGTATTTTTATTACGACCTAAGTTTCGTTACAGCGTAACATCTTTCAGGTAAGGTTACGCCCTAAAGAAACCTGGGTCGCAATAAAAATACTGTACGTGGAAAAGCAAAGTGTCTCCTTTCAGCATGAAGGATTTTCACAGTGACACACGTCAAACTATGTTAATTACCACATTCACCTGCACAATATTCACACAATGGCGTCGACACCGCCCTCTTTTCATCAAGATTCTCTACTTTCTGTGTGAGGGCAAAATTGTAATCAAAATATATATTTTTCTCTGTAGTTTGTAAAAGAGAATTTTTTCTTCATTTTAAATGTAACCAAAAAATTTATTAAAATCCTAATTTGCATGTCTTTATAATGTGACGTGGGTATAAATATTAATTTCAAAGATATATCCATTCCTTCGGGTTATCACCGCGTGCGCTTTCTTCAGTAGATAGAGGTTTAATTAATATTCCAGTTAGAATATTCCAAATAAAACTAGTTTCAGTATACTAATCATCGCATATCTGCGACTCATAATTCAATGAGGGAAGCATTTTTACTCCTACCGTGATGGTGATTATTGAAGAGAAAGGCGGCTAATTCGAGGAAGTTTGTGCGAAAATAAATATGAAAATTTAAAAGTGAACGAATCGAATCTATCATGCTGTGAATACCATAATTTACACCCATTCAAATCTAAATAAGACATTGTTCCACCTTAAACGATGGCCTCACAATTTCCCATCTTTTTATTCAGAAGAGCAGAGAGGTAGAGAGAGAGAGAGATGGGGAAAGGGGGGCTGTTACCGGAGCGTCAGTCGAGTACTCTCCGTCCTGACCCTCCGGCCAAAAATGGGTTCGCAATCAGCAGTGTTTCCCGAGCAGATATGGTCTTAAAGTAACTGTATCGACAATCCTGTTTCCAAAGACAAAGATTTCGTGAAATAAAAAAATATATCAGCATTATTTTCGAAATAAAGGATTAATTTAGAAATAGAGTGGCCATCTATTCATTAGACAATGAAAACTGCTGCCTGTTGTTTGCTGAACAGATCTAGAAGATTCACGTATTCACCAGTTGACAGTGAAGATTTAGGGTTTGTACCCAGAATTGAACCTTGAAACAGTTGCTCAACGTTCAATTGCTGTAATTGCCAAACAGCAGTGGTCAAGAACGAATTTACGAATCAATGGGTGTATTCAAGCGAATTAATACAGATGGCGCAGGTCATTTATCATACTGAGAAGAGTATCAAGAAAATAATATTTGACTCTTATTCCAAAATTTGCCATTTAAATTCTACGAAAGCTCACTCCAAAAATTAAATTTATGAGAGTTCTATGATACCAATTGTTTCAGAATTCCCATGGTTCGAGATGGAAAATCGAAGGAGAATTTTATTTCTGAGGTCAATAAAAATACTTAACACATCTGCGGAAGATAAACACTGCTGTAGCGTCCATAGTGGAAATAGGCAGGTAGGGTTGACTCCAGCGTTAGCATTGGACTCCAACGACGAGAGTAAGTCACACTGACGGCTGCGACAAGACTAAACATATATTATTTAATAATTATGGGAATATGAGGTATTGGCCAAAAAGAAGGGAAAAATATACAGTAACATTTCCTGATAGTAGGAGCAAATGAAGAGTGTGATGTTCTCCTGTACAAACAAGTTAATGAAATGATTTGGTAATGATTTATTTTCTCATTAAATATTAATAGATATGTACCACTAATTGCTGTCCAGAGGCACTCGAGTTCATAGCTTGTGCTGGAGTCGATCCCCCCAGATCCTATTGGTTGACACACATCGATACCAAACTATTTGAATGCCTTACAACAGTTAAGTTTCTTAATCATATATCACTCATTTCATATTAATTATTCAATAGGCTGGATGTAATTAAATTTTAAGAAATTCACCAGTCTGGTCGGATAGTAAACATTCTCCCTCAGGACGCAACCCGCGGACATTCGATTACAAGCTGCTGCCATTGACAACATCAGGCAGCTAAGCATAATCTTTTCTTTCAAATGACCATAGGATCATCGAACCATATTAAGGGTCTTGTAAGCTGCCCTTATCTTGGATAATAGCTGTAAATATGATATCGATGACAATAAATCCATATTTTTTATGATAATTGGATATCATGATAAATCAATCACCACATTTTATTAGAAAATCATGCACGTTATTTTAAGAAGTTATTCATATATTATCATTGTACCTTGAAAACTATTTTTTTCCGAAGCTCTACATTCATAAAACTATGAAAAACAGGGAATTACATAATTTTGTGTAATGATATTAAGATTAAAATTTTATTTTTCCATGTATTATGCCCAAAAATGAACAAAGAAAGGAAAGGGGAAAGGTAAATGGCATGCGTTAAATTATAAGAATTGTAATTGAAACCTTATCATGTTATGTACATTTATGAAAAATTATATTATATTTACATAACTAAATATATTATATAACTATTTTTGGTCCAAATTTTCATAAAATACGGTTCTTATTTCTGAAAATCAAACATCTAAAAATATACTTCGGTTATGCTAAAAAAATGCTTTAGATTAAAACGATCATTTTAAATAATAAAGGAGTCCAGGGATAAAACGGATCATTGTCATTTAATGTCAAGTTTATAAATGAAAGTAAAATTTTGCAAATATTTGCAATAATTATTAATTTGCAAATATCAGGCTATGCAACACTGTACGCGCATATAATAACGAAGACATGGGTTTAATTTGTGTCCTTCGTCTGGATCAATGACTTTTACCGGAAAATTAAAATACAAGTATTTTCCTCTCGATATTGAAATAATATGATCGCTGCAATAAATTCCATCAAAATATTAATTTATTACAACATGAAAGTGCGTCTTTTCGAGGAAATTTGAACAAGTTGTTAGAATTGCTCGTTATTTATTGTCTAACCTGCTACATAGAATCAATAGTATAGCCATGTCTTACAGTAAAACAGTTTTCAATTAATTTCAAATGATATGCATAATCGTCATCCTACGTTCGAGAAGAAAAATCGTTAAATGTTCTTCACGGGAAATCTGCGTCGCCATTCCACCTTCACTTAATGAGTCTGCTTACCGATTTATTTTTCTCTGTTTTCGGGAGAAAAACAATAATTTGCTTACCTCCTGATGCTTACAAATATAAGCCCAAGTCATTTATGAATACTAAAACTTTTAGAACAGATTTTAGCATAGATTAAATTGATAAACCAATACAGCAATTCCTTGGTTAATTTAAAATAGAGTCACTGATATAATGAGTATGCTGAAATGCATTGGTTGTTAATACGAGCATAATGTCGTTAAACAAAGTAATTATGAACATGTTGGAACCTTCTGTTAAGGAAAGGCTATTGCTGCTGCTAGGTTTCCCTCCACCCTTCCCCAATTTCCTGGATATACTATCCCTACTTAATTACCCGCCAAATGGCCTTATATGTACATTCAAACACGAAAACCCGCCATACGGAAAACAAATATTACTTCACACATTGAAATAAATATTAGGAAAAGTGATAGGAAAATACATAAAAAACAAGCACCTGAAAGGAGGGGAAGGCGAATTTAAGCAGATCACAATTGAAAAAATATTTCCTTATTTGTATATATATAAGTTTATTTGATAATTGTGTCCATCCAAAAACCTACCTTAACCGGTAGATTACCTAATAATAATAATAATATATATATATATATATATATATATATATATATATATATATATATATATAATAAGGTAATCTACCGGTTAAGGTAGGTTTTTTGGATGGACAAAACTATCAAACAAATATTTTGTAACTCAAACAAAAATCCAACCCAGCAACCTACTTTACATCAGGTCTCCCTCCTTCCTTCATCCCGTCCAACATCGCTATCCTGTTCCTGCCTTTTCCCCGTTTGCCTAATATTCTCCCCTCTATTACCTTCTTCAACATCCCACTGCCGCTCAATACGCCTTTCATCCATTTTTCCTGCCTCCATATGATATCCCCAAGAAACCCCTCTCATTACCCACCATCCCTAGTACTTCCTCATTTGTCTTGCTTTCAGTCCATTTCATCTCTCTGCATAATCTCCAATTGAGACTGCTTTGAAGGTTATCACATCAACGTAAAAGAATAAATAAATTATATTTTCCGAAAAATGAAAATTCTCATTTTTTTTGTAACACACCTCGTACGTATAAATAGGTGCAGTCATTTTGCGGTTTTGATTATATTCGGCAAATAATTTTTACGTGAGGTGTTACTACGTTTTATTTTTATCCAAAAATAACACCATTACTCAAGTTACGTGAGTTCGACAGCCTTTTTTGAAACACATGAGATAAAATCAAAATATATGTAATCAGACTGGTAAAGACGACCACAAAGATGAAATTACGAATGAGAAAATGTTGTTAGTATCGATGAAATCCCCACTTCATGAGTTTTATGTAATGATGAAAGTTATAATTCATAGTTTACCATTCGACTACTGTGGAACTTATGGAAGTGGATGATGACAAACACATTTTAAATATCTTTCTAAACAAGATTAGAATTAATAACTTTCAAAAATAGCTGAGTTTTAGCCTATTACAATCGAATTGTGGCGAAGTGGGACTCGAAAAATTTTTCATCCCAAGACTCATGAAGTGTTTAGCTTAAATCTGTGTGATAGAACAATGCCGCTATTGAAGCACTTAGGAAGCAAGTGAAATTGGCGACGCAGAACGAAAAAAGAGATTATGTCACTACAAAATGACTACGAGAGTGATACAACATAGAGGGCATTATCAAAGGTGATGCAGTGGTTAGGGTGAGCGGAAGTGTGCCGGGGGATTGGCAGGAGAGGTTCAGCATCGTAAAGAGAGGAGAGGGTGTTCCACACCGAGGCGGTTGGGATTGCAGCCGTTGTGTTTCTCCTTTCCGCGAAAGACGAAGCGAAGAATCAAGAGGGTTGGAGAGAAAGAGAGAGGAGAACGAGAGGAAAAGGAGGAAATGTGGGATTCTGGGATATAAATTGAAAATAATGTTACCTGCCCGTCTAATTTAAGGGGAGTGAGCATAAGCCATTGCTCAACCCAGAATTTATGACGTAACTTAATTAGATGCTCTTTCTCGTGGGATATTGAGTCGAAAGTGGTGGAGTGGGAAGGAACTTAGGAGTGAGGAAAGGGAGGATAGAACCCTGGGAAATGGTCCAGTTGCAGAAGTGGAGAGAGGAGATATAAAAGCAAGAGAAAGAGCGGGCGAACGCAAGGCTGTAAACAGGAGCTGTAGGAAGGTGGGGAATAGATGAGGACAGAGGCAAAGAGATTCCATCTACATTTGTCAATGAACGTGTTTTACTCGAGCAACCGCTGCGCGAGGCGAAATGTTTCTAAATTAATAAATTAGTGCTATATTTATTAATTTATATATAAAAACGGACACTTCGAGTGGAGCGCAAGGTGCGGAAGAGGAATTGAAGGAGAAGGGAGTAGGCGGGGCTGAAATTTGATGAGGGTTAGGCGGAAGAGAAAGGAACATCAGTCCTGCAGGAATGCCAAGAGAGTGGGAGTGCTGAAATGAGACAGTGATGAAGGGCCACGAGACTGCAACTCATTGTGGTGCGATTGGGATTAGCGCAGAAAGGAGCGGCGAATGGGGAATCCGGGCAGTTTTGAAACAAAAGGGCGAAAAATCAGAATAGGTTTGAATCTAAGAAAACGGAGAGTGGATCGAATGGCAAAGACTCATTGAAATGAAATAGGTTTGATTCAAGTGGCGGTATCACTTTTAAAGAAACCGTCTTCACTTTCATTTCATTTTCAAATGAGCCACCGTGATTAAGTTTGCTTTCTCTTCCCCGTTCACCGTTTTTTTTTCTTCCTTTCCTCAACGTTCTCCCCCAAATCATCCTTCCACCAACACCAAGTCTACGTCATGGGCATACATCATCATTCCCTCTCCATTTCACGAAATTCCCCCCCCCCCTGGTTCTTCCTACTGCATAGCCCTTGCCCATCCCCTGGGTATGGAGCCCTTTTGCAAGTCAATTACTCTCCTTGGATATTGTGGCTTCAAGTGACCAGCAACCCTTAACCTGCACCCTCTTGAACTCCCTCCGATATCCTTCTCTTACATTTTGTTCTCTCTTTTCATCCTTAAGCTGACTATTATTCATCTCATTGCTGCCTTCTTCCAACCATTCTCAACCTTCTCTAACTCACTTTTCAAAAACTCTAGATAAAGACAGTGAAGGAGAAAGTTACTTGGCATCATTCTAGTCAGGTCTCCGAAGTTCCATTTTATCCCTCTTCTCTTTTACGCACATATGAATGAGAACATTTATAAATTGTCTCAAAGTATTATAGTTGGATTGACGCTTGGCATATAATTAAAAGGACGACAGTGAAATAATTATTGGAAGAGGATTTTTGGTCCAATAAGAAGAGTACAATCTAACAGTACATGGTAACTCCAGTACTCTTTTTGATGATTGATCAGTCTTTCAGCATACTCGTTTCGTATGTGTTTGGTTATGTTTTCGGATCCCTGATGAGGGTTGATTGTTTATAAATCACCAAGTTAATAGGTTATCATAAATCCATCTATGTGTCACTATCGAGTGTACATTGAAGACGTTTTTCCCTCTGAGAGACAAAAGCTTCCACTAATCTCGTTGTAATATCCTGGATACGGATAATATTGAGACACGCTTGATCAATTCAATGTGACACCATTTGTGGCCGCTATTATTATATCTTTTGTGGCCGTTGACATTCTCCCCGAATTCAATTAGATGTATTTGTGTACGGCAAGTATTTTCAAGGTTTTGAGTCATAAAAATGTAATGGTATTTCCAATCCTTTAATATTTTACGACTGAGAATATGTGTTTTTCTGTCATGTCCATCACCACGCTTTAAATATTGTTAGTCGATGATAGTTCTTTTAATGGTGATTTCTAATTCAAACAAAGTCAATTTATTACGAATACTAATTTTTGAAAGCATACTGCCTCTCTGAACTAATAAAGATCCATTCTTATGCATAATAACCACTCTGCTTTATATCCCACTACTCCTTCAAATATAATGTTCGATAATTTACAGAAACTAATTAGAAATAGCTCTTAAAATCAGTTTCATAATTTACTAAAATACAGAAAGCAAATTCATCTTAGCATTTTCACTGGACGCTTATGGTAAAAAATATTCAGTTTCAATTTTTCATGTTTAGTTTCACTCACTTAATGACTGATAGAAACCTTGATAGAAATTTCCATTTCGTATTGAAAAAATTAAGTTACAACGTGTCGAAGATTTCAATAAATAACTAATTTCTTACAAAATATCTAAATAAGCATTAAAAACTAAATTTAGGAGTTTTCGTATCTATTGAATAACACTACGACTTGAATCGATAGCGCGGAACAATTTCGAAATGGACAGTGAATTTTCAGCAACAATTTTTGATTAACTAAATTTTTATCAGTAGCTAAAGTGCTCAGTCAACTATGAAGTTATAATTCATTCATAAGGTTCTAAACAATTCCCTTGTAGCACTAATGAAATAAGCTAGATGAAAAACTGAGTTTAAAGGCACAACTGTCTACTAATATCATTTATTTCATAGACATTTACAATTAATAAAGAAGCCGAATCATTTTCGGAGTCTAAGTGTTGGTGCCGGGTGACTCCACGCCGAGGAAGGGAGGGAGGTAACGTGCAGTTTAGTTAGAACACCGCCGTTGAATTGACAAGAGGCCCGAATTACCTGTGAAACTCATAAAATAAATACAGCCTGAAGAGCTCATAGAATCTGACATTTCTAGGGTTTAAGATTATCTTCTAGTGAGCAAAAATAGTTAAATGCCTAAAATGATCTTAAAAATGAGTTATTTTCATTCAAAGTTGAGACTTACAACTTAGTACAATAAACTTCGTAATCTCACTCTTGTTTTCTTCGTACGAAAATATCTTAAGCAAGATTTCTCCGTATTAAAGCCCAATAGATGCGTCTAGATTTTATACAATATATTGTTACTACAAAATATGTGTTATATTCATATATTGTAACAGACAATTTGATTATGAATGTAGAAAGATTTTTACAAGGTGTGTTTCAGTTCTAGGATCTGAGAAATATCTCTTACCTAACAATGGAGAATGCATCAGAACGTTAAACCTTCGAGTACGTTTCCAACAGGTTTTCCTGTGGACATATAAATTCTTTTAAACGCCACCGCGACGTCATGATTCCGTGGCCCCCGAGAATGCTCAATACTTTCGCGCACTTGGAAGTTCCTGATAGTGTGTGGTTGAGGCTTTATGAACTTGTAATCAAATAACCTTAAGCTTTACTTGAACTGTCGCAGTCACGTAAACACATTTATCACATCCATAGCTCCATTATGCCTACCTTTAATGACGATTGAAGATAAACCACACCGGTAGATGAAACGAATAACCAAGCTGTTCTCCTATATTATTCCTCCCAAGAGTACGGCTGGGGTTAATCCTTCCCATAACATTAAAACAGCCACACAGTTACTGCTCGTTTTATTCAATGCTATCCTATACTGAACGAAGCCATGTCAATTATTGAAAACGTCCCTCGTTCTAGCGGCACCTATGAAATGTTCGGCACAGACCTTGCGGATAGCTTGTATCTATGGAGTGCCTAAGTATATGATGCTGAGCAAATATTCTCTCTGCTCCCAGTTCCAAGAAAAAACCTTAAAACTTAAACGAATAAAAAATGTAATTTTCAGATTTTTCAAATTCTATATAATGGACGTTTCACAATTACCATAAACAATACCATTGCATTATATCCTTCGTGAAACCATAGACACCTAGTCCCAATTGGAGATTATGCAGAGAGATGAAATGGACTGAAAGCAAGACAAATGAGGAAGTACTAGGGATGGTGGGTAATGAGAGGGGTTTCTTGGGGATATCATATGGAGGCAGGAAAAATGGATGAAAGGCGTATTGAGCGGCAGTGGGATGTTGAAGAAGGTAATAGAGGGGAGAATATTAGGCAAACGGGGAAAAGGCAGGAACAGGATAGCGATGTTGGACGGGATGAAGGAAGGAGGGAGACCTGATGTAAAGTAGGTTGCTGGATTGGATTTTTGTATGGGTTACAAAATATTTATTTGATAGTTTTGTCCATCCAAAAAACCTATCTTAACCGGTAGATTACCTTTTAATATATATATATATATATATATTATTAGGTAATCTACCGGTTAAGGTAGGTTTTTGGATGGACACAACTATCGTGGGTTTTTCAAAAAGTGACTTTATATATATATATATATATATATATATATATATATATATATATATATATATATATATACATATATATATATATATATATATAAGGAAATATTTTTTCAATTGTGATCTGCTTAAATTCGCCTTCCCCACCTTTCAGGTGCTTGCGGATAGCTTGTATCTATGGAGTGCCTAAGTATATGATGTTGAGCAAAAATTCTCTCTGCTTCTCGTTCCAAGAAAAAACCTTAAACCTTTAACGAATAAAAAATATAATTTTCAGATTTTTCAAATTCTATGTAATGGACGTTTCACAATTACCCAAAACAATACCATTGCATTATATCCTTCGTGAAACCATAGACACCTCTAAAATACTTATTATCTGGTTTTATCAATAATTACCATAAGATTAAGACAGATATTATCATCACAATTTTTAATTCGGGGTCCTTGAGGGACTGCAAAGTAATAATTTAAGCCCTATAATCGAATAGTTTTTCGGCTTAAAAATTAGTTATCAATGATAACATGTTCACGTTAAATGATTTATAGTCAAATGACCAAGGTTTTACAACTATTCGACTAATAAACCATTATGAATTTTTCAATTACTGCTCGTCAGTTTGATGAATAATAACACCCTTTACCACCATATAAGCACAAATAATTCAACAGTATATATTTAATCTTTACATATGATGTTACAATTTGACAATTTTTTAATCATACTGTAATTTTTGATTACAAAAATAGTTCTTTGGGCTCTATGCGTAACCGACATGTGGAGGTGAGACTGACAGAGGCAAGAAATATTTTCGAAACACTCCTGTATACATAAAACTTGAGGTAAAATTAAAAAGAAAAGTAATTTTTTCGGTCTGTGTTCCATACAAAAATAATATTATACATGATTGTATGATACATTTAGGTAGTGAAAAATGTAAGCCATCCAGTAAAATAAGTAACGCAAACAAATAATGTTTGGAAGTAGTATGATACGAGTGAGTACTTTGCTACATTGCAGAAAGCAAAACATGTGTGAGGACGACGTTGAAAGAATGGAATCAAAAAACAAAGAAATATGAGAGAATGTACACATTCTTTCGTTTTTCTTTGTTTGTTGGGAATCAAGGGCTAAACAATTGGGATAACGCATTTTCCCTGTAAACCCGTCGCTAAGGATTTTCCGTTTAATCAGGTATTCCAATGGGGCACTGCACTCTTCGCAATGTCTTGAGAACCTGAGTAAGTATATGAACGCGATAAGTGAAGAAAATTGCAAGGGATCGAATAGTGGTGCCTGCGCATTACAAACGGTGAGAGAGAAAGAATGGAAAGTGTACAAAAAGCCAAAGAAAAAATGCTTTGGGATGAAATCTTTAGACTGTCCTCTACGGAGTTGCGCTTAGGAGAGGTGGTGAGTTGCGACCTCTGTGCTCAGTGATGATGAATATGGATTAGGAGAGTTGACAACGAAAGGACAAAAACAAGCCAGAACGAAACCACTACTTCAAAGGGAATACATTTTCTTGGTTCTTAATTGCCCAATGAAGATTTTTAGACGGATCCTTCAGATAATATTGCCAAGTTAGAAACTAAGCAAGCGTCACTTATCCACAAGTAGCTTAAGGTCATTAGTATATGTTATGAACTATATGTGATTATATTCCAGTGTGTATTCAAATCGATTTCTCATGGAAAACATTCTATGATGGGTCCAAGAAATGGAATCGTGCATTATTGCACACTAGAGTACATTCTCTTCTAAGCATTATATTTTCAGAATTATTTCATCCACATTAATAATTAAATGATATTTAAAATATAGAGAAAGAAGATTAAATCATACGAAAGAATTTCCATATTTCACTCCTTATATTGATCATTTGAGAATCATTAGTTTCCTGGTGGGCGCTAAACACCTATTATGATTAAAATTAAAAATTAGACACGAAGTCCATGCATGTACGTAAATTACATCTAGGCACATATATATATATATATATATATATAAACACTAACACAAAAAACACTACACACATAGAAACATAAAAGAAGGACACTTACATTGGATATTTACGTTTCGACGGCACGGCCGTCGTCATTCTGATGACGACGGCCGTGCCGTCGAAACGTAAATATCCAATGTAAGTGTCCTTCTTTTATGTTTCTATGTGTGTAGTGTTTTTTGTGTTAGTGTTTGTGTGTTTGTGTGTCGCCGGAGAGCGTCTTTTCCAAGTTTATATATATATATATATATATATATATATATATATATATATATATATATATATATATATATATATATATATATATATATATATATATATATATAAGATTCTGATGACGACGGCCGTGCCGTCGAAACGTAAATATCCAATGTAAGTGTCCTTCTTTTATGTTTCTATGTGTGTAGTGTTTTTTGTGTTAGTGTTTGTGTGTTTGTGCGTCGCCGGAGAGCGTCTTTTCCAAGTTTTTATATATATATATATATATATATATATATATATATATATATATATATATATATATATATATACATATATATAGATGATTTCTTCGAAGTAACACGGAAGTGTTGAATAAAAAACTTAGACAGCAACACAAAGCACGAGAACACATAAAAGGAACACTCCCACGTAATATCTTCTGGAATTTTCGGTGGTCCAAACACCTTTCTCAAGAGGAATTAGGAACTCTAAGTTCTGTTCCTAATTCCTCTTGAGAAAGGTGGTTGGACCACCGAAAATTCGAGAACCAGTGAGTCTCTCTTTTGTGTGTTTTGGTTTCTGTGTTTGTTATGACTATTAGTGAATTTACATTATATATATATATATATATAGTTATATATTTATTTATTGAAACAATCCGACAAAAATTCCCGGCTCTGTGGAAAAGCAATTCATGGCTCTTGCACCACGATAATGCAGCTCACACTTCATTGCTTGTTCGTTACAGTATTGCTTTTGGCCAAAAACAATACTGTAACGATGCCTCAGCCTCCATATTCGCCAGATATAGCTCCATGTTACTTTTTTCTCTTTCCAAAAATTAAGAGAACCTTGAAGGGCCGTCGTTTTACAGTTTTAGATGACATTAAAAGCGCATTGCTGAAAGAACTAAAGGCTATCTCAAAGACCGAGTTTGAGAAGTGTTTCAGGGATTGGAAGAAGCGCTGGCACAAGTGCATAATCTCCTTTGGGGGAATACTTTGAAGGTGACAACATCAATGTATAAGAATAAATAAATATTATTGTCCGAAAAATTAAAATTTTTTAACACACCTCGTGGCCTCTAGCTGCAGGATTGGAAGGCCCTAGTCGTTTGTTTACAGTTGCGAATCAAAATGAACAATACCATTAGATATTCCGCCAAATTTGGAAGCCATTTACTTATAAAAATTTTACTGACAATCAACTCCAAAGCTGCAAATATTCATCGGGAAATTTGTACTGTGCACTGTCCATGATGTCCAAGAACTGACCATCCGTCACCACAAGACTAGGTCGATAACTGCAGTCTCTTCTCGTCGTTAACGGTACTGAGGTCATTTTTAAACTGAATGCCCCCAGCCTCACTCCGCCTTCACTCATTATTCCGTCGCCATACACTTCACAAAGTTGCCTATGAAATACATTTGGCATATGTGTTTTTTGCCAGTAAAAACCAAAATCACAGATCATCCTTCACGCTCGCGGGACTTTCTATTTCAGCACACAATTAACAGTTCACAGTGAGCAGAGTACAAGAAACACAGCCTGCCTACACGGCCACTGTAGGATGCATACTGAATGTAGGGACGTATAGACACCAAATTGGTGAATCTAGCCCTACCCAACGCCATTCTGAAACATAAGTTACTTTCTTGACAGACCTCGTATATCCCCAGCCATGCATGATATTTTATAACTGACGATTTCGCTCATGCATTGAAACATATTGTAAAACATTTTTTGTGAATAAATTCAAATTTCTATCATTCAGAGGTCATGAGTTTTCACAAAAAATATCCTGAAGCCGTTGAATTCAGAAAATCCCAACCATATGTGGTTGAAATAAAATCATAGATAGGGACAACTGGTAAAATTCAAAACAATAAGGTAATAGGTCAGAGTAGCTAAAAAATACTTTTTCCGAGGAGCAATAAATTAATCTTCCAGGTAATTGCCGAAAGATCTCAAAACACAAGCGTCGAATTTTGTGCGCGCCAATTTCCAGCCGCGCGGCCGTGCTTCATCATTTTCCACATTCCTAAATTACAAAGAGTATAACACGTTCCGGGCCATAGAATTTCCCACCAAGTGTTTTCCTGACGGGTGGATGATTCGAGCGTGCCCGCAGTCACTTAGTTCTGCATTATAAGGATGAAAGAAGGAAATCAGTTTCATAACAATCAGAACTTTTTTTGTAAGGCATCAATTGATTAATTATCGCGATACGTTGAACATTTATTATAAATTTTATCGTACCATAATAGGAGAGGTCGTTTAAATAAAATCAGAAGAATAAGGTGTAGAATAGATAGATTTAAGATTTCATTTTTCTCACGAAAGATAAGGGAATCCAGCCAACCTCAACGTCACTACGATCACTACGGGCGCGTTCGTGTCGCCAACCAGAAGCGCTCTCGAAGGAAGTGCCACATTAGCGCGTTCTTCTTGCAGGGGATCTATAAAAGACTGAGATTAGACCAAAAGCTGTGGCACCAGTCCAAAATGTTTGCAATCAAGTTTTGAGGTCATATGTCAACAATCTGAGGGATTATTTCCTTGCTCCTAGAAACAATATTTTTATTGATCCTTTTTAATTTTAAGTTTAATACAAATTCCAAAGAAGTACACGCTGAGAACTGCAATACCAAAATATTTATAATTTAGACAAATAAGTAAATGACCGCTGTTAAAAGAGTATTTCATGAATTAAAACCATATATTTATCAATTGAGTTTAAAGGAAATTATGAAAATTATTGCTCCCTGTGGATTAGAAGAAACGTATATTATCATAAGGTAATCTACCGGTTAAGGTAGGTTTTTGGATGGACACAACTCTCAAATAAATATCTTACTACTCCAAACAAAACACAATCGAGCAACATACTCTACATCAGGTTCCTCTTCATCAATGGGTACTTCCTTCATCCCGTCCGACATCCCTGTCCTGCTCCTGCCCTCTTTCGTTTGCCTAATATTCTCCCCTCTATTACCGTCTTTGAATATATATATATATATATATATATATATATATATATATATATATATATATGTGTGTGTGTGTGTGTGTGTGTGTGTGTGTGTGTGTGTGTGTGTGTGTGTGTATAATGAGATTATGCATATGTATACATATTTATATACAATCCCCTACCCTGATGTGTTAATATCACAATTTTTTTGTTCTTAGTATTGGGTGAACTTTACTCTCACCTATCAGACTAAGTTATATACAGACATATATACAACATACATGCGTCTGTCAAAGCTATTTTTCCAATTAAATAAATCCAAATGCTGCAAATATATCGTATAAATACTCCTTCGCTCTACCGAAATAACATCATACTTGTCGACTGATATTAGGTAAGTGTTTTGAAAGATGATATTGGTATGTCTCCCCTGAATCATCATCTGCGATTTCAAAGGTGCTAATAAGGATCATTCAAGGGTCTAGGGAGCGCCCTTTCTAAGCGGATCCATGAGCAACGGACTCACCTTCTTTGCTGGCTCCACTGCGCACCTCAGTGGCTTTTGGGGGAAGCGATGGCATCGGGATCTCTGGAAAGGCGAAAGAGAAAACGAGAGGTGAGGAGGAGCAGCAAAGATAAAATGCGAAGAGGGGGAAGAGAGGAGGATTGAGATTGATGTGGAGAGAGATAGATGTTAGGGAGCGTAGGGTTTGAATAGCAGACGGGAAAAGACGGGCGGAAGTAAAGAATATCTTTTCGAATTTTAGGGAATTAGATCCGAAAACAAACTCCAATAGAGAGAAACCAACAAAAAGTTTTCCCAATTAAAAAATAAATTTTCGGATTATGTACACCTATTTTGCCCTACTGCTAATAAATTTTTAACTAATAGCCATATATGAGTTTATGGTATCCCTAAGCATGAAAAATAATTCTTCTCGAAACATCCCTTAAACACTACGCAGTTTTCACTGGATGCATTATTCCTTTCTCTTTTCGGAGCTCAGTTCAGTCCATCTAGATTATGGTATCAATTTTTCCCGAATAAAGACATTTATCTATCGATCTATATGTCGATGGATTATTTGAAGATTTTTCCTTAGTCTAAGACATGAAGTGATGCTGGTAGGACAATGGGGGAATATTCCAGCTAAAAAAACTTCGTCGTGTACTGGTCATAACGTGGATGAGTAAGGTTATGTATTACTGTAGTAAAATAATTTTCCTCAATCCTGAGGTACGAAACATTTCTGATTTCAGTTTATTGTTAAACTAGGACGAAGTATATTGTATCCGTTTGTCGAGAAATTTGTTTTGATTGTTGCTCAAAATATTCGTATGATAAGTAACATTTTACGGGGCATTTTAGTAGAAAATTTATTCAGATATAAAAAATACATTTATGATAATTCTCGTTCCTTCTTTCCGTAGTTTTCGACTTCCCTTGGGTGAAAAAACATGTATTATGCAGAGGAATCCTGGTTCTTGTGCCTCTTCAGATCTTACAGGGCTCTCTCGATTTCGACCCACCGGCCGTGTCTTCGGACCTCACTCGTATTCTTTTGTCATGATTTGCCTTTTAATTGAGTCATCTTGGGTGAAAGAACATGTATTATTAAGCGAAATGTTGCCAATACTATGATAGATGAAAGCCTGACCTGATCTAATCTTTCCACCACGCAGTAGACCTGCAGTATTAGCCCGCATTAGATGCTAGTAATGCTCTATATTTCAACTATTCCCCCAATACAGAAATCAATATATTACTACTTCACTGTGGCTCAATGCGAAAGGTGGCGAATGCGTACCCTATCCACCAGTGCATACTGTGATATAGTATAATGTTATATACTATACTTTCAGAATCCATGGAAAAATACATTATAATTAAGGACCTTTATAAGACATATAACTACCTCTCTTCAAATTGTTCATCTAGACCATTATTCGCCCAAAACTACCAAATAGGGACCTGTAATTATTTTCAATATTTAAACCTTAAACGGAAGACTGAGAATCAGCTAAGATGACAGTCATCATCCGTTTAGAAAAAGAGTTTTGCGGAATGACAAATATCCACATCAAATCGAGAGAACATGGAATCACTCCCGGACACGACTATTGAATTATTTACCTGGAAAGACAATTGCTCCTTCAGAAATCTCTCGACTAATTAAATCGCTGCCTCGAGTAAGCAATGGCTCACCTTGGGACAAGGAGTTCCCTGAAATCGAAAACATGTCCCGGAGAGAGGGTGGCGTCGCATTAGATCCGTTTATGGTCGCGAGATTCCCTAGGTTCCGCTCTCGCGTCACCTGTTTCCGATGTGTGCGTCGCTCCGGGGTGGCTTGTTCCATTGCCCGGAGGATCTGAAGAGTGCAGTCAGCGTGCCTGGCCGGGTCCGGCCCGCGGCTTTTTATCAGCGGGGCAGGTGATGGCGGGACCGGATTCGAGGGGGTGTTCTCTCGGAGAGGGGGGAGGAGGGATTTTACGTCAAAAGCCGCAGGGGTTCAACAGGAAGGGGTGTCAGGTATGTGTGTGTGTCCTCAATAAAGTTCGCTTGGATACGTCTCGGCAGCCGTCACGACCACTCCTGCATATAACTGCTGCGGTTTCAACGGCGGATGGAAAAAAAAACAATGGAAAAAAGAACGTAGGTGGTCGGACGGTGCGAGTGCGGTGTAAGGAAAGGACATCGGCCAGACAAAAAAAGCAAACCGCGCCTCAAATGATAGGAAATACCGAAGTGAATGAAAAAAATGGACGTGGGAATGAGGTCGTTTACAACGCCGCATAATGATCCGACGGACATTACCGGATATACGGCGCTATAAAAACGGTTGTCAGAGCCATTATTTCCATGAAGGGAAAAATTACAAGTTTCCGCGGAAAATTGCCGCATGAAAATAAGTACCTATTGGATGAAAACGTCAAAGTATTCTTCAAGTGGATATAACAGCTGCATTTAGAGTAAAAGTTCACTAATAAGGCTAATTACCGATTATACTTGATGTGAGAATTGGAGTAGTTCCAAACTGACACGGTAGTAACCGTGTCAACTGTAGTGGTTTTATCCATTGTGTCGACAGACAATGGTTTGTTTTCCGACGCTCACTCTGGTGCGACATGTATGATCCAAATTAACTCCACCACTCGTTGTATGAGACATGTAACTAAGAATTGCTTTTCTGACGTCAATTCTATTTTAGGTCTTAACTTACCCAGCATACTGAATATTGCCAGCGACGATAAGTCATTGTCACTGCGGCTGAGCGAATTTCAGAATGATCGTTTGCCTACTATATCTTCGGGAACTGCTTCTCCCAGGCGCATTTTGAAGAGATCAGAGCAAATGGTGAACATAGCATAAAATGTTTCCTTACCTGAATCTTATTTTCTGCCCTTGAATAGAAAGAGAAAAGCACCTCATGGATCACACTAAATTTGCTCTCCAATAAAGTGTACTAACTAGTACTTAGGATCTAGGATATCTCTGGTGATACACAATGCATGTTCATAAAGCTATAAATACAAATCGGCTATATTGTCACTATAACCCACGCTTACGCTCCATAAATCGGTATCTCAGGCTGAAAGTTATAAGGATTAAAATTAACGGAAAAGAGAAGGGAAAAGTCATTAACTGAGGTCAAATCTCCTAACACATCAAGTTCTTTAAGCAATGCATCCGACGGAGGGGGTCTGTAGCGAGGCAACTAGTTAGTAGTACGAATGGCACATCAGTAGCTGTACTTTTTAATAGGTCCTCGGCGTGTGAGAAGAAATTTTACTACTGCCCCTAATATTTGCGAAACTAAATTTTACTTGCATTTTCAAATTAAACCTGGTGGAGAGGCTGATAATTACAACGTACCCTTGTAAATTGTTAATTTTCTCCATACCTATGTGAGGATAAGATTCACAATTAATATATTTTTTTAATTTAAAATAAATTAAGAAATTTAATATTACATAAGGATAAAAGAAAAAATGTTACCCGAAATCGAAATTAGCCCCGTGGAATTTTTAATAGACCGATTATTTGTATTGTTTATAAGTAGTTCTTAGAACTTTAAATTAAAAAATCCTTTTCAGATCTTCAAAAATTGGACGTTGTAGTAACTATGAAACTTTTCCTAATTTGAGGAAGGTCTTACTTCCAGCCAAGGCGACTGCACTTTAAGTGTCTCTACTGATATTACCGATTCACACGACTGCATCGTTTATTCAGCCTACGCAAGCACGCATCCATATTTTATAAAATGTGTGAAAATTATTTCGTGTTTTTTTTTAGGAAATAGCGGAAAGTTTTAGGAAATAGATAATATAAAATATGACTGTGGTTAAATGGAAAGCGGCAAGAGGCCAAAAATAAAATTGTATTCTCGTACACGACCCTTGCAACAGAAGAAAGGGGGGAATATTATGAAAGCTAAATTTCGCTAGAAATAAAATATTATGTGCACATTAAATGATAGGAGAAAATTAGGAAGCTGAGAGGAGAAAATAGAAGAACATATACAGAGAAGCCGGCAGAATGAAGCAAAATCAACCAAGCAATAAACTAATGGGAGAAATATTGTGACATAAAACTCCGAAAACGAAGAGTTTACAGAGAGAGTCTGCGCTATGCGCTATGCGCAATGCACGCGCTATACAAGCAGAAGAAACATTTGTCAGTATTTAAGAAAAGGAACCCCGTTTACACTGATAAAAATTCAGCAGGATGTAACTCGAAGCAAAAAAGTTTCTGAAAATAAGGAAATTATACCGATGTTAGCTGTAGAACCCAGTTATTAAACAAGGATTCTGATATATCAAGGTAGTATGGTGCCAATGAGGATATCTAGAACCCCAGGATATATGGGCCTGGATATGAAAGTGTATTAATGTGCATAACATGGAAAAATTTGTGGTGATAGATTAAAATCCATAAAAAGCCACTAAAGAGTAAAAATAACAAGAAAAAACATTGCCTGGAGTCTCGATATTAACGTTAGCAGGAGAAATGTAACCAGAAAATTTGTAAATCACAAGATATAGCATTTCAAAAAAGGAGATATTAGTAATAGGAAAGAAGCGTTGGGTTTTTATGTGTGACACCGCAAGCAGCAGAAGTAGCACTTTTATTTACCAGAAAAGGATAAAAAGGCGGAAAATGGATACTTATAAAAGATTATTTTAGATTTAAAAAGCGGATGAGTACGCTTGATGGAAAAACAGTATAAAGGTCACTAGTAGAAGAAGGCATTTTGTCTTACTTTCAATAAGAGCTCTTCTTGGCAAGGTAAAAGAAGAGATGATATTGTAGTTAAAAGTTAAAAAAAATGCAAGAAAAGTGAGTGAGGAAGCCCTTGAGGCATTTGGATCCTGAGTGAGGGAGTGTTGAGAGAGTGAGGTAGATGGAGGTAGAGATAGAGAATTTGAAATGAAATTAAGAGAGGTAGATAGTACTAAGATGATGACGAGTTATTTTCATACCAGGTTTATTCTTAAAGTAAGTACCGTTTGCTTATATTTAAATATTGGCGCTTCAGAACAAAGTTTTGCTCCTACAGCACCATCTACTGATTCATTGAGAAGCTACAGCAGCATTTTTTTGTTTCAGAAGTCGTTTGCTTGTCCGTGCATGCGAACAACAATGTCCGCGACAATCGTTGATCCCGCCAGCTGTGAAGTGCGTTCTCTCATACGATTCTTGTATGCAAAAAGATTGTCGGCTGCTGAAATTCATCGGGAATTATGCCTAGTTTATGGGCCTACAGTTATGAGTGAAGGAAAGGTTAGACAATGGTGCTGTGATTTTAAAAATGGAGGAACAAATGTCCATGACGAAGAGCGAAGTGGCAAACCCAGTATTCTCAACGATGAAGTTGTTTCGCAAGTGGAACAAAAACTGCGATGTGATCGTAGATTGACGATTAATGGGCTCTCTGAACAATTTCCTCAACTTGGACGCACTACTGTCTACAATATTGTTACGGAAAACCTCGGATACCACACATTCCGTGCAAGGTGGTTACCGAAAATCCTCACCGACCACCACAAAGAGCAAAGAATGTCCAGTGGACGAGAGTTTTTGGGTCGTTGGGAACTCTTTAAACCACCCACCGTACAGTCCTAACCTTACACCCAGCGACTACTTCCTCTTCTTGCACTTGAAACAGTGGTTCGGTGGACAACGTTTCGAAACCGAAGAGGAACTCAAGAATGGCGTTGTCGATTGGTTCAACCCTCAGGCGGCGAATTTCAATGCAGAGGGGTTAAAGAAGCTGGTGCAGCGGTACGAAAAATGCTTAGAAGTGAACGGCGATTATGTAGATAAGTGAAGTAGGTTTGTAGCTAACTAAAAGTGCCAATAAAATGTGTTTCATATGAGAATATTTTTTCCTGTGACCAAACGGGCCTTACTTTATGAACACGCCTCGTATCTAGTATGTGATGCAAGGATAGGGTTTTTTATTAGTCAGAGGTTAGTACAGAAGTGTGAGTTTCCTTGGTCCATCGAAAACCTATCTTCACCTCATAGACTATTCTAAATAGTAATAACATCTTGTTAATACGAAATCAAAAACATTAAAAAAATGAACTTAAAATGGATTAGTTTACTTGCCAAAAGTACGCTGGGAAAATTATTAGCAAATAAAATCTCATTTGAAGTTTCCATGTAGGCTTCCGCGGGGATTTTTGATGTAGGAAGTGGTTCTTTCGGGTTTTCTTCCGCGTGTATCCATTTTCCGGACAATATTTCGCCAACATTCCAGTTGGCCTCCTCAGGTCCACTGAAGTCACCTGAGGAAAATGGATACACACGGAAGAAAACCCGAAAGAACCACTTCCTATAAAATCTCATTTGAATTTGACTCAGCGAATTTATTGCATATGTGGTGTCACCAGTGCAAAATTTGGAATGGTACTAGCCTGCTAGAATTCAACGCATGCTGGCTAAACTAAGTAATTAAATCTCGAAACCAAATACTAGGAAATGCAGGTCTCAGATGGTAACAATTTGCTACATTTTTGGGAGTCGATTTTTTTGTTTTATTGTGATAACTGTCACTAAATAATGAATTATAAAATCAATTATTACGGCTTCTTTATGGTTTTCTATTTCAACGTTTTTTAACCAATCCAATAATGTATTTAATATGATGCAAAGTTCAAATTCATCATCAGTATTTTGATCCAAAGATTCTTCGTATTTTACACTTTCGTTATTTTTACTATGCACGAATCTTTTAGTATTCCTCACGAAATCTACTCGTAAATGTTCTCTTCTACGAGTATTATGCTTCTTACTAATCTATGGCTATTAACTAATCTTACTCTCTGCCCTTCTATTCACGAACTTCCTGATTTCTTACTTTGTCTAGTCATTTAATTTTTAGTATTTCCTTCAAGGACTATATTTTAAAGCTTATGTTTTCCAATCCGATGTTGAACTTCTTTAATGCTTCTAGTTTGTGATCTATAGAGTGTCAAGCTCAGTAAAACATTTTGTCGCTCTGCTTCCTTGCTTGAAACCACAGGATTTTTGTGCATTGTATTTACTTATTCATGAACGCCTTCTTAACTTGTGCTTCTTCTTAGCTTCCCTTGACATCAGTCAAACAACTTCAACCCCAATATTGCTACACAGGTAGATAAAGAAATCCACTTCACCTAGTTGTTTTAGCACTCAAAGTGTGATATCTACCTTCAGCTTCTCTCTTCCGCAACCATGGGTTTTAGTTTGCTTCTGGTTAATACTCATACTATACTTGTATTCCCGAGGTACTTGGTCCAAAGCATTTGGACTTGTTCAGTACGTTGAATACCTTGTTTCATTTTAACTTTTCAAAGGCCCTCTTCAATTCCACGAATAACATATTTAATGAATTGTTTCCGTTTCTCCCTGTCGCTTCTCTGCTTGCCCCGGTCTTTGTTTTCTTTGGTAACGCAATCACCGTACGCTTGTTAAAGTCCTCTCGAAGTAGTCCACAATCATTATCTATGATTATTCCATAGAGAACATCGTTTGCTTTAAGTCTGAGTGCGTTCATTATTTATCCGTTTACTTTGAGTAATCCAGTATATGTAGGCATGTTGCATGATTGATGTTTCGTCGCCCCCTTTCCGCGCGGGGTGCCAGGTGCATGAGGAAATAGAGGGAATATATGTAAAATGGCTGGTGACCTACCACACATCCTTGTGACGGCTTGCGGGATATTATGTAGAGGAATCGTGGTTCTTGTGCCTCTTCAGATCTTACAGGGCTCTCTCGATTACGACCCATCGGCCGTGTCTCCGGACCTCACTCTTATTCTTCTGTCATGATTTGCCTTTCAATTGAGTCACCTTCAAGTGACTCCATAGACTCTTCCATGTATTCCTTCCATCTCTTCCCAAATGTTTTAACGGCATAAGTAAATTTCTCGTTTGTAAATGAGTCATACATTTATTTATATAAAATACTCCTCCAAGGTACCAATCCGAGAGTCTTTCTTTCCATATCGATCGACACAATCTGGTGGACTCTAGATTAAAACAAAAACAGGCACACAGCGAAATAAAACTCATATTAGAAAACAAAACAGTCTAAGGAATGATTCATTCCTGGAAAGCACCATAATGCTGTGTGCCGTGTAAAGTTTCATGCCAACTGCATTCGACTGAAAAACTTAGGGTAGTGGTGGAAAAATAACTCATTCCCATCATTTGAACAATACTCGTAATGCATTTAAGATTTGCACAAAACCCACTGTTCTGGATTTCAAAACAGAAATATCTCTCCTAATTATTAATGTGGGCAGAGAAAACTCTCTTTCTTTTCTCTTTGGGGAGATCCAGACTTCGAAAATGCCTTTTTTAACAGAATAAAAACAAACACCTTACAAAGGAATTTGAAGCGACACTCGCGATTGCACCCATCCTCCGCCCGAAGAGGAACACTGAGTAGTATCGGGGGGCCCAAGAGAAGCCCTTGGAGACCGAGCAGCTCCGAGAGAGAATCTCATAATTGAGTCCTGTGCGTGCGGCGTGGGGTTGGCGGGGCAAGGATCGGAGGGACGCTCAATGGTCGCTAACAGGATCCCACGGAGAACGTGATGACTGCTCCTCTCACCTTACGAAGAGAGGAGCGGAACCGCTCTACGGACCCAAGGAAGACGGCCACTTTGCTAATGAACGAAATTACACTAACTTTCGGTTGGAAAAGGAAATGGTAAGGAGGGGGCATGAAGGTAGTCTGCACACACCACCACCGCTCACATCCCGCCAAATTTCCTAGCCACAGACCCTAACGAAAAACCCTAGCCACAAACACTAGAAATGCACCCGCCACCCGGCCTACCACGCACCCTTGCTTGGCACTATGCAACGTAAATGTGCAAACACTCACGAGGGCGTATATATGTGAAGAGGTCAAGATGGTTCAACAGTCAGCATGGATTGCGAGAGGAACTGGGTACTCTTTCGCCTTTTGGGACTGTCGACGGAGAACTTCCCTCTTTTGCGGTCAATTGAATGGCTTAGCAGCAGAGGCCGTCGACGGCATGGAAGGGGACAAAATGGAGTTCCACTGAACAAGGAGAAACCATTTTCCAATCAATCTCTCTTTTTTCCAGTAGCCGCCCGAATCGCTTTCCCACTAGCCACTGTTTAGAAGCAATATGGATCAATTCCTTCTCGCAAGAATATAATAAGTGTTTGCATTGATTGTAGGCTGAATTGGAATTTGACTGAGTCATGCAGTATTCACACGCCCGAATTGTCCTGGTTTACATTTGTGAAAAAAAACATATTTCCTATATATTTAGAGAATAAATTCACGAGCTGAAAATTATTTTTTGTGATTAAAATATTAAATTAGGTAAAATGATGAAAATTTTTATTCAACAGAGTCCAAATAATTTAGGAGTAATTAGAATTTCATGAGAAAGCGATATGAATACTGTCCTGTCAGTATATTTTATACATTTGAGTGTATTTGTGTACCGAAATCACAAAATATTTATTTGGTAATTGTGCTCATCCAAAAACCTACCTTAAACGGTAGAGTGATTAATAAAAATACCTATATATATAAATATATTTATTTATTTAATAGACCGGTTAAGGTAGGTTTTGGATGGACGAAACTATCAAATAAACATTTTGTAACCCCAAACAAAACACAATCGAGCAACCCAATTTATATCAGGTCTCTCTTCATCTCTGTGTATATCATTCCTCCCTTCATCCCGTCCAACATCTCTATCATGTTCCTGCCCTTTCCTCGCTTGCCCAACATTCGCCCCTCTATTACCTTCTTCAACATTCCACTACCGCTCAATACACCTTACATCCATTTTTCCTGCCTCCATAGGATTCCTCTCAACAAACCCCTCTCCTCACCCGCCATCTCCAGTACTTGCTCATTTGTTTTTCTTTCGGTCCATTTCACCTTCTCCATCCTTCTCCACACCCACATTTCAAAAGCCTCCAATCTACGTCTATCCTCCTGCTTCAGCGACCACGTTTCCCCGCCGTACATCGCTACCCTCTATATCACAGTTTCGACGAGTCTTGTCTTAACATTTCTACTTAACGTCACCGTCATCAACTCCATCCTCCTTGAGAAAGCCTCCTTGCCTAGCGCAATTCTTCTCCTTACGTCCCTACCACTTTGACCGTATTGGTCCAAAACCCTTCCGAGATATGTAAACTGTTCTACCTGCAACAGTCCTCGCCCCCTTCCAAAATCACTCCCAGACCCTGCAATAAAACTAGATGCAAAACATTTCCTATTTTCCAAACCAGAATCCCTTCCCTCTCCCACCCGCTCTTTAACTCTCTCCCACCAATTCCCTACTCCTCGTGAACCTCCAGCAATTATGTATACCTACTCAAGTGCCAACTTTGCCCTGCCTTTTATATTGGACAGTGTACCACACCCCTTAATATTATAATTAATAATCATCGAGCATCATGTTACAATTTCTCCCTTATTGGTGAGCTCCCAATACCCAAACATGCCTCCGAACACAACACTCCCTTTGACCAATGATATAAAGTATGCATCTTGGCATCCCTCCCACGCTCAGACCCTCCACTGAAACTCAAAACATTAGAGCTAGCTTTCGTCTGGCTCTTCGATTCCTGGAATCGCCCAGGTATTAATATTAGACACTAATTACCCCGTTTATACACATAATTTCATCCTCATCCGCCCCAAACAACTTCCATATCAACCCCACCTTTTTTAAATTTCCCGCGCCTAACACAACCCCTCCAAACCCCTCACCAGGAATACATTTTCCCCTTTTCCCCTCTTTTCCCCCTTTTTTCTCCCCTTCTCCTTTCATCCACTGCTTCCGGGCCCTCCTCTGCCTTATATTCCTAATTCCTCTTGAGAAAGGTGTTTGCACCATCGAAAATTCGAGAACCAGTGAGTCTTTATTTTATATGTTTCAGTTTCTGTCGAATGATGAGGTCTCAGGCGTGATGTGGTGGAAGCGTAACATATTAAAACCAATGCCATTTTCACACCCGATGATGATGTGAAAACATCGAAACCGGTAGTGTCGAAATAAAATATCTAGTGGAAAATTGCAATACCTGTGGTTTTAATAATTAATTAATTCAGTTTCTGTGTTTGTGTCGAATAGTTAGTCCATTTACATTATATATATATTATATATATATATATATATATATATACATACAATTACTCGTAAAAACTCTGACATGGAGCGTAGCTATGTACGGCGCGGAAACGTGGTCGCTGAAGCAGGAGGATAGACGTAGATTGGAGGCTTTTGAAATGTAGGTGTGGAGAAAAATGGAGAAGGTGAAATAGACCAAAGGGAAAACAAACGAGGAAGTACTAGAGATGGTGGGTGAGGAGTTGGGTTTGTTGACAGAAATCCTATGGAGGCAGGAGTGATGGAATTAAGGCGAATTGAGCGGTAGTGGAATTTGGAAGAAGGTAATAGAGGGGAGGATGTTGGGCAAGCGAGGAAAGGGCAGGAACAGGATAGGGATGTTGGACGGGATGAAGGGAGGAAGGAAGTTCACAGAGATGAAGAGGGACCTGATGTAGAGTAGGTTTTCTTAGGAGTCACAAAATATTCATTTGATAGTTATGTCCATCCGAAAACCTCCCTTAACCGGTAGATACCTAATAGATAGATACTTATACAATTATGTAAGGCATTTTCTAAAAGTAAAAGCCCTTTGTTTATATTTAAACTTTTATTTTAAACACAATTGTACTCTTGCGGAGCCATTTACTAATCCATTGAGAAGCTATAGCATCATATGTTTTGTTGCAGAAGTCGTTTGCTTGTCCGTGCATGCAAACAACTATGTCCGCGACAATCGTTGATCCCGCCAGCTGTGAAGTGCGTTCTGTCATACGGTCCTTGAGGCATTTGGATCCTGAGTGAGGGAGTGTTGAGAGAGTGAGGTAGATGGAGGTAGAGATAGAGAATTTGAAATGAAATTAAGAGAGGTAGATAGTACTAAGATGATGACGAGTTATTTTCATACCAGGTTTATTCTTAAAGTAAGTACCGTTTGCTTATATTTAAATATTGGCGCTTCAGAACACAGTTTTGCTCCTGCAGCACCATCTACTGATTCATTGAGAAGCTAGAGCAGCATTTTTTTGTTTCAGAAGTCGTTTGCTTGTCCGTGCATGCGAACAACAATGTCCGCGACAATCGTTGATCCCGCCAGCTGTGAAGTGCGTTCTCTCATACGATTCTTGTATGCAAAACGATTGTCGGCTGCTGAAATTCATCGGGAATTATGCCTAGTTTATAAACCTACAGTTATGAGTGAAGGAAAGATTAGACGATGGTGCTGTGATTTTAAAAATGGAGGAACAAATGTCCATGACGAAGAGCGAAGTGGCAAACCCAGTATTCTCAACGATGAAGTTGTTTCGCAAGTGGAACAAAAACTGCGATGTGATCGTAGATTGACGATTAATGGGCTCTCTGAACAATTTCCTCAACTTGGACGCACTACTGTCTACGATATTGCTATCGTAAATAAGAAAAAGAAGAGGTTCAATAGAACTTCCTTGGGGAATATCTGAAAAAACTTCTACTGCATTTGAGAGAAATCCAATTATGACTAACCTTGGTGAGGGACCATTTAAAAAATCATGAACCCAGCCCAGGATATTTTAATGTCCACAGTATGCTACCTAGCTTAGCTGATAGCATTTCGAGACTTTTACTATGAATTACTTTGTGAAACCAACAAAGTTGGTCACTTGCCGGTGACAAACTTCGTTGGTTACGGGCAGGCAGGCAGGTGGTTGTGTAAGGTTTAAGTCGGAGCTTGCCAAATCCCACCCTTTTACTTTAGCAGCTTAGAACTCATCCGCTGGAACATTTCTCTCTCCCGAATCAAGGATATCTTGAAAAAATCGCAAGTTGTCTCTGGCCGGATTTTCCCTTTTGGAAGCCGTGTAAGTTTTCAATCAGCAACTCTTCTCTTTGGAGGTATCTCTTCATCGAACCAGCAATTATAACTTCCTTGGCCGAACAGAATATGGATTTAAAGGAAATGGATCTGAAGTGACTTAGTGTCTCCATGTGTATTTAAATTTTAGGTGTTCAAGTAATCTTTTCTAGTCGCTGAGAAACTTGTTACCTAAAAACCCATTCTTTTACGATTTCTAGGTATGGCGCAATTTCCGAAGATACTTCCTAAAAAATATGAAGTGATATTTAATCAGGCCCAGAGGATTTAGTAGAATAACGTTTTTTTATCAGGAGTTCTATTCCATTCTATGATATTTCAATTTTGAGCATTGGCTGGCGGAAAATATTTGGTAAGCTGTGAGAGACATTCGGCGAGACATTGGTGCAGATGCTTTGAAAGAAGGAATTGAATAAGTTGGCTTATTCCAAATTGCTGGTTACTCATTGACCTTTATGATTTTCCAGTAAACTAACTGAAGACTTTTTTCTCTAAACCTCTCTGAAATATAACCCATATGCTTTTGGATTCTGGTTTAAATTTGTTAAAGGTTTCTTTTCTTAATGTCAAAAAATGCTCTTTTATTTATGGGTTACGTTTCTCAAAAGATGTAGCTGAAAGTTAAACATTTTTATTATTATTTTGAAATAGTATTTGATAACAATCCTATAGCTTCCTTGAACTAATATTGAACCCATAATTTAATTATAAAATGTCATTTTTGATTTTGAGTATTCAACTGTGATAAAGCGCGCCAAAAAAACGTCACTAAAAGTGAAGAACCATGCAGGTTGTGATGATACATGATGGAAGCGCACAGAGCGGATCATTGGAGATAAAGAGAGGGTCTTACCGTTTAGCAAAGCAGAGGGTTAATGAGGGAGGTGAGAGGAGAGGACGCGTTGAAGGGGACGGGAGTGGAATAAGAGGGAACGTGACACCCCGAACGCCCAGTTATTTCCATTCAATGCACTCAGATACTGCAACCTAGCTCTCCACTTCCGCTTCACTTCCCCCACTGCTTCACATTCTCCAGGCCTTCGTCCTCGCACACCACCTCCCCTATAACCCCTGACTGAAATCTTCGCTTCTCTCCACCGGAGGCAAGAGTGAATCTCTACATCCACCCCAGCTCTCCTCGGCCCCCAACGATTACCAAGGCGACGACCCAGTTCTTCCCCCCTCGCACGTCACTACCTGTTCACCTCTCCCTCCTCCTCTCACACCAAGTGCCGCGGTTTCATTCTCTTCTCAACACGGCGCCAATATCCGGGGTATAAGTTACGGCGCAATTCGCCCCTCCCTTGTCTTAACATCTGAACGGCCATCGATATACGTTACATGTGTATCTGATTAATAAATTACGACAGCTGATGAATGTTTAAAAGCAACTGAACTAATCGTTGCTACAATAAGGACACATTTCTTCTTGTATTTATCTTACATATAAAAGAGGTCCATAGGACAAATATATATGATTTAGTTTTCTCAAAAGAGAATTTACCCCGAGTAATACAAAAAGCGTCTTTGATTGCAAAATATGTTTAGCTCTACCACTATCTCGTAAACTAAGTGTCCATGGACCAGCTCATCGTAATTATTTAAGGAAATAGCCAGTTCTACCATACCTAGCAAATAAATGACAGAAAGATTACATTATTTTCGCTTGAGGAAGGGTTGGAACAGGTTGTACAATGAACTTACTGAATTGGGAATACATTTGGAAGGTGAGCAAAAAACTAGAGATGTTCAATAAAGAATGATGGCATATTGTTTCCGTCCCCATAAAAATGTTGAAAAATATATTTTTTACATTTCAAACTTAATATATAATTCACATTTGGTGCTAGTTTACATCATATGACGTTATGTCAGCGGGAGCAGATGCAATTATAAACAGGCTCTGTTTACTTCGCCAGCATATGACGACAACATTTTCCAAAGTGGTATTTGTTAACACTAAGTAACAGGAAAATGCCTTATCGATCTCATTACCCTCTTTCAGTTCCCTTCCCACCTGCATCACTCTCCAGACTCTGAGCCCCACCCCCACCAATCTCCCCGACTGTATTCTCCATCTGGACCATGGGAAGAATGAGGAATACTCCTCTCTTGCTTTGAAATGTTACCTTTTGTGAGTGATGAGGGCTTAAAAAATTTTCTGTAAAATCTTATGGCATATATACGTTTACAGTTGCTTGTGATTTTACGACAAAAAGAATGAATAATGGAACGACCAAAACCTTCCCTTTACGATTTGACTTTTGTTGCCAGTGATTTCCGTATAAAGATTTTCCTTCCCAGGGTCGAAATGATATTTCCAAGTTTCACCTACTCGAATAATCATCAAAAGAATCTCTTTATCCTACTGTTACATCACCTATACCTTAAAACCGTATGCGAGCGTCCTAATTATTGGATATCGGCAGTCTCGGAACTCACCGAACACAACCACGTAGCATGTGCAATCTTTCCGTTACCAACACGTGAACGGCAGAAAATGAAATTTTCAATACCTCTGATTGTGCTATTTACATTATTTGAAGATATTTTCTTGCAATAGCAGAAGTGGTGCTTGCGCTTGCTTCCTTAAGGGCAGTGACTGGACTCCTCTTTCCTTTGAAATCGATTGATTCCCTTATTTGAAAATATTAAACCTTAAGTGTAACTTACAGTGTTGTTCTGAGCAAACTGAAGGTAAGTAACATTGCAACGGCTACCACTGGCGAAATACTGAAGCCAAACAAGTGATTTTTTTTCAATATTCACGTCATACATTAAGCAGGTTATATAAAATTGAATTTTTATACGATTCATTGCGCAACAAAATATTTCATCACTCGTTATTGACCTGTCCCAAGTAGAGAGTATTAAGAGAATAGGTTTATTAAGTTAACAGACTGATGTCAAAAAGAGATTGTTGTTGGTAGTCATCTTGAGTTAAAATTTAAAGTTGAGAGTAGTAAAAACTGGAGTTTGGGTTGATTGAAAACTTGGCCGTTGAAGCAATGGGGCAAGCGTAATTGAGGGGCTTAGAAGATTTGGCTGTGAAAAAAATGGGGGAAATAAAATCGACTTAAACAAAGACAAAAAGTTCTACCCACGGTAGGGAAGGAAAGGAGTTTGTTGGGAAAAAATTAAGGAAGGCAATAAAAGGGGGTGCAGGTGAGGTGCACTGAGGTATCATGGGATACGAATAGCCACAATAGGGTCCAAAATATTGCGAAATCTAAGCAGAAAAAAAATGGGTGTACTGGATGCAATTGAGTGTGACAGTATAAATGAGCTAAATAAGCTGTTTTTCCAATGAATTTTATAAAATCTTAACGACTTTTTAGTTATACATGGTTTAGAAGTACAAAATAAACTGCAGTATTGTATTATGGCACACGGAAAAAATCTATTTTTGCCGCATTGAATTCCGCGTTTCCACGCGAGGAGCGTTTGCTATGAGATTTTTATCAGCAAGATTCCTCTAACGTAAATTCAACATTTTTACTGGCGTCATAATAAGCAGTTCAGAGCAAATTGACGCAACATCTGTCCAACGATATGCATATAGTATATCTACAGATATTAATGATATGATCATTCACTTAAACTCGGTAGACCACTAGATTTTGAAAATAATATGAGTTGAGCTGGAGCATTTTTAGTGAAATTAAATCAATATGTTATACTCAACTGAAGATGAGATGAAGTAAAATAATAATTTCCTGTAATAAAATTATGTATGTTTACAAGTTTTACGAAAAACTACCAACGGATAATGGAATTAATCTTTTATAATATAGTTTTTGGACAACATGAACTTAGGCTTGCTAAAAATGATGATAAAACTAAAGACATAACCTGTTTGCTTGAAGCAAAGAGTAATTAATGTCTTGGATCCCATTGAAGCCAACTGTCCACTTCGACCAGCGGAGATGTGTGTGGAGTGGAGAATAGGGACAGATCCCGAAAATCTGGCAAAATGAGGAAATAATCCGGCGGGAGTTAATCTCCAGTGGAAGCGGAAGGAGCGCATTCATCCGGAGTCGTCTCTTCAATATGACCCTCGAGTGACACAGCAGGGTTTTCATCGGAGCCAGGCGGAATTTTGCGCCGATGGCATTGTTTAAACTTGCACTCAAACGGCCGTGAGTGTTCTCGAGCGGCGAAATCTTTCTAGGTGCTCGCCGTCTATTTCTATCTCTTCACTCCACTCTTGCGGTCCCGCTCCTCACTCACCCCTTATTGCAGAGCGACGTCGATTGCTCGGCGGACCAATAACGGCCGGCAGTCGGAGAGAGAGAGAGAGAGAGGCATCTTCACCGGTCCCCTCGCAAATGGCTCTCCCCCCGGGGGAGGGGGCGATGCACCCCGGCCGGCCTTCCACTTTCCCCCCTTCGCGTGCGGACGGGAAAAACGAAACACCGGCAAACATTTCATAACCGATAGAGTGGAGGGCAGAGGGCGGGGAGGCGAGAATGCCAAGTGACCCAGGGGGGGGGGGAAAAGCGAGATGAGATGCGAGATTGAAACGCAATAAAAATCCGAGAAGCGGTTTCGGCTGCAGCAGCCGTGGAAGTGGTCTTGCCCTCCCCGGGACGACTGCCATCACACCCCCCCGCTCCGCCTCGCAGTCGGACCGCACACGGACCACTCTCCTCCCTCTCTCATCATCCACGCACACGTTTCGTTTTATTTTATTCTCGGCCCTCACGGAAAACCCCTGGGCCGCGTGTTCCGCCGAATATTAAAGTTTGGAGTGCAGAGCATCCAGTGCTGCGATCTGAGAAAGGAAGCTTGCCGAGATGGGATTAGGGCGAAACCCTACCTCCTCCCCCGCATTCGCTCCCACCCCAATCCTACCTCTAAATCGCCGAACGGAAGAGCGACTGCTTTCGGGGTGCACGCCACATCCAGCCGTTCTGCGATGCGTCGTCATTTTGGCTACCATGTCGAGGCGACCGTACCAATTTTCATGACCGGCGTTGTTAAGAGGCTTGGTCTCTTTCGATCCCTCGAATATCTTCCCTGTTACTGTGAGACGATTGAATCGCACCGCTAAGCATGCAGTAATGGTGCCGTCGCGGACGACCACCGTGGTCATTTCTCGGTTGCACCAATGGTCAGGAAATTATTCATCTACATTTCATTGTAAAATCATTCCACATTGATTGGAGAGGAACGTTTACAATTGAAACATACTATGAAAGTTCCAAAAAAACTTTGATGAACGGACTTTGTTGTTGGTATGATACGAAGAGGCAGTTGTACATTTTTATTTAATTATTCAACTATATGGGGTAAACTAATGTAGAATTGACTCTAATTTTAATTAACACTCAAGTTTTTGGATCTTTCCACAGGGTAAAAGACATCGGTGACTGGTTAATTCGTCGTTGTTCTGAAAGAATATACTCTGACCTATCACTAGTATCTCCGAGAAAGATTTCACCCTGTCCTGCATATTCGCTGGGCACCAATGTCAATTTGGCAATCGTTTTTATATAATCACAATTTTTAATCCTATCACGTCCACTAAGAAGCTCCAGAAAACGACAGAAACTTGAATTGGCAGTCTAAATTCCAAACTCTCACTAGAATTTGAAAAAAACAGAAACACTACAAGTTATTTAAATACACTACAAATTACAGAAATGGCACCATTCGCTAGTAAGGCCTTATTTAGAATATATTACTAATATATGGGTTCCAAACGAAGTGGTACTAATTGCTGCATTGGATTGTGTAGAGCGTAGAGGAGCCAGAGCTGTAAAGCTTTGATAAAATAAACTTAATGGCGTATCCAAATTATTAGAGGATCAAAGATGGGAATCACTTTCAGAGCGCAGGTTTAATTAAAAATTGAATCTCTTGCATAAAGTGGAAGGATGTGCCTTGACGATGATGTTCAAAATGTATTCTTACCCCCATCGCACTAGAGAAGGAGAGATTGTATGCATAAAATAAGAGATATTAGGTGCAGAACCAAAAGATTTAAATGACAAGTTTCCCATAAATGCAAAGGAATCAGAATAACATTGTCAGACTGCGCCAGGGAGGAAAAAATAGTGTTGGTCAAAGTAGTCTGTGGTACAAAAACCCCAGCCACACACCCCAGTGGCAACTAGCAGGACATAATGTATCCAGGTATGCATAAGGATAATAACGATAATAATAACTAAATCTTTATTAAAAATCAATAGCAGACAACGACATCAGAAGGTAGTAGGAATTGTGCAGCAGCCAGAAGGATGCCATAGCTATGCGTGTCATTAAATGCACCGTTCCTATCCTTTATGATGTTGTATGCTTGCTAACCTACTGTCCATTCTCTTCTTGTGTTTGTCTATTTCTCCTTTGGTGGGTGTAACAGCTCCCAACCGCCATCTCCTGGGTAAGGAGTCGGAACGCTTTATTAGATCGCAGATTTCAGTGTAAAGTATATTTTCTCGACAGCTCAAGTGGTTAGAGCATCCGCCCGGCAAGTGGAGAGATCCAAAGTTCAAGTCCAGGTCGAGGAAAATATCTTTACATCTGTGATCTGCTCACATCTGCCTCCCCAGCTCTCTTGTGTTCGTCCTTTATGTGTGTTCCTTTCCCATTTCCTTATCTCTATTTCTTTGCGAATGAATATTTGTTCGCCGTTTGGCGGGTTTTCTTGTTTGAAGGTGTATTTGGCCAATGTGGCTCGTCTCTTCTTCTGGCTATGCGTGCCATGAAACGCACCGTTCCTATCCTGTATGATGTTGTATGCTTGCTAACTTACTGTCCATTATCTTTATTGTGTTTGTCTATTTCTCCTTTGGTGGGTCTAACAGCTCCCTAACGCCATCTCCTGGGCAATGAGTCAGAGCACTTTGGCGCTTTATCATATCGCAGATTTCAGTGTTAAGTACATTTTCTCGATAGATTAAGTGGTTAGAGCATCTGCCTGGCAAGTGGAGAGATCCGCTGTTCAACTCCCGGTCGAGGAAATATTTTTACATCTGGATCTGCTCACATCCGCCTTCGCCACCTCTCTTGTGTTCGTCCTTTATGTGAGTTCCTTTCCATTTTCCTTGTCTCTATTTCTTTGTGAATGAATATATAAACCATAAACACAGTAATCAACCCAAAGGTCGGTTTAGTAGGTGATGGTAGAGCTCACCCATGTACCAAGCCCGACGGCGTGTGAATATTCACACATCAGGGTAGGGGGGGCAGTTCCTTTCCCTGTGCCGGTTATGGTTTCCCAGGAATATCTGGTACCCGAAAAATCAACTAGCTTGGGTGGAGCTGCAGGTGCCCAAAGTGCCTTGCCCGGGAATCGAACCCGGGACCCTCTGGTCAGCAGTCCAACGCTCTACCCGCTAGACCACCGCGACCCGCGAATGAATATATATATATATATATATATATATATATTATTATTAGGTAATCTACCGGTTAGGGTAGGTTTTTGGATGGACACAACTATCAAATAAATATTTTGTAACTCCAAACAAAACCCTATCCGGCAACCTAAACTACATCAGGTCCCTCCTCATCTCTGTGTACTTCTTTCCACCCTTCATCCCATCCAATATCCCTATCCTGTTCCTACTCTATCCTCGCTTGCCCAACATTCTCCCCTCTATTACCCTCTTCAACATTCCACTACCGCTCAATACGCCTTTCATCCATTTTTCCTGCCTCCATACGATTTCTCTCAACAAACCCCTCTCCTCCCCCACCATTTCTAGTACTTCCTCATTTGTTTTCCTTTCGGTCCATTTCACCTTCTGCATTCTTCTCCACACCCACATTTCAAAAGCCTCCAATCTACCTCTATCCTCCTGCTTCAGTGACCACGTTTCCGCGCCGTACATAGCTACGCTCCATATCAGAGTTTTTACGAGTCGTGTCTTAACATCTCTACTCAACGTCCCCGTCATCAACTCCTCCCTCCTTGAGAAAGCCTCCTTGCCTAGCGCAATTCTTCTCCTTACGTCCCTACCACTTTGACCGTATTGGTCCAAAACACTTCCGGGATATGAAAACTACTCTACCTGCTCTATTTTTTCCCCGCCTATTTAATACTTATCTTAGCGTTTTCTTTCTGGAAAATCGCATAACATTTGTTTTATTAATATTGATTCTCATCCCATATTTATCGCACTGAACCTCCAATTCACTCAGCAATGCTTGCAACCCTTTGGCTGACTGAGCAACTAATGCTTGGTCATCGGCAAACCTAACCGATTTTACGAATTCCCCTCCAACTTTCATTCCTACCTCCAGTTCTTCCCATGCCTCTTTAATCATTTCCCCTACATATACGTTGAACAGCACCGGTGACAATGGGCAACCCTGCCTTACACCTTTTCCTAACACTGCCCATCCCGACTCTCCGTTCCCCACTCGCACCTGAGCAGTCTGAGACATGGAGAGGTTGCGAATCAGTCTCCTGTCCCTCCAATCCATTCCTATTTTCTGCAATACACGCATTAATTTTTCCCAATTCACTCTATCAAACGCTTTTTCGAAATCTACAAAACAGGCAAAAACGTCCTGATTGTATTCTATATCCCTCTCGATTAGTGATCTCATTATTGCAATGGCATCACGCGTACCTCTTCCTTTCCGAAACCCAAACTGATCATCCCCTAAGTAATCATTTGCCTTACTCTTTATCCTTTTGTTAATGATCCTGAGAATAACTGTAGCTGCGTGGGATATCAAACTTATTGTTCTGTAATCCTCACATGACGCAGACTTTGCCTTTCTTGGAATAGGAACTAACACCGATCTCACAAAATCTTCCGGCCAGATTCCTTTCTCATAGATACTACGAATCAGTCCATATATGGCCTTCTTACCACCTTTTCCTAACCATTTCAACATTTCTACGGGAATGTTGTCCACCCCCACGGCCTCATTTGCTTTCATCTCCTTTAATGCCCTTTCTATTTCATCGTCCAGTATGCCTGGACCTATGCTATCTTCTTCTACGTCATGTTCCTTTTCTATGTCTAACCTTGTCGGCCTAAGTTCTTTACCATACAGTGTTTCTATATAATCCTTCCATCTCTCTTGGATTTTTCCTGGTTCAACTATTATCTTACCCCATTTATTTTTAACTGTTAGCACAGATCTTGCCTTCTTACTTCCCGATAATAACTTAACCTTGCTGTATAGAGCACCAATTTCACCCTTCTTCTGTAAACTTTCCATGTCCTCGCATTCGCATTGCGTTTTCCACCATTCTTCTTTTGCTTTATTTGTTGCCCTTCTCAATTTATTGTTTAACTCTTTGTACTTCATTTTGCCTAACTCTGTGTTTACATTTTTCCATCTTCTTCTCTCATCCATCTTTGCAATCATCTCATCCGTTACCCATTGTTTCCTTATCCTTTTCCCGTTAACGGTTCCGATAATGTCTTTAGCGGCTTCCAGTATCCCTTTCTTGATACATTCCCATTTTTCTTCGATTGTACTCAGTTCCTTACCGTCATCCATCATTTTCTCTACAGCCTGATGATACTCCTTCCTCGTTAATCAATTTACTGCTTCTAAATTCCATTTCCGAACCCGCCGCCCTTGTCTTATCATCTTGAAACGCACGTTACATTTCATAACAACTAAATTGTGCTCAGAGTTCGCATCCGCTCCTGGGAAACTGTGTGAATTCATCACACTGTTCCTAAACCTGTGCCTAACCATAATATAATCTAACTGATACCTTTCTGAGTCACCTGGCATTTTCCATGTATACCTCCGCCTTTTGTGGTGTCTAAACCATGTGTTGGTGATGACTAACCCCTGTCTCCTGCAGAATTCAATTGCTTTCTCCCCGCGTTCATTCCTCGTGCCTAACCCATAGTCCCCCACCTCACCCCCCATCTCTTCCTTCGCCTACCGTCGCATTCCAATCCCCCATCACAATCAAATGTTTCCCGGCAGGAACACTCGCGATGATAATATATATATATATATATATATATATATATATATATATATATATATATATATATATATATATATATATATATATATATATATATAATTGTACACATACACGAGTCGTGTGTGGGATTGAGAGAGTTAGTGTGCAAGCAGCTCAATGCTATATCAAGCCTAGCTATGTAAATCAATTGGTTTTATGAAGAACGCGACTCGTAAAATAGATGGTGGAGAAAGTACACGTACATTAAAAGAATAATTTTTTTAAGTATAGGCACAGCAATATTGATAGAATGAAGATATTTACATTTAATATTTTTAGCAATGGTAGAAGAGGGGAGACCGACAGTGGGAGTTTTTCACACAATGAGAATTTTACTGTCATTAGGAAGGTCTATGACGTACTGAGAGGGAAGAAACCCGTCGCCTGTATCGCCTTCTTCTTAATCCAAAGGAGCCAAGTGGTTCACCACTCAGAGTCACATCCGATGGTCTCAACCTAAAAGGGCATCCAAAAGCGGATCGAGAAACTTTTGGAATATTCTCTCACCACGGGAATTCTGACCGGGATCCTAGGTCAACCCGATTCCCATATTCTTTTCATTAAATGTTCATTTCCCGTATTTGCACATTAAATCTACTGTTGCAAATGGGGGGTCAAAATTAAAATATTTCTTCAAGTACTGGTAGCATCATCCGATATAACCGGTGTTTGACGGCGTGGGTGTGATGAAAACGAGCAGACCGAACAGGTGATTAGTGTTATAGGTGAGGATTACACTCAACTCTTACTAAACTCAATACTAAGCGCATAAAATTGACACACTTGGGCTAGAATAGAAATATTAACATAATACACGCGGTTTGATTATCCATCCAAATATTGAAAATTGGTGCAATTGCCACTCCTCATTACTCACCATTGAGAACTGCAAGTGTAATATATTTGTTACCGTCATTACACATCCTTCGCCAGTTTCACTGGTTGATTATGGATACCACAGAAATTTCTGATGGAAAGTTCAATATATATTAAAAAACAGCGAATTGCTTTGACGTCAGACTACCAAGATGGAAGGGCGATTTATTTAGGATCGAAATGCACTTTCCATTTGGCGCAATTCTGTTCACAATTTCAAATCCCACATCGTTTCCCTTCACCTGATGTGGAGTTATACTCTCTGTGACAAATAAATGAAAATAATAATTAAATACATTCCGCTAGAATTTTCTCTCGGCGAGTTCTCGACTCGTTCTAACGTTTCATAAATGAGAGTTATGGAGAAGGAATCCTTGCAAACATATTATAGTTACCGTCATGAATTTGAGAAGAGAATTGTTTTGCAGTACGTACATAGACCACTTTACAGTTAATAAAAAATATTTGTATTTAAAAAACTATGAACCTCTAGTTTCATTTTTCTCACACTAATGCGGGAATCCATAAAATTTCCAACATAAGACCTTTTCTCGAAATACTCGAATATTTATTTTAATAATGTTTTCTCTATATCAGTTAGATATGTGAAAAACGAGAACACTTAATCGTCATTACAATGACGTAACTTATAAAAGAATAGTTATTACAAAGACAGATGCTCAAAAGACGCAGAAATTATTGAAGGCTCAAAAATATTTTTCTTGCTATTCATAAATAATTGTAGATACAAAATTTAAGACAAACATAAAAAGATGGCATTCATACTCCGTAGTTTCTCTAGCGATTATTTTTTTTTAATTTCTCACACAATCGTATCTAATTCCTGTTATTTAGATTATTTTGCCTATAAAGACCATGGGTTACAGTTACAGTAGAGTTCTTTACGGAAAATTTTTAGGTACATGGATTGAGGAATGGCGATGAGAAAATAAAATTGTTAGTATTCTCAAGAATTACGGAATGTGTCAAAATTAAAGTATTAGGAAACGAACAGTAGATGGAGGTCATGTATTTGGGCAGCATTTTAGGCGCAAAGAGCATTTCCATAACAAAAGGATTGCGTAAGCGAAGGAGTCATTTGCGGAAAGAAGAGAATTGATGACGGGTACACTGAGAAACGATGTGAATAAAAATAAGTAAGGATTACATATGCAACGTAGTGCTCTATTAATGTGAAACTGGCTTTTTTGGCAAAAGGAAAAGAGCACACTCTTTTTTTATATTGGTGTGACAGAGAATGCATGAAATGAGTTGGAAAGAGACGAGGACAAATAAGGCAGTCGAAGAGAGAAATATACTGAGAGAAATCGAAAAAAAAGCAGAAAAATTCCTAGGATGATGATGAGAGGTAGTAGTGTGTTGAAGACCGGGATAGATGGTTGCACGTTAGGAAAACAGTACAGAATAAGAAAAAGAATGGGCTTTTTAGACAGAAAGATGCTAGGCAGAAGTTACGAGGAAAGGAAGAATGTTAATTGAAGAAAGAGCATGTTCTTACGATACTTAGTAGTAAATACTCGTTATGAACCGCCCAAACCCTACCTTTAAAGAGAACACCTTGGATGACGACCTTGAAAGGGAAGAAAGGCCTTTGAATGGAGAGTGGATGGAATATACATGTTGGTGGAAAAGATAAAAATAAACTTGAAGACGCTCAGAGAAGATTGTTTACAAATTTGCGGAATGGGGAGGCTATATCCCTTGGGACGCACATAATATCGGAAAAGGAATCTGTTTCTCTCTCGACCCTACCCTCACACCCCACGCACGCCTGCAAATCACACACCAACGGCGTGCAGTGGGCAAAAAACGATACACACCCATTATAACTCATAAATACGTCCGTAGGTAAGTTCTACTAGACTTAATCGCCTACTTAATGTATTTGCAGGATTTCTCCCCGAACGCCAATTTCCCATTCTGTGTTTCATTACTCCGAGCTGGAATCCGTTGCGCATGAATGCTTGATGCTCAATTTTGAGGAAGTAAAAAGTTTTCTAGATTACCGATCATGTTGACACTTGCAATGGCTTGGAAAAAAAATAATGAAATGTTTGATGGTTTCCGGCCTAATTTTATGGGATCGATTCATATTGGAAATGAAAGAATGGTAACTTTGTGATTACACAGAAAATTTATTACGATACGACCCGGGTTTCGTCGTTCAACGTCATCTTCAGGTAACAACTCCACAGACATCCATCTATGTATACTACATTCAGGTAGGAATTTGCCTGAATGTACCACGTAGGAATGTACTGTATTCTACCTGAATGTAGTATGCGTAGATGGGTGTCTGTAGAGTTCTTACCTGAAGATGACGTTGAACGTCGAAACCCGGGTCGTATCGTAATAAATTTTCTGTGTAATCACAAAGTTACCATTCTTTCATTCCCTTCGTGAGGTGGAACTCGAGAACGTAATAATTATACTATCATTGGAGTTTATTTTTATTTTCAAAAAAATATCAACTTTTCGAGACTTATAAAACTAATAATTACCACAAGCAATATTTTTTAAGATACTTAATGAATAATAGGCTTTGATGAGATTTTGCTTTACAATTCATGATGAAAAAGTGAAGTTGTATTTGATGATATACAATTATGTGGTAGAATATGTACGTTAATTTATTCCATATCAACCTATCTAATCTTTTTTTAAAAAGTTCAACAAATCACTATTATGAATACCAAAATATGGTCCAACTGATACCACCAAGTAAAAAAAGCAAGTACAATTATTACAAGTAGAAGTAACTGCATTCGCCGTCAATATTTGAAAGAGAAGCCAACCCTTGCGAATAATAACGTGTCAGGGAGAATGCGCAACCGCAGATAACGAAGTTATCATCTGTTTCAGCAGTTCCAGTTAAACTTTTGAAACAGTTTAAAGTAAATAATAAATATACTAATGATTTTATTTATTTCAGAAGTGAATTTTAGAGACAATTATTCATCGATGACCTTTTATGTTAGAAAAAACATTATACCAAATGATACGAATTCTACATTCTATGCATCTTTAAGCATAAATAATTGGCTATCATGTTTATCCTACGGATGCCTTTGAAAAAATATAATGAACCGCATCTTTTTAATCAAATTCATAAAGAATCCCTCTTCACCTTCTACAGGCTTTAATATGTGCTTCAGCGACGTGGACGAAACTGCAATTAGTAGCTCAACATATGATCAGCACGCCTTCATTACAAATCTCTCATGGATTATGTGCAAACAATATTCATTAAACTGAGAGCCTTTTGGCATAAACCTCAGTCGAAACCATTTTTAAAATGTTGTAATATAAAAATTTTATCGGTATAAATGAGCATGGATGGCGGGTAAAGGATATTCTGGATGGAGGGGACGGAAAAAGTAAGAGAGGGAAAGGCAAGGTGAACATCCTATATTGTGTGAACAGAACTACTAACAAAACCGAGTAAAGAAAATTTGGACCAAAAGGAATCTTATGACTATCATAAATCCAATACCGATTATATCTATAAAATCACTACGTTATACAAAGCAATATGAAAACCAAATCTAACAAATAAAAAAATCAGTATAATAAGTAAATATAAATATAACAGTACTTACAGATATTTCAGACTGAAAAATGAAGTCTCAGATAAATGGTTTGAAGATACAATGGATAACATCTAATCCACACGACATTTTATTTTGAACGCATCCAATTTATGCTATTATTTTTCAAAATAATAATTATAAATATATTTTATAGCATGATATCTGGCTGTAATTCAAGAGTTATATTTGCACAAATTCACATGCTAAATGAAGCCTCCTCTCGTCAAAGGCTCGCCCACCCCAAGACATCTTATAAATTGAATCCCCTTACCGTATAACCTGATGGAACCCTCCGTTTCGCCCAGAGAGTTTTTCGATATGCACCGATAGTTTCCAAAGTCACGGTCTCTCAGTCCTCGGATCGTCAGCTTCATGTGCGCCCGGTAGCTGTTCTCCGCTGTGTCCGTCATGTACTTCTTCGTTGAGAGCAGCATCACGCTGTCGTACACCCAGTAGCTGATGGCGCGCGGGTAGGCCTCCGTATGGCACTCGATGGTGACGTCAGTTCCGGCCGGAGCGCCCACCAGCTGATTCGGAACCCATATCATGGGAGAGACTGCAATGAAGGTTCAATGGAAACAATTTAGTGGAGAAATTTATGCGACGGGTGGTATAAACCAATCCGACACGGAATATTTTCCGCCACGTTACCGCTAACAAAAGTCACAAAATTTATCGGCTGAGGGCTTTATTTACAAAATAAACAGAGGACACGTCCTATTTCAACCAAACATTGTAAATGATGAGTTTCTGCAACGCCATAATTTAGGCCTCTGCTACTGTCATTTGGTGAAGAAAAATCGTGTCTTCACTATCGCCCCCGACCTGTCTTCTGTCGCCTCTCAATGATGTCCGACGGGAGCTGCCGTGTCCGCCAAAATGCGCGGTCGTTACCTCAGTTTTGTGAAAAGGAAAAATGAAATAACTCAATCCTAGAATTTAAAATCTTTACATCAGGTTTATCTAATCTACCGACACCCATCTGTACTGCGAATAGTTATGTACTTAAATCTTTTTTCCTCGCTTAGAAACTATCGGATATTTAAGTAAAAAATGCCAAAGGCTGTCAAGTCTTAAAACCGCATTGAAAGTACATTCGTATGTTGGATAAGTATTCATTTATCATATCACAGTATTTGGCGGAATAAGCTTAAGATTTCTCAATAAATACATAATCTAATAACATACTGAAAAAAATATTCACCGCATTTTCTTGGTATTTTTGTGTTTTAAATATAGAAAAATGAAGAAAACTAAAAAATTACAAATCTTTGGCATAATTTTTCCTTCATTATTGTTATTTCTACAGTATAAACGACTGAAAGAAATCCTCATCAATAATAAGGTTCCCTTATAGCCTAAACGACACTTTTATATTTTATTGTGTGACATATTTTATATCTTTAAGAATTTTGGCTGAAATTACAAAATACGTTGTTGTGTACCACTCAACTGTAGCGTCATATATAAGTGGTTCAACGCCAGCAAACATTTTGCTCTTCACTTTTTGGACAAGCTTGGTGAAAACGAGTAATCAAAAGGAACTCTTCATATCAACATAAAGATAAGAAACAATAAAATTACTATGCAAGCAGCAAATTATTTTTAGGGCCAATGTAAAATGACCAAACATTTTTCATTAAAAATAACGTAACAATAATTACCGTGCTTTCTGGGGTGATTAAACAGGTAACACACAACTATAACGCCATTAAAAAATAAGCATTTTTCAAACGATTCCAATTAAGTAACATTTCATGGCATTAAAAGTAAAACAAAAACTATGCTACAAATTTGGAAAAGAGACTTTCCGAAGATGCTGAAGAGACAATAAGACACTTGTAATTGACTTTTTAATTCATCACTTAAGTTGTCAACTATAATATTTCCATTAAACCTGACATGAAACCCATTATTTGTGTTTTTCATCATATGCTGTCTTCAACTCCGGCCGTAAACATCCAGTAATGCTCAATTGCATTTTAATGTTTTGCACGGTTGAATAAAGTCATCTGGTATTTTTTTCGGCACAAGAAGTTGCGATAACTTAAAGCACCAAAAAATGGAGGAAACAGTGCTTAGAGTGCATTATAAAAACATTTGCAAGTTCTTCTGAAAGAAGAATGGTGGTAATTTTGCAATTTATTTTCCAAAAAATCATGTTCTCGGTAACACGGAATCTAAAAATCATCGAGTGAGGACACTAGCCATTCGTTTAAACTTCGCCCCAAGTACGAGGGTTGCTATTGAAAAGTAATACTTCCAAAAGCAATAAAGCCATGCTTAACAATAAATTACCGCGTTTTCATTAATAGGCTCAAAATATAAATAGCAACCCTAGTAGTGCAAATGTGGACGGAGTTTTTAAAATTAGGCTGATATAAGAAAATTTAACTCCGCATGCCTTTTAAAAGTTTCTCCACCTCAAAATTCAATCAAAATATTGGCCTTCTCTTTTATAATGAAACCCTTCAGCTGGGTGACATTTAATTTCCACTACTTATCATTGTTATTTGTAGTTAAAGTATACTAAAATGTTGGGATTACGAAGTAAAGCCATTGCTTGTCGAGTAGAACCATCTTCATTTCACAATATTTCCAGTTTTCATCTGATTTAATCTTTTATTTCACATATAAATTCAGTTTTTGAATCGTGATGGTTTCTTTAAAACTGCCGAATTAAGAATATCGAAAGTGTAGACTCGATTAAATACATAGGCGTTAACCTCACTCGCGACTTATGCTGGGTGAAACACACACGGAGAAAATATGGACAATTTAACAAAACCTAAGGTTTAATTAGAAAATATTTGGGGACATGTGACTAAAAGGTTAAGAGCAATTTTAAAAAAATATAAATATATACCAATATATAAAGCTTAAAGTTTCAAGGAAAAAGGAAACAAATAATAATAAAATTCAAACTTGAATCTTGAAACAGTTAAATAAATGCTTTGACCCATTACAATGGCATAAACATTCATTTAATCAAATTTTGATATTAAAATTTCATTCCAAAACGCCATTTCTTTCATTCGGTAAAGGAAGTCACATATGGTGCTATTAATCTTACTAGTTACCTTGTGCCTTTCTAGAGTCTCAAAAACATGAAAAATGATAAAATAGAAATTTCTATCAGAGGAAATACTATATGCCCCCAAATTTTTCCGAGTCACCAATCCCAAATAAATATTATGAATAGATTATTATATCGGCCTCATGGGTGCATTCCCTTCCGTCCTACCTGCCGTTTGCCTTTTCAAACACACTTTAAAGGCCTATTCCAACAAGCTCCTCTAAAGAGATTGAGGTCGACCTACTCTTCTGATACGTTATCAGAGGACGGCGGGTTGGTATTTTGAAACGCAGCTCACTCTCTTTCCGTTAGGGCAACCGATAAACACACACATTCACATGGTAAACCTCTAAGGAAATTAACCATATTCCTGAAGACTAGGACAGAGTCCTGAACCATTTATATAATGAACACGCAGTTTTATAGTGAATGGTAGTGTTTTTTCTTAGTAGGTATAGATTTAACAAAAATATGTTGGGAATATGCTATAGGCGATTGTTGGACTGTTGGAAAAGTTTGTCAGAGAAACTATGCCACCATAAATGGTTACGGGAACGTGCGCCATAAAACGGTACACTTTCAAGGAATATTTACATTCCATAAAACAACACTATTCGGTTTTTTATTCCTCAGAATATTATGTTTATTTTGTATCAAATATTTATTAACTATAAGACTATGATGGATAAATAACTTTAAATAAATCAAATTAAAAGCCAACTACGAAGCAAGGACGCACAAAGATGAAGAGAGTTCGGTGTTTCACGAAAAATATAAAGTAACCTATTTCCATTTTCCAGAAGGAATACGCAAACTGCATATCTTTTATATCATTGCGCGTCTCAATACATATTCTCTCATTTGGCGTTATGTCAATCTTAAAAATATTACTTGTTTTCGGAGTAAACTTTTCTCTCTGAGAAAACCTGTAAAAACAATTCTAAAAGTTGGAAATAATTTCTATTCTTCGCGCACATAAATGTTCCTTTGAAAAGCACAATATTTGAGACAGAAATTTTGGGATCGAGACGCTCCTCTTGCAATGCAAGGACAACCGGAACGCCGAGCGTAGGCGAGTTCCCGAACGCAAGTTTTCTAAGTAGGTGACGCAACGTCATTTCCAGTGGAGGGTTACCAAAGTTCCACCGAAGTAAGGTATGTAAGTAAAAGGCATTAGATAGGGAATAAAATAAAGAGTGAAAAGGGTTTGAGAAAGGGGTTTCCGTGGGAGCCATAGGAGTGAAAAAACATTAAGAAAAAACCTGTCCTTCTATTTCTCCAAGTTCCGAACGGACCTCCTTTTAAAAAGAACCTTGGCGCTATCCGCGGGAAAATGCAATTGCCCCGATGGAATGGCAATTGACAACGACCCCTCCATTTAACGCGAACCACACCCACAGATAGCTCCTTCCCTCTCGTAGAGTGGAAAGGTCGAAAGCTAAGTCAGAGAAATAGTTTTATATGTAAACGAATATGTGGGTCAATATATATATATATATATATAAATTAGGTGGGTGGGAAGGACCACCCGCATATATATATATATATATATATATATATATATATATATACACTAAGATACGAGGGAGAAAGGTCAGAGGGAAATACTAAGTCGAAGGGCCACCACGGTGGCCAAAGAAACTATTTCTCTGCGGGGTAGGGCTGCTGGAGATGGTCGTCACGGTCCACGCCGCTCTATATCTCTCTGTTCTCTACGGCCCATTCCCCGCCGAGTGCGACCTTTCGGCCAGAAAGCGAGGCGTTCTGACGGCCTATCGTGGAGAGCACGCGGCAGTTAGGTGGTGGGTGTACGTATATAGAACTGAATTCCTTGGGAAAGGATTAGGACCCGGATCTTTATCATAGCATGGATTGAAGGGCCACCCACCAAGACAACAATCCCAGTGTGAGATGTTAAATATTCTACTTTTTTTCTTATTAGAACACAATATAATACAAGGGAAAAGATCGTGATGGATCATATTCCTTGTTCGTCTCTTTTTTTAAATAATCCTGTTAAACCAATAATAAGCATTTTGAGATGAATTGCCTGTTACAAAAGTGTTCTAACTGTTTTATGCAGTTATTCTAAAATGAGTTTAAGTTATTTTTCAAATGATGAATATTTAAAATTTAAATGGGATTAAAGTCAAATATTAATAAATTATTTTTAAATTTTCTCCATGTACATATTTCTTAAAATGTAAATGTCCAACTAAATGGACAAAATGTACTTCAAACTAAATTATAGAAGCAATGAGTGAAACTAAACGCTCATGCCACCGATTAAAATGTCCAATTTTATAATAATTCTTTTGAGATATGTAAACTAATAAAATGGTTTTAATTGAACCCTCCGACCTGTACGAATCATGTTTGCCTTTATATACTTGTACCTTGTAATGCTTTCATAATATATTAAAAGATAAACACAAAAATACTCATCAATCTAATAAATAATAAACAAACATGCCTACATATAATTCACGGGTAAGCAGTTATTTTTTCTCTCGCTTCATCCGACTATAATTCGAGATCGTAAAAAAATATTATCTGTTTTATTTGAGGGTTCCGGGGAAGAGATTGGTGATACGATTAGGGCATTTTGGGCGGTTTGGTTTGGGGAAAGGAGTGCGATGGGTTAGCGGTGTAAGAATTTTACTATTCAGTAGTTTTTACAGTACATGGAAAGAAAATTTGCTCTAGGTAAAGAGGGTTTCATAAGGAGAAGAGAGTTGATGACAAGGACACCATGTAAGGGTGTTAAGAAAAGACTCATAAAACGTATATATGGAGCGTAGTTATGTACGGCGCGGAAACGTGGTCACTAAAGCAGAATAAGAGAGTTTCAGAGAGTAAAAATCATTCGCCTTGACCGGGATAATGATTTTTACTCTCTGAAATGGTTGCATTATAATGCACACATAGCGGGTAACTCCGTTAAAGTTACTGTTACAGTTTCTTGAAATTTGACTAAAGCAGAATGTTAGAAGTAGACTGGAGGCTTTTGAAATGTAGATGTGGTGAAGAATGGAGGAGGTGAAATCGGCTGAATGGAAAATAAAAGAGGAAGTACTAGGTATGGTGGGCGAGGAGGTGGGTTTGTTCAGATAAATCCTAAGGAAGCAGAAAATATGGATGAAGGGCGTATTGATCGGTAGTGGGATGTTGAAGACTAATAGAGGGGAGAATGTTAGGAAAACGAGGAAAGGGCAGGAACAGGATAGGGATGTTGGACGGGATAAGGGGAGGAAGGAGGTACACAGAGATGGAGAGGGACCAGATGTAGAGTAGGTTGCTAGATTGCGAATATTCATTCACATGGAAGTAAATATAAGGAAAAGGGATTGGAACATATTTAAAAGACGAGCACATTGGGGAAGGTGGAATCCATGATATTAAAATCAGAAAAATATTTCCTTGACCAGGACTTGAACCACGGATCTTTCGACTTGCCGGGCTGATGCTCTAGCCACTTGAGCTATGGACGAAAGTAAATTTACATGGAAATCTGGGGGGGGGAGTTTGTATAAACCCCCCCTCAGATTTCCCCAATTCCAGAGGGCCCCCGATTCTTTGGCCAGGAGATGGCGTTAATAAGTCCTTTCACCCACCAAAGGAGAGATGGACAACTTAAAAGGAAAGGACAGTAGTATATACAAACATAAATACATAACTTTTCTTGACACAGACATCTCACTACATAACAACATTAATACTTCAGTATATATCAAACCAGCCACCCATTAGAAATACCTACTCTTTATCGGCAGTCACCCTTTTCTTACCAAACTTTGTTTCCCAACTCTCTCTATCCGCCGACACCGGTAGGAGAGGTAATGTTAATAAAATTAGAGAGATTAAGTGTAGAAAAAATAGATTTAAGATGTGATTTTTTCCAAGAACGATAACGGATCAGTCGCCAGCAACATTGTCGGACTGCGGTAGCGTCATATTCGGGTAAAAATTAGTTTCCATTGTTTTCATCCCCTTCCACACGCAATAGGGGTGGCTTCAAGAGTGCTGAAATAAATAATTAAACCCTTTGGCACAACTCCCTAACAAATTTCCTCATCTTTCGCCAACTTGAAACCATCCCCGGTGTTAAATACTATATGTCTGCGTATCATGTCTGCTCTCTTCTTCTCACATCCGCTCATTGCCCCCTAACCTCGTTCCCACGGTATTTTGTTAAAATTTAAATGTAATCTATTTTGATATGCAATAAATGCTCTTCATTTTGCATAGGCGAGTACATTATTCTTTTACTCATTCGCATGAAAAAACACCGGTATTATTGTAATTCTGCCTTATTCTCTTCTCTTGTTACCCATTCACAAGTAAATTCCCATAATCTTTCCTTCAACCAGTGTTTCTCCAGAACCATCCTAGAATCCCTACTCCTAAGGCACCAATTTACAGGTGAGAACTTGCGAATCCACATATGTTATAGCTTCCCAATATTTTAAAATTCCCCCCTTAACCGCCATATTTAATTCCCTTGCAAGTATACCCTACACCTCCCCCACCGTCTACTCCATAGTCCCTGTCCGAGCTCTTCCAGTCTGACCTGAAAAAGGCCTCAGTAAAAGGCAGAAAGCTCAAAATATTCAAAATTGTGAGTGTCCCTTAAATGTAATCTATTTTACTTTGTTATATTGCTCGATAGAGTTCTTCCACACGCGCGCACACACACATATATTATCATAAAAATATATATTTATTTTGAAATATATATTTTTTTATGAAGAATATTTTTGCATTTATCTTTTTTTTTAATATCCCGGATAAGGAAATATTTTTAAATTTGTTATCTGCTCAAATTCGACTTCCCCACCTTTCCTGAGTTTGTCTTTTATGTGGTTTCCTATCCCCTTTCCTTATACTTATTACTGTGTTAAGGATACATTTATATTATATAATATATATATATATATATATATATATATATATATATATATATATATATATATATATATATATATAAACCATAAACACAGTAATCAAACCGAAGGTCGGTTTATTAGGTGATGGTAGAGCTCACCCGTGTACTAAGCCCGACGGCGTGTGAATATTCACAATTCAGGGTAGGGGGGCCAGTTCCTTTCCCTGTGCCGGTTATGGTATTCCACACGCAGAAACATAAACGAAGGACACTTACAGTAGATATTGGCGTTTCGACGGCAGAATCATCTGATGACGACGGCGGTGCCGTCGAATCGTCAAAAACAGCTCACCATTAGAGAGCTCACCCTTGTGCATTTATATATGTATAAATATAAATCAATAAATAAATATATATATATATATATCTATTTTTCATTAAAACACGAAATCCCGCCATACGGCGAACAAATATTACTTCACGCATGAAACAGATGAAAGGAAAGGGGATAGGAAACACATAAAAGACAAACACCGGAATGGTAGGGAAGACGAATTTGAGCAGATCTCAAATGTAAAAATATTTCCTTATCCGGGATATTTAAAAATATATATGAAAATATATATATATATTTATAAAATATATAAAGAAGAGATATTTATATATACACATATATATAGAAATATATATACATTTGTAAATATACCTGTGTATATATAAAAAATATATTCTTCATAATATATTTCAAAATATATCTTAGCAACAGACCGAAACCAACCTCAGTCCCCTGCGGGCTGTCGTTGAGCGAGGACACCGTTTTTAGTGAAGCAAATTTTTGCCCGCGTCGAAAAACAAAATGAATCTGGATTTAGAGCAGCGTTATTCCGTGAAGTTTTGTGCGAAACTCGGGAAGACGGCAACTGAGACCCTCGATATGATCAAGCAGGCTTATGGGGACACTGCCTTAAGCCGTTCCACAGTGGCACAAGTTGTTTAAAGAGGGTAGGGCGCTCGTTGAAGACCACCATCCCTCCGGACGGCCGTCGACGGCAAGAACCGACACGAATGAGGACAGAGTGAGGACACTGCTAAACACCGACCGACGCTTAACCAGTGAAGAAATTGCAGACCAGTTGGGTCTGTCTGCATCCAACGTCCAACGCAGTATTTCACAGGATTTGGCCATGCGCAAGGTGTGCGCCAAGATGGTGTCGACCGCGTGTGCGCATTTCCGAAGAAGTGTTAGCCAATTTGCACCGAGATGAAAATTGTTGGGGCAATGTGATAACTGGTGATGAAACATGGGTTTTTCAATATGACCCCGAAACGGAAAGACAATCCGCGGAATGGCGCACTTCCGCGTCCCCACGTCCAAAAAAGGCTCGCATGAGCAAATCAAAAATCAAAATGATGTTGATTGTGTTTTTTGACCGTCATGGAGTGGTTTATAAGGAGTTTGTCCCACCAGGGGAGACTGTGAATGCGAACTTTTACGTGCAGGTGCTCACCCGCCTCCGAGAACGCGTGAAAAGAGTCCGACGTCCTGTGTTCACCTGTTATGTGGTTTCCTATCCCCTTTCCTTATACCTATTTCTATGTTTGAATGAATATTTGTGCGCCGTATGGCGGGATTTTCAAGTTTGAATATGGGTTTGGCCAATGTGGCTCGTCTCTTCTTCTGGCTATGCGTGCCATGAAACGCACCGTTCCTATCCTTTATAAGATCGTATGAATGCTTTTCTACTATCCTTTCCCCTTCTTGTGTCCCGTCTATTTCTCCTTTGGTGGGTGAAACAGCTCCATAACGCCATCTCTCGAGCAATATGTATCGGAGCACTTTGGCGCTTTATAATATATATATATATATATATATATATATATATATATATATATATATATATATATATATATATATATATATATATAATAACTTATATGAGTACTTCCGCATCATCTATATATATATATATATATATATATATATATATATATATATATATATATATATATTCAATATATTTTATACATACATATATATCTTTGAAATGGAACGATCTTCGGCGACGCACAAATATAAAACACACATTTGCAGATTTTTAAAACATTGAAACACAAAGAATGAATACTCACATATGTACTTTTGACGTTTCGACGGCAGGACCGTCGTCATCAGAATGCACATACACGCACATGCATATGCAGGTATATAAGGATATACACACAAATAGATACATACATATATATACACACACGCACAAAGTCGCAATATTTAGAGATATCGATAGGTTTGGAATCAGATTTTCAAATGAATGAAATAAATCAAGGATATAATAGTAGTTGAGATGAACATAATGTCTGTTATCATATTAGGACAACCTGCCCAGAAAAATCTCCTCATCCGAAGAGACCGAGGATTTAATGAAATAAAACCTATGCGTACACTTCTGCCAATCACCAAACACTAACAGATTCGGAAGAAGGAATAACTTACTGTACAAAGTGGTCATTTGTACTACAAAGGAGAGCACTTGACGGCGTTCGATCGACGGTAAGATATATGCCACAAATAAAGGCGATGGAGATGGAAACATTCCCAATCGTATAAGGGACAGGGAACGGGAATGGCGAAATGGGGAAAAAGGGAACCTCTCCCCCGGATCTCCCGTTCTGATCCCTCTTACCCTCTTGGGGTCGCTCATTCCTTCGCCCCACCGCTCGGGGTCCTACGACCGCCAGGCAGCCTCTTCTTCCCCCTAGAAGATGGCGGCGGTACTTGTGTTACAAGGCGGCCGTCAAAACCCTCCCTCCTCTTCCTTCAGGCGGATGGACGTAAAAAGGGCCGCGCGTGCCCCACCGCTTCCCGCAGACGCAATGCTCTCCCCCTCCTCTCCCCGACACCCGGTGGGATGGGAATCGAAAGGGAGGACGATGCTGGAGGAGAGGTCGCTTTTATTGCGCGGTCAGTACGTTCGAGAGAGGCACTGGGGTGTGGGGGTTGGCGGCGGGGACTGATCCCTCCTCTACCACACGACCCCCCCCGCATCCTTGCGTGATTCCAGACCCGCTACCCGCAACCACCCCCACCCTCCTTAGCAGCTCTTCTTTTTCCCTTTTCAAGATTTCGTTTCCCGAAGTTCCCTTTCCTCGAATTGAGCATTTCCTGAGGATTTTACTTCTTCGCAATATACAATTTAAATTTGCACTCCACATTCTGCGAATTGACTTGGGAGTCCTTAAAAAAAGGAGATAGCCAGGTTGAAGACCGGTACTTACGTTTGAATTAATGGAAAGGAGTACCGCAAAACCTACCGAGGCAATACCGATCTTACTCATTCCCCTGGCTTTTCCATTACTCTTTCTCTGCATAAAAAAATAATTAAATATCTAATAAAGAGATTAACTGACCAATGTCATGAATAAGGTATTAATTAAATGGTTTCGTTATAAGACCATTGGATAGTGTTATTGAGGATTCCTCAACTCGGTTATTGTAATCCTATATCATATGGTTTATTTAAAGTTATTCATTTTCCTCAATTTATTCGTTTCTAAAAATTAAATATTAATAATTGTTTAAAAATTCTAAACAAGTCAATATTATAAATGTAATGAATTTTATGGGAAAATGTCCTGTGAATCATAATATATCATAAACCATTAAATAAATATAATGACTACTATGGTTAAAATTGTGAATATCTAACTTTTAGTCCAGATTTGTACTCATGTGACAAACCTTCTGCTGGGATTATAAGCACGGAATACCGTTAAAAAGTATTCTGAACGCCGAATTCATCCTACATACTGTGTTCCTTAAAAATATCAACCAACTACTAATCATAACACTATACACAAGCATCAGTTACGAAACAGTAACGTAAAAGTGATTGATAACCTCCAATCTGAGCAATTGCCCTTGCATTGCTTCAATCTTGGAGGCAGCTATTCGGATAACATTCTCCATTCCATTCCATTCATCCTTCATGCTTGGTCATTTCGTAAGAGAATCAATGGTCTATTTTTCTGCTTAACTATGCGTTGATAAATCAAATTGAACTTCGAACAAGGAGTGGTTAATTGAATGGGGAGACTCAGTGTCGTGAGTCTCCTCTACCAATCAATCGGCGTAGTTTCGCCTTGTTTCACCAACGAGGACTGTCCCATCTCCACCTCGACTCTCCTCAAGCCTTACACTCTTCTTTTATAAACCGTTTTTTATCGATTTTCCTTTACTCTTCTCTCGTACACATATCCCTCTCCGCCGCCTTCACTTCCACCAGTCTTCTTCCCTCGTTTCCTTCTCTTTCTTCTTCCTGGTAGTTATCCTACGACCTCATAACTCTTTTATCGCTTTTTTTATTTCGACCCTTTTCCGCGGTGCCCTGTTGAGCTCCAGGCACATTACCGAGAAGAGGGGAGGGCATAGAGAATCGGAGGACGGGGAGAGGAAAGGGAGATGAAAGGGAATGGAGGTAGATTGGCGGGATGGAAGGAGTAGAAGCTGGAGAAGAGATAGCGGAGGTGTGGGCAGTGGGACGGAAGGAGATGAAGGCCAAAGAAGATTACCAATGTGGATGGCTGGCCGAGGGGGGTAGCAGTGGGAAGAGGGAGTGGTATGGGGGAAGAGGGGGGACGAGGGGGGGAGGCTGACGGAGTAGAAGTTTTCGGGAGGGGGGGAGGATTGAATGGGCACCGCGGTTCCATCATTTCTAGCGGTCAAGCGGGTTCGGAGAGGCGGGGTGATGACTGAATCGTATTGCGGTGGTGATGGAGTGCGTTTCTGCCTTATTTAAGGTAAGCGGGTGCGTATGTGGGGTGTGGCGGTGGACATGAGGGTGGAAGATGACGGGAGAGGAGAGACAGAAGCGGCTAAAATAGTGCATTTCATATTCCTCTCCTCCGGAACGTACTCGTGAACGTATCACGTCTCATTCATATCTCTCCATAGCAAATTATTGTTTTAGTACCCTGTAAACCCTTTCTAGTGTGTGTTTGGGGGTGAATACACACAAGACTAATTCTAACCCTAAATACTTTTCCCCTACCACGATCATGGAAATGCCCCTCTGATCCCTTATCGCTCTTGGGAAAAATAACGTCTTACACCTTAACTATACACCTAACCTCTCTCATTTTCATGCAACAATTTCAGAGTGAAAACATCGATTGTTACACTATGAAATTGTTGAATTGAAATTTAGTGGATCACTCCGTTAAAAGTTGCTGTTTTCTTCTTCCGCAGTTTCTTGTAATTTCTATCATTTTATTTTAATAATCCCTCCTATCGTAGTAAAATGGGGGCAATGATACATTTTCAATAAAATCCCTAAAAAGACTTATTTATTTTAAGATGCGAAAGATTTCTTCCGTATTTAACCTTCGCTCCGTGAGTAATTCTCAACCTAGATTCTCTAATAGTTTTGATACGCTACTCAGTTTGTCATACCAACGTTTCACAAATCTAACAAGTCTACCTCTAGCGATGGCTTCTAAAATATCCATCTAAGAACTATCTAAATTTGGGTGTTATATTAGCCGCTTTTCGATCACTGGGATTTTTTTTAACTAGCGATTTCTTAAATATGATTTCCAGACACGGGGCCGCCTAGCGGCCTATTTCTAGCTGCCGCTAGAACCACCTTCGTCACCTGGGGAACGCCGCCACTCCACCATGCACCATGCCGTCGGGCGCTGACTCACACCCTCCTGTTCTGCCCTCCCCGCAACGGGACCATCACACGTCTGATGTTGCTGCTGCCTATCACTAAAATCCCCCCTTCTCACTCTGACAGTTCCTTCAGAGTGTTGCCCTCACAAGGGTGGAGGTAGGGACTGCAGATACCACAGGGCCATCCTCCGAGAGGACCTGATACCTGTTAGAGACTGAGATGAGGCTTTCCTTCGCATCTTCCATCCCTCGCCGCAGCATTAACTTCCTACCTCTACAGAGCAAGACGATCTTCCAAACCTCCAGTTTCCGGAATGGAAACTTCTCCCCATCAAACGATCGGACTCCGGGCTGCCTTTATTTCACTCCTCCTCGAGTTGCAGTCGGGCGGAACAGTGCAGTTCCATTGGTGCGGCGAGTTTTCGCAATTCTAACCAGAGCCATGTATTTCTGCAGACGAGTAACCTTTCCTTCAACCATCGAACGCAGAAATACGGGCCCTTAACCACGAACGCTACCGGCATGGGCGTGCATAATGGTATCTGAAGACCCAGTAGAAGCCATCCTAATTTCTTAGAGAATGCCAAATTATTTAAATAAGTTCAAGGTTAAAACAATGAAAGTTACAAATGTAATAGATAAAATTTCCCTTCGCCTCAAAGCTAATTCATCCTGCAAATTGATGTCATTGGCCGTCTTAATGTACAAATAGCTATAGAAATAAATCAAGAGCTCTACGCCCTCAGGTTAAAATAATAAGGGGGAAAACTCCAATGGCCGTTATGAACAGTTGCAACTCTCGTCAGACCAGTTGATGAAGGTTTTCGCGGGAACCACGAAAGGGACCAACCACAACCTCTCAACCAACAAAACCCTCTGCGGTGGTTTATAGGAAATTAATCCTCGCCAGGGACCACGCACAGCCACACACTATTCTGTCTGGAATCCTTCACGAGGCTGTGAGACCACGTTTAAGATTCTAGGTGGAAATGTAATTCTTGACGAGGCTGTAAGGAAGACCCCGTAATAGGTACCGGGAGGTTCTATAAGTACACACACTGTGACTATCCACGAAGGACGAGCACAGACCATTCACAAGCACTAGCACTCAATAAACGCACACACACTCTCAAAGGGCCCAACTTCTGGGAGAATCTGAAAACAAGTAGAGCGCAGAAGAGGATATGCGTCGAACACGCGTGTTTCGGCCACAAAGTGGCCCTCTTCAGCGAACTGAAGGGAAAAAACAAACACCTCCAACACAAAGTTGAAAGTAAACAACCGAAGACAGACGCCAAATATACATAGTGGCTGAAAAGGCTGAGGCAGTTGGGGGACCAACAGGGTCAGTGGGAAGATGGGAAGGGGGAAGGAGTACTTTAAACGTATTGGCAAAGAGGGAGAGGGAGGAGGGTGGGACGAACAGAAACCAATGGGATGAGTAGAACAGAAACGAGTAATTAGTGAAGGAGAAGGGAAGGGGGGTGTGGGGGTGGGGGGTTTCCTTCACCTTTCACCACTGTTTTCTTTTTTCGATGTTTTGCTACTCTGCAGGTCAATGCAATAATTTCAGAGTGTAAAAATCAGTCGCCTTGTCCGGGATTCGAACCCGGATCTCTCGATATCCGGCCGAGTGCTTTAGCCAGTTAAGATATCGCGTCCTCTTATACTCTGATATTTTTGGGATTTTAAAGGAACAAGATGTTGTGACGAAATATTGTACATACAATGTCACAGGCATTCATAGTCGTGCGCGACGCGCCCCAGTCCACGAGGTTAAAGCCAATTTGAAACACTTAGGCTGTTTTACCTTAGAAAAATTTCAAGAAACTGTGGAAGATACTGCAACAGTAACTTTTAACGGAGTCATCCGCTAACATGCATTCAGAGTTTAAGAGGACGCCGCGATTACTTAACTGGCTAAAGCACTCGGCCGGATATCGAGGGATCCGGGTTCGTATCCCGGTCAAGGCGAATGTTTATACACTCTGAAATTGTTGCATTGAAATGCATGTTAGCTGTTGACTCCGTAAAAAGTTACTGTTGCGGCATCTCCCGCAGTTTCTTGTAATTACTCGGTAAGTCACCACTAGGGTGTGTGGCAGGGGGTTAAGACATACCAGCCGAATTTTGACCCGAATATTTTTATCCCTACAGTGGTCAAAAAATGTTATTATGAACCCTTAACTTTCATGGAAAAAATTACATCTTAAACCTATCTTTTGTAGGTATAATCTCCCCAATTTTACTGAAATGATCTCTCTAGTACGATAGGGACATTAATACATTTTAAACATCACTGCTGTCGCTGTCATTCTCTCACTCCTATTAATGGTCATCTATTTGACCGAGATATCGGCATAGAGTTAACCAGAAGCAATAGTTTGTCGGATTGTAACCTTACAAACACCTATCCCGATTAGGTTGTGTCAAACCATAATAAATAACAAAATGGGTTATATTAAACACGACAAGGATGATAAAGGCATAATATCCATGATTGATATTGATATTTATCAACAGTATGACAGGCGTAACCTTCAATGTTTGTACCATAAAAGCGCTTAGGCCCAAGCGGAGCATTTAATAAATATAAAAAACGGAAGAAGAAATGCTTTAGCATTCCTTCTAGGGAATGGCCTGGTAGGAAAAGTTCAGAGAAAGGTTCTCCTGCTTATAAGGCTGGGGCCATTAATCAATCGCCATAATGCGGGGCTACAGCCATTCCTTGAAATTTCCCCCTCCTCCTCAACTCCCGATCCCGTAAGAAAGGAGGCCCCTTCGTTCCCCAGGAGATAGAAAACGAATGACTAATTCAAAAGCGCCGAACGCCGGAAAACCCTGCACCCCTCCTCTTTCTCTAACTCAAGCGGGGATCGTCTCTTCCCCTGCCCCTAAATCCCATCCTTAAAGAGTTATTGACCGCGGGCGCGGGAGATGCAGAAGGGGAGGCGAAAGAATTGCTGTGGACAGATGACGCCGGGGTAATTACTTCTTTTAAATCCTTCAGAGGACATTTTCGAATATCTCTCTCTCTCGCGAATGACAAATGCTCACCGGAAGAAAACGGAGATGATAAATGCCAGATAACTGCCGGAATTGGAGCGATCTGGCGCGCTCATTCCCCTTCCCCCATCACTAAAGAGGGGTCCGGGGGGGATCCCTGACAGATCAGGATGGGTGGGTCTGCGGCGAGTCGGAATGGGTGGATAGCCCTACTCCCAATCTCGCTCCTTGGGAAAGGCTGCCTTGTGCCGAGAGCGGGCGGGCAGGGGTCTTGGTGAAAGAGAGCGTGGATCCTGATCTCCCTCCCCTCGACACTGAAACATGGAGACGAGACGAGGAGGCACACGGAGACATGGCAGTCATTAAAAGAACAAAGATGGCAAACTCCTCCCTTTTGCCAGGGGACGAGCCTTTCCTCCGCCCCCACATATGACGAGCGACCCCCCCCCCCCTGCCGCGCATCCACCCACTTGCTAACGACGACGTTTCCCGCTCTCTCTCTTTTCCCCAGCCCACACTCGCTGGGGTGTATATTCGCCGGGTCGCCGACAGGGGCGTGCTCATACGCCCCACGAAGCTCATTTAAAGACTGCGAGGACCCGTGCTACCCCTCGCGCTCTCTCCACCCCGCTGGGCGAAAGATGCTCCCTCGGAGGAGCCATGGCTAAAAATGTGACCCCGCAACCGCCGTGTGCACCTCCCTCCCACCCCAAGCAGGGGGAAGTCGACCCACCCACCCTTAAGCCTGGTTCCCGTGGATCCATTAGTACTCCCCCGCGCATTCATCTTCATGCACGCGTTTTACCGTTTATGTTCACGTCCTAGTCCAGTTATTTCTCCAGGTCTCACACTTATCTATGCATTTGAATTTAATTTCAAGTTTTCTCCACACAAATGTCTTCATCCACGGTCACATTAGTGTGACTTTATTCCTCCCAATTATTTGTGACTTTCCCCACGAAATGTGATTGAAATTAATTGACTCTTTAGTCAATAACCTCAGTATAGACTTTTGTACTGAGAAATGTCAGTAAGAGATAGAACAATCATATTCTGTACCGGTCATACTGATTTTTGAGCATTCTTGAAAATGAACTTGAAGAAATTTTAATCCCTTCTCCACTACTTAAGTTCCAATGACACATGGGCTTCCAATATTGCGCACTATAGATAAAAGATCCTGCTTCATTTAGACAAAGTGGAGAAATTTGGACTGCAGAAGTCTTGGGCATAACGAAGGAGCGAGGAAAAGGAAGAGCCAGTGCAAAGGAGCACAGAGTTAGTTTAGAAAATACCTGACGAGAGAATAAAATCTCGACTATTGAAGTATTACGGTTGCATTATAAAAGGATAAAGGGTTTTAAAGGCTCCATACTCGTGGGAGTTAACACGTGAGACAAAGGGAAGAGTCTCGGGGGTGCGGGGCGAAATCAATCAAAGGAATATTCAAAGGGTCCGTTGTGGATAATCGAGCGACATTTTGGCTTCCCGTAAATACCCAACGAGGATGGCATGTAAGGGTAAATATGTGTATCACTCAAATTGCAGATTTCTCATGAAGATGTGTGTCCTTTCCCTAATGGAAACACCCGTCGACCTTTTGTTGTAATATCAAGAGAAAATGAAAGACATACCTGTTATAAAAGTGTCCCATTGAATAATTTTAAAAATGTAATATAAAATACACGCATTCAAATACGAAATCCCGCCATACGGCGAACAAATATTCATTCACCCATAGAAATAGATATAAGGGGAACACCGGACCATCCACTTGGAGGTGCCTGTTCCGGACCTTCACGTGGGACGTGAAGGTCCGGTGTTCAAGTCCCGGTTAAGTAAATATTTTTACGCTCGTGGTCTGCTCAAATCCACCTTCCCCAACTTTCCAGTGTTCTTCTTTTGTGTGTGTTCCTATCCCCTTTCTTTATATCTATTTTATTATTTATTCTATATGAATGAAAAAAATATACATACTCATTCACACATAGCAATAGATATAAGGGAAGGGGATAGGAACACACATAAAAGGCTTGCAATCTGCTCAAATCCTTCCCCACATGTCCTGTGCTCGTCTTTTATGTGTGTTTCTATCCCCTTTCCTTCTACCTATTTCTGTTTGACTGAATATTTGTGCGCCGTATGGCGGGATTTCGTATTTGAATGTGTATCTGGCCAATGTGGCTCATCTCTTCTTCTGTCTATGCGTGCCATGAAACGTACTGTTCCTATTCTCTATGATACTATATGATGTCTAACCTACTGCCCCTCTTCTTGTGTGTATTGTCTATTTCTCCTTTGGTGGGTAAAACAGCTCCCTAAAGCCATCTCTTGGGCAAGGAGTCGGAGCACTTGGGCGCTTTAAAAACATCCCAGATCTCAATGTAAATTAGGTTTTCCTAATAGCATAATTAATAGCGCATACAACCGGCAAGTGAAGTCCGGTGTTCAAGTCGCGGTTAAGCGAATATTATTACACTTGTGATCTGCTCAAATCCGCCTCCCCTACCTTTCCATTGTTTGTCTTTTAATTGAATTCTGCAGGAGACAGGGGTTAGTCAACACTAACACATGGTTTAGACACCACAAAAAGCGTAGGTATGCATGGAAAATGCCAGGTGACCCAGAAAGGTATCAGTTAGATTATATTATGGTTAGGCACAGGTTTAGGAACAGTGTGATAAATTCGCAAAGTTTCCCAGGAGCGGATGCGGACTATGACCACAATTTAGTTGTTATGAAATGTAATGTTCGTTTCAAGAAGATAAGGCAAGGGCGGCGGGTTAGGAAATGGAATTTAGAAGCAGTAAATGGATTAACGAGGAAGTAGTATCATCAGGCTGTAGAGAAAATGATGGATGACGGTAAGGAACTAAGTACAATCGAAGAAAAATGGGAATGTATCAAGAAAGGGATATTGGAAGCCGCTAAAGACACTATAGGGACCGTTAACGGGAAAAGGATAAGGAAGCCATGGGTAACGGATGAGGTGATTACAAAGATGGAAGAGAGAAGAAGATGGAAAAATGTAAACACAGAGTTAGGCAAAATGAAGTACCAAGAGTTAAACGATAAATTGAGAAGGGCCACAAATAAAGCAAAAAAAGAATGGTGGAAAACACAATGCGAGGATATGGAAAGTTTACAGAAGAAGGGTGAAATTGGTGCTCTATACAGCAAGGTTAAGTTATTATCGGGAAGTAAGAAGGGAAGATCTGTGCTAACAGTTAAAGATAAATGGGGTAAGATAATAGTTCAACCAGGAAAAATCCAAGAGAGATGGAAGGAATATATAGAAACACTGTAGGAGATGAAAGCAAATAAGGCTGTGGGGGTGGACAATATTCCTGTAGAAATGTTGAAATGGTTAGGGAAAGGTGGGAAGAAGGCCATATATGGACTGTTTCGTAGTATCTATGAGGAAGGAATCTGGCCGGAAGATTTTGTGAGATCGGTGTAGGTTCCTCTTCCAAAAAAGGCAAACGCTTCGTCATGTGAGGATCACAGAACAATAAGTTTGATATCCCACGCAGCTAAAGTTATTCTCAGGATCATCAACAAAAGGATAGAGAGTAAAGCAAATGATTACTTAGGAGATGATCAGTTTGGGTTCAGGAAAGGAAGAGGTACGCGTGATGCCAATGCAGTAATGAGATCACTAGTCGAGAGGAATATAGAATACAATCAGGACGTTTTTGCCTGTTTTGTAGATTTCGAAAAAGCGTTTGATAGAGTGAATTGGGAAAAATGAATGCGTGTATTGCAGAAAATAGGAATGGATTGGAGGGACAGGAGACTGATCCGCAACCTGTTTATGTCTCAGACTGCTCAGGTGCGAGTGGGGAACGGAGAGTCCGGATGGGCAGTGTTAGGAAGAGGTGAAAGGCAGGGTTGCCCATTGTCACCGGTACTGTTCAACGTATATGTAGAGGAGATGATTAAAGAGGCATAGGAAGAACTGGAGGTAGGAATGAAAGTCGGAGGGGAATTCGTAAAATCGGTTAGGTTTGCTGATGACCAAGCATTAGTTGCTCAGTCAGCCAAGGGGTTGCAAGCATTGCTGGCTGAATTGGAGGTTCAGTGCGATAAATATGGGATGAGAATCAATATTAATAAAACAAAGGTTATGCGATTTTCCAGAAAGAAAAAGGCTAAGCTAAATATTAAAATAGGCGGGGAAAAAATAGAGCAGGTAGAACAGTTTACATATCTTCGAAGTGTTTTAGACCAATACGGTCAAAGTGGTAGGGACGTAAGGAGAAGAATTGCGCTAGGCAAGGAGGCTTTCTCAAGGAGGAGGGAGTTGATGACGGGGACGTTGAGTAGGGATGTTAAGACAAGACTCGTAAAAACTCTGATATGGAGCGTAGCTATGTACGGCGCGGAAACGTGGTCGCTGAAGCAGGAGGATAGACGTAGATTGGAGGCTTTTGCAATGTGGGTGTGGAGAAGAATGGAGAAGGTGGAATGGACCGAAAGGAAAACAAATGAGGAAGTACTAGAGATGGTGGGGGAGGAGAGGGGTTTGTTGAGAGAAATCCTATGGAGGCAGGAAAAATGGATGAAAGGCGTATTGAGCGGTAGTGGAATGTTGAAGAGGGTAATAGAGGGGAGAATATTGGGCAAGCGAGGTAAGGGCAGGAACAGGATAGGGATGTTGGATGGGATGAAGGGAGAAAAGAAGTACACCGAGATGAAGAGGGACCTGATATAGATTAGTTTGTTAGGTGGGGTGTCACAAAATGTTTATTTGATAGTTGTGTCCATCCAAAAACCTACCTTAATCGGTAGATTACCTAAAAAAAAAATATATATATATATATATATATATATATATATATATATATATATATATATATATATATATATATATATTTAATCGGGTCGCGGTGGTCTAGCGGGTAGAGCGTTGGACTGCTGACCAGAGGGTCCCGGTTTCGATTCCCGGGCAAGGCACTTTGGGCACCTGGAGCTCCACCCAAGTTAGTTGATTTTTCGGGTACCAGAACTTCCTGGGAAACCATAACCGGCACAGGGAAAGGAACTGGCCCCCCTACCCTGATGTGTGAATATCCACACGCCGTCGGGCTTGGTACATGGGTGAGCTCTACCATCACCTACTAAACCGACCTTCGGGTTGATTACTGTGTTTATGGTTTTATAATATATAAAACCCAGCCGAATATATATAATATATGTATATATTTTCCCCAACCGAATATATATAATATATTCGGTTGGGGGAAAAATTCATTATTTTTGCTTGAAATGCAAAACTTAATATGTTTCGGATTTTCCGATTTGGGTCGAATAAGCACTGTTGTGTTGTATAATTTGTTGCCATTTTAAAAGTAGCTTCATTATGCCTCTCTCATAGAAGTCTAGGTCCTTATTGGCGAAAACAATAGTAATCTATTTTCACAATTTTCTCTTGATCGCAATTTTTTATCAATCTTTTGCAATGCGAGAAAAAGGGGTTAATCGCTTGGTGCTAGGTCCGGACTATACGTTGGATGCATGAAAATCTTCCAACCAAACTCCTGAAGTTTCTGGCGAGTCACTACAGACGTGTACTTACGTTGTCCTTTTCAAACATAACAACTCTTTTCTTGGCCAATGCTGGCCGTTTCTGGTCAATCGCTAGCTTCAAATGAGCCAATTTTTGACAGTAGAGATCTGAATTTAGAGTTTGGCCACACGGAAGTAACTCATAATAAATGATTCTTTTGAAATCCCACCAAATACACAGTAGAACCTTACTGGCCGTTAGTCCTGGATTGGCCACCGTTTGAGCGGTTTCATCATGCTTTGTCCACGACCGTTTTCGCACAGTATTGTCGTTTGTGACCCATTTCTCATCCCCAGTCAACATCCGTTTAAGAAATGTGTCGAGTTCATTCCGTTTGGCCAAGACTTCACAGGTGGAAATTCGATTATTCATATTTCTTCTTGTTCACTGATGTGGCAATGAAACATGGCGCAAATGGTTTTTAACTGTTTTATGGTCGATCTTTACCTCCTTGGCGATGATACGACTACCAATATGCCGGTCAACTTCGATTATTTCTCTGGTTTTATCGACATCTTCGTCTGTCAACAGGTGAAAAATCAAGCAAAATCAACAGTGCCGAAACTGTCTCGTTGGTTGTCTCAGTCAGCAGTGATTTTTACCGTTAATCTACCATTATCGGTTTCTTTCAAAAGATTTCTCTTTAATTTTTCATGCAGCTGCTGAATAATTCAACACATTTTTTGTGTAATATGAAGATCGAAATCGATTTTTTTCCCTCCAGGTTAACGAAATAATAATCCAAAGGATATCACTCTCATGTGTGCACGTAGGAAATTCGAAGATGTGATCATTTGCTATGACACTGCGCTCCAAACCCATAATTATCAAGTTTACAACAGGTGAGGATTCTGCTGGAAATCGTATCTCTCCTACTCAGTCCGACTTTTTGCGAAATGATTTTCATTGTAATGATAGCACATTAAAAACATTGTTATCATCCCAAACTTTTTCGAATAAAACCTTTCATCTTTGACTATATCTTTGCATTTCTCAAATTTATTTATTAATTGTCTATCGAAAACACGGCATAATTATTAAAACGTGTAGATTTTTATTAGAAAACCACCACTGAAATTGAAAAATCAAAAAAGCACAGGTGTCTCTCATCATTACTTTTAGTATTATGTCAAGTTATGTACGATATGCATGCTTGATTGGCAGTTTCTTCTTTTGTTACTGAACCCAACGCAAACTGCCAGAGTTTGGGCAACGGAATGCTGTTAAGGTGGAGGGAGTGGTTTCTGCTTTAATTCGGAAGCAATGGAAATTAAATGAAACCTCACCTCAGCCATAAAATAATCGTGATAAATGAACCGAGATGACCAGCATGACCACAGGGAAAAGGGAATGGAGAGGGGAAAGTGCCTGAAATGTACCCGGACATCCATACCTTATCGTGCACCGTAGGAAGTCAATGGGACCCATCACCTTTACCTATCAATTCGACCCATCAGCTCCCTAAAGACAGACTTCATCAGCTTCAAAGAAAATGACTCCCACAGTGAGTGAATGTGTTTTAGACTGCAGTATCGGCTTATTTTTGCAAAGAAAAACATATCAAATTACAATTTATAACTGTCCTGTCCCTGACGAAATTAGACAGGGTCAAGAAATTGTTCTCTTCTACTTTGTCTATTGTTTCTTGTTGAAATCCTTAGTACAATTTGGGTAAAATTATCTTTTTTCACCGTAATGCCACTAGGTTTATGTAGATCAATGTACTGTTCTTACTCTTTTTCTGTTCCTACTGTTCTGTATTCCACTGTTTTTTGCTTTTCTGGTAATGTTTCAAGTGATTTCAGCAACGATGGCGATGAACGACGGGAATATTGCTTAAGGGCGCCATCACTTTCAGTGGCGCGTGCATTAAGGATGGAGATGAAAGAATGTTCTTAGTATTGAGGGTTATTTACGAATCATCATCATCAGTATTTTACACATAAGATTGGTTGACTGCAGTCCTCCATTCTCTTCTGCTCATTCCCTCATCCCCTCATTGCTTCTCTTTTCCATCCTTCTTAATTTTTCCTGTTTATTTGTGTCATGGTCTTCCTCGTGGAATATTCTCTTCAATTTTTCCCTAAATTAAGTTATCGACAAATTCATTGTACCTCGGGGTGTGCCCACTCTACTTAGCTCTCTTTGCCGTTGGGTTACCCGTTTATTTCTTTCCTATTCTGTTCTCCATTTCGCATTTCGCACGCATTTCGTCTCCAGAATTCCCATATCGTGTTACATCGATGGCTTCTATTCTTCGTTAGTCCACTTTTATAATGTTCCTTGTCTCTGATCCGTGGAGTGACTTACTCCTTACGATGGTTTTCTACATCTACATCTACATAAATACCCTGCGAGCCACCAAAAAAGGTGTGTGGCAGGGGGTGTAGCACCATAAGGGAAGGGTGAGGGATGAGGGGGTTGGGGTTATCAAATAGGTGAGGAAAGGTGGGAGGAACCTGTAAGAAAAAAAATATATATATACATACACACGAACGTTTTGGCTAACTGTATCCGTTTTTGCAACCTTAGCTTCTTTGAACATTGTAGTTGACTCATTTTATGAACGTCTGACTAGTCTGAGCTATTATTTTCTTGGTGTCAGTTGAACGTCTTCCACATCAAGAAACATTGTTGCCCAGGAAGATGAAGGATTCCACTTGCTATATTTTCACTACTCAAATTGCGATATCTGCTCTTAGCTTCTCTCTTCCACAGACAAAGATTTTGAGTTTCCTTCTTGCTGAATATAATGTTCTATACAAGTAATACTTGGTCCATTGCATTCAGAGTGTGTGTAACACGTTTTTAACAACTAATGTGATGTCGTCTGCGGCCACGAATATGTTAATTTCGTCGGTATTCACCTTGAGTCATTTGATGTCCAATCTTTGTGCTTCTTTTATTACCCCTTCTAAATATACGTTAAATAGTCCTGGCAAGATTTACCATCCTTGTCCAACTTCTTTGTTTACTTTGGCTCCTCTTTTCCTCCTATTATTCAATTGAATAATAGCTATCTCACTGTTGTACATGTGATAGAATATTCTCCTGTCATTGTAGTCCATCCCAAGCGCTTCTAGAGTCATATATATCTTGTCAATTTCTACACTATCAAAGGTCTTATTCAATTACACGAATGCTACATACATATCATGGATAGTGTACGTGCTTTTTTCAACCAGTGTATTCTAACCAAAGTTAGTATTGTATCTCTTCCTCATTGTTTTTTTTTTTGTTGCATGAATGCATTTCCGACATGACAACATTCAACCGGAACGAGGTGAAAAGGAGGGCACGAGAACTGTGAAGGAAGATGGGGAGAATCAAATTTCAATAATTCTAAAGGGGGGATAGGCAGTGGGGGAGGGATGGTCAAAGGAGGGACAATGGCATTGACGTGAAGACCGCCTCCCCGAGGGCCTCGGCGCGGGGGAAGTAGCCGGCCAATCGGACAGAAAACCCTCGGGGAACGCTTAGTTAACGACGGCGGTTCCTATGGCAATTAAGAGGAGGAAAATATCGGGAATGCAGGGCTAACTCGGTGGCGGAGGCCGGGGGTGTTAGGCCGTGCGTGGTGGAGGGGACGCGGCTGGATGCACCCCCGTGGGCATTCGCGGGTGAAGGGAGCGGAAGGGGGGGGGCAGGATTGCTACCTCGGCCGCAGAGGAGTTAGGGATAGTGTTCGGGCGTGGATGGAAGCGATGGAGGAGGCGTGGGCGGGCACAAGAATAAAGGGGAAGAAGAGAGGATGGGGGAACAATGGAAAAGGAGGAGAAAATTGGTGTGCGGCAGAAGGTTAAAGAAATAGAAGTGGAGGACTGATAAATGAGCATTAGGGTTCTCAAGGGAAACCAATCATGAGTTGGGGAATAAAAGTACAATCTTATGAATACTTACACTAAGCATGCTGTGCAAGTTAATACACATAAATGCGAGATGATTTAATAGCATATACATACATGTTGCATTAGTTGCTCAGTCAGCCAAGGGGTTGCAAGCATTGTTGAGTGAGTTGGAGGTTCAGTGCGATAAATATGGGATGAGAATAAATATTAATAAAACAAAGGTTATGCGATTTTCCAGAAAGAAAAAGGCTAAGCTAAATATTAAAATAGGCGGGGAAAAAATAGAGCAGGTAGAACAGTTTACATATCTCGGAAGTGTTTTGGACAACACGGTCAAAGTGGTAGGGACGTAAGGAGAAGAATTGCGCTAGGCAAGGAGGCTTTCTCAAGGAGGAGGGAGTTGATGACGGGGACGTTGAGTAGGGATGTTAAGACAAGACTCGTAAAAACTCTGATATGGAGCGTAGCTATGTACGGCGCGGAAACGTGGTCGCTGAAGCAGGAGGATAGACGTAGATTGGAGGCTTTTGCAATGTGGGTGTGGAGAAGAATGGAGAAGGTGGAATGGACCGAAAGGAAAACAAATGAGGAAGTACTTGAGATGGTGGGTGAGGAGAAGGGTTTCTTGAGAGAAATCCTATGGAGGCAGGAAAAATGGATGAAAGGCGTATTGAGCGGTAGTGGAATGTTGAAGAGGGTAATAGAGGGGAGAATGTTGGGCAAGCGAGGTAAGGGTAGGAACAGGATAGGGATGTTGGACGGGATGAAGGGAGGAAAGAATACACCGAGATGAAGAGGGACCTGATATAGATTAGTTTGCTAGGTGGGGAGTCACAAAATGTTTATTTGATAGTTGTGTCCATCCAAAAACCTACCTTAACCGGTAGATTACCTAAATAATAATAACATGTATAAATACATATAATATTTACTCCTTGTACCCTAATAAAGGTAGCTGGGACCACATTCTCAAGTGACTTTTATTTTTTTTAATACTTGTTTACGCTTGTAATAAAGTAGTCAAGAATAACACAATGTATGCGGACAAACAAAATATCTTACTATCCCGTATGAAAAAAATCTACACCTGTCCACTTCAACCCTCTATAATTAGTGAACGACATTGAGATCCGGATGTTGATAGGCTCCGCATAGCCATATAAATGCAATTTCCATCGTTCTTAATTTTATAGTCTTATGGGATGGGGGAAGGGATGCTTGAACGGAAGCATTTTAAATTGGTTGAAGGGGATGTTGTGGTGGGAGACATGTTTTGGGATGAGACCCGCAGACGGGGAAGACGGATTTCATGAGGCGCGATGATTGTTTATCTGAGGTTCATGGGTGTGGAGCACTGGCCTTTGTAAAATTCCGGGTTAAGTTTGCATGTCAAAAGATAGACTACATTTTGAGATGTGCATGAGGAGTGAGGGAAGGGCGGAAGAGAGTTAAAAGGTGGGATGTAGAGGGGTGGAGTGGGGAAAATAGGACAAGTTTTACGTCTTGCTCGCTAGCAAGGAGTAGTTGTGATTCTGGGGGTGGGAGGGAGGGAATTTAGACAGAGACTTGGTGGATTTAAGGAGATCTGATAGGTTGACGGGCCGTTTGAAGGTAACAGAGGGTCATTTGGGAAGAATGTTGGACGAAAAGTTGCTATTTTGGGGGATGGGGTACCGGTCTTTGAGGATGAATTTGAGGAACGTAATGTCAAGGAAGCAGGTGTTACACATTTAGAGAGGGTGGGAGTCTGTGGTTGAGGAAGGCTTGGGGGTGTAGAAATGTTTTAGGATTTTTTTGTTAAGAAGAGAGTCTGGGTATCCTTGTTGGAGGAGGGAGTGGTGAAATCTTTGAGGTATGTGTTGTGTGTGTGTATCATATATATATATATATATATATATATATATATATATATATATATATATATATATATAAAATTCACTAAATAGTCATAGCAAACACAGAAACTAAAACATATTAAAGAGGGACTCACTAGTTCTCAAATGCACCACCGAAAATTCGAGAACTAGTGAGTCCCTCTTTAATATGTTTTAGTTTCTCTCTTTGCTATGACTATTTAGTGAATTTTATTGTGCACGATCGTGGCTTATCCAAGAAAGTGAATATATATATATATATATATATATATATATATATATATAAACTTGGAAAAGACGCTCTCCGGCGACGCACAAACACACAAACACTAACACAAAAAACACTACACACATAGAAACATAAAAGAAGGACACTTACATTGAATATTTACGTTTCGACGGCACGGCCGTCGTCATCAGACATATCTGGGTGCTCCAGTCCTTTAAACCCCCCGGGCTGAACCAAGCCCACTGATTTTATCCAATGCTGCCTACATTTCGCCTCCCCCACCTTGTCCGCTTCCTATTGGCCCCTTAATTCTCCTCCTCCTTGTATATATGTAGAAGAGTGTGTGTATGCATATATATGTATATATGTATATGTGTATATGTATGTATATATATGCATTTGTATATATATATATAAGGATTTTATCCAAAGCTGCCTAGAACCGCTTCACTCTTCTGAGCGAATCGGTCACCAAGTCCCCCGCTAAAGGCCCGGCCGCTTCACGACCGGGACCTTCCAGCTCTTCCCCTACCGCGGCAACTCTACCGCCCCCTGCCATTTCCCCCTCCCCCACCTTGTCCGCTTCCCATTGGCCCCTTACCTCTCCTCCCGTCACCCTTCTCTTGCACATGTCCTCTCAGCTCTTCCCCGACAACGGCATTCTGATGACGACGGCCGTGCCGTCGAAACGTAAATATCCAATGTAAGTGTCCTTCTTTTATGTTTCTATGTGTGTAGTGTTTTTTGTGTTAGTGTTTGTGTGTTTATATATATATATATATATATATATATATATATATATATATATATATATATATATATATATATATATATATGATTTCTTCGAAGTAACACGGAAGTGTTGAATGAAAAACTTAGACAGTAGCAAACAGCACGAGAACACATAAAAAGAACATTCACAATAATATCTTGATAATTTTGACGGACTCGAACTCCGTCTTCTTCGGAAGATAAGATATGACTCTGAGTCGAAATTATCAAGATAGTATTGTGTTCTTTTTATGTGTGCTCGTGCTGTGTGTTACTGTCTGAGTTTTTTATTCAACACTTCCGTGTTACTTCGAAGAAATCATCTATATATATATATATATATATATATATATATATATACATAAGAAGAAATAACTTCAGCAGGACAGAAGACTCAGAAGAAGGCGAAAGTAGTTAGAATAGGAACCTGGAACGTCAGGACAATGTTGAGGAGAGGCAAATTAGAAAATATTAAGCGAGAGATGGAAAGAGGTAACATAGATATTTTAGGCCTCTGCGAGGTGAGATGGAAGGATAGCGGGGATTACTGGAGTGACAATTATAGAGTAATATACAGCGGCGGGGATGAGAGCCAACGAGGGGTTGCCGTAATTTTAAATAAAGGGGTAGGAAGAAGCGTAGTCAACATAGAGCAAGCGACAGATAGAATTTTACTCGTAGAGATTAAAGCAGAGCCGACGAACTTGGTCATTATTCAGGTATACATGCCACCGAGCAACCACAAGGAGGAAGAAGTCGATAGGATGTATGATGAGTTAGAGGATATCATCGCGAGTGTTCCTGCAGGGAAACATTTGATAGTGATGGGGGATTGGAATGCGACGGTAGGCGAAGGAAGAGATGGTGGTGAGGTGGGGGACTATGGGTTAGGCACGAGGAATGAACGCGGGGAGAAAGCAATTGAATTCTGCAGGAGACAGGGGTTAGTCATCACTAACACATGGTTTAGACACCACAAAAGGCGTAGGTATACATGGAAAATGCCAGGTGACTCAGAAAGGTATCAGTTAGATTATATTATGGTTAGGCACAGGTTTAGGAACAGTGTGATAAATTCGCACAGTTTCCCAGGAGCAGATGCGGACTCTGACCATAATTTAGTTGTTATGAAATGTAATGTTCGTTTCAAGAAGATAAGGCAAGGGCGGCGGGTTAAAAAATGGAATTTAGAAGCAGTAAATGAATTAACGAGGAAGGAGTATCAGGAGGCTGTAGAGAAAATGATGGACGACGGTAAAGAACTGAGTGCTATCGAAGAAAAATGGGAATGTATCAAGAAAGGGATATTGGAAGCCGCTAAAGACACTATAGGAACCGTTAACGGGAAAAGAATAAGGAAACCATGGGTAACGGATGAGATGATTGCGAAGATGGATGAAAAAAGGAGATGGAAAAATGTAAACACAGAGTTAGGCAAAATTAAGTACAAAGAGTCAAACAATAAATTGAGAAGGGCCACAAATAAAGCCAAAGAAGAATGGTGGAAAACGCAATGCGAGGATATGGAAAGTTTACAGAAGAAGGGTGAAATTGGTGCTCTATACAGCAAGGTTAAGTTATTATCCGGAAGTAAGAAGGCAAGAGCTGTGCTAACAGTTAAAGATAAATGGGGTAAGATAATAGTTGAACCAGGAAAAATCCAAGAGAGATGGAAGGAATATATAGAAACACTGTATGGTAAAGAACTTTGGCCGATAAGGTTAGACATAGAAAAGGAACATGACGTAGAAGAAGATAGCTTAGGTCCAGGCATACTCGACGATGAAATAGAAAGGGCATTAAAGGAGATGAAAGCAAATAAGGCTGTGGGGGTGGACAATATTCCTGTAGAAATGTTGAAATGGTTAGGGAAAGGTGGGAAAAAGGCCATATATGGACTGATTCGTAGTATCTATGAGGAAGGAATCTGGCCGGAAGATTTTGTGAGATCGGTGTTAGTTCCTATTCCAAAAAAGGCAAAGGCTTAGTCATATGAGGATTACAGAACAATAAGTTTGATATCCCACGCAGCTAAAGTTATTCTCAGGATCATCAACAAAAGGATAGAGAGTAAGGCAAATGATTACTTAGGGGATGATCAGTTTGGGTTCAGGAAAGGAAGAGGTACGCCTGATGCCATTGCAGTAATGAGATCACTAGTCGAGAGGAATATAGAATACAATCAGGGCGTTTTTGCCTGTTTTGTAGATTTCGAAAAAGCGTTTGATAGAGTGAATTGGGAAAAATTAATGCGTGTATTGCAGAAAATAGGAATGGATTGGAGGGACAGGAGACTGATCCGCAACCTGTACATGTCTCAGACTGCTCAGGTGCGAGTGGGGAACGGAGAGTCTGGATGGGCAGTGTTAGGAAGAGGTGTAAGGCAGGGTTGCCCATTGTCACCGGTACTGTTCAACGTATATGTAGAGGAAATGATTAAAGAGGCATGGGAAGAACTGGAGGTAGGAATGAAAGTCGGAGGGGAACTCGTAAAATCGGTTAGGTTTGCTGATGACCAAGCATTAGTTCCTCAGTCAGCCAAGGGGTTGCAAGCATTGTTGAGTGAATTGGAGGTTCAGTGCGATAAATATGGGATGAGAATCAATATTAATAAAACAAAGGTTATGCGATTTTCCAGAAAGAAAAAGGCTAAGCTAAATATTAAAATAGGCGGGGAAAGAATAGAGCAGGTAGAGCAGTTTACATATCTCGGAAGTGTTTGGACCAATACGGTGAAAGTGGTGGGGACGTAAGGAGAAGAATTGCGCTATTCAAGGAGGCTTTCTCAAGGAGGAGGGAGTTGATGACGGGGACGTTGAGTAGGGATGTTAAGACAAGACTCGTAAAAACTCTGATATGGAGCGTAGCTATGTACGGCGCGGAAACGTGGTCGCTGAAGCAGGAGGATAGACGTAGATTGGAGGCTTTTGAAATGTGGGTGTGGAGAAGAATAGAGAAGGTGAAATGGACCGAAAGGAAAACAAATGAGGAAGTACTGGAAATGGTGGGTGAGGAGAGGGGTTTGTTGAGAGAAATCCTATGGAGGCAGGAAAAATGGATGAAAGGCGTATTGAGCGGTAGTGGAATGTTGAAGAGGGTAATAGAGGGGAGAATGTTGGGCAAGCGAGGTAAGGGTAGGAACAGGATAGGGATGTTGGACGGGATGAAGGGAGGAAAGAAGTACACCGAGATGAAGAGGGACCTGATATAGATTAGTTTGCTAGGTGGGGAGTCACAAAATGTTTATTTGATAGTTGTGTCCATCCAAAAACCTACCTTAACCGGTAGATTACCTAATAATAATATACATGTACATATATATATATATATATATATATATATATACATACATATATATAAAACTTGGACAGTAAGCAACAATAAAAGAACACAAAAATATATTTTATGTGTTCTTACGAAAAATCTTTTGTTGCTGTCCAAATTTTATTTAAAACTTCCGTGTTATTTCGACGATATCTATATATATATATATATATATATATATATATATATATATATATATATATATATATATATATATATATATATATATATATATAATACTTGGACAGTAAGCAACAATAAAACGATCGACTATATATATATATATATATATATATATATGTATATGTATATTTGTGTGTGTGCATATATATATACGTGTGTGCGTGTATGTGTGTAATATAAATATTAAGGACACTGTAACACATGAGAAATTGAGTTAAAAAGTGACGATAGGATATTTACAAGTACGCTAAATAATATAGTTGCAATATATGAAGCAAAAATTAATCATATATTAAAAATTAATCATAATAGCAAACAGCACGAGAACACATAAAAAGAACACTCACAATAATATCTTGATAATTTCGACGGACTTGAGTTCCGTCTTCTTCGGAAGATAAGATATGACTAAGGAAAATGGTACGCGGTGCAGAGAGAGTATGGGACGAGGGAGAGGGGAAAAACAGTTAGTGGGGGAGGGGTGAAGGAGGGGTATATGGAGGGGGAGAAAGCGGAGCGGGGAACAGGTGGTGGGAGAGGGTTGAAGGAGGAGGTTATGGAGGGGGAAAGGGAGGCCAGAGGGGAGCGGAGATGGAATAAGAAGGATGCGGAAATAGTAACAAGCGACACAGAAAACTAACAATTCATCCACAGATCCCAAGTCAGAAGATTGCAAACTCTGCCCGGCATTTTATATAGGCCAGTGCTCTACACCCCTAAACCTCAGGGTGAACAATCATCGCGCCTCATGTAATCCCTCCTCCCCGTCCACGGGTCTTTCCATCCCAAAACATGCCTCCCACCACAACACCCCCTTCAACCTCTGTTACAATGTTTCCGTGCTAGCATCCCTTCCCCCATCCGATAACCCTATAAAATTAAAAACAATGGAATTGGCATTTATATGGCTGTGTAAAGCCTATCAACATCCGGGTCTCAATGTCGTTCACTAAATGGGGGGGTGGGGCTGAGATGGATGGAGGTGGATTTGTTTCTTGCGAGGTGGTGGGACAATTTATTCATCCGCATACATTTTGTCATCCTTGTCCTGTGTTTTGACTTGTCAAGCCCTTATGATGACTTGGTGAGTTGATGCCTTGGTCACGGGTGTTGTGGGATCTGTGGATGAATTGTTAGTTTTCTGTGTCGCTTGTTACTATTTCCGCATCCTCCTTATTCCATCTCCGCTTCCCTCTGGCCTCCCTTTCCCCCTCCATAACCTCCTCCTTCACCCCTCTCCCACCACCTGTTCCCCGCTCCGCTCTCTCCCCCTCCATATACCCCTCCTTCACCCCTCCCCCACTACCTGTTTTTCCCCTCTCCCTCGTCCCATACTCTCTCTGCACCGCGTACCCTTTTCCTTAGTCATATCTTATCTTCCGAAGAAGACGGAGCTCAAGTCCGTCGAAATTATCAAGATATTATTGTGAGTGTTCTTTTTATGTGTTCTCGTGCTGTGTGATACTGTCTAAGTATATATATATATATATATATATATATATATATATATATATATATATATATATATATATATATATATATATATATATATATCCCTCATATTGACTTTAATCTAGACGTAGTGGAAGGGCTTGTGCGTTTCGATAACCCCTAGAGCCATGCTGGCGGATACCATGATAATTGCCCCTGGTAGGGTCACCCGTGCCAGAATAGGAGCCGGACGGTAAGGAACCAGACGAAAGGCAGTCCACGAAGCGTCCGTTCCCCAATGGGGCGGCTGCAAAGCCGTCTGACACCAGAGGGGCAAACATTGATTGGTGGTGTCACGTTAGAAACACTAATGAGGAAGGCAACGGGTAAACACCTCAATTATTATTCACTAGCACTTAATAATATACAATATAGAGAATATGGGTACTGGCAACTACGGGACTCGGTCCAATCGAATATGTGTGGTACGCGACAGCGGGAGAGGCAAGGCTTCCGGGGTCGTCACCTCAAGAAATCCTTGCAAAAAACACCGACAACAGGGGTGAGAATCAATATGAATAAAACAAAAATAATGCAATTTTCCATAAATTAAAAGGCTATACATTAGAATAGGAGGGGAAAAATTAGAGAAGGTGGAACAGTTTACGTTTCTCCTAAGTGTTTTGGACAAACATGGTCAAAGTAGTAGGGGGGTAAGGTGAAGGATTGCGCTATGCAAAGAGGCTTTCACGAGGAGCAGGGTGTTGATGACAGGGGTCTTGATTAAGGATGCTAAGACAAGACACGTTAACACTTGGATATTTGGCCTAGTTATTTACGGCTAAGAAACGTGGTCACTGAAGTAGGATAATAGAGGCAGATTGGTAACTTTTCAAATGTGGGTGTGGTGACGGTTGCAGAAGATTACGTTGATCGAAAGTAAAAGAAATGAAGAATTACTACGCATGGTAAGTGAGGATAAGGGTTTTTTGGGAGAAATCCTATGGTGGCAATGTATATATACATAATTTAGGTGAGTCCATGGTTGGTGAAGGAAAATAATTGGTATAATGAAGGGAATGAACGGAGGTAGAATATATACGGAATTGAAGAAAAGTTTAATGTAATTCCTAGAGTCGGGCTTTGTCTTCTTAGTCAAAGCCAGGAAATGTATCGATGTTCAGTCTGCGTTCCCCCTAAACTTGACTTAGACGGTAAAGCAGGAATTATATATGCCATGACAGATTTGTATGAAAAGCAACTAAAGACTTCGAACTACAATATTATTTTTTTTTTAAATCGAAAGGAAATCGTTGATTTTGTGATTTATATTTCTGTGCTATTATTTAAAGCTCTAAAAGTTATCTTCCTTTTTTCTTTTTCTTATTTTATGCTTATGACAAATTTAAAAATAACATGAATATCATCAATGTGCATATTATTTTACCGGACGTGTCATACCCAGATGGACAGTAAACGTGGACCCATAAACTGAAACGTGGTAATAACGATTTATCTATTTATATAGCTCGAATAAAGTCAAATATTTGTGTAACAGTTTTAAAATCCTCCTTCGGTTACCATTCAGTCACATCAATGAAGTAGATATTTATTTAAATAAAATTTGCTCAACTTCACTTATCATTTAATAACCATGATGGAAACACCCCGATCATCGGATGAAAAACGTTGACTTTTAATATTACAAGAAAGAGTTGCTATTTTGGACAATATGGCATACAGAGGTGTACACATTTCATATAAGGAGAAAAAAAATTAACCCAATCCATTTTTTTCCAACATATAACACTTGCAATTCAAGGTGAATTATTTATTTATATGTCTTGATTTATTTTCAAGAGAACCATCAGTATTTGTAAGATTAATAAAAAAACAAATTTGAGGCTTCAGTAAACAAAGCAAATCATTAGTACTTCCTCATCGGTTTCCGTTCCTCTCTAATTTCACATAAGGCTTGCTTCTTGCCCATTGTGTAAAAAAATATACCCTCGAGTATGGGTCTCCAAAAAGTGCTTGACTAAGGAATAAAATTTAAGATAAATAAATTTAATTCGAACTTGATTTCTTCAGCAGTTTAGCTTCTAAAACAATTGACCCAAGAGTTTGAAAATGTCCTTCAGTAAAATGGTCAATGGCGATGGAGAGAGATGATAGAGTACATCTACATCTCCCATGTAGTGAGAGTAGGGAGTCTTCATGGCCTCTAGAGACCTAGGGAAGGGAAAGAGGCCGGCAACAAATAGGGGAAATAGCACCAAAGGACACTAAATGCGCATTAAGGAAGTGAGAGACAGTGTGCCTTCTTGATGGTGAGAGGGAGAGAGGCGAGCGAGGAACACAGTCCATTCGCTCCGGCTGCGTCCAGCGACGTTGGCCGGGGTGGAAGCGACGAGGGTAAGGCCTGCACAGCCAGTTGATCGCGAGGTGGTGGAGAATTCCCGGAATTAGGGCCGTGGGTGAAGGGCCCCAAGATGGAAAGAGGCTCTGGTTAACGGAAAGGGGGTCAGAAGAGACAGGAAGGGCAAGTGGTCCAGGATTTCTTTCCTGGCACAACGAGGTCTGATTTTGGTCTGAGAATGGGTGTAGAGGATGTTAATAGAATTGTATTTTGCATAACGGGCGCAGACACTGGCAAAAAGGATGTCGAGTGTCGATGCGGGAGCCAGCGAGGCAAATAATAATCGTCATTTGGATTTGTTTTCGGCATTTGAGATAACGGTCCAGGAGGTTGACTTGGGTGCGATCGCTAGTCAACGCTTGGATACGAGTAGTAATAAACTTGTAGATGTTGGAACCCATAGAAAAATGTAAATAAATTAATTTTATTCTAATTGTTATTATCTTTTCACAAGTTTCTCCCATTCATCTCTCACAAGTCATTTTCTTCGGTTAATTCTCTGTATTTCACCAACAAGCACGCTGAAATACCGTGTAACATAACGTACTAGTCTAATTGAATAAATTGACGTGCTGTATAGTATATTCATGTTTGCCTTTAAGTATGTTCAGTACAATAACTTCAGCTATGATTGATTGGCGTGGAATTAAGATTGATGTTTGAATTTTTGGCAGGTGTAAAGCATGTAATTCCATGCCTTACCGTGAAACAGTAGTGACAACTAGCAAGATACCTTTGAGAGAAAATAATAAAGAAGATTTTTTCCATGAATAAATCTATATCTAACCAGTCTTCAATAAGCCCTCAAACTATTTCCTTTGTTATATATTTCACCCGCTATTTACCCTCTGACCACAAGGTGAAACTTGAATTGCAAACTTACATTCTGGGAAAAGTCTTTCTTTCACTTTTTCACACGGTTTGAATTCTTGGGTAAAATTTTATTTATTCAGCCTTAAGTTCAAATTTTTAGTTAAAATAATCCTGTGGCTTTAGACATAAACCTGAAATCAGCGACTAGCGACATAATTAAGTAAAGAAAGAAGAATTTGCGCAATCGTTTCAAATTAGTTCGGCTTATAGTTTCCGAACCTTTGTATTAAATGTACCCGTGTAAAGAGGTTTCCTCATATAAAAATCAGTTTCCCTACAAGTAAAACTGCTAATTATATGCATGATAAATTTGCAGAAAAAATACCCCTAAGACTATTTACAATTTTAACATAGCCAAAAGTTAAAGTCAAATTTATGTTTAAGGGAAGACATCATCAGGTAGAAATACAAGCCAAACACAGTATATATACATTTCTCGGGGCGGAGGGGAAGAGGAGGTAGGAACGAAAGGATTGGTTGAGCTAGAAAGAGGGGGGCTAAAAGTCTATGGTTTGAGGCGGAGAAGGAGGTTTGGTATTATTGACAAATTAGCAATAATTGGATAATTCTGCATTTATACTTTAACTTTCTGAGAGGATGGGGACCCAATTTAACACCAATGTACTTCCGTTTTGGAATGGATAGCTGATGAGTGACTATCGAGGTTCTTTTCGGAGAACTTCATTTAAATGGAACCCAACCCGAAATCCGTACTACACACCAAAAAGGCGTATTGATAATGAACAAAGGCCTATTAGCATTTAGGAGATTATGCACAAATTCAATTTGTGGAATTTTCCGATTTCGTGAGTGAATCACTTTGTACTACAAAGTGATTCGCTTACTATTTCCACTGCATTACTTTCGAATTTTTTATTGTAACTCCCTGAGCAATGTCAAGGTACAAATAGAATTTCCCTACGGTATTTGAAGAGCTATATTATATGTGTAAGTTTAATTCGGTCCAGTTTTTATGGTTAAAAAATGGTGGACTGCTGTAAAGTGAAAACAAATTAAATCTATTTTATTTTTATCTATGAAATCTATTTAAATCGCGCACCGGGACATTTCAAATTAATTTTCTGTTTAGGATGTCCCTTCTCTAGATGTCAATGTTCTTCTCAATATTTAAGCCGCCCAGATTTAGGCCGATCGGGTAACGTTCAATTGATAAGCATTTTGAAAGCAAGCCCTCAAACAAAATCCAAATATTTTAACCCAAACTACATGAATTCTCCATTGAATAAACTCCTTTGGAATTTTCAAATTCTCCGAAATTTGAATTAAAATAATAGGAATCTCTAGATAACCACTTATTATTACTGATTTGTACTTTATAGTTTCAACCTACATTTACCTCTCCATATAGAAAAGGCACAATAAGCATTATTGGTTTCTTTTTCATCAAAGAACATAGGCTATGTTAGGGACCGTGGCGAAAAGAAGACGCTATCCGGCTCCATGAGTATAATGGATGTTGCAGTGAAAAGTGCACTGGTGTTGGAAAGCGGCAGCGGGAACTCTATCGCTCGAATAGAAGAGAATCGAAGGCGGTGGAATCCAGAGGGGAGAGGCAGTACGTTAAGGGCCGACGCAGAGGACAGTTAAGGGCTGAGCAAGCGGAAAAAGGAGAACTGATCGAAAGTTGAGGTGGTGATCCAGAGTGGGAGGGCGGTGGAGGACGGAAAGAGGGACGGAACGATAGCCGAGTGAGGTTTAGGGGGAGGGCATCGCTGAGAGACACGAGGGTGTGGGGAGAGGGAACCATGAGGTATGGGGCGATAGTTGACGGGGAATGGTATGAAGGAGAAGAAGAAGCGGCGAGGAGAGCAAGCGAGAGAGTTACAAAGCAAGAGATAGTCGGCGATCCAAAGCGCTCGGATATTGAATGTGCGCCCAGGAAATAAGAAAACTATGAAGAATGAGACCATCAGGACTTAAGGGCATTTATAGAGTCAAGACGAACGAGTACAAATGGACAACGGAAGGACAAGATATATAGATATGATAGGGAACAATGGATTAACATTCACTTCATTTCGGAAATACGTGACGTTGATATACGTTATTCAGTTTAGGAGACTTATTGTAATAAACTTCTCGAAAGTCTCATTTACGGAGAAAATGATTCGTAGGTCATACGTACATACATACATTTCATAAAAGTATAAAAATTAATTTATTGTGTACCCAAGCTCCACAAGTTAAAATAAATAATGAAGAAGTTTAAGGAAATAACACTTCAAAGAATGTAGTTAATAAGATTAATATTATCGTTTGCGTTGAATGATAACCCTAATTGTCTTAATGTCTTTATTCTCATGTTCTTAATTTCAAGAGATTCCAGGTCTATAATGTGAGGCTTGTATTATCAGTTTATAGAAATATATGTGTGCATTTTTATGAGTACATCCACACAAACATAAATAGAAATAAATAAATTTGTGTGTGTATATATATATATATATACATATATATATATATATATATATATATATATATATATATATAACTTCTTAGTCACTGTAGTGAAAATTCCACGGACGTGCACAACAATGTAAATGGAATAGTCGACACAAACACAGAAACAGAAACAAATAAAAGAGGGACTCACTGAGTCTCGAATTTTCGGTGGTGCAACCTTTCTCAAGAGTAGTTAGGAACAGAACTGATAGTTCGGAAGGGAACAGAACCAACGAAATAGAAATAGAAGGAAATAATGAAAATGCCAACACTAATGGTTGACAGAAATAAATGAAGAATATAAATACCAAAGATGCAGATGACATCCTTGTGAGTAAGGTGAAAATATTAAATAAACCATGGATAACAGCTCAAATAAAAGGATCTCATAGATGAAATAAGTAAATACAAGAACCCAAGAAATGAAATTTAAAAATAACTCTTTAAACTGTTACGGGACCAGGTTATACGAGTATGCAAGAAGACAAAGGAAGAATGGATAGAAAGCTACTGCGAGAAAATTAATGACAACATAAAAAAGAGAAATATTGAGATGGCTTATAAACTAGTGAAGAGGCAATTCGGAGAAAGAAAAACAAAATCGCAAAACATCCGGGCAGCTAATGGAAACTTACTAAAATTAATGACGACATTGGGAATAAATGGAAAGAATACATTGATGTACTCTATCAAGCTCCCAAACCACTAAAAGATAGCTTAATTAAAGATAAAAGCATGATAGGTAAAGACGATCGGTGTCCGTAGATATCAATCAAGAAGCGAAATCCAGAAAGTCGTGGCTGACCTAAGAGACAACACAGTACCAAGAGTTGACAAAATAAATGGAGAAATTATGGTGGCTCTCTGGTTCAAAGCTAAGGATTCCCTCTGTGGAATAATCAAAGATAGCTACGACAGCGGAAAGATACCAGAAGAGCTCGAGAAAAGTATAATGACCGCATTACCTAAGAAACCGAAAATAGATAAATGCGAAGAATACAGGAAATTGAGCTTGGTAAATAAAGCATCAAAAATCCTTACTCGGATAATTAGCCGAAGAATAGAAGTAAACCTCCTTGGAACATTGGAAAAGTGGACCAGCGAAGAATAGTAACCTTTGAAACATGCTCCTGGAGGAGAATGATGAAAGTTAAATGAACAGGCAAAGTAAGGAGCGAGGAAATCTATGGAAGAGCAGAAGAGGATAAGACCATATGGAGAGCTATACGGCAAAGAAGAAATGGATGGATTGGACACACATTGAGGTAAACTGGATTGATTATTAATATAATAGAAGGGAAAATAGAAGTAAAGAGCCACGAAGAAGACCAAGTGGCATGTACATTGGGCAAATTAAGAAGGACATAAAAATGAGATGGTATCAAAAATTGAGGGAATAGACATTAAATGTAGTTGAATGGAAGGCAGCAGTAAGCAAATACGTGTATATACCCTTTTCTGTAATAATAGGCTTTTAAGAATGTATTTTTATATTATTTATAATAAGTGAAACCATTTTGGAATTAATGTATTTATCTGCCTTACAGAAACAAATTTTCATCTAACTTCTCACAATTTATTCCTTTCCTTAATATTTTATTTTTCTATTCAATTTTCTACCTATTCCATTTCGATTTCAAAATTGATATCTTCCTTTAAGGTCCAAGTTTATTAATAACGCAAAGTTTCACATTTAAGTCTGATATAATTTTTGCTTATATATTATTAAGAATTTTCCACACAATTTTATTTTTTCATGCAGATGATAATTTGCAGTTCTTTGCCGTTTGTAGCTTTGAAGTATTTACAAGGACGTATATAATTTTTATTTAAATAATAATATAGTTTAAGAAATCGAGTCATAGAAAAGCAACACTACCATGAACAAGCGATTATGACACAGAGAATACTAACAACCAAAATGAAAAATGACTGAATTTGAGATCATCTGACAAAAAAATAGATTCCAAACTCTTACAATAAATTCTGTTTTCTCAGGGAGATTGATCAAGATAGTGTTGGAGTTTCCAGCATCAAGATTAACGATTTCCAAAATTCAAAATTTTAACTCTTCATTCTCCGTAAAATAATACATAGAAGCGCTATAAATCTTTGCATTTCAACGTGGATTGTATCTGAAGGGAGCCAATTTTTTAAAGAGAATTGACGCGATGACCTTGCACCGTGATGTCAGTCAGTATCGAGAAAAGGGATATTCTTGCCAAAAAAAATTAGGAGCAGAATAATAAATTCTTTAATGATTTGTATATTAAAATCACTCTGAAGTGATTACATGAGTATAGAATACAGGGTTAGCAGGACGAAGAATCGAAAAGATAAAATTATCCTAGTTTACTGCATTAAATTTCAATTATATTGTCATTGCTATTGTATACTCGGAAATAAGAGGTACGTTTACAAATGCATTTCGAAATAATTTACTCTCAATTTTTAAAACCAGATTAGAGAAGCAAAGGGGGCGATTCGTGCGGCCAATTAGTAGACGAAACCAAAAGGGGAGAAGTGAAAGTCAGAGCGCGCAAAATGAGCTGTTGGAGAGCCTCGTGGAGGGGTGCGATATCCAAAATAGGGACCTTCAATGTATAAGCACTGGTTGTGTGTACATGCACTGCAAATGCCGTGCCGAGTACCTAAAATTAAGGACGCAAAGGGACGGGAGGAGGGCTTTGTACTCGGCTCGAAGGGAGGAGTGACGGAAGGAAGGTGATTGGTAAGGGAAGAGGGTTAGCTGGTGGCTAGGACATGCCACTGGGGGAGAAGCTTTGGTAGAGAGAAAAGGGGAGGAAGAGTGGAATGGGACATCCACACACTTCCTTAATGAGGGTGAAAAGGAGTATTTCATGTTTTATACTTGTGTGGACATCTTCACTTTACTGCATGTTGATTCGACCTTTCAATTAAACCACTGCTCAAATTAAACTCAAACAAATGTATTACTTTTAACGAAAATCAAAAATTTTAAAGAAAAGCAAACAATATCTTTGGCTGTTGTCAATCGCCATATTCTCATCAACTTGTACTGAACTGCCGATGCAAATTATTAGATAAATGAAAGTAGCCTGGATATATTTTTGATTTGAGAAGTAACATTAACCTCGGATTGAATTTTTTTGAATAAGCTAGTAAGCTGCAACAAACTTTGCAAAATCCTGTACCTAGCGAAGGTCCTTTTTTATGAATGGTGGTGGATGAAAAACCAATTTCCTAACGGGAGCACAGCTAGCTTTTAAATTAAGTCAGACATCACACCATCACAACTCTGATATAAAGTTGTCCCAGAGTGAGAATTAGTTCGAGAAGTAGTTCGGTTGACGCCTTTTTTCAGCAGGTGAAAAGGGAGGGTGTAATCGTGATTAAAAGATTGAATGTAATGTTCGGATGGGAGTGGATATTTCATGAGATGCGTGAATCAAGCGAAAATGCTCCTCTCATGTTTTCTTTGTTGAATGCGACGAAGCAAAGGGACAGAGATAAAAGATATTTAAACATTCAAACATTTCATAAATTATCTCAGATTATTACCATTAATTTTAAATAAACCTTTTGACAAATTCAATATTCAAGAGTTTAAATAAGTTATAATTGAAAACGAGACCTCTTGCCGTACAAGAAAGTCGTACGCTCTAGAAAAGAGCGTACGACTGAGTTATAAGTGGAACTACAAAGCATAGAGATACCATCGAACGGATGAATAGGCTGAGGATTGCTTATTTTTTTTCAAATTTAGTTACCAAAAGCTTATTCCTTTAAAAGGTTCAGGTTTTTGATAGAAGGGTAAAAAGTATGGAATGCTTACAGAAATCTCATCCCATGTAATTTACCTCGGAAATTAAAAATTCAAATTCCTTTGTAAAAATGCAATTGGATGGACGTGATCAATAGGACATGTAAAGTCATGCAGACTAGGGGTAGATATCACCGAAGGGGAAGCCATGCAAAAGGGAAATGCGACGGAATGTTGAGAGGAGTGTGGCAAGGAGTCGAGCTGTCAGAGGTGGGTGGAGGAGAGGAGGGCACGATTCGCAAGCTTTCAGGAAATAACAATAAATGCGCCTTCGACGTCACAAGGGGGTTGGCGGGTCGAGCGGGAGGGGCAAATAAAGGGGGAGAAAGCAGCAGTAGGCGGGGTTGTGGCAGGGGGGACGGGGAGAAGTGTTTCTGGGACGGGGCAGGAACACGGACGGGGAGACGCGGGCGGATGCGACGCAGGGGGCCGCAGGAAATATCATGCGAGGGTGGGAATATCGAGGCGGAAGGAAAGAGTTTCGGGAGCATGAAAAATAGGGATTCCACCGCGAGAGAGTGACGGCGAATGCTTTGTTACAGTGAAAGTAGGAGAATGGGAACTCGGCGTAACATGCAGCGAGCGCTATTGGCAAGGGTGCATAACAACGACTCCTTTGTTGTGCACTCCTGTGTCATTTCTTTTGACTGAAAATAACCTAGAGTTCATTTCCACGCTCTGCCTTTGACGTCACCAAGCCCACCATGATACTTGAACGATATACCTCTTGACGAAATCACAAATCAAGAGACCAGTGGCAAAACGTTTCCTTAGGAACCGAACAAATTAAGAGAAAATTGTACTTAAAATGTTATCTTTAATTTTTAGGAGTATTCAGTCTAAGATTTAAAAGCGCAAGCTAATGGAAATTGATACAAGATATCTTCAAAATTTCTGTCGCACTTTTCCATGGTAAATGAACTCTTTTCTCGTGTACCCAGGGCTGAAAATATCATGTTAAGCTAAATTTGACTCTTTGGTTTCCGATAGTTAAAAGAAAGTATTAATTTCACAAATAAGAATCATATTTTCGGTCAGTAACTAAACAGTATTAATTGAATTAAAATAACATATTTTTCCGAGGTTGGAATGAAATAAATCTGACCCTGGAGATTTTTCTGAGATTTGAGTAAAAATACCCGAAAAGTTACTAAATTTTAATGATGAGAGATTGTTATTTCAAATAAAGCGTACCAGTAAGAAAATGAAATTTTCTAACGGAAGGATTTCGTAGGGTATCACTCAAGGGCTGTTCAGATTGGTAAGGCAAGGTGGAAATGAATCCATGAATCCTTGAAAACCTGGAGAAAATCGGGGATGGGTAAACTACCTTGAAAAATCTGAGAAAAATGTTGGAACTGACAGGTAAATCTCGGAATATTTTAGAATACATTGTATGGTCTCGGGAAACAGAAAGCGTACCAGAGAAGCCTACCTATTGAATTTTGAATTACCTATTTGAATTTAATATACAAATGGCTTACCTATCGATTGTTTTAAAAACTAGCGACTTTCAATGTGCCATGGATTCTGATAAAAGTCAAAGAATTGTGCATTAAATAAATATATATTGAAGGAAAATTAGTGTTAGTAAAATGGGCTGAATGAATGTCCCGCTTTGAAATAATTGCCCGCTTACCGCAGGAATAAAAAGTAATAGTAATCTTTAGGCACTTACTTCCTTGGGTGAGAATACCACGTTGGATAAATAATCCATGATAGAAATTACTGGTTTCATCGACGCAGGTTCCTGATGATATTCACTTATATTATCTCTTGCTTACGAGTACGTTTTTCCTGTGGCTGCAATGCATTGAAATGTCGCAAAATTGTACCATGACTCAGTTTTCGTTCATCTGGTGGCATAGGAAAGTCTCAACCTCCGTTTTGAGATTCTAAAACTAGAGGTCATCCTTCCACCGCAAGCGAACTTAAAATTAGATGAGCCATCGCATTTTTTAAACTAATTTTATTAAATATTATCCACCTATTACTGAATGTAATATAAGCAAAGGTGCTTCATTATTTGCACATATACATTTAAAAGTATCCGTTAATTATATCGGGAATAGGAGTGTTGAGAAAGTAGTGCATAGTAAACCTTGAAAAACGAATTTTCATCCATAAAATCTTGGAAAAACCTTCCATGTTAAATTTGCCCTCATGCAATGATCACATCAACTGAATGGTCCATTTAGGCTATGTGAATGCCTATGTTATTTGTGCCTTCTTCAAATCACCCACTTTCAAGGAAAATCTCAGATAATTGAATTAAACATCCTGTAGCTCACTTGCATTCAGCAATTGAGTACACTTATCACCGCCGTAGGAAGCCCATCCAAATCACACCCAAGAGGAAAGACAATTGAATGGGAGGAAGAATGTACGTGTAAAAAGGAGAAGAGATGGCATATGAAACGAGAGAATACTCTTGCATGGATACTCGAAACGGGATACCCTATGGGTAGTGTGGGGTAGGGCCGAATGGAATAGAGCAGGATGATTATTGCAGTAAGATCCTGGATGTGTTGTGATCACAACAACACATGATTTCACTCATTAGGAAAAACGGCTCTTGAGAATACCGAAGAGCTGAATTAGATTAGTAAACGTTTGACAATTTAAAACAAATATAATTTGCTAATTTCGCAACAGAGGCTCCTTGTGAATAAAATACTTCCATAGCGCCGTGCTCGTATTACTATTGGGAGAATTTTCTGGTGGGATCAAGAAGTATGGAAAATTTACCGAAATGCTTTTTCACATTTTTGTACTGTTTTTAATTCATCAGTATATGAGTCCTCGCATATAATAGAACTGACTAGAACATGCAATATCTAGATTCATAAAACATTTAGTAAAATATGCATTTAACAGGTTTCCAAGAAATGATCGTCAAACATCATGTACAACATCATCAAACATCACTTTATCAGCCGTTGGAAAGAAAATAGTTTTATTCCTATGTCTTTCTTCCGTTTTCAATTATGCTTTCAACCTTATTTCTCCTGATGTTGCCTCATTAATACGGAGAAATCTTCAGCATCATAAAAATTCCCATTCCCCAGAGTGCGTGAAAACGTATTTCTATAAAATTAGCTTCCTTTACAGGCTTGGACGCAATGTTTAACTTTAGCTAATTTATTTCTGAACTGGAGGCAGTGGTAGATCATTCATATACTTCTATGCTTAATAATGTCAAATATTGCGATTTAAATTATATTCTATTGCTATATTCTATAATCTTCTGCTATATATATTTCTACATTCTAACTATATTCTACTTTTAACAGTATAAAATCCTAAATTCGAATATTCGGATATCAAAACAAAAGTTTTTCTTTTCAAAACAGTTGACAATTCCTTCGTGACAACTATCTCGCATTTCAAAAGAAAAATTAGGAATAAAAGTATTCAGAAAACTAAAATACTCAGCCAAGGTCATATGATAACATTTAAAACACACAGGTAAACAATTGTTTTCATTTGTACAATTATTTAACAAAAACTTCATTTCTAATAACTAGAGTGGAGATTGATAGACTGATTAGCCATTTATCATCAACCTTTTCTCCAACACCTCTTTATGTGTAGCGCTAGAAATCCGTCGGGTTGATTGGCCAAAGAAGGTAATTAACAATGACAGAAATATAAAAAAAATGTTTTCTACATAATCTATAGTTAAAGATTAGTCCGCATACATTATTTATGGAGATTTTAAAATTTTTAAAGGTTTTAAAATAGAAAGACATTGTTTAATTGTCTTTAAGTGTGCTGATACTGCCGAGCGCCATGCAAAAATCAACAATTTTCTCATGCTCTAACTAAATTGTAAAATCTATTGAATTGGACGGGAGTTGATCATAGCAGTAAAAACGAAGAACCTCGGCCCTAACGAGAGAAATGTACCGCAGACTCCAGGGATTGCTCTCTTAAAAACCGATGAAAGGCACGGCTATGGCCTGGATTTAAGAACATCACCACCAAGTGTTTAATCAAATCCCGTCGCTGGGACGAAGTTAAAAAAATCAGACAATTCCTTTGACAGAGGCTCCTTCACTGTAGACAAGAGGCCATCTTGAATGTATGAGTGGGGAGGCGAAAAAGATCGGTCCACAGGGGATGGTTAAGAGAGAGAAAGGGAGCGGGTGAGTGGAACTGGAGAGGAAGGGGTAGAAGACGAAGGGATGGCGGTTCGAGACCGCGCGACGAAAAGCTGCGAAGATGAATGGAGGCTTGGGTATTTGGGGGAGGTAAAGATATGATTCGGAAGTAAGGTGGAGAGGGTAGCGGACGGGGCCGTGGGGATGGGAGGCGGCAATGGGGGTGGGAGATAATGCGCAAAGCGTAAAAATATGGAGATGAAGTTGGTAAGAGGGGTGAGGGGGTCAGTAGGGAGGAAGAGATTGCGTGCGGGAGTCGAGGGAGGAATACGGAACGAGATAAGCCAGGAGTAAGTACATGAGGAGTAGGAAGAGGAGAAGGGGTTGGCGAGGTGCGTGCGTGCGGGCGTGTGTGTGTGAGACGAAGAGAGGAGCTGGATTGGATTTTCAAAAGGTTATAAGAGTGAGGAGGCGAAAGTGGGTGTAATAGGCGTGCGTTATATTATTCCTGGATTTCTCCTCCGTGGCGCGGTGAGCAAAAAAAAGTAAAAGGAAGGGTTTTTTATTTTAATGAGAGAGAGTCCGTAACAGCGAGAAAACAGAAAGGAGAGAGGAGGGACCGAGGCGTGAAGAGGGAGGAATTGAGGGAAAGAGCAAGGGAAGAACATAAATGAATTTGAAAATATCGATCATCCCAGCACACTCCAGTACCTGTAGTGCTCTCCTAAATTTCTTCATGTTTACGCCGACGTGAACAATATTCCCGATACCCCATACATGCTAAGTATCATATAAATAAATAAATATGTACATATTTTATATTTGTATTATATATATACACAAATATAAATATATATATACATATATTTATATATAATATAAATGGAATTAACACCAGTAGACACATAACTCTTCAGTTCTGTTCCTACCTCCTCTTGAGAAAGGTGGTTTTACCACCGCAAATTCAAGACCCAGTGAGTCCCTCTTTTATGTGATTCTGTTTCTGTGTTTGCGTCTAATAGTGTTAATTACATATACATTATTGTCCACGTCCGTGGGATTTTCACAAAAGTGTTATATATATATATATATATATATATATATATATATATATATATATATATATATATATATATATATATATATATATATATATATATATATATATATATATATATATATATATATATTCAAACTTGAAAATCCCGCCATACGGCGCACAAATATTCATTCATTCAAACAGAAATAGGTACAAGGAAAGGGGATAGGAAAACACATAATAGGATAAGACAGGACATGTGGGGAAGGCGGTTTTTGAGCAGATCACGAAAGTAAAAATATTTCCCTATCCGGGATTTGAACCACGGACCTTCCACTTTCCGGGCGGATGCTCTACCAGTTGAGCTAATAGGGAAACCTGATTTACCTTGAGATCTGCGATCTTATAAAGCGCCAAAGTGCTCCGATAGATGTTGCCCGAGAGATGGCGTTATGGAGCTGTTTCACCCACCAAAGGAGAAATAGACGGGACACAAGAAGGGGAAAGGATAGTAGAAAAGCATCCATACGATATTGTATATTTGTGCGCCGTATGGCGGGATTTTCAAGTTTGAATATGTGTTTGGCCAATGTGGCTCGTCTCTTCTTCTGGCTATGCGTGCCATGAAACGCACCGTTCCTATCCTTTACAATATCGTATGGATGCTTTTCTACTATCCTTTCCCCTTCTTGTGTCCCGTCTATTTCTCCTTTGGTGGGTGAAACAGCTCCATAACGCCATCTCTCGGGCAACATCTATCGGAGCACTTTGGCGTTTTATAAGATCGCAGATCTCAAGGTAAATCAGGTTTCCCTATTAGCTCAACTGGTAGAGCATCCGCCCGGAAAGTGGAAGGTCCGTGGTTCAAATCCCGGATAGGGAAATATTTTTACTTTCGTGATCTGCTCAAAAACCGCCTTCCCCACATGTCCTGTCTTATCCTATTATGTGTTTTCCTATCCCCTTTCCTTATACCTATTTCTGTTTGAATGAATGAATATTTGTGCGCCGTATGGCGGGATTTTCAAGTTTGAATATGTGTTTGGCCAATGTGGCTCGTCTCTTCTTCTGGCTATGCGTGCCATGAAACGCACCGTTCCTATCCTTTACAATATCGTATGGATGCTTTTCTACTATCCTTTCCCCTTCTTGTGTCCCGTCTATTTCTCCTTTGGTGGGTGAAACAGCTCCATAACGCCATCTCTCGGGCAACATCTATCGGAGCACTTTGGCGCTTTATAAGATCGCAGATCTCAAGGTAAATCAGGTTTCCCTATTAGCTCAACTGGTAGAGCATCCGCACGGAAAGTGGAAGGTCCGTGGTTCAAATCCCGGATAGGGAAATATTTTTACTTTCGTGATCTGCTCAAAAACCGCCTTCCCCACATGCCCTGTCTTATCCTATTATGTGTTTTCCTATCCCCTTTCCTTGTACCTATTTCTGTTTGAATGAATGTATATTTGTGCGCCGTATGGCGGGATTTTCAAGTTTGAATATGTGTTTGGCCAATGTGGCTCGTCTCTTCTTCTGGCTATGCGTGCCATGAAACGCACCGTTCCTATCCTTTACAATATCGTATGGATGCTTTTCTACTATCCTTTCCCCTTCTTGTGTCCCGTCTATTTCTCCTTTGGTGGGTGAAACAGCTCCATAACGCCATCTCTCGGGCAACATCTATCGGAGCACTTTGGCGCTTTATAAGATCGCAGATCTCAAGGTAAATCAGGTTTCCCTATTAGCTCAACTGGTAGAGCATCCGCCCGGAAAGTGGAAGGTCCGTTGTTCAAATCCCGGATAGGGAAATATTTTTACTTTCGTGATCTGCTCAAAAACCGCCTTCCCCACATGTCCTGTCTTATCCTATTATGTGTTTTCCTATCCCCTTTCCTTATACCTATTTCTGTTTGAATGAATGAATATATATATATATATATATATATATATATATATATATATATATATATATAGGAAATAGGAATGGATTGGAGGGACAGGAGACTGATCCGCAACCTGTACATGTCTCAGACGGCTCAGGTGCGAGTGGGGAACGGAGAGTCCGGATGGGCAGTGTTAGGAAGAGGTGTAAGGCAGGGTTGCCCATTGTCACCGGTACTGTTCAACGTATATGTAAAGGAAATGATTAAAGAGGCATGGGAAGAACTGGAAGTAGGAATGAAAGTCGGAGGGGAATTCGTAAAATCGGTTAGGTTTGCTGATGACCAAGCATTAGTTGCTCAGTCAGCCAAGGGGTTGCAAGCATTGTTGAGTGAATTGGAGGTTCAGTGCGATAAATATGGGATGAGAATCAATATTAATAAAACAAAGGTTATGCGATTTTCCAGAAAGAAAAAGGCTAAGCTAAATATTAAAATAGGCGGGGAAAATATAAAGCAGGTAGAACAGTTTACATATCTCGGAAGTGTTTCGGACCAATGCGGTCAAAGTGGTAGGGACGTAAGGAGAAGGATTGCGCTAGGCAAGGAGGCTTTCTCAAGGAGGAGGGAGTTGATGACGGGGACTTTGAGTAGGGATGTTAAGAAAAGACTCGTAAAAACTCTGATATGGAGCGTAGCTATGTACGGCGCGGAAACGTGGTCGCTGAAGAAGGAGGATAGACGTAGATTGGAGGCTTTTGAAATGTGGGTGTGGAGGAGAATGGAGAAGGTGAAATGGACCGAAAGGAAAACAAATGAGGAAGTACTAGAAATGGTGGGGGAGGAGAGGGGTTTGTTGAGAGAAATCCTATGGAGGCAGGAAAAAATGGATGAAAGGCGTATTGAGCGGTAGTGGAATGTTGAAGAGGGTAATAGAGGGGAGAATGTTGGGCAAGCGAGGTAAGGGTAGGAACAGGATAGGGATGTTGGACGGGATGAAGGGAGGAAAGAGGTACACCGAGATGAAGAGGGACCTGATATAGATTAGTTTGCTAGGTGGGGAGTCACAAAATGTTTATTTGATAGTTGTGTCCATCCAAAAACCTACCTTAACCGGTAGATTACCTTAAAAAAAATATATATATATAACACTTTTACATATATATATATATATATATCGATGATGCGGAAGTACTCACGAGAGCAATATAACTTTTGGACGGCACAATAGAACACAGAATAAAACAGATAACACCTAAAAGGACACTCACACTGTAGATGATTTAAAATTTCGGCCTACTCAGGTCAGTCTGACCTGAAGAATCTGTTATATATACACACACGCACACACACACACACATATATATATATATATATATATATATATATATATATATATATATATATATATATATATATATATATATATATATATATATATATATATATATATATAACCATAAACACAGTAATCAACCCGAAGGTCGGTTTAGTAGGTGATGGTAGAGCTGACCCATGTACCAAGCCCGACGGCGTTTGAATATTCACACATCGGGGTAGGGGGGCCAGTTCCTTTCCCTGTGCCGGTTATGGTTTCCCAGGAAGATCTAATACCCGAAAAATCAACTAGCTTGGGTGGAGCTGCAGATGCTCAGAGTGCCTTGCCCGGGCATCGAACCCGGGACCCTCTGGTCAGCAGTCCAACGCTCTACCCGCTAGACCACCGCGACCCGCATATATATATATATATATATATATATATATATATATATATATATATATATATATATATATATATATATATAAACTTGGACAGCAAGCAACAATAAAAAACACAAAAATATATTTTATGTGTTCTTACGAAAAATTTTTTGTTGCTGTCCAAGTTTTTTATTCAACACTTCCGTGTTATTTCGACGATATCTATATATATATATGTATATATGTGTGTGTGTGCATATATATATATACGTGTGTGCGTGTATGTGTATAATATAAATATTAAAGACACTGTAACACATGAGAAATTGAGTGAAAAAGTGACGATAGGATATTTACAAGTACGCTAAATAATATAGTTGCAATATATGAAGCAAAAATTAATCAATCAAATAAATTTAGCGTATGAAATGTGCAGTCAACATATTCATCCTAAAGTCAAAATTTTGAATAATCTTGAGACATAGAACTTGCGAAAAATATTACCAATAAAATGTCGGGGATAGTGTATGTATGCAATCCCCTTTAATGGAAGAGAACAAATGAAATATGTCTTTTCGTGCGAAGGGAATTTTCTTTCAAATTAGGAAATATTTTATGAATGATTAGTATAAAAAATAACAACTGCAGTTGTGAAATTGGTGCGAGTATTTAGAAGATGCTTAGACTAATAGGGTGTTTCAGCAGAGCATAACTGGAACGGGATATTTGAAATTACGAGGGAGAGAAAGAATGAGTGAATATTCACTGGAATGCCTGAAAACTACTACAGATTTCAAGAAACTGCGGGAGATGCCGCAACAATAACTATTAACGGAGTAATCCGCTATGTGTGTATTATAATGCAACAATTTCAGAGAGTAAAAATCATTCGCCTTGACCGGGATTCGAACCCGGATCCCTTGATATCGGGCCGAGTGCTTTAACCATTTAAGCTACCGAGACGTCCTCTTACACTCTGAAATTTTGGGGGCTTTAAAGGAACAAGATGTTGTGACGAAAGACCGTACATACAATGTCACAGGCATTCGTAGTCGTGCGCGAGGCGCCACAGTCCACGAGGTTAAAGCCAATTTCAAACACTTACGCTGTTCATTTCAAGAAACTGCGGGAGATGCCGCAACAGTAACTATTAACGGAGTCATCCGCTATGTGTGTATTATAATGCAACAATTTCAGAGAGTAAAAATCATTCGCCTTGACCGGGATTCGAACCCGGATCCCTCGATATCCGGCCGAGTGCTCGGAGGATATCGAGGGATCCGGGTTCGAATCCCGGTCAAGGCGAATGATTTTTACTCTCTGAAATTGTTGCATTATAATACTACAGATTTGTTTCTCACCAACGTATGTTTTTTCATGGAGTAGAAAAGATAAAAGGAGCGATGAGAAAGAGGGAAAATTGGAATATAGGCAATGGAGACTGCGCGCGTCAAAAGGACAGAAAGAGAGAGAGCGCGGATGAGGTGAGGTGAAGGGGTCGGGTTAGTGGAGGGAAGGGGGAAGGGGGTTATCACCCTCTCTCTCATCTGCCTCAGACTGGACGCTGTCGTTGGTATTAGTGTCGAGCGGCCGATAGAGATATGCTACTAGGCCGAGTAAATATGTGCACACCGATATCGAATGTTTCATACATTACTGAAAGGGTACAGGGACAATTCTATTTTCGATAAATTTGATAAAATCTAATAAAGATATTTTTATCTAAAATCCACAGTATTTATTAAAATTTCTAGAGGTCTAAATGCTCAGGAATGCAGAATTTGGAGCTGGACTAGAAGATTTGATGTATTGTATCGTTCATTATGCTGAAAGGAAGATCTGATGAAATCATACGCAGGATTTATATTTTCTTTTGGATATTTATTTTGTACGTATATAGGCACTCAAATTCGTACTTGAATTGCAATCCTTTAATGTCTCATACACACTAATCCACATTATTTTATTCCCTTGGATATCTAAAAATTTTCCACCATTACTGCCAAGTCTGGTACAACTTTACTTATAATAATGAAGGAAAACAACATATGAAGGCTACGAGTCTCATTGAATTCTATGTCTTGAGCGTTATTTTACTTGATCATAATAGAATTCCTCATAGTATCTTCGTAGCATAATAAACAATCTAGCAAATTCAGCTATGATTAATTGTCTGAATATATTAGATACAATGTCTAATTCTTGAACGTGCCCAAAGAGTAAGTGGAACAGAGCAAATAGAGTGTTACTCATTTGAATGAGGAAAATATTGATACAATATTTACTTCAAATGAATAGAATAAAATTATTTATGCCTGACATCCCTCCATCGTAAAAAACCATTCACAAAATCACAGCATTATACATGGACTCTGGAAGAGCTTCCATGTTGTTATGATCTCTAAGGCTACGGTGATTTATAAGGCTGAGAATCCCTGCCGAAAATAATTTGCAGTTGTTTGACAAACGGCAATAAAATATGCTATTTTTTTAAACATAACACTGCAATGCATCTTCAAAGCTTAAAAAATCATGCTGAAAGTTAAAACCACTTAGCAGAAAAATGTATCCGAACTTCAACTTCCATCTTGGAAATTGAGTGTGATCGATGCATTGAAACTGAGCGGAATTAGAAAGAGATATTTTCTGGACAATCTAGAGAGATTTCGCACAATCTACGTCATGTTCCACTACAATTACGTGCTTTCATGGTCACTGATCATTAGTTTGATGATTATTTGGTTACTAGCCGTGGAAAGTAGGTTTTGGATACACACAGAAATGACTACTGCAATCATTAACCCCACGTGAAAAGGCAAAACTTTATATCCCACACTACAAAAAAAACCCTTTTCATTGCTCCCAAAAGCTCTCTCTCCTCCCCAACATGCCCAGTACTCCTTTGGTTAGTGCTTAACTTGAACCAAACTATAATCGGAATTCATATCTGCTCCTTGGGAGTTACGTGAAATTATGAGGATATTCCGCAAGTGTGCCTAATCATAATATAGGAATACTGATATTTCTCGGAATGTGAGAGCTTTTTCCACGCATGCCTACGACTATCGTGTTGTATAAGCCAAGCGTTCAGAATTATAAAACCCTTCCTTCAATTCAAAATAATCTATTACTACCTCCCCCCTTCAGACCTTTTTCTCAATCCCATCTCTTTTATTATCCACCTTTCCTATCCATTCTTCATTATTATTAAAATGCTTCTCCTTATTGACAGACGAAAGTGTCTCTTGTTTGCTCAAATGGCATCAAATTCTGTCAGCAACATTCGATCTCTTACTTGCTCTATCTTGGCTACGACTCTTCATAAATTTTGGTTCAGAGGTTTTTCCAACCCTGAAAAGCTCTCTTAACTCCCTTTGTGCGTACATCTATAAAAAATCGCTCCAATATGTTCCGCTACCCTTTCATCTCGCCTCAAACAGCCTTGCTTACATGTATGCCTCAATTGTCCATCTCTAACTTCCATTTTTTTTTCATGTCCTCTACATCGTTCTAACATTCCAAGTCCCTATTATATGTATAGTACCTAGTCTCTATTACCTGTGTATAGTACCTATGCATTCCTCTTTTCTGTCTCCTTCTCCATTGCTCTTCTTTGGTCCGCTATGCAAATATTTCGTAAGATGGTAAAGGATGGAATCCTTGCAGGGCGTACTCCATCGTCCGATATTTGTATACACACAAAGGCAGTGGACATACAGAGATATAATTTTTAGTGCAGACTATGTATGCATCGGCAAATTGTGAGCACACCTTTTGTAAATTACCAAAAGTTTGGATTGTTTGAGTTACAAATTAAATATACTACGGCTGAGAAATGAAACTAAAAGCAAAAAAATATGATTTTTTCGTTATTTACTATGTAATTATTTTTATATAAATAGGTAGACTATTGAGAACGGAATGAAATTTATAGAGATAACCATCAAAACTCTATTTGTAAGAATATATCTTTACTACGTTGACATAATTGGTAATGTAAAAAACTTAATTACCGAATCGCTCATTTAGGCAGTCTACTTTTTCATGTCTAATTTACCACATGGAATAGGATGTATGTGTTATTGATAGATTATCTTATAATTAAGTTAAAACTTTAAATATTTCCTTCATGAAATATACAAAAAAATAATTAAGGAATGGACATAATAGTTACAGTAAGAATACTCGTACCTCTCTGCTGATCGGCACTCAACTCTTATTCTCTGCAATCTATCCCTTCTTATGCCCATATCTTGGGAACGTGACAAAGGTACTATTCTTAGTGCATGGCGACGACCAAGAAAAAATACCAGGTGGGGCAAATAAGAGGATTCTCCTTCATTTCATTCCACTCCGTAGACAAACCCTCCTCTCTTCCCTCCGATCCCCCAAACTCCCCACTTTCTCCATTTTATGTATTTTTTCCCGCACTCCCTTTACGGGACTCTGGCGACCGACAGTTTCTTCACTCCTACAACGGCGTGACCTTTCCCTCCATACCCCGCCCGCCCTCTCACTACTCCCAGTCTCCCAAACCGACCGACCCCTTCCTATCAACCCGCCAACTCCTGACCCCTGGAATAGGGACGCAACACTTTATGCCCGCCTGTGTGTGAGTGTGCAGGAAGGCCGCGCGTGCCCCCAGGGGGGAAGGGGTGGAGGTGGAAAAGCGGAAGAAGGTTATGGGGGCGTGGCAGGGGAAGGCCCGATAGGAGTGGGGTGTGCGGGGGCTTTTGGGGATGGCGGGGGACCGTGAGGGAGCCGCGTGGAAACGTGTGGCCCCATGAGCGCAGTTCACTGCTTCGGAAGCTTCCCCTAACCCAGAGGCCCCCGCAAGGGCCACCTCGAAACACGCCCCTCCGCACACATCGCGCTCCCGCCCCGGACCCTCTCTCTCTTGCCCGGAAAAGTCCTCACTGCAGCCCCACACACACACAGGGGGCGACAAAGCAACACGACGGGTATGTGAATGTGAGCGGGGCATGTGCACCAGAGATGGTCGCGCGCTGGCCTTCCGCCCCTCCTCCTCCACGCGATCCTCCTCCTCTTTCAGGAATGAGTTCTTCTTGCGTTCCACTGGGCATAGAGAGAAAAGGAGTCGGAGGTAGAGGCAGCGGAAGGGAGATATAAAGTGGGAGAGAGAAAGCGGTTGCCTAGAGTGTCCCTCTGGAAATGTTCCTGCGTGTTTCCTCCGTTCTCTTTGAATATTTACGAAGAGGTGTTTACTTTTTCGAAAAATTATCCCATAAAAAAGAGGAAAGTTTTTCAGATGATTGCTTCAGTGACGCGGAAAAAGTGTCTCACCGTCCACTTTAATATTTACATACGCGAGTTAGAGTCGAAGTTAATACGGGGCTTATATCTTCCGCATTAGCCACAAACGACGTACCTAAGCTGTTTTAATTGTATTCCCTCACCAGTCTTTGGGGAGTACGGCATACTCAGACACCGGCAGCTAAATTAATGCTTTTAAATTGTCTTAAAACGAAAGTTATTATTAGATGTAATATGAAGGTAGACTTTGTGATGGAAATAAACTGGGGAATTCTTTAGTTAATATCTCCGCCTAACGCGACAATTAATAGTTATCTTCGACTCGCATGCAAGCTTGCATTTCAAGATACTGTTTACCCCACTTCATCCCCTCAAAAATGACCAAACTTTCCCGTAAGTACGTCTACATCATATATGCAACATTCTCCTGTTTTTCACATAAACTACAATGCACTTGCCCCTTCATATATCCTTCATTCTCCACTGCCCTCTCTTCAAATTTCTCCCAACTTCATTTTCCTTTTTATTGAAGAATTCGGACTTTCTTTGCTTGCAATTTTTCTTTCGATGTTATTTTTCCTTTATTTCAACACAACTCAATCAACAAGGTCACTCTCATCTGTGATTAAGTTTCGAAGTCAAAGAGTGTTACGCTTCCTATCAAAGAGTTCACTTCTTCTTACTGTTTACTTCATACTGTTTTAATCGCCTTCCAGAATAATGCTGAGAAAAAATTATTCAAATGTTTATAATAATCATCAAAGTAATGGCGTTTAATCATGCACATATATTGACAATATTCACCGATAGACGCGTGCATCTTAGTCTTTTATTCTTCAAATTTTGCAAAAGTTTCTTTTCCTAAGATATTCCTTATTCTATCATCCTTATTGCTTGTATTTTTTATTTTATTACTTATTTATTTTCGTATAAAACACAAAAAGAAGCTACAGTTAAGCCGGTGTTCCACAAGACTCCTTCAATTCGAAGCGTCGCAAGTAACAGAAACAATCTACACGGTCCACACGATACGAAGTACTTGGCACAATTATATGGACATCTCTTTCAGGATGATCCTGTAACTTCTGCTCTGCAATTTTCCCTTCAAAAAAATATGCTGTATTACTTTTTACTTTTGTGTGTGTCTAGATTTATGTCAATCTGTGCGCTACATGATATCCTAAAATACAAAGATTGAATACTAAAATTTTTCGAAAGCCAGTATTCGTTCTGAAAGAAAGAATTTTTCTCCGTCTGGAAACCGATTTCTATCCAAATACTGGAATGTCAATCAATATATTTCCAACGTCCATGAACGTAGCCACTCTCCTCGAAAAAAATCTTTCTCTCACACGGAATACAGATACTACTTCAATACACATAACCACGCAGTAATGACGCTCCTTTACGATTTTCCTAAAGAGTATCTTCTTCAACAGTCGAATCACAGAATTGCCTTATACAATATTCCAGACTCCAGTACCTGAATCGCACTGAATATAGTTCATCACCAAGAGTTCAATTTTCCCCTCATTATACGTAGATGGGTGTACCAAACCCTTTTAACATCCATAGCTTAAACTACGAATCGTTCAGAAAAATGTCCTCCCATTCCCTCCCGCGCTCAGACAAGGGCTTAAACTTTGAATATTACTTCCTTGTCTCGATTATTCAATCCTTCGATGCAATAATTAACAATAATCGAACTTTAGGTTATTAAAAATCCTTAGTGTATATATAAACGGCTCCGTTCTCATAACTCCATATAAGCTCCATGCATGTAGTTTTCAACAACTTCCCTGCATCCCTCTCTCTGTCAGGTTTTGACGAATTTCGGGAGGAAAAACCTTTGGCTGCTTCCTTCTTTTACCTTAACCCACTCTCCCCTTCTCTACATCGCTATAACCTGGCATCTTGGCCATCTACCTTTTACTTCCCTCCTGCGAACTCTAAAGCGCAGAAGCCCAGCAGTTTTATCTTCCACCCCACTCCAGAAACTCCTCACGGACAGTCAAATTTCAGTTACCTAGAGAAAAAGAGCAAATCGATCGAAATTTTGTCGTGGGCGGTTGTTTTATTGCAGCTATTCTGCGTATCCACGTCATGATCTCTATTTTGTACTTTGATTTTGTATTGCCAAATTTCAACTTTAATCAAATTTATGCGCGTGCTGTAATACAGCTAAAGCAAATTTGACGCAATTGTAACTGGAAATACATTTGAAAGAAAGAGCAAGCCCTAGTTCAGTTGGTAATTATTATGCTCAATTTGTTTTTACGTGAGGGTATTGTGTCTTGTGTGTTTGACACAAACAAACAAATGAATGCATATGCAAGTATATGATGACATTTTTAAGGTTTTGCTATATTTTCACAGTTCACCAATCACCTAGTCAAAATAATGGAATTTATTAAGAAGATTCAAAGCTTCCAAAATGAGATGAGATTTTATGCATCTTACTTGAATTAGTAATAGCATTAACATCAATGGAACATGACTTTGTAATGATTTGTAGTGGAAATGCCAGGATATGATTGGGACATAACTCACCATGCCTCGAAGTTGGACTCCATTGAAATAACTTACACAAAAGATATAACTAATATACGGGACTTATAATTTTTTAAAGATATTTTAGCTCAAGGCGATCGGATGACGCCAGCCGCAACATTATACGTACATGTATTGAACTAAGACAGCATCCGTGGTGATAAGCCAAACAAAATCCATTACAATTGCGCAAGTAATAATCTGAATGGGAAAGGCCAGGGCTGATGTATATTGCAAAGATATCAAATAATTCTGTAAACAAAAAAATGTGTACATCTCTTTAATGGAATATTAGACTAGAACTAAACACATGTATTATTTTTCAACTAACCTACAGACACCTTAAACATATGTATTTTACCGTTCATCAGGTAAATTTCTACGGCGTCACTCGAGTTTGGATTGCTAATAAAAATATTTTTGAGGAAATCAATTCAAAATTAATGCGTTGATTGTAATTAAACGGTCTACAACCTTGACGTGGTGGAAGGGCTTGTGTGTTCCGATGACCCCTAGAGCTGTGCTGGCTGGAGTAATAAAAATTGCTGCTGGTAGGGTCACCCATGCCAGATAGGTCGAAGGTTAGGAGCCAGACGAAAGGTAGTCCACGCGGCGTATGTAACTCAGGGAGGCGGCGGCAAAGGCGTCTGACCCCAGTGAGGCGACCACTGAGTAACGGTGTCACGTTACAATTACTTTTGAGAAAGGCAATGGGAAACCACCTCAATTATATTTCCCAAGATTGCTATGATGGATGCAATAGAGGAATTTAGTCCTGGCATTGTTTTACGCGATTCGGCCCAATCAGACGTGTGGCATGGTTTCCGCGGTCGTCATCCCTCGAAACTATTGAAAACAAAACCGACAGCAGCTGGAAAGAAGTCTCAGAAGAAGAACACGGCATTCGTATAGGAATTTGGAATGTTACAGCAATGTTGAGGATAGGAGTATTAAAGAATATTAGGCGATAGACGGAAGGAAGTAAAATGGATATTTTAGGTTTCTGCGAGGGGAGATGGAAGGAGAGTGGAAAGTGGAGTGATGGAAGTGGAGTGGCAGAAATAGAATAATACTCGTATACAGCAAGGGGGACGAGAGCAAACGAGGGGTTGCCATAATATTGAATAAAGAGGTAATAAAAACCGTGGTCAACATAGAACAAACAACGGATAGAATAACACCAGTAGAGATAAAAGCAGAACCAACGATCTTGGTCATTGTTCAGGTATACATACCACCGAGCAACCACAAGGAGGAAGAAGTCGATTGAATACACGATGAGTTAGAGGATGTAATCGCGTGTGTTCCTGCAGGGAAACATTTGATAGTGACGGAGTACTGCAATAGGACTGCATGCGAAGGAAGAGATGGTGATGAGGTGATGGACCATGTTTTAGGATATTTTAGTAACAAGGAATGATCGCGGGGAGAAAGAAATTGAGTTCTGCAGGAGAAAGGGGTTAATCATCACCAACACTAGGCTTAGACACAACCAAAGGCGTAGCTATATATGGGAAATTCAAGGTGACTCATAAAGGTATCAGTAATATTATATTATTGTTAGGCACAGCTTTAGGAACAGGGTGATAAATTCGCAATGAATCCGGGGAGTGGATGCAGACTCTACTCACAATGTGGTTGTTATGAAGTGTAGCGTCCGTTTCACAAATATGAGGCAGGGGCGATAAGTTAGAAAATGGAATGGAAAAGCATTAAATGGTTCGACAAGGAAGGAGTATCAGCAGGCTGTAGAGAAAATCATGGATGACTTTAGAAGCTGAGTACGATCAAAGAAAAATGGGAATGTATCAAAAAGTTAGGTTAAAAGCCGCAAAAGACACTATTTGAACCGTTAACGGTAAAAGACAAGGAAACCATGGATCACGGATAATATTATTGCATAGATAGATGAGAGAAGAAAATGGTTGAACGTAAATACAGAGTTAAGCAAAATGAAGTCAAAAGAATTAAAAAATAAATTGAGACGGACCACAAATATGGCAAAAAAGCATGGTGGAAAGCGCAACGCGAGCATATGGAAACTTTACCGAGTAAGGGTGAAATAAGTGCGCTATAAAGCAAGGTACCACTATCGGGAAGTAAGAAGGCAAGATCTGTGCTGACAGTTAGAGATAAGTGGGGCAAGATAATAGTTGAACCAGGAAAAATCCAAGAGAGATGGAAGGAATATATAGAAACACTGTATGGTAAAGAACTTAGGCCGAAAAGGTTAATCATAGGAAAGGAACATGACTTAGAAAAACATAACTTAAGTCCAGGCATATTCGTCCAAACGATAGAAAGGGTATTAAGGGAGATTAAATCAAATAAGGGCATGGGGGTATACAACGTTCAGGCGGAAAAACTCAAAGAGATAGGGAAAATGTGGTGGAATGAGACTATAGGGACTGATTCGTAGTACCTATGACGACGGAAGCTTGCCGAAATATTTTGTGAGATCAGGGTTAGTTCCTATCCCAAAAAAGGTAAAGGCTACATCATGTAAGGACTATAGAACAATCAGTCTGATTTCCCATTCATCTCTAGTTGTTCTCAGGATTATCAACAAATGGATAGAAAGGATGGCAAATGATTACTTAAGGGATTATTAATTTGCGTTTAGGAAGGGAAGAGGCACGCGTGACGCATTGCAGTGATGAGATCACAAATCAAGAGGTATATTAAATACAATCAGAACGTATTTGCCAGTTTCGTAGATTTCCAAAAAAGGTTTGACAGAATGAATTTGAAAACGTCTTGATTGTAATACAGAAAATAGGAATATATTGAAGGGACAGGAGGCTAATCCGGAACCTATACATGTCTCAAACTGCTCTGGTACTAGAGGGGAAACGGAGAGCCCGGATAGGCAGTGTTATTAAGAGGTGTAAAACTGGAGTGTCCATTGTCACCGGTGCTGTTCAACGTTCAAGAATATGTGGAGGAAATAACTGGTGGGAGGAATGAAAATCGAAGGGGAATTCGTGAATAGGTTAGGTTTACTAATGATCAAGCTTTAGTTTGTCAGTCAGCCAGCAGGTTGCAAGCAATGCTGATTGAATTGGAAATTCAGTGTGGAAGATATGGGATAAGAATCAAAGGAAATAAAACAAAGGTTATGCGGTTTTTCAGAAAGAAAAAGGCTAAACTAAACAAAATATGAGGGTAATAAATAGATCAGGTAGGACAGTTTATGTATCTCGCAAGTGTTTTGGAACAATACGGTCAAAGTAGTAGGGAGGAAAGGAGAAGAATTGCGCTAGGCAAAGAGCCTTTCACAAGGAGAAAAGAGCTGATTACAGGTACGTTGAGTAAGGATGTTAAGAAAAACCTCGTAAAACTTTGAAATGGGGCGTACGTAGATTTCCTCGGCTTGGAAACATGGTCACTGTAGCAGGTGGATACAGGTAAATTGGAGGATTTTGAACTGTGGGTGTGGAAAGGGATAAATAAGGTAAAATGGACCAAAAGGAAAACAAATAAGGAAGTACTAGGTATGGTAGGTAGAGGAGAGGGGTTTGTTGAGAGAAATCCTATGGAAGCAGGAGAAATGGATTAAGTGCGTATTGATTGGCAGTGGGATGTTGAAGATGGTAATTAAGGGGAGAATGTTAGGCAATCGAGGCAAGGGCCGGAACAGAATAGGGATGTTGGACGGGATGAAGAGAGGAAGGTACACAGAGATGAAGAGGGACTTAATGTAAAGTAGGCTGCTGGATTGCGTTTTGTTAGAAGTCACAAAATATTTCTTTAGTTTTTATGTCCACCCAAAACCTACCTTAACTAGTAGATTACATAATAAAAATAACAACAGTTGTAATTAAATAACGTTTACTAGAGAGTGGAATTTTAAATCTTTGAAAACCCTAGACATTCCTACTTTTTTTTGAGACGCAAACGTTTCTATTTATTCCATTCATTATATAAATATAAAGGTGAATAAGGGTTATTACAAATTTTAAGTGCAAAAAATGCAGAAAAAATACTTTTCTATGCATCCATTTGTCACGGGAGCAGCATTACCACACAATACGCTGAGGCATTTAGGCTTTTATTAGCATGTGATACGTATGTAGTGAGTGTCGTGGATGAGGAGCAGAGGGGTCCATCAAATTTTATCATAAAAATGTGGCCTTCTGAACTTGTTTCTTTTAAAATTATCGTGCACGCTTTTGAATAATATCCTAGGTATCTAAGAAACGCATTATGAGAGAGTGAGAGAGAGAGAGGGGGGATTTGCGTGGGCATCATGAGGGTACGTTCTGAGAGTGTGGGAGAAACGGAGGGGAATGACAGAGTTGAGGAAGCAAGTGCTCCTTCTATTTCGTTGGCCATTCGCTTCTTTCTCCGCTGCCCTCACCCGCCCCTTAATTGGGGCCTCACTAATGCCTTTACGTCCTCTCTCTTCCCGGCACCTGACCACTCCATCTTCGCCCCTCGACGCTTGCTTGTTACTCTGATTCCCCGCGCCATGTTAGGACAGCACCATATCCAAAAGATTTTCCATACGTGGAAGATTTACAGCAGATCCTATGGAAGTAAGGTAAGAGCACAACTCTCTCTTTTACCCATCCCATTTTCTAATCAGTCTCACTAATATTAAACAATAAACTCCTTTCTTAATTATGATACGTGTTTGTAGTGATATGTAGTATTCCTAAAGTGAGTGAAATTCGCTCGTTGAGGGGATGTTACAATAAAGTTCCTTCCCTTTTTTGCCTACCATTGCTTGAAATATTTAGATTTCCACATTAGTTTCCGTGCTCAACTGTCACCAGGTACAATACGTACTGAAATTCACCCTAAATTGGCTTATTAACGAATAACGGGATTCTGACATTTTTATCAAATATAAGATTTAATTCAAAAATAACTATGGCGAGGATCTTAAATAATATTAACAGCATAGTTATTTATTGTTTTCTTAACAAAAAATAATTGGCAAAATTTGATAAGCGTTTTAACCAAGATTCTGAAATGTCTAATGCGTAAGTATTTAAACACTTATCAGTAAACTTTTCTTACGACGGAATCAGTGCCTTATAAATTGTTTTAATCCGAATGAGAGGAAGTGTGTGTACAAGGTCTTCGGGATAAAGCTGAGTTACTTTGTGAGGATAGGACGGCACTTAACTTCTCCGAATAGCTGAAAATTAAGTCAGAAGCTCTAGGTTACGCAGTCTTCGTCCATTTAATTTGAGCGATTAATGAATAGGTGAAGTTGAAGCGTTAATAAGGCAGAGAGGAGCCGTTGAGAGTCTTTGGAGATTATCTGTGAGGTCGTGAAACGAGGAGGAATTTGGTTCAACTTCCCATGATGCGTTGTAAAATGAGAGAAGGTGGGAAAGTCTGGCTGAGGGCGGAGGCAGTAAATGAGCGAAGGTGTAGGAGTGGGTCCAGGGAAGTGTTCGCCACACGAGCCTATTCTGCGCCGCCAGATACGTCGATAGGTTCGGAGACAAACTTTATATTGTCTGGCATATTTGACTTTATGAAAATTCAAGAAACTAAAGCACAGCCATACATTTTTTCACACTTGCGGAGAGATAAACTCCATCATTTTGACAAAAAGCATCCAACTAGTTATTTTACGGATGTATCATATATATTTTCTATTGTAGAAACTATATCAGTCTATTTTGACATTAGACCGATCTACTTCTTATGAACCCGGAGATTGTACCCGGACGTATCTTGAATTTTTTTCCTTAACAAATGATTAATTTTGTATATAATTATGATTTGATTATATATAATTATGTATACTCACATGAAATAGCAAGTATAATAATTCTCTCTATGAATCTACTAGATATAATTTAAATGCAAATGATAGTTATTACTAGTGATATTTTTGGAGAAATTATTTAATTCATTTTTAAGCATTTTTACTTCATGCATTCTTTTCATCTCTCATTTAAGAGGCATAACGTTAAAATAGTATGTTTAATGATGCTGCATTCTGCGCAGTCACAAACGGTGATTACAGAACATGATCAAACACAGTAAAAGTGCTACTTGAATAATGATAGGATGCATTTTAGATTTGCGGATTAACTATTTAAAGTGTTGTCAGAGTATAGAGTTTTAATTTTATGTAAAAGTTTTGTTTTAGGTAGGTGTTATTCGTAGTTAAAAAAATATTTTATTCTTCTTATTTATTGATTTTTAGCGCCTCATTCAGGCATCAAAGAATGAAAAAAACACAATAAAAATCTATTTAGTAATACCAAAGGAAATGCGTTTTAACGATTACAACTCACAAAATGATTCAATTATTTTCTCTTCATCAATATACCATAGAGAGTGCATTGTACTTGTATATTCGGTGAACAACGCGCATTCAATTCAAGCAACGGGTTTGGTTCTGTGGTTTATCTTTCTGACCACATCCAGTGGTATCCCTGACCGTCTATTTGAAAATCACATGGACATTCATTTAAATGACAGGAGAAACTATTCACATAAATGACCAAAATTTACAAGGAAATTATCGGAATTGGTTTAATCATTAATCAGGAGCCCTTAAAATTTAAACTCGCACAGGCAAAATATAATCTTCCTCCATCTATATTTTAAAACATTAAAAAATTTTGCTGCTCCTAATGTTCCTCTTCTATTACTCTTTTACGTTTACTCAGGACTGTTTATTCTAAAATATCTTGTATTAGCTAAATCATGATGAAAGCTAGGGCGTGGCTCATAGATTGTGACGCTTGGCTATTAAGCGAAGGTCCCGAGTTCGATTTTGGGCAATCACGGATCATAATTACAAACACGAAAGGGCAAAGGGAATACCGATTCTACCGATTTAGGGCACCACAAATATTGGGAATACTGAGCATGCACTAACCCTCGTACAACTCAAAATAATCACGGGAAAATTGGAATAAAGGCCGTGACGGTTTAATACGATAAAGAAATGATATCTTCAAACGGGGTAATGCGAAAATTGCTACGTGGCATATCTAAGCTCTCCAGCGATTTGGACGGCAGTAAATATTTCGCGCAGTCCTGGATTTCATCACGCTTGGGATTAAATTCATAACGCAATACACTCAAGGCAGCGCTACGAGGGAAACAAGATACTCCTTCATCCAATGACAAAAACTCTACGTGCCGTAGGCCGAGACAGAAAATCGTCCCGCGAAGTTGACTTCGTAGAAAAGGAGCGTTCCGGGATTGGAATTAATAACGAGTCCGCAGATCGGGTGGCACATGAGAGTTCGCATGAATGTTGGAGAGGGAAGAATTAAGGGTCTTCTCTCGCCTCAAGTGCTGAGAGGGAACTCTATGCCAGGGAGAGAGGGGGCGGGCAACCTGCCCGGGGGAGGCGGTGGGGCGTGCGGGGGCATAGTAGAGGGATTCCTTCCTGCTGAGTGATCACGAAGAGGGTGGACGGGGAAGGGGTGTGGAGAGAAAAAAGTGGTACGTGGGATTGTGTGGGGACGGGGGCTTCCGATGGAGAATGAGAGGGGTTACATGGGGATCCTGGAGATGTGAGACCAGCATCACGCTCCGTAACCGCGGAGGACGTGAGGCGGAGACCACCTCGAACACAAGCCTCCGCTTCGTCTCCGTAACCCCCCACCACCATCCCCGACCACCAGCCACCCCCTTTTTCTCTCGCCTCCCAAAATCTTTCAGGGCACCTGACGTCCGCCTTCCAGGTCCCCCAAACTGACAGGCCATTGTCTCAGTTTGCCTGGCGCCGTGGCAGTAATGATGATCCGCTCGATGGTCGCTGGGTCCATCCTTCCCTCCCTTATCATTACCAGAAACGTTTTGCCGAAGGAAGGGGGTGGAGATAAACGGGCGAGTTCCTCCTAACCAAATTCTAAGATTGGTGCATTTTCACAAGAGTACTATGGCTCAAGATTTATGGCGTGCGGGATTATTAGATCTTAACTTCACTCTCGTGCACGAGAAAGAACTACATTCGCTAAATATTTAGTTGTCACCTCGTAAATCATATGGCTTTAAATGTCTAATTAATAGGATTTCCAATAGTTTTGGGTCTCCAAATTCAAGAAAAGGTTCATGTATTAAACTTATATTGTAGTATAGACGACAAAATAAAGTGAATCAAAATGGATTGCACGTCTTTTTTGTGCCGAAGTGGGTGTTATATTTCAATTTAGGTGAGTTTATCTCGGCATATATACCACAAGCTGTGTAACCGTCAAAAGTAATGCATCCAATTACGTTTCCATTATGGACGATTCAAACCGCAATAGGATAATTTGGGAAAACAGTCAAATAGAGATAGAAAGGGTAGCTTTTTGTTTAGCATTATTCCTAGTGATCTTAAGCAATTCCACACAACTACAACTGCTTGCAATTTCACCTGGCTCTGAATACAGGATAACGACTATTGTTCGTCCGTCGTGGAAAGAAGCATTTTGAGCTACAAAGTCAAATACACAACAATTAAACAAATTCGTTAGTTTACAATGCAAATAATTTAAAACGTCAGATCATACGGATTACTAGTTTCGCCCGTTTTAAGACACGCCATGATACACAGAGAAAAATATTTCTAAGATTTTTTTAATATAATCTTGTTTGATTTAAAATTAAATTTTTTCAGTACTTTCTCTCTACATGGATGAAAAATGTTTGATAACGAAATAATATATACGACTTTAATTTTGAACACACTGCATTATTGGAAATATACTCTTGAGGTGGAGGAAACAAAAACGTTTTGAGTTTCAGGTCGTTCATTAGGGACTAGTCAACGGGCGGCCAACTTCTCACAATTTGTAAAGAAAGTGCAAATGTGGGGGAAATTTGCTGTTTTCCCACAATTGTTTCCATAGTTACTAAAAATCATAATGCGGCTGTCATTTTTAATGTTGATAAATATATTTTCGACAGGTTCAGAACTCAAAAACTGACTTCATAGATATTTAGATATTCATACTTAGAGCTCCTCTTTTGGCATAATGATTTAAGTGTTTTTAATATTTAATCAAATTAGGTGAATCACAAAGAATAATTTATTTTTTCAAAAGGAAGGTAATAGGTCAATTTGCTGAAGTAGATCTACTAAGGTATCTATCATTTATTTAAATATGTAATAGTAGAAAAAATTAGCAATAAACTATTTTAATGGTTGAATAGTGATACAAATACCCATAATGAACCATTTTAAATAATTTTCAAGAATTTAATTAATGAACATTTAGAGATAGGTAGCGATCAGAGGAAAGGTAACCCGCTTAGAGTCTGGGCCTTAGTGAGACGGTTCCTAAGGGGTTTGATCCAAGTGGGTGGGGTGGCCGTTTGAGTGATGGAGAGCAACGGGCATCCACTTCCAATGTCTATCACAAGAATATACGGTGGACTAATTATTACAACCTTGACCACAAAATCATCTGAACCGCAGGACCGCAGGTTGTGCTTGGCAGCAAGGATTGTCATCGCACCAAATATTTGCAAAGTAAAATTGACAGCAGCAGTAGCGAATAAGCTGCAGATGACGATCAAACCAGTTAAAAGAGGGCTAAAAATTGTCATGACGTTTTTGAAGAGATTTTTGGAAATAGAGTAAAGCGGGAAATAGAGATAATGCTATTTAAAGGCTCTGAAAGTTCATATGGAATGATAACGAGGATTAATGGAGCCTTAGTTATGTAACAATATGCAGCAAATGATATGATAGCACAAACATGGCAACAGTTTGGACCATAGGATAGGAGGAAGCGTAGTAAATATGAAGCAGATGATTGATGGAATTATTAGTAGAAGTAAAAGCTAAATCAACAAACTTGGACACTATTCTAGTCTGTATGCCAAGATCAAACCATCAAAGAAGAAATAAAAAGGATATAAGATTAATTAGAGGGTATAATGAGGGCGTTCCCCTCAAAATAAACATTTAATTGGACCGGTGTGGTGTAAAAGGTTAGCGATGGGATTGGGGTAGAGTTTCGGAACAAGGTATGTCTGTGGGGAGAAACAATTTAATTCTATAGAAGAATCTGTTTAACTATTTTAACTGTATCGTATACTTGTTTTAAACCCTGAAAAAGACTCAGATTTAAATAAAAAAACCTCAGAATATTCAGAAAGAGGTCAGAGAGAACTATTATTATCAGGTACTGTGTTAGGGACAGCGTCATAATTTTCCACGGTTACCAGGGGTGGGTTAGAATTATTATCATTAGTTTATTATATAAAAGTGTCCGGTTAGATAAAGAAATAAACAAAAAGAATACAACAGAGAAGATGGATTAGGAAACGTAATAAACGAGTGCGGAGAGGGAAAAAATAAAAAAGTACAAAGGAACAAGAGAAAAAATTAATATTCAAGATTAGAAGACGGATACAGTGAAAGGAAAATGGAAATATGTCAAAAAGGGTACATGAAAAGCTAAAAACGAATATGTCGGACCAGTTTGCAAGAAAAGAATACGGAAACCATGGATTATGGACGAAATGATTGGAAAGATGAATGGGAGGAGAAATTGGAAGAAAGTAACTACAAAATCAGGTATACAAAAATTTTTACCGTAGAGGTAAATGTTAATCAAAAGCACGAAGCTAAAAAATGAAAGAAAGAGTGAGGAAAGACGTAGTTTTAACATATTTAGTACTCTACAAGACAACGCTAGGGTGGTTAGCAGGGGGAGACTACACACCACACTAAATTTGACCCGACCATGTTTACCTCTGCCGAGGTCGCATAACGTTTAGTGCGAGGGTATCAAAAGTCTACAATCGAAGGGTAAAATTGGAGCGTTGTACCAAAAGATGAAATCGCTGTCAATAAGTTAGAAGGGAAAATCCGTTGTCTATTGTAAATATATCAGAAAAGTTATTAACTGAACCGAGAAAGATACAAAAGTGATGGAAAGGATACTTAGGGAGTCTGTAACCTATATCCTATTTTTCCAGCATGTTAATGCTAAATGATAAAGCTTTAGCTGGCCAGTCAGTCGAGGGGTTTAAATTGTTGCTGAGCATATTCAAAAATCAGCCGGGTGAATAGAAAGAGACTCAATACAAAAAACAAAAGTTATGAAGTTTTTGATAAAGACGAAGGCTAAATTATTCATCAAAATTGAACGGCGTAAACTAGACCAAGTGAACTGGACTTCTAATCTTGTAAGCGTTCTGGAGAAAGATAATCCAAGTTGTTCAGACATAGTGACGTTTTTATAAATCAAACCACTTTACTTCTCCACATAAACTTGAATAAATAATAATTGGAAAAGTAAAGTGGTTTGATTTATAAAAACGTCAGTATGAAGATTTTCCACCAAGTTACGCCAGAAACTGTTTTATTGTTCAGACATAAGAAGAAGAATTAGGTTAGGCAATGTGTCTTTCTCAAGAAGGTGGGAGTTAATGACCAAGGCTTTAATTATTCAAATGTTAGGGTAAAATTGGATAATGAAAGTGGTGTTATAAGAATAGAAATATGATTGTTGAAGGAAGATGATCGGGGTCCAGTAGGTAATTTTGAAGTGCGCGTTTGGAGAATTATGGTAAAGATGTAACTGCCACAACGGAAAACATATGCAGAAGTTTTCCCTCAAGAGTGGGGGAAGAGAGAGGATTGTTAGAACTCAAATGATAAAAATAGAGGTAGGGTATTTTGATTAGCGTTGAGATGTTGATGAAAACTTTGATGAAGGGTTAAAAATTAAGCAAGTATGAGTGGGACATTTATGGAAAAGGCTGGATATATTGCACGGAATGAAGAGAGCTAGACTATATGCTAACTTGGAAAACAGTTTAAATAGTGTCGGATGTCATGTTTCGTTTTGTTCTGATTTGATATGAGTGTATGTAGTATCCAAAAGCTACCTTTAACTATAAGCTATCTAAAAATAAGAATAATGATGGGAATGAAAATTTATTGCGGATAAAAAGGGTAATATACTGTTCACTATTTACGGTTTCTCCGTCCAAACATTTATAAAACAGCGTTCATACGTAGATTTTTACTTTTCTTTCGACCCTTTGGTCACTATATGTAAGCCAAAGTGGTCATTATATAGTTATAATTTTGGACCGCTCCTTTTCGTAACATGTGTTAACGTCGTATCCACTCCAAACCGGAAGGAAAGATATCTCTTCAATAAAATACGTTTTCAATATACAAGGAATAAAATACAATAAACTACGTATTTAAGAATAAACAGTGAGTTGAGATGATTTCAGTCTATTCCTCCTTGAAGAAGAATAAAGAGAAATATTTAAAAGACTTGAAAAATGAAATACAATAACTCACTAACTGCTCTCTTAATATTTTGTTGAAAGAAAAACCTGAGGAAGTAATACGCTGGCCATATATTAGGATATGTATACATGTGTGTATGTATGTATATATATGTATGTGTATATATGTGGATATATATGTGGATATATATGTATGGAAATATATACATATATTTTTTTTTCTTACAGGTCCCCCCCCCTTTCCTCACCTAACCCCCAACCCCCTCAACCCTTACCCTTCCCTCATGCTGCTACACCCCTTGCCACACACCTTTTTGGTGGCTCGCAGGGTATTTATGTAGATATAGATGTAGATATACCTAAACTTATCCGACACCCACGTATTCTAGGTATGCTCCAAATATGCACGAATTGAAGTGATTCTAACTTCTTCTAATAAACCGAAGAAAGTGTCAAATGAAATTTATCGTACTTTTTACAATAATTTGCCATTAACAGTCACAAACTGTGTTCGATCTCAATATTAATGTTTCTTAATCAAGAAAACATTGAACAGAGGGTTAAGTGTAAATCTGGGGGAAGTATTCTGGTTGGCTAATAGTTGCCGTAAACGATAGAGAACTTTTAAAGTTGTCACCCAAATTTGGCAATATGAGTGCTGAAATTTCTTTGTGAATCCCTGGGCAAACATCATGCTAAAGTTAATAAAAAAATGTTTAATTTAGACTTCTACGTAGAACAGTTAATCAAAACCCCGGTCTACGTCAAATACGACTAAAAATAAACAAACTAACTAAAACACAAATAGATTTCAAAGTTTGGCTTTTGAGCCAATTAGTAGTTAATGGCGCACTTAAAAATTAATGCAAATATTCCCAAAGCAGTTTTCAACCATTATACGAGATGTGTAGGTCTAGCAACCTCTGGCATTTGCTCATTTGGAGGTTTTCAGGGTAAGTTACATTACATGTCTGTACTCATATATTTTTCTTGCATTGAAATAGTAACACCTCTAATATGAAAATACATCAAATTAAATATTTATTAGAAAAAATCCTTCTAGACTAAGGACGAGACTCGTTACTCCATACAATTAGAATGCATTTATTGCAAAAAAAAACTTAGCTTAATTATTCCAATTGATTCCATCCCTTCTGTGAATTCAGCAGCATGAATTTAAATATAATTTAATATGGAAGAGAATGTTTAATTTAGTCATCATTTACAACAGATACGCCATTATTGTCTCATCTCGACGCATTAGCAATTACTTTTGTCTGTCAACGTTTACGTAATAATAAGCCTGTAAGCTTGGATTATCGCAACTTGCACATGAAAAGCATCAAAATAATTACTCCTGCTCTATGGTAATTTCATTTTGGCCTCGCAAACTCACTTTTGATAATAAAGCTCTTTAATCTTTTCGGAAAAATGTTATTTTGCTCGTCGTGGCAATATAAAAGCTGGCGCCTGAAACATTAGCGAGGCGTGAGGGGAAGAAATGGTCCTGATTGAGAACGGTAATCACATCTGGATTTGCAATTCATGGCGAGGCTGTGGAAGGAGGAATGGCGGGAAGAGGAGCACGATGAGGGGGGATTAAGAGGAGGGGTGGAATGAAAAGAGGGAGAGAGAGAGAGAAAGGAATTCCGTTTTATCGGAACTCACTCACTAATTCTTCCTTCCGCTGAGAGCGGAAATTGGACGAGAGATTGCTGGATATTTGAGAGCGCGTAAGAGTGAGGGGGGTGGGTGGGGTTTCAGGAAGGAGAGATGGAGACGATAAGCAAAGGGGAACCTCTGGGGGGGGGGGGAAAGAGAGGTTTCAGGAGAGATGGTGTTTGGGTGGGAGAGGATTTCCTCTTTCGGAGTATTTCATAAAATACGGATTCCAATCCAAATGGAATGATATTTCAGGGAGCAGAAGCGGGAGTGTGTAAGCAGAGCGGGAGAAGGAAGACAGGAGAGGGCATGAGAGAGAAATTGCGGAAAAAGACCATTTATATAAAAGTTACAGCTCAGAGATGAAAAGGACGGCGAAAGGGCGCTTGCCTGTGGGAAATGGGTTGGTGGCTCTTTTCACGAGCGTATCGAGAATTGTTTTGAAATATCGCGTCGGTGGTTGCGTAACCTCGCGGCGTCATAAAGCAGACGATGCAGTCGGGACGGCCGATTCACCGATTGCAGGGCAGAATGCTTAGACTAGAGTTAGCTGGGTGGATTTTTGTTTGAGGGTGGAGGGGTTTGGGAGGGCGGATGTGGGTGCGAGAGGGACCAATCCCCCGGGAGGAGGCCCCTCTTCCTCCCCAGGAGTCCTCTCGGGGGGGTTACGGGAGGGGCGCACGAGGGGCTCATTGGTCCGTGGTTTGAGGCTGGCACTAGCAACTGCTGCTCCAGTCCACATCTCCGTTATTTTTTATACATGTATAAAGGGTCAATTCCGCGGGGTAATATCAACATCCAGAACAGGTTCGGAGTGGGTGTTTGGAGAAAAAAGATGGTGAATGTGGACCAGTCAGGAGAGGGCAAAAACCCTTAAGGATATATAAGGAAAGGAAGTGCAAAAGAGGAGGGTAAAAGTATCAGGTATAGATTTTGACGTTTTCTTACAACAGTGGAAGAGAAACAATAAAACAGAAAAGGGCTGGGGCAATTTATCGAGAAAAAGAACAAATAAATACGAGAAGGAATGAGAGTTAATGTGGATTATCTATGTAAAAATATGGCACACAGAAAACCTCCATTTAAGAAAGGTCGTGTATAATGAGAACGCTTAAACCTAAAAACAACAATACTACTGATAACTACTACCATACTACTGATACACGAAAGGCTACTAGGAGATGTGATCGTAGTTCATCTAGTCACGTAAGTACTCGTATATCAATATTTTAAAATCATATTTTTAAAGCCGATGAAAACTTTTCCAAATTCCTATAAAAAGGAAGTTAAGCAAAAATGTTTGGAAATAATTCATTTCCAAAGGCTATTGTTAAACTAAAGAAGATAAAATACTATATGAAGAGGTAGAATCACCCTCAAATTAGGGAAGAGATTAAAGAAAAATTAAACAGTGCACTCAGAGAATGCAAATAGGAAATATATGTATATGTATTTCCTATATGTATATATATATTTCCTATAATTATATGTATATGGGTGTTGTGGTACCTGTGGATGAATTGTTAGTTTTCTGTGTCGCTTGTTACTATCTCCGCATCCTCCCTATTCCATCTCCGCTGCCCTTTGGCCTCACTTTCCCCCTCCATAGCCCCCTCATTCACCCCTCCCACACCACCTGTTCTCCCCTCCACCTTCTCCCCCTCAATAGCCTCCTCCCTCACCCCTCCCCCACCACCTATTCTCCCCTCCGCTTTCTCCCCCTCCACATACCCCTCCTTCACCCCTACCCCACTACCTGTTTTCCCCCCTCCCTCGTCCCTTTCTCTCTCTACACCACATACCCATATCCCTCAGTCCTATCTTATGTTCCGAAGAAGACGGAGTTCGAATTCGTCGAAATTATCAAGATATTGTTGTGAGTGTTCTTTTTATGTGTTCTCCTGCTGTGTGTCTGCCTAGGTATTTTATTCAACACTTCCGTGTTACTTCGAAGAAATAATCTATATATCTATATATATATATATATATATATATATATATATATATATATATATATATATATATATATATATATATATATATATATATATATACACTTTTTTGGAAAACCCACAAACGTGTAATGTAAATTCACTGATTTTCATAACAAACACAGAAACCAAAACACACAAAAGAGGGACTCACTGGTTCTCGAATTTTCGGTGGTCCAACCACCTTTCTCAAGAGGAATTAGGAACAGAACTGAGGCAGAGGAGGGCCCGAAAGCAGTGGTAGGAAGGAGAAGGGGAAATAGGGGAAAAGAGGGGAAAAGAGGGGAAAAGAAAGGAAAATGGGGGAAAAAAAGGGGGGAAGGCTTTCGAGGTGAGGAGTTTGGAGGGGTAGTGTATGGCGCGGGAATTTTAAAAAAGGTGGGGATGATATGGAAGTTGTTGGGGGCGGAGGGGGATGAAATTATATGCATAAAGGGGGCAATTAATGTCTAATATTAATACCTGGGCGATTCCAGGAATCCAAGAGCCAGATGAAAGCTAGCTCTAATGTTTTGAGTTTCAGTGGAGGGCCTGAGTGTGGGAGGGATGCTAAGACGGATACTTTAAAACATTGGTCAAAGGCAGTGTTGTGTTCGGAGGCATGTTTGGGGATTGGGAGCATACCAATAAGGGAGGAATTGTTGCATGAGGCTCGATGATTATTGATTCTAATATTGAGGGGTGTGGTACACTGTCCAATGTAAAAGGCAGGGCAAAGTTGGCACTTGAGTAGGTAGACAACATTGCTGGAGGTACTGCTTTCATCTGGCTCTTGGATTCCTGGAATCGCCCAGGTATTAATATTAGACATTAATTGCCCCCTTTATGCATATAATTCCATCCCCCTCCGCCCCCAACAACTTCCATATCATCCCCACCTTTTTTAAAATTCCCGCGCCATACACTACCCCTCCAAACTCCTCACCTCGAATGCCTTCCCCCCCTTTTTTCCCCCCTTTTCCTTTCTTTTCCCCTCTTTTCCCCCATTTCCCCTTCTCCTTCCTACCACTGCTTTCGGGCCCTCCTCTGCCTCAGTTCTGTTCCTAATTCCTCTTGAGAAAGGTGGTTGCACCACCGAAAATTCGAGAACCAGTGAGTCCCTCTTTTGTGTGTTTTGGTTTCTGTGTTTGTTATGACTATCAGTGAATTTATATATATATATATATATATATATATATATATAATCTTGAAAATGACGCTCTCCGGCGACGCACAAACACACAAACACTAAGATAATAAATATTACACACACAGAAACATAAAAAAAGGACACTTACAGTAGATATTTACGTTTTGACAGCACGGCCGTCGTCATCAGATTCTGATGACGACGGCCGTGCCGTCGAAAAGTAAATATCTACTGTAAGTGTCCTTCTTTTATGTTTCTGTGTGTGTAATATTTATTTTCTTAGTGTTTGTGTATGTATATATACACATATATGATATATATTTATTTATTTATTTTTATATGTTATAGCAATAACGGATATTTCTTAAGAGAACAGCCCTTTTTGATGAATGCATGTGTATACGGGATGTTGAGTAATGACAGCGAGGTTGTTTTGGAGGAATTTGAGTAAATACAGACAATGTAGTTTTAATATAAGTCATTCCATGAACTGTCTTACTGTAGAAGCAGGGTTATGTGAGGTGCAAATTTATTCATCCAAAATATTTGAAGGAGACACGTCATTCTTTATTGAAATTTACTATGTTTTAAGAGGAAGAGAGTATCCTTTTGCAGAAACTAATGGTGAACTATCAATTTTAAACTCTCCTTTCGAATTATCAAATAAAAAATGAAATTGCTTCAAAGAAACTAATTTTTTATGAAAATGGTAATACATTTTTCGTATTTCAAGCTTCTAAAAATTTCTCCTAAGTTTTAAACAAAAGCAGACAAATAATGAAACATCCCGAATAAAATAAATCTCACTGAAGGAAATAGATTGATTCATTGTTAACTTTAATCAGCATTACACTAATATCCCAATTATATATTTAATAAAAATGAAATTAATTTCCAATATTCATAAACATTTATCAGAAATCATTTCAATATTTATTGTTAAACTAAAATATTCTCTATTTTTCGAGTTGTATTTCGTGGATATTTGTACAGGGACAGCCACAAAAATAAGTTAAATGATTATATCCTACAGATATAGACGGCTGGGCTGGGGTGAAAAATGTGGTGAGAGGAATTGGGAGAGAAACGCGACCGGCGTTAGTTACCAGCGAACCGTTTTAGAGTGCGGACTGCTGCTAGACTAGACTTTGTTCAAAGATTGCATCACCATCAACGATACGTGATAACAGATTCTGTTATGCTGGCCCATGGTCAGACCATAACCATGGTTCAAAATGCTGATAGAGATGAAGCAATATCTCAATGTAAGGACTTTCGGCTGGCGCAAGGTGTCCTGGAAGGGTAGAGAGGAGTTTGACGACAAGAAACATCCCCCTCGACGTCAGTCTACGACAAAGTGTGACGAAAATGTGAAAAAAGTGAGGCAATTGTGGTCGACGTCTGATGGTCAACATATTAGCAGGAAAGTGTTTAATTCCACAAACCACAGCGCATCGCATATTTACGGATGTTTAAGTCATAAAAGAGGCGAGTGCGAGATGCTCTTGCCCAAGGCGATGCCCGAAGAACAGAAGGTTACTCGTGAGATAAACTCTCGTGATCTCTTAGGCCACTGGTTAGGCTTACAGCCCCAACCCGGCACTTCCGGACGGAACGGTAATCTACTAAATTTTAAGAGACCCTGTATTGTATGCATAGGGATAAATTTAAGAAAAAAATGAATAGTTCTGTTATTGATGCAGCGTGACAACGAGATGAGTGGTTCTTTTCACCCATAGGTTCCTTGCACGTGACTGATGGTAGTTATTGAAAGCTCTTCAGACTGCAACTATTGCATAAAATAACAGACAATCTTGGTGGAAATAGGATTATTTGGTTTTTGTTAACAAAATTCATCAAAAAGTCAGGGTCCTAGTAAAGTTTCAGCTTAATCAATTCGTGTCGCTTTTCTTAAACTTCACGTGAGATCAAGAGAAGTGAATCCTTTTAGAAACACTGACATCCAAATTGATCTGTAGATTTACACAACTTTGGAATGTGTCATTTCTTATTGACTTTTTCATCGCTGACAGAAATTTCTTCACCAAGATACTGATGAGAATAAAAAGTACATTGGAGCGGACTAATGGTACAACCAATTATGGGCATCTAGAGACTACGACCAAAGAGTGATAAAGTGATAAGCCTGTCACATGAGTACACATACTGTAGCATCAGTTATGTAGAAGAAGAAGAAGCCCATTTTCGACTTTTCAAAAAATCAGCGATTAAATAAATGGCAGCTGCTAACGCATTAAAAGGTCACGAACATAATACTTCAATTACTTTCATAAATGAAGAAATAACTGCTTCAACGGATATAACTATTTTTATATTAACTACTCTATAATTTTCTTCCTTAGGATTTCCACATGCTTGCTGACACACATTATGAGGTTCACATATTTCCGTCGTTGTTAAAAATAAAATTAAATTATTAGAATTATTTTTTAGATTTTTTCAGGCAGTGCCTATTTATGAGCGAGGCAAAGATATTTTATGGTCATGTAGGACCAAATTCAATTTTAAACAAGGGTTTGAAATAATATAAAACTTCATAAAGAAAACAATTTGGTAAGGTTTATGCCAAAGAAAGTAGTTAAATGGGCTACGTGCATATTTAAACGCACTGCCATAGCCTTTCAATGTTTCCTTATTTATTTATACATACCTCTTTGATCAAGTGTTACATCTAGATTCAACAGAGCATCCCTTGACCTTGATTGATAATGATAGTCGTAAGGATTTGGAGGAGAATTATTGTTTGCATAAACTTTATATATGCATACGAGGTATGTCCAACAAAAACGCGATCTGAGGCCATAAAACTTTTATTTTGCCAAATATAGTCTACGTCCATCGATTTTGTACCCTTCAAAGTGCACTTTACTCGTTGCTATGCACTTATTTCTTCTTCTTTTCCAATGTTTCAAGCACCCTTGGAAGTCCTCGGCACTTTGACTTTTTAATTTTCTGGTCGTTTCTTGCTTCATGTTGTCCATATCTTCCCAGTTATGTCCATGTTTGTGTTTCTTGTTTGCAGTTTGTGTGTGCTTCCATGTTTGCAGTTTGGGAATAGGAAAAGTCTCGTGGGGCAAGATCTGATGAATAAGAAGGATGATAAAGGATGGTGATTGAATTTTTTGCCAGAAACTGGCCAACAATCAATGCTGAATACTCAAGTGTATTGTCATAGTGAAGGGTCCATCCATCATGTTCGGTTAAAATGGTTAAGCACTCTTGATTGTTCTAAATTCAGTTCTTCAGCCATCATTCGGACAATTTTTCGACGATCAGAAAGGATAAGGGACCGCACATATCAATATTGTCGTAAAAACAGATTATTGAAGGCCGTCCTAGCCTTGCATCTTCCGTGGCGTCTTGTAGCCCATCTTTAAAACGGATGTTTTCTTCAGAGCAATATCACCGTTAACAGCTGTCAACATTCCAGTTATTTGTTGATAACTTTTACCGCACTTCACCAAAAACTTGATTCGTTACTCCGTGATTTCGTCAATTTCGATTTTCGACAAACAGTAAAAACAAGTACAACAGAAACTGACATAATTGGCACCAAATGCGCAACTCGACGGCCCGCCAAGCCCAGACGGCTCATTAGGTCTCAGGCAACTAGCCGCCGATACAGACCGCGTAACGACTGCCAGATTGCACCAATTCGCCTATGTATTGGTCGGACTACGTATATTATTCAAATTCGATTCATAATTCGATGTATTGAATCAGAGTAGAAGAGAATTGAGATATTTTCTGATGGATAATTTGGTGTCACGGTTTACACTAGAGCTTTGAAAAATATGTTAAACTTAATGCTAACCATGGAATTGAGAAAATAAGAGGCTAAAAATAAGTAAGGCTAATTCTGGGATTATCTTGAAAGAAATTGATGATGCATGAAGAAGTAGCAACATTTACGAAAAACATTGGTAAATTTCTATAAAAGCTCTTGTTATACCTCATAATCGAAAATATAGATTTATATTATGTCATTTATATATTTTTAGTACTTTCAAGTTAACGATACAATGGACTAGAGAGGGATCTCTCTGTAGTAACTGGACTCTTGCTTAATTCCGCTCCTATTTAGATGTTTTCGATATCACCGCTAATTTTCAATATTTCGAAACTTAATTATAAAATGAGCATCATTGAAATGTTACCTCTGCATGATTTCCTACTTGTATTAAGAATTATTAATATAAATGATAGATTATATGAACATGAAAAAATATTCAGGTAGGTTTTTGTAGATAATCTTTGCATTGGTGGCCAATTCATTTTTATTAAAATTTGACATATTCAGTGGGTTTCTGTTCATGAATCCTATCAATATTGTGATAATGATGCCTCATTTAGATAGTTTGAAACTAAATGAACGGTAGTTGTAGGATAAGAAAGTTTAATGAGAATGAAATTCCATTTAGTATAAGGGATTTTTGATAGCAAAGTTTATCCATAAATTAATGCAGTCTTTTATGTGACAAAAATAATTCTGAGGACAAAATGAAAGTGAATGCTTTGAATTGGTACCGAAAAATGGTTGAAGAAAGCTGATGCTCCTTGGTCAAGTGGCGACAAAATTGCAGTTAGGTGAGCGGTGATTCACTAGTGGAAGACAGTGACCACAGGATGACGCAACAGACTGATTAATTTTTACCTATTTTTCAGCTAAGTTCCCTTAAATAATATTAGGGTTTTAATGAAGCTGAAATTTATTCGTGTGAACTACTAAATGCTGACGTCAGATTACACACTGTGAACATTTTTAAGGCAGAAGATTATATATTCGTCACATTGACTCTACTGCTCTTCCAATTGTGCTTTCTATAACTCATCCTGAACAAATAATGTAATTCTTTCTGAAAATTTCTCGTGATCTCTTGGTGTATATGGCGTATAGGGAGAGGGAGACACCTAAGACTCTGTCCGTATCTTATGGAGAGCATTATGAGAGGGAACCTGATCGAAAAAGTTATGCAATGCTTAAAAATGAACTCGGCGGATGGGGGGAGGGAGGAGGAGGATGGGAAGTCGGGTGGATTTGGAGATGAGGGTGAGAATTGAGGATATTTTTGGAGAGCCGAGGCGGAAGTTGCGACGACGAACCGTGGCGGAGTGCGTGGGTGGGTGAGGGGGATTTGGGGGGTGGGGTCGCTGGGGTTGGAGAGCGGGAACTCTTGCCAGTACGGGGCCGCAAACCCCGCAAGTCCCCCTGCGGTGCTGTAGTCGAGTGTAGAGAAGGGGCCAAGGGGGAAAGGGAAAAAGAGAGAGACGTATAAAGAGTGAGAGGGGATGAGTAGTGTGGGCAACTCTCGTAAAAGTTCTAATTGCATTCGTCGAAAAGTCCAAGAGCGAAAGGCCGCCGCCTCCTTCAACCCGCTCATCCCTCCGGCCCTCCCTTCGTTTGCCGCCCTGCGGAGATCAGCCAAGGGAGGGAGAGGGAATGTAGGAAAGGGAGCGGGATTGCGGGGCCGAGGCGTTGAGGCAGGACCAAGAGGCGGCGGAGGACCGGGGGGGGGCGCCTCCCCCCATCCGGCTCTGTATCCAAGATTTGAGCGTGGCGCGCGTCGTACTCCCTGCGTTCGGGGAAGTACTTGTGCCGACAGGAAGAGGGCCGGGCGACGGCAAAGCAAGGGGGATGAGGAGGGAAATGAAGAGAGGGAGGCAGGGGAGGGGATGGAAGAAAAATTGCAAAACTTGTATGCGCCTCAAGTTGGAAAGGGCGTTCTTTTTTATTTTGGCGGTTATGGGAGGCTGTTTTTTCCGAGATCAGGAGAGCGTCTGGATTTTTGTTTTTTTTTCTCCTTCCATGTTCTTTATTTTTCAGCGAAAATGGAGAGAAGGAGTGGATTGAAGGAAGGAATAAATTGGTAGGAGACTATCTTTAACTAGATACCGTGGAGAAAGAAGGTAATATAAATTCACCAGACCTAGAAGTGAGCCTATTTTTAGAATCCCGAATTTATTTCAAGACTTTTGCGAATATATGTATAAAATATTAGACATTTTGAGATGAGGTAAACTAATTCTGTAATAATTTTATTTGGATTAAAAAAGATAATTTGGGTTTGAAAAATGAATAAATTATGGACAACGTTGTAGTTTTCGACAGAAATGGGAGCAAACTCAGTTTTTACAGAACTTCATTCCAATAAGTTGAAATGCAATGGCGGAAGTTTGCGTTTTCAAAAGAGGTATCATGATTTTGAGCTGTTTTCCAAGTTACCAGAATGTAGTTCACGAAATGAGATATGGTTTTAATCAATTATACTACCTTAATTCATAAATCGATTATCAATGCAAATGTCTATGTCCGCTGAAATGAATGAGTTTGAAAGTATCCGGTCATTTACAATCCCTCATAAGCAGTTGGAATGTCCAACGGCTGAATTTTGATCCGATTGAATGCTAATCTTTAGGTATTGCATAACAAAACCCAAAATGCGGGTCCTCATTGACGCCCGCGTGGAAATTAATAATTGCGTCCCAATTTCCTCCGTTGACCTTAATCCCGGAAAATGGAGATTCCAATTCAATGCGTTTTAAACTCAACCATGGAATATGGCTTAATATTTCGGGCACTTTTCACAAAAAAGACTAAATTGAAGTAAGCTAATTCATAGAGATTAAAACTTGCATCTCTCAGGCTTGGAAATAATGATCTTCAAAACCTACGTAGGCTTGTAAATAATTACCTTAAAACCTAATACGTATTTGAGGTCATCTAAAGTGAAAAAAGTGGACTAGTCAACTAATAAAGTCAAATAGAGGAAAAACATATTTTAAAAAGTGATAGCATGTATATCACCCACTATCCCTTAGTTATTACTTATGTTTAATGTCACAGGCTTTCATCTTTCTGCCAACGCAGAATTTGTTCATTCAGGATTCGTTGTGAGTTCTGCATATTTTACTTTCCTGGATCCTCTACCAATATACTAATATAAGGAGAATCCAATATATATATCCCCTTTCCTTATATGTCTATTTCTATGTGTGAAAATAATATTTGTTCGCCGTATGGCGGGATTTTCGAGTTTGAATATATACATACTATATATATATATATATAGATATATATATATATATATATATATATATATATATATATATATATATATATATATATATATATATATATATATATAAGGTGGCTGAATCGGGTAGGGATTCTAGAACTGTTAGGGAAAAGCATTCGTCAAATGATAGGTTGTGTGAACTTGCGTGTAAAGGGATAGGAAGAGAAGAGAGTGAAGCAGAATTACATGAGTAGCGGTGATTGTTCATTCGGATGGATAAGGGGGTAATGCATTCGCCTATGTAGAATGAGGTGCATTGTTTGCACGACATTGTTTACGAATCCGCATACATCCTATATTTCCGATCCTTTAAAATTCCCACCCTTAACCGCCATCTTTAATTTCTTTCCCAAGAGTCCCTAAACCTTCCGCCCCCCCTCCCCTCCCCAGGCACTCTTCCCTCAAAACCTCTCAGTCTGACCTGAAGAAGGCCTCGGAGTAGGCCGAAAGCTTAAATCATCTACAGTGTGAGTGTCCTTTTACGTGTTATCTGTTTTATTCTGTGTTCTATTGTGCCGTCCAAAATTTATATTGCTCTCGTGAGTACTTCCGCATCATCGATATATATATATATATATATATATATATATATATATATATATATATATATATATATATATATAAGTCACGTCCTGCCAACTTTGTTTTGTTGGTACTCCTTAGTCGTTGTTTTTAAGGATGTAATGCAGATGCACATGGAAAGAGAAATAGGCTAAAAGAATAAAAAAGTAATGAGAGATGAAAACAAAAGACACTAATTAGCTTCATCTTCTGAGTCCAATATTGCAAACCTTAAAATTTGAAATATTTTAACTTTCACGGGTTACTCATACCCCATATTATTTTGTATGGATCGTAACTTCATCTTCAACAATTTGAAGGTTAAGACATATTTATATGTTTCGTTATACCTAGATTTTTATTTGCGTAGGTATTGTTTCTTCACTGAAAAAATTTGATGGAACGTTATATCATAGACTTAAAATCAATAATAGATACCCCAACTTTTCATATTTGTATGCGGGAACTACGTTTCAAACCGAATCATGTACGTAGAAGATATTTTTTAAAATTCGCGAGATTGATTATTTTAATTAAGACTCTGTGGAAAAAATTTAAAAATGCTAAAAAAATCAACTTGAGTTTCCATTTTATTTTTTCAAAGATCATCCAATCGTCAAATGGTGTGCAATGCGAAGCCTCGAGGTAAAAATAACAGGGAATGACAATAAGAATGCGTAAATGATTAACGTTATTATATTCTTAAAGGCTAGTGTACGTGTTCTAAAGCAATGGTCCAAGACTATTCCACTGCAAGTCGATTCCATTGTGGGGAGGAACCATGTGGTGAGGGCTCCGCTCTCGCATTTGTAAGCTTTTGGGTCATGACCGGACAATGCCTGTGATAGGCGACGGACCCTTCGACGTCACGGGAAAGACCCGGAAGACCTAAAGCGGGAAAGCCTCGAGGCTGTAGGAAGGGTTTCTTTCACCCTCGGGGTTTCCCGGGCACCGCCGAAGGGCCTCGTAGACAATGACCCTTCCTACACCACCAGGGAGGGAATCCCAGGTGGGAGGAGGGGCTGCCGAGCAGGTGACCAGGGTCACGGGGAAGGCCATAGGGAGGGGTGCCGCCGCGCGCGGAACGGCCAGCGTGGGTGAGGAGTGTGGTGCGAGAGGGCAGAAAGATAGCACCAGGGAGGCGATCCGGTCCGGCGTGATAGAGGGTCCGTCTACTCGTATAACCTGCTGCCGAGACCGAGTGTTCGCCCGTTGGTCGCCGCACCGCCGGGATATCCGAGGGACTCCCCGCTAGACCACCACCATCGACGGAGCCCCGCGTTCATCAGTCGGCTGCCAGCACGTCTGCGGATGATCCCCGCCCGAATATTCCCTTTCCCGCGTTAAGTTCCCCGCCTTACCTGTTCCCGGTGCCTGATCTAGTCGGCATTACCAATCTGACCCCGCTAATAAACGGCTGAGGATCGCAGAGTGTCTTGCTGGCTTTAATCTTACCCAAAGTCGGGTCGTCCTACCCATGTCCTTACGGCATTATAACGGAATTCGGCTCACGGAAGCTGATCAGAAAGGAAGATATAGCAAACAGCGAGGAATTCCCGAAAGGTTTCATTACCTACATAAAATACATTCCTAAAATACTTGGTGGAGAGGTATTCATTACAGTAAATTCAAACTTCAGTAATCAACAAAAGAGACGTTTCAGGCGTGATATGGTGGAATATCATGATTAATGAAAATTGGCAATTTACACAAAATAAAATTTTAATACGACGGTTTCGATGTAACTACATCATCTTCTGGTGACAGTCATAACTCAGTTTCTAGTATATATGCTGATAAGCTAGTAAGGGAGGTTTTGGTGTTGAGTGGAAAATGAATGATAGAAGGAGGGAAGGTGGAAGGATGCGTGAGTGACGAGGTGCGGGGGAGGAGAAAGGGGTGGGGAACACAAAGAAGTCCGGAGACAACTTAATGGCTGGATGGAGTGGGTGTCTCGTTGTTTCCTCTGAGCAGTGCCATAGTCCTAGGGCCGTGGAGAAAGGGGGTGAGATCTATCTGGGTTTACCCCGGTCTTTGACTGGGCGCAAAGTATCGAAGCACAAAGAGGTGTGAAAAGGGGTAAAGATTTGGGATCACTTGTCTATTATGGTTCCAAGAGGGGAAACAGTGGGAAAGCCCTAGCGAGGGTTTAGGGAGGGGTGGAGTATGGATACACTTGCAACGTCACGAGAGGGTGGGGGGTTGTAGGGGGGGAGTTGTCCCACATCGTCGAGCTTTCCCACATCGTCCGTGGAGAAAGACGTTGGGAGAACACAGGGCTTCCCGCCATCTTAGGGAAAACGTAGTCAGCGGTTACACAGGGGGATGGGAGGAGATTCCCCTGGAGGGGATAGTAAAGACAAGGGATCACTGGTCACAAGTACGTCGAGGGAAGGTGATGGAGAGTAGGGGGGAGGGTGAAGATAAAAATTGGACTTTGTTAATGCCGTCAAAGTCCTTGCGATGTAAGATTTCCAGCTGTTCCATGGCATCCAGTTTCCTTCCTTTGGTCAGGTTGTGAAGAACTTTGAAGTTGAAATTGCAGGAATGATTGGAGTTAAGAAGATGTTGTGCAAATAAATAATTCGTATGACCTGTGATATAACCTTTCCTGTGTTCACTGATGCGTGTTGAAAAGCTCCTGCCAGTCTGGCCAATGTAAGTAGCTCCACACTCACACTGGATTTCATATACACCACTTAAGTTATTGCAATGTATAGGGTATTTGTTAGAGCATAAGGCTTTGTACAGGGTATTGGGGGTATAAAAAGAAATGCGAAAATTATCTTTAGGAAACCTGTTGGCGATTTTGTATGACACGGAGTTATGAAAAGGGAGTTTGCACCACTTTCGCTCTGGAGCAGTAGTGACTGCGAGGGAAACATTCAACTTCAGAGCCTGTTTCTTCAGTTTTTTCTTCTTTAATAAATTGTCTATTAAGTTGACCTGTTAACCGTTTTTAAGGGCTATGTGTTTTATTGTATTTACCTCTCGTTCGAAGTTGGGTGTGGCCAAGGGGATACTGATTAGTCTGTGAATCATGGAATGGAAGCTGGCTAGTTTGTGGGCGATGGGGTGGCAGGAATCGGAGGGTATCACTTGATCAGTGTACGTGGGTTTTCTAAATATTGAAAAAGTATGTGTGTTATTTATAATTTCAATTGTAAGATCCAAGAAATTGATTTTATTGCCCACTCCCGATTCCATGGTGAAAGTTATGGATGAATGAATGGAGTTGATGAATTGCAAGAATGTCTAGCTGTCTTTTACTGCCTGTCCAGCAGCATAAGATGTCATCGACATATCTATACAAATATAAAATATTATTTTTGAATTTATTTTCACTTAGGATCTTACTCTAAATTGTTCTTGAAAATTTCGGCGAGGAGCGGGGAAAGAGGTGACCCCATTGTCAACCCGTCCTTTTGTTTATAGTAGGAACCACAGAATAAAAAAATAATTTTTTGGTCCACGCAAATTTGGAGAAGTGAACATAATTCCTTAACGATTTGTTGGTCCACATTGGCGTTAATTAGTATACTGCGAGCGTAAATTAACGTATCATTCGTCGGAATGGAAGTGAAGAGAGTGCACACATCAAATGATACCAGATTAGCGTTGGGTGGTACGGAGAAGGGCAGAAGACGTTCAGTTAAGGAAATGGAATTTTCTATTGAGAATCTGGGTTTGAAGCCAGAGATTTGTCGGTAAATTGAGTTTAATTTCATGGCTAGTTTTTGTACTGGAGCACTGACACTGGACACGACTGGTCTAATGGGTACGTCTATTCAATGAAGTTTGGGTAAGCCATAAAGTCTTGGGGGTAAAGGGTTCATAGTGTCAAGAAGAATTTTTCCTTTTCATTGAATAAGCGAACAGAGGAAGCGATGGCCTCTTTAGATAAAGTTCAGTAGTCAACGATATGCAACCGACGAAAATGACGTAGAAAGCATTTGGTGCATCGTAAGGGACTACAAGGACACCCAGCTTTTCATCTCCTTTTTTCTCAGACCCTTCAGATTCTAACACATATTTTCTGCATATGCTGGACAAGCATCTATTCATATTCGGCTACGAACATAGCCACGAAATATGTATTATCGCAGGCAATATTAACCTACTGTCAATTAGTTGGGACTCGTGCTGCGTGGAAACATTTCTGAGAGCCTGAGGTTCATGCGAAGGACCCCTCCATATATTCACAAAGCATTTCTAGAACAAATTGCTTAATCACCAACAATTACAGCATAATTTCATATTCTGTCGAAATCCCCGCCATATATTATCACAAACATTGAAATAACGGACAGCATCAGCAACCATTCAGCTATTCTTGTAGAGATAAACACGAAATTCACGAAAGTAAATTAGGAAAATAATTAAGATATCTTATTCAACAAGGGAAATTTTTAGCTTTAGAGATAGAGTAAGTTAAAAAAAAACAAATCACCAGAATTCAACACAAAACCCAGACCGCCGAAATAGAGACACTTGGAAGTATTCATTAAATAGTGTCTACGGAGAAATGGAGACGCGACTTCCTTTCAACCTTAATGCGAGAGTAAGGCGCCAAGGTGATGCAACGCATTAGTCAGAGAGTGGTGTTATGAAATTGAAGAAGATATAGCCTATTTAAAAACAATAGATAATTGACAAGTTTTTACGAATGCATCTCGAAAGGAATTTCGTGTTTGAATGCATATGCCTCCGTACGGTTCCTCCCAACAAACCCCTCTCCTCAAGGGGGTACTAGGTATGGTGGGCGAGGAGTAGGACGAGGAGGGAACAGTAGGCAAGAAATATACGAACGAGCACAGGCTATAGATAAAATTCACCGAAAATATAATGCATCCGAATCACTTTCCGGGCGAGGGTCTTTTCACCTGAGGTTTTGTACCGTAATGTAAGTTTCCGCAAAAAACCGTCTTTCAAAAGTATTCTGACGCACCGATGTCAGACTCGCGCCTAAACTGCTTTTACTCTTCTTCAAATAAAGCATTTAGAAGACAGGGAAAGTGAAGGAGAAAATTTTAGAAAGCACCCCACTCCATCTGTGATACACATTCAATTAAACAGCCTCATTAAATATTTCCAAGTATTATATATATATATATATATATATATATATATATATATATAATTCCAATTATATATATATATACAGGTAGTATAAATAAATATAACATATAAAATACAATATAAATGTATATATATTATATATGGTATATATTTATTTATTTATTTACATACTTCGTTGGAATTAGGCAATTTTCCTGGTGGCAACGGTCCAGTGTGATCACTGGTCACTCCCACAATGCACATACATACACACACAAGAAGAACAGATATGAGACAAAATGCTCGTATATTCAATGACACTTTAAGATTACCGACCTCTCCTTTGCCATCACACAAGGATTAGGTGTACACCACATGAGTACATACTAGTAAAGTAAATAAATATAAGTAAGTAGTAAAAGTAAAAAGTAAGTAAATATATATATGATATAAGTAGTATATATACAAGTAATATATATATATATATATATATATATATATATAATATGGTTAGAGCATCCGCCCGGCAAGTGGAAAGATCCGGTGTTCAATTCCCGGTTGGGGAAGATATTTTTACATTCGTGATCTGCTCACATCCGCCATCCCCACCTCTCTTGTGTTCGCCCTTTGTATGTGTTCCTTTGCCATTTTCCTTATCTCTATTTCAATGTGAATGAATATTTATTCGCCATATGGCGGTATTTCGTGTTTGAATGTATATATATATATATATATATATATATATATATATATATATATATATACACATATATATAAACATAAACATAAACACAGTAATCAACCCGAAGGTCGGTTTAGTAGATGATGGTAGAGCTCACCCATGTACTAAGCCCGACGGCGTGTGAATATTCACACATCAGGGTAGGGGGGTCAGTTCCTTTCCCTGTGCCGGTTATGGTTTCCCAGGAGAATCTGGTACCCGAAAAATCAACTAGCTTGGGTGGAGCTGCAGGTGCCCAGAGTGCCTCGCCCGGGAATCGAACCCGGGACCCTCCGGTCAGTAGTCCAACGCTCTACCCACTGGACCACCGCGACTCATATATATATATATATATATATATATATATATATATATATATATATATATATATATATATATATATATTCAGTTAGTGCTACAGAAACAAGATACCCAAATTGCTTTCATAGCTAGAAATTTTAGATTTGTTCGCAAAGCGAACAATTCAACCATCGACGAAAGTAACGATTAATTTTAATTAACTCATGAAAATATTTATGATAAAGAAAAATACTTAGACATGTTTCTTCGATAATTTTTCGTTTTCCTTAAAATATTAATAGTTTTTTTCCTCATGATAAAATATTTAAAAAAATTGACATCACTTTTATATATAGGAATTCGAAGATGATTCATCGACGGATGGTTCCTCAGCAGATAATGTCCATTTTGCACGCATCTTCTGTTCCCAGGAGAGACAAGGTATCACTTTACCGGTCGCAGAAAAATCGCACCCCCCCAAGGACACCTTTTCGCCCTCTTCCGTCGCGTGTTCCACTTCTTTATCGTGGGGAGGTGATCACCGTCATCAGTCTCCGTCCCCGCACGAGCGGTCGCTGTCTCTTCGAGTGGGCCTTGGCTATACGTACACGGGCCGAGGACTCCCGCGCTTCGCTAGGCTGCCCCTCAAACGTCCGCTCGAATCCGTTGCTGCCTGTACATACACATAAAATGGTTCTCCAATCGCACCTCCGGCTGAGAATTATTAGGAAGGGAAATTTAAGGCGGATAAACGCAGGATTTGAATGTAGAAGATTTAGTCGCAAGTAGAGGTTTTTAAGTTTTTTCACGTATCTGATGAAAAAATGAACATATAACTTGTTCATGGACATAAAAATATACCCGTGTAACTTGTGAGTTTTGAATAATTACTGATATTAGTTTGGTTCGTACATTTTGGAAATTAGATTGTAATGTGATTCAAATATGCACTGAATGGTTGAGGCCTTAACTTTGTAGAATTCCATTATTAACTTAGGAGAAAAATTATATCTTTGCTTTCTACAGAATAAATTCTATTCTATTCTACAGAATAAATCTATTCTGTAGAAAGCAAAGATATAATTTTTCTCCTAAGTTAGTGATTCAAATACGTGTATATTTTGATTACCTGGTGCTTGTGACTTTTTTAAGCTGTTCCTCGGTTTCCGTTCCCAGAGGAATTTTATGTCACAATGACATTGAAGTGCTATACAATGTTTGAATGATTACTTGCTTACTATTTGTTATCTCATCCTGGTAATAACTGGTGTTGATATGATGTGAATGCAGGATTGATTGATGCATCCGGGCCGATGACTCTCAAGGAAACCCACCTCCCATTACTACATCTAAACCCCTTGCTTCATGGGAGAGTCACTTATGACCGACGTCGATTTCGCAAAATCGCCAGCCCCCGTCCGGCACAGCTTATCGCTAGTGCGCCCGACACACGAGCGAAGTACATTGCGGACGCTTCCGGCAGACGAAGGATCCATCCCCAACGCCCATTCTATTCTGGGCAGGTCCTTTCGCCGAGCGGCGGATTCCGAGGGTCTTCCCGCAGCCGGTCTTTCCCACGGCGGCGCTCCTATCGATGCACCGGGAAAAGCACCCTTCCGCCCATTTGAGAGCCCGGGGGCATCGGGCACTATGTTATTGCAGGCCAGTACTGGGCTCATGTGTGAGCCCTCGTCTCTTAATTAATAAACTTCCTTACACACTGCATTAGAGTTTTATTCAATAAAGCCTACCACTCCCTGATTTCCACAACAGGACTGTGGAGCTGGCACTACAATATCTCGACTTTAACAGAGGCACACCCTAGTGTTCATCATAAAAAGTAAATTTATTATTAGGTAATCTACCGTTTAAGGTAGGTTTTTGGATGTAAACAACTATCAAATAAACATTTTGTGACACCCCACCTATCAAACTAATCTATATCAGGTCCCTCTTCATCTCGGCGTACTTCTTTCCTCCCTTCATCCCGTCCAACATCCCTATCCTGTTCCTGCCCTTACCTCACTTGCCGAACATTATCCCTCTATTACCTTCTTAAACATTCCACTACCGCTCAATACGCCTTTCATTCATTTTTCCTGCCTCCATAGGATTTCTCTCAACAAACCCCTCTCCTCACCCACCATCTCTAGTACTTCCTCATTTGTTTTCCTTTCGGTCCATTCCACCTTCTCCATTCTTCTCCACACCCACATTCCAAAAGCCTCCAATCTACGTCTATCCTCCTGCTTCAGTGACCACGTTTCCGCGCCGTACATAGCTACGCTCCATATCAGAGTTTACGAGTCTGGTCTTAACATCCCTACTCAACGTCCCCGTCATCAACTCCCTCCTGCTTGAGAAAGCCTCCTTGCCTAGCGCAATTCTTCTCCTTTCGTCCCTACCACATTGACCGTATTGGTCCAAAACACTTCCGAGATATGTAAACTGCTCTACCTGCTCTATTCTTTCCCCGCCTATTTTAATAATTAGCTTAGACTTTTTCTTTCTGGAAAATCGCATAACCTTTGTTTTATTAATATTGATTCTCATCCCATATTTATCGCACTGAACCTCCAATTCACTCAGCAATGCTTGCAACCCCTTGGCTGACCGAGCACCTAATGCTTGGTCATCAGGAAACCTAACCGATTTTACGAATTCCCCTCCGACTTTCATTCCTACCTCCAGTTCTTCCCATGCCTCTTTAATCATTTCCTCCACATATACGTTGAACAGCACCGGTGACAATGGGCAACCCTGCCTTATCCATCTTCCTAACACTGCCCATCCAGACTCTCCGTTCCCCACTCGCACCTGAGCAGTCTGAGACATAAACAGGTTGCGAATAAGTCTCCTGTCCCTCCAATCCATTCCTATTTTCTGCAATACACGCATTCATTTTTCCCAATTCACTCTATCAAACGCTTTTTCGAAATCTACAAAACAGGCAAATACGTCCTGGTTGTATTCTATATTCCTCTCAATTAGTGATCTCATTACTGCAATGGCATCACGCGTACCTCTTCCTTTCCTAAACCCAAACTGATCATCCCCTAAGTAATCATTTGCCTTACTCTCTTTCCTTTTGTTGATGATCCTGAGAATAACTTTAGCTGCGTGGGATATCAAACTTATTGTTTTGTAATCCTCACATGATATAAACTTTGCCTTTTTTGGGATAGGAACTAACACCGATCTCACAAAATCATCCGGCCAGATTTCTTCTTCATAGATACTACGAATCAGTCCATATAGGGCCTTCTTCCCACATTTTTCTAAACATTTCAACAGTTCTACAGGTATGTTGTCCACCCCCACAGCCTCATTTTCTTTCATTTCCTTTAATGCCCTTTCTATTTCATCGTCGAGTATGCCTGGACCTAACCTATCTTCTTCTACGTCATGTTCCTGTTATATGTCTAACCTTGTCGGCCTAAGTTCTTTACCATACAGTGTTTCTATATATTCCTTCCATCTCTCTTGGATTTTTCCTGGTTCAACTATTATCTTACCCCATTTATCTTTAACAATTAGCATAGGTCTTGCCTTCTTACTTCCGGATAATAACTTAACCTTGCTGTATAGAGCACAAATTTCACCCTTCTTCTGTAAACTTTCCATATCCTCGCATTGCGTTTTCCACCATTCTTCTTTTTCTTTATTTGTGGCCCTTCTCAATTTATTGTTTAACTCTTTGTACTTCATTTTGCCTAACTCTGTGTTTACATTCTTCCATCTTCTTCTCTCATCCATCTTTCCAATCATCTCATCCGTTACACATGGTTTCTTTATCCTTTTCCCGTTAACGGTCCCTATAGTATCTTTAGCGGCTTCCAATATCCCTTTCTCGATACATTCCCATTTTTCTTCGATAGTACTCAGTTCTTTACCGTCATCCACCATTTTCTCTACAGCCTACTGATACTCCTTCCCTGTTAATCCATTTACTGCTTCTAAATTCCATTTCCTAACCCGCCGCCCTTGCCTTATCTTCTTGAAACGGACGTTGCATTTCATAACAACTAAATTGTGGTCACAGTCCGCATCCGTTTCTGGGAAACTGTGCGAATTTATCACACTGTTTCTAAACCTGTGCCTAACCATAATATAATCTAACTGATACCTTTCTTAGTCACCTGGCATTTTCCATGTATACCTTCGCCTATTGTGATGTTTAAACCATGTGTTGGTGATGACTAACCCCTGTCTCCTGCAGAATTCAATCGCTTTCTCCCCGCGTTCATTCCTTCATTCCTCGTGCCTAACCCATAGTCCCCCACCTCACCACCATCTCTTCCTTCGCCTACCGTCGCATTCCAATCCACCATCACTATCAAATGTTTCCCTGCAGGAACACTCGCGATTATATCCTCTAACTCATCCTACATCCTATCGACTTCTTCCTCTTGGTGGTTGCTCGGCGACATGTCTACCTGAACAATGACCAAGTTCGTCGGCTCTGCTTTAATCTCTACGAGTAAAATTCTATCTGTCGCTTGCTTTATGTTGACTACGCCTCTTCCTATCCCTTTATTTAATATTATGGCAACCCTTTGTTGGCTCTCGTCCCCGCCGCTGTATATCACTCTATAATTGTCACTCCAGTAATCCCCGCTATCCTTCCATCTCACCTCGCAGAGACCTAAAACATCTATATTACCTCTTTCCATCTCTCGCTTAATATTTTCTAATTTTCCTTTCCTCAACATTGTCCTGACGTTCCATGTTTTTATTCTAACTACTTTCGTCTTCTTCTGAGTCTTCTGTCCTGCTGCTGTTATTTCTTCCCTGCAAGGGTTTCGTGGGATGACGACCGCGGAAGCCTTGCCTCCCCCGCTGCCGGGCACGACACGCGGCCCCTTCGGCCGAGTCCCGCAGTTGCCAGGACTCAATTTCTGTTTTGCGTGCATCATTATTTTCTTGGGAATGATAATTTAGGTGGTTTCCCGTTGCCTTCCTCAATAGTGTTTTTAACCTTACACCATCACTTAATGCCCGCCCCACTGGGGTCAGACGCCATTGCAGCCGCCTCACTGAGGAACAGACGCTGCGTGGACTACCTTTCGTCTGGCTCCTAACCTTCGACCTATCTGGCATGGGTGACCCTTCCAGGAGTAATTATTATTACTCCCGCCAGCACAGCTCTAGGGGTCATCGGAACACACAAGCCCTTCTACCACGACAAGGTTGTAGTCCATGGGAGGGAAAAAAGTAAATTATCCTCTGTAAAAGTCAATCACTTTTACAAGTACATGAAGCTGGATCTCGTCGTTTTAAGGCCAATGTCCCTAATTAATCAACCAAAGGAAACCAAGGCATTCGGGTTCGAGCCCTGCTGTTGACAGCACAAGAACAAACAACGAATGTCTTTAACACTGCACTATGCAAATATTTACTATTCCTGCACTGAATGGTTGAGGCCCTAACTTTGTAGAAATCCATGTTTAACTTAAGAAATTAATATTATCTTTGCTTTCTACAGAAATAAAATTTCTGTTGAAAACAAAGATAATATTAATTTCTTAAGTTTACTATTCCTTTTTCAGTATTCTCATGCTTTGATTTACTTCATTTTAATTTTTTTAGAAATTTAAGGATTTTTTTAAGAAAACCTGAAGGTCTTGTCTGAAGCTTCAGTTCTTAGTTTTCATGCTATCCACATGATCCCCATGCGCATTATGACTTGAATTTAGAACTACTTATTAAGATATTATTACAACTTGGTATTAAATCGGACGACTAACGATTAAATATTTAAGTTATATTACTAGTAAACCACCGTAATCTTTATACAAGGAAGCCTGAGTAGGCACGTACATTGAAGAAATCCACTGTGCTCCTTTAGAGAGTCTTAGATTTTGTCAGCCTTGTAACAAATGAGACACCATTGTTTGTATTTCGGTGTGAATGGACTCAGATTTTTTCAACTTGGTCAAAATCATTTGACCGTATTTGAATTCGAATGACAAAAATTTTTCAACAACATGAGATGCACTAAGTTAGTTTGCTAGGGATTTACCGAGTCGCTAATTGGGTTTCACATTTGTATTTTCGTTAAGTAGAATTTTAGTTTTAACTTACAAAATTATTCTCAAATTAAGGTGTAATTGATAGTGAATGTTTTTCTCTCACTTTTACTATCGCCGGTCATTAGCTGCTGATCATCTAATTCGTATATGTCGATAAAATATGTTTAGAAATACTGAAAGTTTGTATTCATATAATGTAAGCATAAACTAATCTAGACCATAAAAATATTTAATATACTTGGATTTTTTTAGTTCAATTTTCATTTAAATACAAATGATAATGGTAAATATGATTTCGGTAATAATAAATTAGGTTTAAGTAATAGTTCACAATTAATTATAAAATAACAAGAGATATATGCTCATGTTACTCATATAATTTATTTCAGAAAATATATATCACAATATCAGTACTAATTTCTCGCTCCTCTAATGGGTATTATCAAGTAATGATACATTTCACCAACATCCATATACTTGTAGTTCACAATAGCTGCTGATTTCCCTGATTTAACTTTCTTGTCCATATTAACTTTTCATTACACTCCATAACGAATTCGAAACATGGCCCTTCGGTATATTCATGGACCTTTTCTTTTCTTCTGCCTCTCTCCCACACGACTCTCTCTACATCTGCACAAAACTCACGATTCCATTTTCCCCTTTCCTCACGTTTTATCCTAGCTTTCCCAAATGTCCTCTGGTGACAATAAAACCGAAAATAAATAGGGTTCCCATGGAACGCATTCATTTAAGAGAGACTACGATTTGCGGCACCTCTTTCTCCTTTATCTCAATACCTAACGATTTAACCTAAGAACTTTGCCATTTATATCGTGAATTGCGCTAGCCAATCATTTACATGCGTATATCGGAGGTTGATACTCTACCCATTTTCACATTGACATTCATATCTGCCGTTAGCGACCTCCAAAAATAAGCATTCCCTTACTGCGAAAACAGCCTAAAATTAAACCTAGTGCAACTTTTTTCACCCTGAGATCTTTGTCGTAAATTGTACAAGGAAGCCAGATGGAAAATAGAAATATATCGGTATTTAATTGAGGGAGAGAGGCAAATTGCTAACCTGGAAGCATTCCAAGTACGCCTACAGATTTAGTATTTACGGTGCTCACGATCCACCTGTGATAAAATGATATTTGTACCGAGCCATTACCAATCTGGGCGCAAATATCCTCGATAGTTTCCCTTCTCTGAATCGCCCAATTCGTCTGCCCCAACTTGTGGTCCCGATCCCTCACTAACGTGCTCCTCTTCAGACCGAGCGACTCACCCCTTCGCACTCATCCCACCCTCGGCCCGCTACGACGTCGCACTCCCGGGGACTCTATGCGGACGCGTGAGCGTCGATTCCCAACAGCGAATTCTATTACATTGCACCGTTCATCACAATCACGGCATGGCAATTTATAACGAAGCCCCGCCCCCCGAGCCCGTCCCTCCTCCTCCAAAACTTCCGCCTCCCTTCCCGGTCCATCCCGCCTCTCCCCTCTAGTGGCCTCGCAATCTTCCCGATATTTCATTCTCAAATATCTCCTATCACCAGAAAGATTCAAAACATCTACTTCGCACTTTTTACCCGCTTGTTTTCCTCTTTTATGAAAATTTAAACTTAATATCCCAATTAAACCGTATTTAATTGCTGAGGGAACAGCAAGCCCCTAAGGATAACCGAGGCCATTAATCCTTCAAGTACATCTCAAGCTCCAGGAGAGCTCCATTCAAAAGGCAAATGTATTAATTTTTGATGATCAACTTAGCTACCTTGTGTTTTGATATTCTTTCATTAAATTTAAGCAAACTGAATTAACCTATTTGGTATTTTAATAATAAGAGAGTATTTTGCTCTTGTAATGACATATTTTCTAATAGGTGCACTATTGTAGTCACTGCTACAATCGATGGTAAGAAGAAATGAAAGGTAACAAATATCAACCTCTGATAATTAACTCTAAGGCATACGCTATATTAATCGATAATGAGGATACCCCTCCCATGGACTACAACCTTGTCGTGGTGGAAGGGCTTGTGTGTTCCGATGACCCCTAGAGCTGTGCTGGCGGGAGTAATAATAATTACTCCTGGAAGGGTCACCCATGCCAGATAGGTCGAAGGTTAGGAGCCAGACGAAAGGTAGTCCACGCAGCGTCTGTTCCTCAGTGAGGCGGCTGCAATGGCGTCTGACCCCAGTGGGGCGGCCATTAAGTGATGGTGTCACGTTAAAAACACTATTGAGGAAGGCAACGGGAAACCACCTCAATTATCATTCCCAAGAAAATATGATGGACGCAAAACAGAAATTGAGTCCTGGCAACTGCGGGACTCGGCCCAAGGGGCCGTGTGTCGTGCCCGGCAGCGGGGGAGGCAAGGCTTCCGCGGTCGTCATCCCACGAAATCCTTGCGGGGGAGAAATAACAGCAGCAGGACAGAAGATGCAGAAGAAGACGAAAGTAGTTAGAATAGGAACCTGGAACGTCAGGACAATGTTGAGGAGAGGGAAATTAGAAAATATTAAGCGAGAGATGGAAAGAGGTAACATAGATGTTTTAGGCCTCTGCGAGGTGAGATGGAAGGATAGCGGGGATTACTGGAGTGACAATTATAGAGTAATATACAGCGGCGGGGACGAGAGCCAACGAAGGGTTGCCGTAATTTTAAATAAAGGGGTAGGAAGAAGCGTAGTCAACATAGAGCAAGCGACAGATAGAATTTTACTCGTAGAGATTAAAGCAGAGCCGACGAACTTGGTCATTATTCAGGTATACATGCCACCGAGCAACCACAAGGAGGAAGAAGTCGATAGGATGTATGATGAGTTAGAGGATATCATCGCGAGTGTTCCTGCAGGGAAACATTTGATAGTGATGGGGGATTGGAATGCGACGGTAGGCGAAGGAAGAGATGGTGGTGAGGTGGGGGACTATGGGTTAGGCACGAGGAATGAACGCGGGGAGAAAGCAATTGAATTCTGCAGGAGACAGGGGTTAGTCATCACTAACACATGGTTTAGACACCACAAAAGGCGTAGGTATACATGGAAAATGCCAGGTGACTCAGAAAGGTATCAGTTAGATTATATTATGGTTAGGCACAGGTTTAGGAACAGTGTGATAAATTCGCACAGTTTCCCAGGAGCGGATGCGGACTCTGACCACAATTTAGTTGTTATGAAATGTAATGTTCGTTTCAAGAAGATAAGGCAAGGGCGGCGGGCTAAAAAATGGAATTTAGAAGCAGTAAATGAATTAACGAGGAAGGAGTATCAGCAGGCTGTAGAGAAAATGATGGATGACGGTAAAGAACTGAGTACTATCGAAGAAAAATGGGAATGTATCAAGAAAGGGATATTGGAAGCCGCTAAAGACACTATAGGAACCGTTAATGGGAAAAGGATAAGGAAACCATGGGTAACGGAGGAGATGATTGCAAAGATGGATGAGAGAAGAAGATGGAAAAATGTAAACACAGAGTTAGGCAAAATGAAGTACAAAGAGTTAAACAATAAATTGAGAAGGGCCACAAATAAAGCAAAAGAAGAATGGTGGAAAACGCAATGCGAGGATATGGAAAGTTTACAGAAGAAGGGTGAAATTGGTGCTCTATACAGCAAGGTTAAGTTATTATCGGGAAGTAAGAAGGCAAGATGTGTGCTAACAGTTAAAGATAAATGGGGTAAGATAATAGTTGAACCAGGAAAAATCCAAGAGAGATGGAAGGAATATATAGAAACACTGTATGGTAAAGAACTTAGGCCGACAAGGTTAGACATAGAAAAGGAACATGACGTAGAAGAAGATAGCTTAGGTCCAGGCATACTCGACGATGAAATAGAAAGGGCATTAAAGGAGATGAAAGCAAATAAGGCTGTGGGGGTGGACAATATTCCTGTAGAAATGTTGAAATGGTTAGGGAAAGGTGGGAAAAAGGCCATATATGGACTGATTCGTAGTATCTATGAGGAAGGAATCTGGCCGGAAGATTTTGTGAGATCGGTGTTAGTTCCTATTCCAAAAAAGGCAAAGGCTTCGTCATGTGAGGATTACAGAACAATAAGTTTGATATCCCACGCAGCTAAAGTTATTCTCAGGATCATCAACAAAAGGATAGAGAGTAAGGCAAATGATTACTTAGGGGATGATCAGTTTGGGTTCAGGAAAGGAAGAGGTACGCGTGATGCCATTGCAGTAATGAGATCACTAGTCGAGAGGAATATAGAATACAATCAGGACGTTTTTGCCTGTTTTGTAGATTTCGAAAAAGCGTTTGATAGAGTGAATTGGGAAAAATTAATGCGTGTATTGCAGAAAATAGGAATGGATTGGAGGGACAGGAGACTGATCCGCAACCTGTACATGTCTCAGACTGCTCAGGTGCGAGTGGGGAACGGAGAGTCCGGATGGGCAGTGTTAGGAAGAGGTGTAAGGCAGGGTTGCCCATTGTCACCGGTACTGTTCAACGTATATGTAGAGGAAATGATTAAAGAGGCATGGGAAGAACTGGAGGTAGGAATGAAAGTCGGAGGGGAATTCCTAAAATCGGTTAGGTTTGCTGATGACCAAGCATTAGTTGCTCAGTCAGCCAAGGGGTTGCAAGCATTGTTGAGTGAATTGGAGGTTCAGTGCGATAAATATGGGATGAGAATAAATATTAATAAAACAAAGGTTATGCGATTTTCCAGAAAGAAAAAGGCTAAGCTAAATATTAAAATAGGAGGGGAAAAAATAGAGCAGGTAGAACAGTTTACATATCTCGGAAGTGTTTTGGACCAACACGGTCAAAGTGGTAGGGACGTAAGGAGAAGAATTGCGCTAGGCAAGGAGGCTTTCTCAAGGAGGAGGGAGTTGATGACGGGGACGTTGAGTAGGGATGTTAAGACAAGACTCGTAAAAACTCTGATATGGAGCGTAGCTATGTACGGCGCGGAAACATGGTCGCTGAAGCAGGAGGATAGACGTAGATTGGAGGCTTTTGAAATGTGGGTGTGGAGAAGAATGGAAAAGGTGAAATGGACCGAAAGGAAAACAAATGAGGAAGTACTAGAAATGGTGGGGGAGGAGAGGGGTTTGTTGAGAGAAATCCTATGGAGGCAGGAAAAATGGATGAAGGGCGTATTGAGCGGTAGTGGAATGTTGAAGAGGGTAATAGAGGGAAGAATGTTGGGCAAGCGAGGTAAGGGTAGGAACAGGATAGGGATGTTAGACGAGATGAAGGGAGGAAAGAAGTACACCGAGATGAAGAGGGACCTGATATAGATTAGTTTGCTAGGTGGGGAGTCACAAAATGTTTATTTGATAGTTGGGTCCATCCAAAAACCTACCTTAACCGGTAGATTACCTAAAAAAAAAAAAAAAAAAAAAAATGAGGATACCGGTTAGCTACACATAACCATTTTCTTTAACGGGTTAAATTCTCGTATTGAAATTGAAATATATGTATGGAGACAAATAAGGTCAGAGATGAGAAAAAATATTATGAAAACATTAAAACAGCAGCTTTTAGTAAAGTAAAATTATGACTCATTCTTCTTTAATAATAAATCACTCTTCACTATGGAGTTATTAATTCCACACAGGAGTTTCAAAGCCAGGCATCATCAACTAGAGCTAGGAAGATATTTGATTCACGCAGGATAATTACAAGCTATATTAAAAATACTGCAAGTTACGTCTGCTTTCGTAGACGCTTGAATGTAAACCTTCTCTGAACACAAATCTATGTGAATGAGGAGTAGAAGAGACATACTCTATATTCCGAAAATACCACAAAAAGTGACAACAAATGACATATTAGGTCAAATATTATAAACTGGAAGTAAACTCAATGATAAACTTAGTGGCTTTGTTCATTTGACGTCTATTCAAAACTCCATGCACATACTGCTATGTCTCTCTCTCTTTTCCTCTCTTATTCGAATGAAAAGAATTCCATGTAACTGGAGGAAGGAGAAGAGACTCTATGCACACTATCAAATGGAGAATGGTGATAAGCTGAAATTACAAATTTATGGAGTCCCAGCACATCAGCAGCAATTAGCTCCCTCAGTGGGGTCATACTGTATGAGGTAAAATTTACGTCCTGAGTTTACTTCAAACATTTAAAATAAGTATAATTGCATTTAGAGAGCTATATTTGGACATTTATAAATTAAATATGTCTCACAAACAAACAAAGTGTAATGAACTTCTAAAACACTCCATTCCAAATGAGAAATGTGTGTATATTGTGCATAATTGCTGAATTGAGAAATTTTTGAACCGGTATGTGACGCAAATTCGAGGAGAAAGAATGGGAGACGAAGATCGCGGAGTGTGGTGATGTCATTGTAGGCAGGAGGAGATGCGAGCATAACCGTAGGGGACTGGAGATGGAAGACAAGGCGTGGAACGGGAATGAAAGTGAATGAGTGGGAAGGGCAGAGGGCTGTCAGAGGGAGAGTAAGCCACTCGACCCGTAATGACTGCCTAGAGTGGGAGCGGAAGGGAGTGGCTTGTCCCTCTGGAACCCCTCCCTCATCGCCCTTCCGTGCAACTTTTAACAAACTTCCTTTAAGACGAATGAATATATGGAACCGGTTTATGCAAATTCCGCAAAACACCTTTTCCACGTCACTATAAGCTCCCGATGCATAATTATTTATAGAGCACGCTGTTAAATGTGCATTTTCTCCTCGTGCCATGGATTCGTTTTCACGCAAAGAGAAAATAAATGGGTTCCAGTCAACTTCAACACGCGCACACAACCAAACACAAATGAGAGAAGCAGAGATGCTAGGCAGCGGGGAATGCCGGTCACTTATCTGACCAGGCGGACACACGGCACCGAAGGAAACACCGCTGAAGTGCAGAGATGCTGGGCAGCGGAAAAACCGGCCTGGAAGGACCGGCGCACCAGGAAAAGGTGTTGAGGGGGGCAGTTCCTTCCACTGTGCCGCCGCCTATGGTTTCCCTGGAAGTTCTGGTACCCGAAAAATAACACTGCCTGGATGAAACTAAGGTGCACAGAGATGACGATCGGAATCGAAATCGGGCCCTATGATCACTAGCTCAGCGTTCGATTCAATGTACTACTACGCCTCTCAAGAATCAATTACCGACTTTAAATAAATACAGAGAAAAGGCAGAGAGAAATCTGAAGATGGAACCTCTAGGAGCATAGGGATGACATTCACGTCACAATCTAACAAGTAAACGGAAAATGCAGGAGTTCAACGGAAGGAAAAAGGGAATAATTCCAGCTCAAAAATACATTGACTTGCGAGACCGATTCCTCCGCAAAATTCGTGACCATGATTGTAAAATGTATGGGTACTAGCACGAAAAATCCAACGAAACGAAAGTGATCTTTGCCTACCCTAAAAATTTACAAAATGATTGATCCTCGCAGCCCATGCCCTACACCTTTGCGTCAAAGGGGAGTTTGCTCAGTATGATTTGGGTGCAGATGAGTAGACGGGAGCCAAGAAACGGGAGAGGAAGTGCAGGGCGGGCCCCCTCTGCCCGCACCACCTCCCACATTCGCACCCCCTCCCCAGCTGCAGAACTAAACCCTCCTTTTCCCCTGCCCCCCTTTTTCGCTTTGGGTGTGAGTCTCTCGTCCTCCCCTAACCCACGCATCCCCCTCCCCGTCTCTCGCCCCTGCCCACTCCACCCTTCGGAAGTCGATAGCTTTGATGATGAGTGCGTGGGCGAGGGCCCGGCCCAAATGGAGGCCGGGGGCGCGGAGGGGCGGCACCTCGTTACGTGAGGGAAGGAGAGAGACGGAAAGAGGAATTGGATTCCGTGGTAAAAGAAGTAATTGTACACTTAGATGAACAACACGCCCCTATATTTCCTAAGTTAATTTCATATTACCATTAAAAATTAGATAAAAAGCGTACGTGCCGTTTATAGGATATCTATCATGGTACCTTGAGTATTGAAAAATTCAAAGAATTAATTCACATCAAATTCATTAGAGAAATATCGCATTTGTTGCTGCATATTCTATAAATCGATTTTTTAGTGAGGCAACATACAATATATACACGTACATTTGAGGAGCTTGAAATTTTCATTCAAATAAGTTTTCACTGTTTGCTTGGTGAAGCCATGCTCATAAATACAGAACGGATGTCATATTACTAACATCAATATCCCATGATAAGCTAATGACCCAAAGATGTTACACGTAAACTTTTTGTATTATTACCGGAGAGAATATATAATTCAGTTTGATTTTTATCATTGCATATTTTTCAAACTTTTTCACAATTCTGATTGGTTGAAGAGGAGTTCCATTTTTCTGATTATTTTTTTTCTCAAATCGAGGCCATACTTAAATAACTGACCTATTGCCATAATAATTCTCTTTTCTTTTGATTCGTAATTCGCAATCGTAGAGTAACTTCAAAAGAAGGTTTCTTTTAATAACGACTGAAAAATGAGAAGCTGAATCAAACTGTTGATAAACCGTTGGAGAGCACATTGGTCAAAAAGTTAGGCAACCATATTCAATCGCTGCATTTCAGTATGAACTTAGGTTATGCTGAAAAACCTGTTTTTAAACACATTCTCAAAAAAACATCCTCAATTCTTTCTGCTTTCAGTATAGAGATAATGCATTCAAATATATACATGAGATGCATAACTTGGACGAAAATGCTGTGACAGGACAGGAGTTGATTTCCTAGGGCAAATATATTTCAGTTGTACATCTGGAGGCATAAAAATTCTAGCAATTAGCATCAACACCTATATGATATATTGCGGTAAACGGGATTTGGATAAATGTGATGACCACTCCGCTGAGAACCAGGTTCCTTCGATAATAATTGTAACTTTGTAGCTGCAGTTATAGGATATTTAAGAAAATATAGAAATTAACTCAAAATACTTCAGATTTGACTGCATTACCGTCTTTGAAGCCTTATTTGGAAATTTGGTAATTTGCATATAGGCCTTAGTAAATTTAAAAATGGAAGAAGAATCACATTTCCAAAAAACATTTAGGAGAAATACAAATATAAATATAAATGCGTAATACCTCCCGCAAGCTCGGCAAATTGTGACGATAAGAGGATTGTTCCCGTTCCAGTTAGACCCAATTCTCAGCCTCAACACAGTACGAAATTATAAATTGAAATAAGTAAAAATTCTTGTCCTCACGGGAGTCGAACAAAGGTCTTTGGAGGGAGAATCCACTTCATCACCATGAACTAAGCTCACCCCAGGGACCCTTATTATTCTTATACCCTAGGGTGCTCGAAGCAAGCCTCTTTCCTAGAGTGGGAAAGGCTCCTGGAAAAGGGGCGCGACTATTCAAACGCATTCTCCGGAGAAACGCGATTCCCTTCGGCTGAAAAAACCTCGCATTTCGAGTGCGTGCCGGCGAGCGCACTCCGACACCCCCGCAAACCCCTCGCCGCCGCTTGCCCGAAAAACCCAAACGGCCAGTCACCCCCCTGCCCACCTACCTCCTTCCCTGACCCCCAAAACTGGCCTCCTTCAATACCTTCAATAAGCCCCCGGACCGAACATAAAGCTCCACGATCTTCCTTCCAACCCGCCATTTCGACGAGCGGAATTCGATCCCCGCCCACCGCGGCGGGAGGAAGGGAAAACAGACTCCAGCCGCCCCTGAATGGGAATGGGCGGATTACAATCAGAATGTTCCCTTCACGGAAAACAGGCGGGGCGTGGAAGAATGGCACTAGGGTGTGCGGGCGTGGAAAAGGGGGGGGAGAGTTTGGTGGTCGTGGGGGGAGGGGAGTGATAAGGGGGAGGGGGGAAAGAGGCGCGAGAGATAAAAAAACAGCAGCGGATTCATTCTTAACTGAAGAAAAGCGAGAAGGTGTTCGCCAGAGTTCTGAAAAGATCCCGAAGCTTTCCTTCTTCCCCTCTCGCCCTCCTCCCCTCCTCTCCGCCCCGACCAATAGGCGTGCGTCCACGTGCCTAGCCAACTGTTATGCTCTCAACTGACGCTTCCATATGCAACCCACGTAAAGTCCAAATGTACGGCACATGAGCTGAAATCGCGGCGCAGCCGAGGTTATACATTTTAAGAGGGAAGCCGTTACACAGATAAGGAAGGCGTGTATTTTATGTTCTCGTTCTGCTTTTCTTAGGGATGGTGTGACGGGGCGAGCGGGACGGGGAGAGGGGATGGCCCGCCTCCCGCGTGGCGCCGCTAATGCCTTCCATTGTTGGCGGCGGCCGATTTAAGAGCATATCTTACGGATTCGTGGAAATAAAAAAAGTCGCATCTTTATGAGTTGTGAGCGTTGGGGTGGAATTTCAACATCAAATCTTGGTCTATGTACTTTCTAGAGAACAGTCATTAGGATAAGGAGGAGCCAATTATTTACGGTCAATAATGATATGCCTATTTTCGTGCATGAATAGGAGGAAGATAATATTACGAATTAGGATAAAATGATCACATAAAAAATTGTTCCAACCAGTACAGGAAAAAGAATGTATGATTATTTCTTGGAAAATATTTTTTTCCATTTAAAAACTGTAAAACAAAAATGTTACTTAGTCCTTTATGATGGTTTGGAATATATAGGGATATTATAATTTGACAAAGTAACTTATTCACTAGCAAGAGGAATGCAAAAATAAAGCAATAATACAATTAGAGAATGTCTTTTTGGATCTTCCATGAAAGTAAAATGAAAAATAAATTCTCTATCGCCAACTCAACTCAAGACAAAATGACCTTGGCCATACACCCTTATGCTAAAATGAACTTTATAGGATAGCATACCGATTCTTCTCCCTACATTGTTTTATATCATCGAATCTTAAAGGCTTTAAGGTTTATTTGCTGAGCATACAGAGTTTGACGATGACAAACCTGTTCCTTGACAAACTACTGTAAACAGCTTACATCAGGAAATTTGTAGTAATGACTGAATGAGCATTTTTGGACAACCGTTCGTTACCTAGAAGTAAAAGATGTGGAACAGGCTTCTCCTAGAAGATCCGAACGAATCTATCCGGAATGGTGAATAAAATGTTACTTATTTAAGTTGGATTATAAGGAATATCTTGGAAATGGCAAAAACGACAGAAAAACTGCCATCGGTCATATCGGTGAATATCTCATTGAGTAATTGTCAAGTAATCTATTATTCAACGCGTATAATCGCATCATATGAACCCTGAGTGCTGACGACAGTATTAAGAAAAGCGAAAAGATTGTGCGCAGCCATCGAAATTCGAATAGGATCCTTTCCAGCAGAGGAGGTCAGCGGGAAAACCATCGAACTATTGCGATTCCCTTCCCGATCCACGACTTTCAATCTAAAAGTTGAAGAGGAGAGAACGTGAAACGGTAGTGATACAGGGGTAGTAGGGGGTAGGGAAGGGTAAAAGAGTGGGGGAGGAGGGAAATGAGGAGGGCTATGGCAGGATTCGATTCGAGGGGAAGAGAATGAGAAAGGGGGAAGCATCGGTTTGGGGAAGGGGGGAACGAAGAGAATACTCGACGGAAACACTGTCGGGTGGAGAGAGGACCATCGGGCAGTGAGGAAAACGGAAGAATCGTAACAAATAATGTTTCCTTTTGTTACCGTCCAAGTCTTGAAAACTGAAAGGGATAATGCGTATGTAGGATTGAGGTTATTTTGTTCTCATTTAAAAACCCAGTTTAAAAGGCTAACAGTTTTACGTCCGCTTATCTTAAACCATTAACGCTCTTGGTGATGTAATTACAGCATTCGAGAGCGATGAACAAGAGTTCCATAACTCCGAATTCCTTAATTATTAAAGCCCAGAATACACTTACTTTTAACCTCCATTCCACGCGTGGAAAATTAAAAAGATATCTATACTTTCCTTTTTTAAGTTTTTCATTAAATGCATTAATGGTGAAATCTCAAAATTATTATTATTATACCTGTAATTAGTACAATAAGGTGAAGTCACTGTTGCCTTGCGGGTGAGGCAAATGGATAACGACCCTGGTTCGATTTAGGATCGGGGCCTATGAGAAACCTCCGGCATACCAAAGCAGTGCAGATCCTTCTAGGATATTGCAGGGGACGCAAGGAAATGAAGTAGTCCCCTTGTTCAATCGTGTAAACTCCACATGCCGCTATAGGTCCTAGTATGAGGTGACTCACATCTTTTAATCTCCATTTCTAGTTGATGCATTTAAATCAATGCGATTGTTATCATGCACTGACTCATTCCCCATATCCAAAATAGCCCCCCCACCCTAAATTCCAGGGTGATAAGAGTGACTTTTGACGGAATGACTTCCTGATGCTTTTTTTTCGCTACGACAAAAAGTTTAAGCAACCCTGTAGATGAATGTTTAAATAAAATCGTAAATAATATGAGTACGAGAATAACATGATTACGCATACTATCTTGTTCATGGAGCCTGATTAATACAGGTACTGCACATCTTGTCAGCATCGGGAACGAGGGTGGGGTACGAATTGATTGGTTGTATCTTACGAACATGGAATTCGTCTGAATTGGTATCAATCTGTTATGGTGACGGAACAACAGAGTACAAGTGTTTACTCCTGACAACAAATAGAGTATCATTAAGACACTCAAATAAAATCAACAAATTACCATTTGCATTATAAAATATCAGGGAAAAAATCCGCCGACATGAATATAGAACCATATTTATTACCCTCGCGCTATTCACAGTCACAAGCAACCTAGAATCATTCCAAAAGTTTTGCATTGACTTAGACTGCACTAAGGCTTTCCATAACTTTCTGTCCTTTTCTTATTGCGAATAGCATTATGAAAGAAATTCAAAATCCTATAAGTGATATAACTCCAAAATCCATTTAATCTATATTGCTCGGGTTAGAATTATATCTGGAATACAGGATATTTATTTGATCTCCAGAATTACCACGATATGAATGAACAACGAAATGAATTGAAAAATGTATCCAACACTGTTCAAATTGGTCAAATTTATACTCCTTATCTAATATACACGTACAAATTGCAAAAAAGGAAGCATGAACTTGCCAAGATAATTGAATAATAATTATTATTATGAATTAAAATATGAAAAATAATTTCACATTTTTAATCAAAGACGCCGATGGCTGCTGGAACAATTTTATAATCTCATCTTTAAAGTTGTTTAAAAGTTTACGAACTTCACGGGAATAATTTCTTACTGATCAGCCACTTTCTTCACATAGGTACCTGATAATAGTCCATGTTATGAAACGGATTTTAGCGCAATGAATTTTTTTTGTTAAATTCACTTTAATTATATTCAGGATTTTCATGTAATTAATGACTAAAAATTATATATTATAGAGGCTAAATGAAACTAAAGAATAGCTTTAAAAAACTCCGAAAACTTTCCAATCTCTTATCAGTGCCATCATTATCTTAAGAGCAATATTTCACCTTCCACGAATAGGACTTGGCAAACAATAAGGTGGTACAATAAGTAAATGTATGTAGATGTAAGAAAAAGCGCAGGAATCCGGGAGAAGAGAAAGATGGCGCCGGAGAGCGGGCATGGGAGTGAATACCGTGAGGAGAGCGGTTGAAGGTTCCAAAAGAGGCGCCCGCATTAGAAAACACTTAAACACTAGAGGCGTACGCGAGCGCCTCAAAAGGCGGGTGGGTGCGGGGGAGGGAGCAGTGGCAGCGACCATCGTGCACCAGTCCGCGTTTGAGAATGTGGGTCAAGAGTCGGAGGATGACATGGCTGGATTCACTATTGGTAGGAAGTGAGGGTGGGCGGAGGCCTCTGGGAAATGAAACGGGCAGGCGATGAAGAGGTCGGGTGCCGTAGGGGTGCGCCTAGGAGGAGTGGGAGGAAGGGGGGAGGTGAAAGAATAGTGGCGTGAATGGGGAGGAGGGCTGGGCGTCGGTGGTCAAGTGCATAAAGAGCTGTCGTGAGAGGGCGCGGGAATTGATCGGTTGGGGATTGGGATGTTATGGAGTGAATCACGGCTATTAAACGCATTCATCCGCGCAGTCATTCATCTCAGATCTATATCGATGGTGAGCCATTGCAAATGGATTTTTTCTTTAATCCTTCGACATTGGGTTTTTTGAGTCAAATATTTACGACCATTTCTCTGTCACTCCATTTTCTATTCAAGTATAATTTATTGCAATAAATCATACATGCATATGGAAACGTATTTTTTTACATTTTCCCAAAAAAATGTATATCCTTTACAGATTCAAACTCATAATAAAATCAAAGAATGATTTTTTTAGTGAATTTTCATATCACCTAAATGCTCTTAAGAAAATAAAGTTTCGGAGGACAGCTGATTTTCAATGAAATACTTACCAATTTGGGTCGCGGTAGTCCAGGGGGTAGAGCGTTGGACTACTGACCAGAAGGCCCTGGGTTCGATTCCCGGGCAAGACACTCTGCGCACTTGCAGCTCCACCCAAGCAATGTGATTTTTCGGTTACCACATCTTCCTGGGAAACCATAACCGGCGCAGGGAAAGGAACTGGCCCCTATACCCTGATGTGTGAATAATCACACGCTGTCGGGTTTGGTACATGGGTGAACTCTACCATCACTTACTAAAGTGACCTTCGGGTTGATTACTGTGTTTATGGTTTTTTTACTTACCATATTTTAGCAAGTGCATTTAAGTTAACAAAATTGCTCAGAGTAAAAGTTATGCTCTTGACCGAAATTGAACCCGGATCGCCTAAATTACGGCCGAATACCACTTTACTCCGTTCAATTAGCGAGGCCTGGGTAGCTGAGCTGACCTGAAGGGTTCGGTCGCGAATTGGGCGATCCGGGTTCAAATCTCGGTCATAAGAATCGCTTTCACCCTGCGAAATTATAGCATATGTTTGCAAATCAGCGTGTTCCCAAAAAAGTTGCGGTTTCAATTTTCTTATTTTCTTCAACGCTCTTCCTTAAATGTTGTTAACATATGACATATATCTTTGTGCCAGAGGTTCTCTCATCCAGGCAGATTTCAACGGCTGCCGTGGCCCATATTGTGACGGTTAAGTGGCACTCTACTGCTCATAATTTCTTCCTTATACATTCTGATGATACTCTCGAAATGTTTGGAAGGCTTTTCAGCGAGCTTTTCAAATATACGCATTAACCAAATCTTCACTCTATCGGACCCTAGATCGAAAGGCAATCATCTGAGTTTCAACGGTTAGAATGTACACCGTTTGCTCACACGAATTCGCATGCTATCTTAGGATGGAGATTATATTTAGGAATGAATGAGATGAATGGCAGGGAATTGTCGGGAAGAAAAGATACGACCGCTTTTCTCAAATCCGTGTTGTAAAACTGGCAATCCAAATTAAGCACGTTGTTTCTCGAATATAGAGTTTATCACTGTAAAACACCTGGATCCTTCTCCCGAAAACCAACTCGAAGAAAAATATTTTCATCCACTTAATTCTTCCCAGGTTTAAATAAATGTCCTTTTTAATGCAACAAAATCCGTTATTTGAACAAATCTTGACGATGTAGATATCATTACTTTTAGATATGTTATGTGTAGTCGAACATTTTTCATAAACTATATACAGTTAACGAAAGAGTGAATGAATCATTGGAAAGGTAACAGCGTTAGTTCTATAAAAATATCCGAAAACCATTGGAAAGGAATTGGCTTTTGAATGTAAGTACCAACTGAAGATAACTATGCAATGTGGAATCAATTTGATTGACGGATTGATTTCGCAATTTCTATTGTCATACGACTCTTGGAAGATACTAGGTGCTATAATTACACATAAGAATTTTATAAAATCCTTAAGTTACGCTCCTCCAATGAGTATTATAATGAAAATTAAAGCTAATAAAATTGCGAAAGTTTTCTTATTTTTCTCAATCTAAAATAACTAACAAATTGTGCCCTTCTTCATTCAATATTTTCTGGACAAGTACAGGAAAAAAATGCACAGGCCCACATGGGTTGGGGTGATCAGGTCTGATTCGTGTTCGTTCCTTAATTTCCTCAAATACCCTTCCCTCTGAGACTGAATGAGTGAATGGGAAGACGGGGGTGCGAGCCTCACCAACCGTACCCCTCCTTTGAGGCTAGCCCGCCCTGGCAACGGCAAAGTGAGAGACGCTTGTTGCTTTAAATGAAGACGGGCAAGCCCCAGACAATCTCCGAAATGTCGACTCCCTTAAAACAAGCGAGGACAGAGGAAACCGCAAAATTTCTCGAGAAATGGGTGAACTGAATGAATAAAAGAGCCGCGGATTGCGACGATAGGTGTTTATTCCCCAGAACCTTAATTTGCCCGTCCCGTGTTACCGCGGCAAATGCATGATAACGTAGATATTTGAAAATTAAAGGAACCAAAATGACATGGTTGAGTGAAAGCTAATGTCTTCCGTACCTCTGCATCCGCCTAAAACTATGGCTTTCATTAAATTATAGCATTATTACGTAGGTAGGTGGATGGCATAATTCTTGAGACACTGTGGTAAAGTAGATGGTAAGATACGAATCCATGCGATGGCTGGTACAAGTTTCCTTTAGGGTAAAGTTCGCGAAGTTTAAAAATGATGAAAACAAGGCAAAATGAGGCATCCCCTGTAGTTAGATGCTCCTCTGACATAGGCATTGTTGTAACTTCCACGTTGAGTGCATTCGATGTAAAGACTTCATATTTCAGAAAACACGTCTTAAACATCGACTGATACACACCATATGCTATCAATTAATTCATGATTAACGAATGAATCCGGAAAAATTTTTCATTTCTCTGACCGTGTAGCACGCCCTACTTTTATTCAGCCATGCACATGGACGGTGTGTAGCCAATACACCATGATGACGTAAAGTGCTTAGGGAGGGATGTGTTCAGCAAACAACGTTATTGTTTAAACTAAACCACAAAAGATTTATTGTTTAAAAATTAGAAATACGACAATAACACCTAGAAACAACTATTATGAGTACCCCTTGGGTGGTGGGGTTGTAGACGAGGGAAAGGAAGTCAAGGAATAATGGTGTGATGGCGGTCGAGTAATCCCGGTGACACCTTTCTGGAGCCAACGGATACGTCCGAGGTGACGCGACGGTAGCGTGGGCTCATCGGGAGTTTCTCTGCCGTTTTGTTCAAATCTTGTCTCTCAGAAATCCACTTTACAAGGAACGCTCTCCTTTTTATACTGGCATCTATTTTACTGGCAGATAAGCTATCCACCTGACCGCCGGCGACCCCATTTGTCTTCATCCAAGGGATTCGTAAACCTCATTGTCGGCTCATACGACAGAAATCTATGGACCGCTATCTATGGAATAAACACCGTGAATGTACGTTTGACATACACTCTCAATCGGGTGCAAACCGCGGAGGGAAAAAACCGGTTCAACCCCAAACTTCCGTCCAATGGTGCTCATAAAAGAACATACATCACAAAAGAAGGTTTTTCAATTCTACCGATCAATGTACTAGCCTTGTTAAAGAACCAAAGAATAGAAACATTATAAACCACATTTAAAATATATTGTGGATAGCAATATGACTTCAAAATAAATACTCACTCATACAAAAAAAGTTTCATGAAGAGGAACCCACAAGGAGTTGTGAATTAAATTTTAGCTCTTACAATTAGAAACAGGTCTCTGCTACTCACAACGATTATTATCCAGTTATTAGCGATGCAATGTAGTGACGATATACGCTTAGTAAATATTAATCAATTTAATACACGCATATTCAATGCAATTGAATCCTCCTCCATCACCTTTTCATTTTGTTTTAGTCGATGGAGAAACAAGTATTTGAAGTCTTTTCCTCAGGTTACCTTCCACTCACACCTCTTCTGAATCTCTTATTACATCGCGTGGAAGACCCGTTAACGTCCCCCTCTCCTCCTGTTTGCCTTGAAAGGGGCCCTTCCTTCTAAACCGCAGATCCTCTCGGCAGCCTCTGCTTTAGCCGCGGCGGCCCCGATTCCCTCACCCCCGCACAAACTCCCCTCCCCCAATCACATCTCCTCTCCATCCCATAGTCCTCCACCGAGAGGCCACAGAGCGCCAATTGTTTCACGTTTTTTATCTGCCTGTAATTACCTCGGGGACGTCCTCATACGATGAGTAATTGCCAGTTCCACGTGAGAAGGTATTTTTACCCGATCTTTATTATGGACTCCGTAAGTACAACATTTCGCCGATGTCGCACAACTTTAATTTTTCCTAGAGTTAGTAAACAGGTTGTGACCCAGAGAGAGCTTCTTCGTTGCGTAGGAAAGCATGTAAATATCACACCACCGTCACTGACCCTGCCAAATTGAGTTCCAAGCTCTAAGCAACACTTAAAGTAGCTTATTTTGTTTCCATTAAACAAAAACTCGCTGAATAAATATCTGAATTAATTTCCTCATGCAACATGATTGAAAGGCTTTTGCACAGTACATCTACATCTACATCTACATAAGTACCCTGCGAGCCACCAAAAAGGTGTGTGGCAGGGGGTGTAGCACCATGAGGGAAGGGTAAGGGTTGAGGGGGTTGGGAGTTAGGTGAGGAAAGGTGGGGGGAACCTGTAGGAAAAAAAATATATATATACATATATATATGTATATATACACACATACATATACATACATACATACACACATGTATACACATCCTCGCGAAGTCCCTAACCTGTACGTTAATACTTATTGTAATGAACTAAGTCCTGGGGAATTTCGACTACGAGCATTCTGTTCCCTTATCGTTCTTGGAAAAAATGACATTTTAAACCTGTCAGTCTTGCAGTCTATTTCTCTAGTCTTATATTCGTGATCCCTTCGACCGTAATACGTTGGGGTTCGTATTATATCCTTGATGTCATCGGAAAAGGGCCCATCTTTAAATGTTTTTAATAAGTTTAATCTATATTGGAAACGCCGCTGTGTAAGAGAATCCCAACCTAAACTGTCTAACAAAGTGGATACGCTGCTGAGTTGGTCATAACAATGTTTGACAAATCTAGCCCCCCTCCGCTGAACTCGATCTAATTCCGAAACCAAATTTATGTTGTGAGGATCCCATATACTGGCAGCATACTCTAGGTGGGGCCTGACCAAGGCAAGGAAACATCGTTCTTTCACCTTTTCGTCGCATTTACCTAGCACTCTTTTCACAAATCCCAATTTTTTATTAGCACGACCGCATATTTCTCGTATGTGTTTTCCCCAGGACAGATCGTGAGTAATTGTTACACCCAAGTATTTAAAGGAATCTACCCTCGCGATTTTGGTTTGTTTCACTTTGTAACTATAAGGGAGGGAATTACTCTTTTCCCAAAAATGTATTACTACGCATTTTTTAAAATTCAATTCCAATTGCCATGTATCGCACCAATTTTGAATTGCATCTAGGTCGTTGGCTAACACGACTCTGTCTTCGTGACTTCGGATGTCCCCATAAATTACTGCATCATCGAAGAAAAGACGGAGCTTGCTATTAACTACGGTACTGAGGTCATTTATGTAAATAAGGAAAAGGAGGGGGCCTATGACACTTCCTTGTGGTACCCCCGACGTGACCTTGACAGTATCGGATGATACACCGTCCAGGACGACTGTTTGGACACGATCACTTAAAAATTGTTTAATCCAGTTAATAATACTTTCGTGTATTCCATAGGTTTCCAATTTCGCCAGTAATTTGCAATGAGGGACTTTATCGAAAGCTTTCTTAAAATCTAGGAATATCGCATCAACTGGAATATTACTTTCACCGGAGTTTAATACATCATGTACAAAAAGTGCGAGTTGAGTTTCGCAGGATCTACCCTTACGGAAGCCGTGTTGGTTATTAATTAATAAATCTTGGCTATCGAGGTGCCTCATCATGGAACTAACAATGATGTGTTCAAGAATCTTACAGGAAATGGAAGTCAGCGATATTGGCCTATAATTACTGGGGTCCTCCCTGTCTCCGTTTTTAAATATGGGTGTTACCGAAGCTACCTTCCAGCCGTTTGGCACGCTTTCTTCTGCTAATGATTTCTTAAATATTATATCTAGATATGGGGCAATTTCAGCCGACAGTTCTTTATACACACGTAGAAGACACTTTATACATTAGTAGAAGCCATTTATAGAATTGTGAAAGCCTATTTATTGTTATATCTCCTCTCTCCCATTAGGCTTCTTTCATTCTCCTTCCTAAAATCACGTTTTGTACAAATTGTCAAACGGTAAAACTGGGTCGCACACCAGAATATCCGAGATCTTTGTTAACAGTTAAAAGATCCTGGATAAGTGAAACGTCATTACGCCGCAGTGAATTATCTTCGTGAGTCAATTAAATAAAATGCTTCTCGTCGGTAAGCAAAATCACTTCCAGCCGGATGGTACCGCGCCGTTTTCAAATCAGCGTAAATTCTTTGGCTGAGTATAGCTACTGCCCGATTTCTATTTTAAATATTTGAGCAGGAATACGTACTTTGAGCGTTACTAAAGGTAGCTCAGAGTAAGAAATCATATCCTTAGCACTTGATAAGTGAATTTGACATGCCTCAGCAGAGTATCTGGTGAGTACACACTCACCTAACATCTGATTTCATTAATAATTTCATATTCTACAGGGCCTGGGAGATTTGAATATTTGTATTATTACATGGCAGTGTAATCACACAAAATGTATTCCATTTAAGTATCAGACTATCCTATACTCGTGTTGTGAGTTATTCAATGAATTCAGACATGTAACGTACAACCAACTACAAAAAACAGTTTTTAAAGCTAAAAATATTGTTTCAAATCTTTTCAGCATAGACAATACAATTGATAAATTTTCCAAGTCGGTGTGGAGGGTAGCAATTATACAAACTCCATACGAGTTCATTCAATTTTATAAGGTACATCTCATACAGCTACACTTACACTAAACCATGATTCGAAAGAGTCACTCTCTATTCTATATAATTGAGGCCAAATTAGAGGTCATTCTATCATTTATATATTTTGCAGTAGTCCGAAAACAGCACGTTTTCGCCATTATATATTCGGCGTATAATAATGGACACAATTACAAACATCCACATTAGTGATACATTAAATTTCATTTATAATTTTAAAATATTATATCATTCCGTTTAAATCTGTCGTTTCTACCATGGTTAAAAAAATGATATAATTCAGACACATGTGATACATGAGGCAGTGAGCTGCGTTGTATTTCCTCTAGAAAGTAGATCCCTAAAAACTATTTTTAATTTTGTAAAGACCAAGGTTCTATTCTAGGATACAGTTCAATAGTTTCATAAATTTATCTTTTTTTGGTAATACATTTTCTTAAACCTTTGAAATTGTAAATATAAAATGGATTTCCACTTTTTAGAAATGTTTATTTTATTGTTTAAAAAATCAATATATTGAATTAGTACGACTATTTTACTTTCTACGGACAATTATTTGAAGCACAAAGTACCTTATTTTTCAATTCATCAAATATGGTATGATATTTTCATGCGTTACTAAGCGAACACTCAACAAGACCTCAATACGATAGTGGTTATGTTATTATTGTCAAAGAAGCTACAAAACAGGCGTAAGAAAAACGAAATGAACTTATCTCATTTTCTTAGTAACTACAGATATTTTTGAATCCATCAAAATATCAACAATATCAAAGTTTGCGTTTTGATTGAAATTGAAATCATGTTGTAAGTATTAAGTATGTATGCAACTCTGTCGTATTTAATTTTTCCGTGCAAATGGTGCAACTTTACCCTAGCTTTATAAAAAATCTCATTTTTACAGAGCATATTGTGCTATATTTACGAATGAGCATCCACAAAAATACTGCATAACCTAAAAGTCAAAAAGTCAGGCATATTTTAATAGTCACAATTTAAAGACAGATGCTTGACCTAAGATTACGTTGGAAAAAACTTTCGACATTGGTGCCCAATGAGTTATCTGAACCGAATTGAGATACGCTGGGTATTGTATTACACAAAAATTATTACCGCTCCTTATACTCGTATGCACGTGCATACTTAAAAATCGGTTGTACGCCAGGCTCCTCGTGAGCACGTGAGTCGAAGACAAATGAGAGGCATGGCATTTTCCCCACCAAGCACCCTCTAAGTTTCACACCACTCTCAGGCTACGTAAAAAAATACAACTTTGAATAATAAATCCCTTTAACGAATAAATACACAGAAGGTAGAATTGTTGCAAAAATAACTTAAAATTAATTCCAAATATTTATATCACCGCAAGTAGTTAATTGATTAAGGCATACATGAAGTTGCGTATTACCATTATACGGAGTATAATAAATAGCCTACCCTCATCTTTGTAACTCGTCCCGTAACAGGCAATAAATTTAACTTCAAAGGAACATAAAAGAGGGTAAACCTAAAAGTATACGTTGACCTGTTTGATGGGACTACTAATGATAATGTGTGGCATTTACCGTAAATCGTAAAAGATTTGCTGAAGATGGGACTTTGAGAGCCATACGCACGAATCGCGAACACAGAATGCAGAGAAGGGCACCAATATTTCCTCTTAAATTGGCTTAACTATTGCATGGTATTTTCCATTCCGAAATACTCCATTGAAACCCCCTTTGTTTCTCCATAGTGCATCGAACCCCATGTGGTGTGTTACCAGGTGTTTCAGTCTGGCAAAGAAGGCGTTACTTCTGCCCAGTGTCCTCAATATCCACATTTCGTAGAATTAGTGTGACCTAGAGTCCAGATTTTGGCTCTACTCTATCATTATCTCTATCTTTCTATCGCAAAAATTACTTGTACTTATGGCACAGCAAAAAAAGAGCTCAGTTTGATTTAATTGCGAAAAATATATTTTTTTCTAAAAAATGTGAAGAAAAAAATATCTGTCAGCTATTAAATTGTAAAATGAAATCCATAATATGCCATGTTAAAAAATAAAGCGGAATCGCATCCTCAGAATGCCATTTTCGAATGTCCGCGCAACAATGCACACACCAGAGGACGAGCAGGATGTGTCCTACATGATAAGAAATGCAATTGAAAAACATTAAATGTGGAGTTAAGCTATCAATATGGGAAAATAAGATATAATATAACAGGCGGTACAGTGCAAGACCTAAACATGGAGTATATGAGTGGGTAGAGCACGTGATTGAATAAGAACACCTTGTTGAATTGATAAAGATAGTATTACTTTTTCGAGTAAAGCAGTGAGGTAAAATGAAATTACGGGAAGATTACATAATATATACTGTGGAATAGAATTAAAAGAGAAAAGACAAAAAATATACATGCAATGGACAAAAACATCGTCATACGCAATGCATAAAATTGAGAAACATGTAAAACATGTGAACGAAAATTGGGAGCAGGAGAAGTCGAATTCCGGCGTGGAGGCTTTTCAATAGATTAGTTAGGTGAAGATTAGGAAGAAAATTAAATTCGAGAAGAAAATTTGAGACGTGTTTAGTAAGAAATAACTAATAGGACGTCGGCATGGGTAGGATGGAAGAAGAATGGCTAAGTGTATGTAGAAGGCAGCCCGCAGGGAGAGGGGAAATAGAAGCACCGATGGGAGGATGGAACACGAGGTCATCGTCGAGGTCAATGCAGGAGAGGGGACTGCCCGAGGAAAATGGCAAGACCGTATGAAAGGAAAATTGTGAAGCGAGAAATGGCTAAACTCTCGATAATATATGTAAAGCGGCAATAAAAAACGTTCTGGCACAAAAACATTTTCGAAAATGGGGACTCGGAGTCTCCAAACACAAGTGCCTACTTTAATGGGTTATGATGTTTCCGGACCAATTACCGCCTGACAAACAGCGGGAGAGAACGGAGGTGAAGTGTTTCGGATGCACCGGAGTTTGAAACACCAAAAAACAGAAGGCAGCATTGCGGTTTTCCGACAAAACTTCGATCGCCAGCAGTTTATCAAGCGTTGTTTAGACAAAAACTCCCAACTCTCCTCTTGTTTGTTCTCCTGAGTGCAGAGTAGGTACTTGAGCGTTTGGCTGAGGGCGTTCGTCCGCTTGTTTTGAGGCATGTATTGACTACATTAGGTGGGAGGCTTCTCCGCGGGACCTCCAGGGTTCATTATGTGCGCTGTGGCTTAAGATATTTCTATTTTGTTCAAGGAAAGCATGGGAATAGGTTAGCTACTACCATTTCTATGGCGTTGCACCACATTTGTATCCGTTTTTCACCAATTCATGGTGAAACATTTTTGAATTTTTTAATCGCAACCTCTACAGAATTTTCTGTTAGTTGATTAGCTTAATTTCACAAATCCTAAAATTTCTTTTGAGTCTAGAATTTGTTAACACTCAGTTTAAGTTCTAAAAGAAATACTTCTTGGAAATATTGTAAACGAAAAACAATCTGGCATGAGTTATGGTATTTTGGAAATAATTATCAATTTCTTTGATAATATTTGCATTTAGCTCAGAAATTCTACGAAGTTTTACCGTCTGACTTGTTAGTTGGTTCATTTAGTAAACACTAGCTGCATTATTATATTTCATTTCAACGGTTGTAACCAAATTGTAGTTATAAAACGATATCAAGCCTGTGAATAACAATATTATGCCAGAAAAGAGATTAGTAGCAGACTCAAAACACACGTCTCAAAAAGAAACCAGTATTGACCATGAGACAAGAGGGTTGAAGTATTTAATATTGACTCCAAAATCATGTGTGGAAAGCAAAACACTAATTTTATTAAACCCTCACAGAAATCAAAGACTCCAATCAAAAATCCTTCCAACATAATCCCTTTAAGATAAAAGGTCATTTCCGTCATCATCGTCCCCAACGGTAGGACGCTCCACGGCCGGTGGCACGCAGGAGATCGCGGCGGAGTTCGGAATTGAATACTCACACTCCACGTCGACAATGATTCTCTTCGAGACGGACGGGGGGACTCCGTTGGTGGCTATGCACAGGTACGCCCCCATCTCCGTGCGGCTGATCCTCGTCAGGTTCAGCTGCTCGCCGTCGAACACGTTCACTGCAAAGAGAGACGGAGAGACGGTGAGCACCATTGTACGTGTCAAATGATGGAACGAAAATCCGCTTCAACTCAAAGTATCCACCTTAGATATAATTGGGGCATTAGATGAAATTAAACGTTTCGCTGCTCAAAATTTACCAGAGTGTAGTGGGATATTCATTGCAGGTGAATTTGGTTGAACTATAGAACTGCGACTTTATATGAACTACATGCAAGTATAAAATATTTATTTACTTTGAATAAAAATTGACTTCTATGAGGTTGCAAATAAATTGCAACAAAACTTGTCTTGTAAGGTTTCAACACTTTACTCTTTTTCTGTGATCGCAAACTGGTTGAGATAAGAGATTTCGAGTGCACATATGACAACCGCTGCCGCTGGTATCATTATTAATGGTATGATGACTGAGCCACGTTAGGCACAAGTTGCGATAAAAAAAAATTAAAATCGTGTGGTTTAAATGATTGATCATGTCATGAGTACCTAAGGGATAATGATAAAGATACGAGAACTTAGTGGAAGTGTGTTTTTGGTGTTGGAGGGCGCATGATGCCAAAGCATAAATGAGGTCATTAGTGAAATAGGAGAAAATATGCCAACCAGGTTGGATTTGCATGCTTTGTGGGCTGGACATTTTTGTGTGATGGAAGTTGAGCGGAGGGTTCGAGAAATAAACCGGATCCTGAAAATGTCTCAGACTTCTCGAGTGTTGACGTGAAATCCAGAAATGCCACTTGCCACCCTCGGCGTCTAGGTAACAGTTAGTTAAACTCAATTGCATACACTTTCACTAACCTCAAAACCCTTCCGTGTGTTGTGTCAAAACCCTTCCCGCATGCCATTAAGTAATGTATTGCTGTTTACAGTATTGTTTTCTCTTCTTTTGCTACCCTAAATTTTCACTTCCATCGCTTGTCCCTCTCCGTGGGTGTGCCCTCCTCCCACCTGCAGCGTTGGGCCAAATTCCTCGTCTTGAGTAGGAGAGTTTTTTATGCGGAACGTTCTTGTGGTGGTGGTAATTCGCCTGGCTACTTGCTAGAAACTAGCTTGCACGTTCGTGATTAATTTCTTGCTGCATCCTGGGGTAAAATTATTTGTTGTAGTTAAGCGTATGTACTTGCATGCTTGTGGAGTGAAGGGAGGTAGATATGTGTTTCCATGCGCGTCGAATGATGGGATGTTACGATGAATGTGTGCACTGCTGTGGATTGGGGTTTGCATGTGTGTGTTGGTTTTGAATGCGGTATTTCTTTTTTCCTTTTTTGGGTGGTGACCTAATACCCCCCGCCACACGCCCTTGCGGCGGCTTGCGGGGTATTATGTAGATGTAGATGAAACAGAGATTCGAGTTCATCATCTGTAGACAGTAACGAATAGACATAAACGGATAGGAACTATTGCCAGTGGGTTTTTTCAATAAATATTAAGAAAAACATGATTGGAAATGTATTAAAATTACTGGAAAGAGGTGTAAAAGTAGATGAGCTATTATTAAATCAGTGTGATCTGTGACTAATGAAGCGTTAGTAACCCAAGGAAAAATTGATTAGTGAATTACAATGTCAGTATGATAGGCATGGAACTAGAATTAGTCAGAAGAGAAGGCAGGTAACTAAGTCCTCAATAACTAGGAGACTAAGGTAAATATTACACATGAGGGAAATAACTATAAACCTGTATATATTTCCCCTAATTAGGAAATGTTTTCGAAGAAAGTGGGCAAAGTGTGAGGGACATGTGACAAAGAATTTATTAACGTTAAAAAGAGGGATAAATAGATGAAGGGAAAATTAAACATCGATCGGAAACCTTTGAGATGGTGAAGAATGGAAAACGTAAATGCACCGAAAAGGAAACAAACGATGAGCTTCTAGGCATGTTAGCAAATGCAGATAAGTGTTGGGAGAAATTCAAAGAAGTCAGGGCAGGTGAACAGGACATACTGAGAGGCTATGGGATAATGAGTAGAGGGGAGAATACCGGGAATGTGAGGTAGATGAAAGAAAAGGAAGGAGGAAAAGATTGGGCATTGAATGCATGGGCATATTGAATGGAATTAAGTGGAGGTAGAAATGATGCGGAGCTAAAGGATGATTTATCAGAATAATAGTAGGGAATTTTTCGGATATTTTATGTTATTTTATTTGGGCTTAGCTGGAGTAGATTAGTTTTGTGGTAGTATTTGAGTCCACAAAAAACACTCTAATGAGAGAAAATACTGCTAAACAAGTGGCACGATAATGTCTTTAAAAGTACGGTAAGGTCTCGAGTCATTAAAAAATATTGGGTTAAGGGTATTGGGGTACTCAAAGTCCATTGGAATCCAATAACACACGTAAAGCAATTTAACATAAGTCTCACTCGAATGGAGGCTGCCGTAAAGTTGGGCGTGACAGAAAGAATACGACAAAAAAAATAAAATGAATAAAGCGCCATGTCAGGATCTCCGCTGAGGAAAAAAGCGTCCCTGGGGGGAACTTATGCGTAGATCGCCATGGAGCAAGGCAGCAAAGAGTGTATGGAGTGTGGGGCACATACGAGGGTCATCCGGAAAGTAGTACCCGTTCGTGCCGCATGAAGTGCTGACGACGCGAGTAGCCGCTGGACGAGGTCAGATAGCTTCAGTGGCTTGTCTGCCTTCTCTGAGCCAAGTTGCGTGACGCTAGCATTGCCTGTGTTGTTTCTGTGATTGTTTACAATGTTTAAAAAAATTGAGAACGCCGCCAGTTGTGAAGTGAGGGCAGTGATTAAATTCCTCAATGCAAGAAACGTTCGCCCATGTGATATTCATCGCCAATTAAAGGAGGTGTATGGAGACAATGTAATGGACGAGTCGTCTGTTCGGCGGTGGTGTCGCAACTTCAACATGGGGAGGGGGAACACACACGACGATGAGCGTTCGGGGAGACCGTCTGTCATTACAGACCAACTGGTGAGCTCAGTTGACGAATTCGTGAGGAACGATCGGCGCGTTACAATTGATGACATCTGTGAGCATTTTCCCAATGTTTCTCGAACAATTGTTCATGAAATTGTTAAACACCATCTGCATTATGCAAAAATTTGTGCAAGATGGGTCCCTCGCATGCTTACAGATGAGCACAAAACCAAGCGTATGGCTGCAGCACTGACGTTTTTGGGACGTTATTCTGATGAAGGAGACTCTTTCTTGACTCGCATAATTACTGGTGACGAAACATGGGTTTGTTATGCATCACCTGAGAGTAAACGACAGTCAATGGAGTGGCATCATGCTCATTCACCAAACAAACCAAAAAAATTCAAGACAGTTCTGTCCACCAGGAAACTCATGGCAACCATTTTCTGGGATCGACGAGGTGTATTGCTTATTGATTTTATGGCCCGTGGAGACACTATTAATGCCAATGCGTATTGTGAAACATTAAAGAAATTACGGCGGGCAATACAAAATCGGCGGCGAGGTCTATTGTCTACTGGTGTCATTCTCGTTCATGACAATGCCAGGCCTCATGCAGCTGGGATAACACAAAAACTTTTGCAGCAATTCAAATGGGAAACTTTCGACCATCCACCGTATAGCCCGGACTTGGCCCCTTCAGATTTTCATCTCTTTACAAAGATTAAAGACTTTTTGGCAGGAAAAAGATTTGACAGCGATGAAGAACTTAAAGAAGGAGTGACCCTGTATCTCAATGAGCTGGCGGCGAAGGACTATGCAGCAGGAATACAGAAACTTGTCACACGTTATGACAAATGCCTTAATTTGCTTGGAGATTATGTTGAGAAGTAGTTTAAAGTATCCTCTTTCAAATAAAATTTTTTATGTATGTTAATATTTACCTTTGTGTCTTTATTTCACGAACGGGTACTACTTTCCGGATGACCCTCGTATTTAACTGCCTGATTATTTTTTCAAGAAAATTACCTAACATGGAATAAGATTTAATGAGTCAAGATTCCCCCTTTGCTAACGAGATTTAAGAAGGGAATGAAATTATTCCTTGGAAGGTAATTGGATGCGCTAAATCTTTCTGATGATGCCGTGTTGTTTAGCATCTTTATGACATCACTACAGCTCTCGCGGAAGCTTATAACAATACGAAGTTGATGATTTTAAACTGAAAGGGTATATTTTCGAAATACTGGATCCTGCGAGAGGGGAAGGTATGTAATTACTGTGTGGCACTGATCAAAATGTGCCTAAATGGAATTATGACAAACCTTTGACCATATGTACTATTCAGTCATGCCGGAGGGAACCGAGTAGGTATGAGTCTCGCTTCCCCATACTTGCGCAGCACGATAAGGAGTTGACATCCGGAGATCTCGGTGAAATGACTCAAAGGTGGACTTCTGATTACCATTGCAACGCAAACATTTCAGAGAGTAAAAGTAATTTGCCTTGAAACTGGATGCCTCGATCTCCGGCCAAGTCCTTTAGCCAGTTAAGCTATCAAGGCGTCCTCTTGCACTCCGAAATTTAGGGGGCTTTAAAGAAACAAGGCATTGTGACGAAATATCGTACATACAATGTCACAGGCATTCGGACATCACGGTACGGCCGGTCGGACATCAAGGAATCCGGGTTAGTATCCCGGGAAAGATACAAAATTTTTTCACTCTGAAATTTTTGAATTGTAATGTACATATAGCGGATGACTCCGTTAAAACTTACTCTCGCGGCATCTCCCGCAGTTTCTAGGAATTCTGATTGACATATTTAATTTTTGATACGGAATAAAATGTTGACATCAAAAGGCATGTACTTCTATTAATTTTCAGTTATATATTAATTATGACTATACCTAATAGCTCAATCCCCATGGATTATAAACCCGAGGTGGTGGAAGGAATTCTGGGCTAAGATGACTTCTAGAACTGAATTGATGAGAGCAATGACAATTCTTCCTGATGATAAAGTGACCCATTCCAGATAGGCCGAAGGTTAGGAGCCAGAAGAAAGGTAGTCCGCGCAGCATTTGATCCTCAGTGAGGATGCTGTAAAGACGCCTGATCCCAGTAGGTCGGCCGTCGTGTGATGGTGTCACATTAAAAACACTATTGAGGACGGAAAGGGACATCTTTGCATTAATATTTGCCTTAGTTATTAATGCCAAGACAGTCAGTATTAACACTCTGAAGGCAATGAGTATTAGAAACTACGGGACTCATACCATGGGCCGTGAGTCGTGCCAAGCCGTGGGAAAGAATATGCATCTGTGATCACATCTCACGAACTCTTTGCACAGCGAAACAAAAAGCAGCAACACAGAATTCGAGAAGAAAACCACAAACTACTTTAAAATTTTAAAATGTACTTTGAATTTTAGACGATATTGAGGGTAGGAAAATTAGTAAATATAAAGCGAGATATGGAGAGAGGACATATGGGCCAATTTGGCATTTTAAGTATTTCCTGAGGTGACGACCATGAAAGCCTTGCCTTTCCAGGTGAATGGCACAGCCCACAGTCTAGTAGAACGGGTCCCGTCATTACTAGGAGATACATTTTTACATCATCATTTTCTAGGATATATAACTGAAAGACCTCCTGTCACCTGCCTAATTCATATTTTAACTTGAGAGTATCACCCAATGGTCACTTCAATTCGGTCAGAAAACTTTTGAAACTATCTCAATGAGAAAAACACGCTGCGAGGGTTACACTTCTTCTGTCTAGTTTCTACCCTTCGAGCTATGCAGAATGGATGACCCTACAAGGAGACCTGAATCACTGCTCCCGCATGCAAAGATCTAGTTTTCATCACCACACAAAAATTTCCATGTTGTAATCCATACGACCTAAAGTCTCACATTAGGAGAAAAATTTGAATATTTTCAGATGATATAATAAATTATAGTGTACTAAAGGCCATGGCAGACTGTGGGCTACACTACACATATAAGCCACGAACATATCGTTGTAGCGTGGGATATGGGTTTACCTTTATTTAGGATATGTACATCACTTTTGGGATAAAGGTATAGAGAAACAAGCTATTAATTTCAACACAGATGTGATCTCTAAACAAATAACTTGGTACAGATAAAAAAATGCGTTAGATTTCCCATAAACCTTTCATTGGATACACACAAAGAGAAGGTTTTTGGGCCTTAAAGGGGGGACCAAAATCAACGTTAAAGAAGATAGCTTGCATTGGATGGGTTGCAAGAAAATGCATTGAAAAGATACAAGTCAGTCTTACTACGCTAGTTCTAAGCCACATTTGGAATACGCGAATAAGTATTCAAGGTCCATGGAGAAATATGTTAATTAAGGATTGAAAAGTTTTAAAAAAACGCGCTAGACTCTTTAAAGTCATCTACGAGAAGGGAATACGGGCGCGCTGGAGTATTTAGTTGACCTGGTCTTGACTCACGAAGAGAACTTGCTAGTTTTAGATTTTAGAGAGGTGCATTACACGTTGAATTTGCTTGCAAAAATGGCGGAAATCCAAGGAGATCATATGGCCACTAACTAAATTGGTAGATTCGACGATGGGATAAAATAAAAATGAAAAAACACAGTCACTGAGGGATTCAGGTATTCCCTTTTATCTCGCACGATAAACAATCTAAAATAAATTAACACTAGGGCCAGAAATATTGTATTAAAGACCGTTATAATTATTAAATGAAACAAACCAATTATTGCATGACATCTTTGCTCAATAGTCACTCACTATGTAGTCGAGTATTTGTGTGAATGAGCAAATGTTGGTACAAATATTAAAAGAGTTTGTAATTTTTCACAGACTTTGTCAGAAGTTGTCCTTGCAAAATTACAAACTCTTGTAATGTGGAAATCAAAGAATTCCACAAAGTGAAGCCTGAAAGTGTAAATTATAGTTGTTACAAATGTTTTTTAAACTAATATTTTTCCATGCATATATGACACCCTTAACACTCCCCGCCAGACACCCTTACCAGATATGGTACGAGGTATTTAAGTGGTAATATTTCCTAGAGACATGAATATTACATCTCCAGAAATGTAGACTTTTAACAGCTTCTAGCGGAATCAGTGAATTCAAAACATTGATCATAATATTTCTGATCGGGAGAGAGCTAATTTCATAAAGGTTTTCTGAATGACGCACTGCTCTTATCCCAAAGGAGGATACCTAAGAAAGTCCTACTGCCAACGGATTTAACTCTACTGCACCCTAAGTTTACGCAAGACGAAGCGTCCCGCTTAAGAATTTATTTCTTCGATTTAAGTTCGAAATTGAAAGAAACACGAAGAGAGGAGGAACATAGAAAAATCCATAAAATCTACAAGTAATTAACTATCGATTGATTCACGGGTCAAAACGGCTAAAATATAAACCTACTTTATTGATATTCTATATGTACTATAATTTAAATTTGACACTCCAAAAAAAATTACTCATTGTCTTGGTAGAGTTTATAAAAATCCAGGGAGACACGATATCCTGCACCAAGCACCTACTCAGCATATGTACCGGAAAATGTACTAGCAGTAGCAAGCAGATACTTTCAATGGAGATGGTAAAGTGGTATTTATAGAGCCGATAACTTTGGGCTCCTACATCGTCTGTATTTTTTACTCCCGGTATCGATCAAGTTGTGACGTCGAAGGGGATACGTACATATTCGGCATTCCCAAGAGCCGTAAGAAAAAGACCAACCATTTATTTTATATGGATGGCCTGAAGATTTATGCTTCCAGCACATACGAACCGCATTGATCTTGCACGGAAATATAATGAGGCTATAGGTTTGGAGTTCGAAATAGATAAATGTGTGAACACCCACCTGGATGAAGGAAGATTTAGGAGAAACGAAGAAGACGATCAATTCATTGAGGGAAAAGTTATTTGTCATCATGAGGACGATAGCAGTCAAATACTAGAACATCTAGACGTTTTTCTGTGGTAAATTCAGAGAGAATAAACAAAGAAGAAAGTACATCCTTAGACAATGAATCAGAAGACTTTGTGATCTGAAAGTTCGGGATAGCAAAATATTTGTCTCAAATAAGTACTTGATATACAGGCAGACATGTGATATTTTTATGTAAATTGAGAGTGGATGAGAAGAAATAATTAGACGATAAGAAAAGTTATTCCCGTTAAATATTTTTTGTTATTTCTCGCAATAATCCAAGATTTTAAGACCATAATATCTGCTTCATATGGAGTGATTGGTTATGGCAAGGAAAAATGCGAACATTTTCTTGAAGTTTAATGCAATTTGAGACAAAATTTCATGAAAAATCGGTTTATTTCCATGAGTACAATAGGCTGATAAATATTTAAGGTGAAGGATTAAATGTGGCTCCTGCCACATAAAGTTCAGTAAAGATATGAGAAGCTGTTTTTTTTATAACTTTCATAGGCAAAGATAAATATTAGCTATTCTTAGCCTTTAAAACACAATAACACTAATTCGCTAGTTGAAGAATTTAAACTGCGAAATTTCCACATCTTCCCGAGAATTAAGCAGCAAGCTTATAAATAATATGCATTTTTATGATTTACCTGCAATACATAAATATACATAATTATACATAATTTAATTCATAAGCAAAGCCTTAATTCCAACAAAAATAGGGAATTAAAATTCATTACATAACAAATGGTAGGTGAATTTTAGGCCAACCTATTCAAAACGCATTTGGTTGGGTATCTCGCTCGGCCGTTTAATTAATTTAAGTAAGAGTGCTTTAAATTTGAAATTTCAATTTTAACTTGGTAATAACATAGAAAAGGTTATTCCCTTACTAGATTTATGTTTTGTATTTTGTATGACTTTGAAACCTGTGTTTGTTCACCGGTGACCAATGCAAGATGACTCGTCTCGTAGGTTAGGCAGGACTCGTCATATGGTTAAAAAAAATTAAAATTTAAATAATGATGATTTGTTTTAACACATTATTTAGCATCATAATACACTCATATTGACGCAGGCCCAGACTCTGAAGACAGATGGACATTTGCTCGTATATTTACGATTTGGTGTTTTTCCAGCAGACGACTGCGGTGAATTATTGGCGGATTTTTCACTTTCCACTGCCCAAGTTTAGCTGACGTCATGACCAAGATGAAAACCCGCGAAGACTTGAGCGTACTCCAATATTGTTAGATAAAATTTTTAAGTAACAGCGGAATTTATTTTTAAAAATTACTATCCTTCTACATTTGAATTATTTTTCAAACAGTTTAGTGGCATACGAGTAATATGTTTGCGACTTCATTAAAGTATCTTGATATCGGATAATACCCCTCTTGATGTAATATTGTGCACATAAAAGATTGATAGTGGGTTAATTAATCCCAGGTTCAAGCATCATTGAACTAACTCAAAAAGCTGCATGCCTGACATTAATACAATTCGTAATCAAAGTCTAATCAAATGACAGAGCAAATCATTGACGTCTATGTAAGGGCATTAAATTTATAAAATATTTTTTGCATGAGTAAGCAGCCACATGGACCAAAGTAACCCTATATTTAAAGTATTTAAAATATATACCTTTCCCTTCCCAAAGATACCCTTTGCAGCCCTGCAGTTATTGGTGACATTTGAAATTCTTAGAACACATCTGTTACATGTTAGAACACGTCAGTGGTCCTTGAAGAGATGAGTTTAAGAAGCGCTGTTTTTACGTCTAGATAAATAAATGTGCAAATGGATCATCAAAAACTATGAATGACAAGAAAAAAATAAAGGGGATCAAGATAGTGCGGTAGCTAACCTACTGGCTTCTCAACCAGGGCCCCGGGTTCGATTACCGCCGGCGGCAGATATTTTTCAGTGGCATCCTGATTCCTACTTGAGGTGCTTTGTGTACGACGTCTGTCGAAAGGACGTGAAGCTGCGATATTGGGGCCGTTCGAACCTTGGTGCCGTTCGATATGAGAAGGGTAATGCCGACGCCGGGTTTTTCTCCACCCTTCATCCTTTCCATCCCTAATGGCGCAAATGACCTTAGCTGTCGGTCGCCTCCCATAAAAACTACTAGGAAGGTAGAAAAACGTTTAAATGGGAGGAATAGGATAAACGTAGATGCTAGAATTGGACGAAATATCCATTTTTATTAAACAATTTCTGAGTAAAGACTAACAAAAATTTGATTTTTTTGCATTTCACTAAAACAAAAAACACCAATGAAATTTATTTTGCATTACATTAAATGAAGTTTCGTTACTTTTAGGGATACCGTGAAGGAGAAAATTGTAAACTCAAGCGTCAAACCTAAGATACCATTTTGCTTCAAAAATAGCATAATTGAAGGATGGATTCCAATGGTGTCGTGGTATGTCTCAGTATTGTACTTTAGGTACTAGTTTTAGCCTGTGTACCGGTGTAGTTTTAAGGAACATTCTGACATTATTAATACCTCGGTGATTTTTCGGAATCAGCTGACTCGATACCAAGCTGCGATGAGTTATGGCCCCTGAGATAATTTCTCAGCTCTTTCGCTCCCTCTCCACATTTCAAACTAAAAGGCCGGTTTGACGGTCTCTGTTAATTTAATATACGGATACTTTCGCTGTCGTGGTATGTCAAGGTGAATAAAATATACATTGCACTAAATCCTTATATTATTCAACGGTGTGTTTGATGTGCGTATTCAGTAGTCAAAAAGTGACGTTTATACCGACGTCAACGTTTCCAAACCTACCTGGTTACTATATCGAATTTAATAATAAATTTAGACCACTTGTTAACACCGCTCGTTTGATAATTATTTTGTAAGATTTTGGTCATTAACTTTAAACAAGCCTCCCTCAACATTTTGAGGTGCTCTTTTATTTATAAGACCTCATAAAATTAGAACCTTTGATCGAACAGGATAAGAGGAAATTTGGAGAAAGGAAAATGAAAAGCCTTACGAGAATGCAAAGGCGGATCGGGGATGGGAGACGTGAAGTGGGGACGCCTTTGATTACCTCTTGAGTGGAGCGAAAGGCAATCCGGTCGCTGTGATGTAACCCTTCGCTCTGGCATTCTACAGCAGAAAACTCTAATTCCAACTGTTTGAAACAACAATGAAGGCAAAAGTATGAGTATCACGTAAAAAAATCTAAAATAATCATCTTTAAAGCAATCCCCGATAGTTTAAATAAAGTTTCCTCAATCATTTCCGCCGTTGAGACCTCCATCTTCCACCCTAGAGTTGCGGGTTGGGCGGGGGGGGGTGAACATGAAATTACGGGTTAACTGAATGAGAAGAAGAGAAAAATGTAAGGGTTTGGGTGCGTGGAGTGAAGGGGGTCGAAAGGTGGGGGTGCGAAGGGTAGAGGGAGGCTCTGCTGCCCTGGGGTGGCGACAGCGCGTCCTTCGTGAGGGTGGCCTGCGGAGGGAAGAAAGGGAGGGAGAGCGCATGCATCGGCGGGGGGTGCGGGAGGACAAGTGAGGCGCGTGAAGGAGGAAGCGAACGGAAAAGGCTGAGGTGATAAGGGTTCGCACGGGGAGGGAGCGGGGACGAGAATTGGTCCTCCTGCGAGAATCCGGAGTCTAAGGGTAATAATGCAAATTCTGATCGTTTGGGGGAGCCTTTCACCCTCCGCGTCCCTTCGTCCCACTCTCCCAGTCCGCCCTTCTCAGCCAACTACGCCCTTCTCCTCATTCCCATCCTCCCTTTCCGGGAACACACGACCCCCTTCTTCAGGCCGCCTTAAGAGCGCCGTTCGCCGTCCCCGCCTCCTTTGCCTTTTCAGTGCCCATCTCAGACTCCCAAAGAAGATATCGCGGGAGGGAGCTTATTTTTTTCTTCGCCGATCAAAAGGACCTCCTTTCTCCCCCCCCATCTTCTTTTCGTTCTCCCCTTCCAGCCTTATAGGCACCCTTTCCAAAAACCCTCTCCCCCTATGAACCATCTCTTCTGCACGTGAAAGCCGATATATCCGTCCTTATCGAACTATTTCTTTTAAGGTCCCTATAATATAATGGCTTACTTGTCAGGAAGCACTTCCGGAAAGTGGTGCCCTTATAGGTCTCTAGATAAGAGAGATCGGTCGATGATTCATTTTTTCGTTACCGCAGTTTGGAGGGGGGGTGTATAAGAAAGAGGCGATTCTTTCTCGAGATGTAAGTTGGATAAAATTAAAGGATTTCCTGACACCACTTGCGGCAAGAATGGCGCATATGGAAAACTAATTTACCTAATCAATCATGAGGCAATTGCCAGCCGATGACCTCTGAGAATAAAATCGAATCACGTTAGACTCTCCTTTTTATTGATGTCTTAGTTTTAATTGATATATCGACTGTAGTAAAGACACCAAAAGAGTGAAAGGGAGGGAAAGAAAAGGTTCTCGTATATGAGATCGGAGATTGATTTATACTCGTACTTAAAAGTAGTTAATAATAGTCACATCGCTAAGGATAAATGTAATAGAATATACCATGATAAACAAAGTGAATATATCATCCCAGGATACTATTCTATACGCGTTGCTATTGAATTTTCTTGAGAGATTACAGGCACTTAAACGAATTTAATACATTAAGTTTATCTTACATCATGCAGACAGGAGCGTAATCACCAACTGTAATAAGAGCTGATGGTAACTAATTGATTTGATTGAACTTTTCAACGACGTATCGGAGTAACTTCTCATTAACATGCTAAGATTAACGAGCTTATTTTCATCTAAATATGCCTATAAACTATGTTGAATTACGCAGAAATATATTTTCAGCCATATTCAAAGGCAAAAAATAGCGAATAAATCTTTACCCAGAAGACAGAGATATCTAAAACAGAAGATAACGAAAGCCGCCAGTCTGATCATTTGTGTAGGCAATGGAATTTCAATATTCCGACAGTTTAGAGTGCAACCGTTGGACGACGCCAATCACATGATATGCAGTAATGTGATTTCGATGAAACTCCTGTCTTTAGAGTTACTACCAAATTTTTATAACCATTCGTTTTCCTAACGCACGGCCTTAAACTTTAATGCACGGCTTCACTCGTATATTAATCAATTAAAAATGATCATCCTCAAACTCTAAACATTGCTCCTCTTCAAGAGAAGAAGATCTATTCACCGAAAGGTGAACTTTTGTTCAATATTGTCCCAAAGAACTAATATTTTAAGGTTCTAACACATTTAAAGCCACTCATAAAACCCAGCTTTGGTGACCCTGCAGTGAAACATAAATATTTTCTATTGAGTACTCTCGTATACCGCTATCCGACTAAGCTGTTTTCAAAACGGAAAGAATATTACACATTATAAGATTTTTTGGTATATTTTTACGCGTGCACTATATGTATAAAAAACTACTATTCCGATGCAACTTGTTATTTAACTGTTAAATCATTGCAGCTCACAATTACCTCTGCATAAGGAACGAAATAATTTTTTCTTGACAATTATCGGTATATATTCATGTTATTTAAAATTTGGCCTATTTACATCTCCAGTTTATCTCTTTTTTTTAAATGGTCTCTTCAAATTAGTCTCATCCAGTGGCTTTTAAGTGCGATTAGCACACTTCTGATTCCCAGTAGCTACTTTCGCAAATCGTTATAAGAATGGTAACCCACGGAATCTGTGGGACAGAGTAAAAATACAAATTTATGGCGTTTGAGGGAGCTTTCCGCCCCTCAACTATGCGCTATATTAGGTGTAAATACCCCAGAAGGGCCAGTGACGTACGTGGTAATGCGCCGGATACTTAATTGAATCAAATGAATCTGAAAATGAGCGTGATAAAATGTTTTTTGTCATTGTTCGAAAAATTAATTGCATTTATCGGAAATGAGGAGTTTGTATTTTATTAGAGACGAAATAATAATACATGTATCACTCGCAATCATCATCGGTGAGCATCAGTACTACGCTTAAGATTGGATTAGGTGCATCTCACCTCTTGTTTCAACTAACTCACCGTCTAAGTTACCCCACCACACACGATACTCGTACTTTAGCAGACATTTCTCATCCTTTCATCCATGTACCTCAGCCGGGTCAGGCCATCGCTTCTCAAAATCTGTCCTTTTTCTGCCCTATAGTTTCATCAGATATCTTTTTCCTCAACTTTTTGCAAAACTTCTTCCTTATTTTTTACCATTCTTGCAGCTATTCATCACCTTACAAATGTTTCCAGTTTTTCATTTCCTTCCAATGCCTTTGCTCCTGCCTGGATGTCATGAGAGAAGCAGCTTAAAGTATACCTTGTTAAAAGAATGACTTCTTTAATTCCGGAATAATATTGTCGGTTGTACGTAAGAAAACTTTTCTCATGGCAGAATACATTTTCCAAGCGTAATTTATTATTCATTCCCTCGGGAGACTCATGCATGATACGCATTTCACTCCTTATTGGCGTCTCATTCAGGTCCTAGTTCTCTCTATAGCTCGCCTGAAACGACGTCTGCAAGACGCATTTTTAAAGCATTTCTTACGATTCAATTACTTTCTCTTATGTAGACATCGACGATAATGTGTGATAGCGATAGATCATGGTAGTCTAATTCTGGTCTTTAATCCCACCTTCCACCTTGCCGAGTTCTGCTTCATTTCCGGCTATGTACACTGTATATTAATATAATAATAGAAATACATTTTAATAAAAGGGCACGTGTCTTCATACTGGATTTCATTTTTTTCTTGTAAATTGGGAAACTGATGTTAATGAGACGGGGATTTTTTTGTGCTAGGGATTGGTGTTTGGAAATTTCCTTTAAGAATATTTCTTTCTGACTCATTTCATTTGTTATCTTTTGTAATATTGATTGAATTTGAGATGTCATGTTATTTTTCCAAGGCAAGTTTGATTGTAATACCTGGGACTTGTGTGCCACCTGACAGTGTTTATCTGCATATGTATGTTTTAACAATTTTAATAATATAGGCTTTGATATAATCGTATACCTTAGCGAACACTCTTGACCTTCCGAATAAAAAATTCACTTTTTAAATAAATTATTTTTAAATATTTATTATGCATTAAGAAAGATTTTTCTAAGACAATTTTAAAGTAAAATTAATATCGTCAACTCATTTTATGTGACACGATTAACATATAAAGAACTTGCGGATTAATATAAAAGAGTTACCTATCATATTAATAAAATAATTATATTAATAAAATATAAATAATATATATATATATATATATATATATATATATATATATATATATATATATATATATATATATATATATATATATATATATCCTGTCATACATAAAAGTAGATGTTGAGAAAAATGAAGTACCATGACCAGTCAATATTAGAAAATATAAGAACGTGTTTGATAGTTCCTTAGGCACTGGGAAGGACAGAACACTATGAGGCAAGAACCTTCCGACACAAGAAGTGCCGGAGGTGCGGAACTCTATAAGTGCTGATTAAGTTGCTTTCTTTGAGATACCCGTCTTAAAGATGTTGCCTCTGAAGAATTTTATATTTCGTGATATGGGGTCCAGGAAACAATTACCAAGTTATGAAACCAGAAATCATTTTATCTTTATAAGGGGGAGCGAGGGTAGTACATTAGTGTTTTACCGGTATGGCGTTATTCACGCCAGAAGTAGGCCTCGTCACATATATGATGGAATCGAATGGGGATGATATTACTCGACCCACGGAACGTCAGTCACTCCTCGTCGGCACGAGGATAGAGCGAGGGGCCCTCCCCCTCCCCCCCCTTGGAATGCCAAGGTTATCAATCTGGCGAGACCCGCGTGCCTCGAGTCGACAAGAGAAGGATCAGGCACGGCGGCTCACGGAGGCACGCGAGCACTAGTAATCCACCCACCCCCGACCTTTCCGCCCTCTCCCGATTAAATCGTCGAACTATTTATATCCAACCGTTATCGCAGGAAACTCAGTCAGACAGAGATTGACGCATCAACAAAGGGGGCGTTTCCGCGGGGCTGGTAGTATGCATTATTCATGCAGAGGGGCGTCTTCCCTTCCCCCGACCACGCCTCCTCCGCAAGGCGCTCCTCATTCCAACCCCCGCACCCTTTGCAAGACTCGCGAGAGACCCTCCCCCACAAGTCTCACCCCCCCCTCCCCCTCTTCTCCAACTTCAGCTCCCCTCGGAGCCACAGTTTTAAATTCTAGCCAATGCCTTTGATTTGCACAGTGAAGCAAAATCCGCAAATGGCGATGAAAAGTTTTGTTTGCGGAAAGTTAATGAGACTGCAAAGAGAATGTGGAAGCAAGCGGACGTATTACTCTAAGTTTTTAAGGGACACGTTGCTGTCAACTCTGCCTCGCAGCGACACTGTCGACTAAGCCGGATATCAACAAACAATACTAGTAAAGGAAAACAGGTAAATAATAAATATTTGGAAACGATTTTGTTGCAAAGATACTTAAAAAAGGGAGATAATATGGGAAGAATCAATATTTAACCGTAAAACACCCATTCGCGAAATGTAGACTTTGGATGTAAATAGTATTAAAAAAGTACTGATAGATCACGTAAATGCACATTTTAGGAGAATTAGACTGAATAGACGAAGAATGTAATTATTACTGAAGTGCAACTAAACCAAGACTTGAATTTTAGCAACACGTCCAATTACAATGGAAGCAAAGAATAATACATAAAATCACGTGATGAACAATTGGTGAGGATTCAAATATACGATCGAGTCCGATATTAAAACTGTTAAAATGGGTTGTTGTAAAGATGAAATATCACTTCGGTGACAGAAAGAAAAACATGATAGTAGATAAATGCTGAACAGTTATCATATCAGCACAAGCACAAGGACAGAGAGATGAACTCGGGCAGCTTTGTGTTTCCTCCTCTCAGCTGCCATCTTCATTATCTCATTGCTCGTAACTCTGTACATTCAACCACTACCATTAGTTGTCTGATGCAACTCATTTTCACCTCCTCCTTAGTTTCTGTTTATTCTTGTATTAATCTCTTCACCATACTGTGTTACCTTATAGTGCCCTCACAGAGATATCGCCCAATTCTTTCTTCATAGACTCGTTTCTGTCTTTTACGGGAGTCCATTATTACGGGGACATAACGATGAAGAGCGGCCGAATATGTGGATGAAGAGGCAAGCAACAGCGTCGCTTGACTGAGTGTGGACCTCCATTGAATTGCCTTCACTCCCGCGGCCCCCCTCTCTCTCTCTCGAAGGGTGGACCCAGCCCTACTACACCTCCTCTTCTCCCTCAACCTCCTTGCCCCCCTCCGCTCCCGAAACGTCGCTTTCTACCTGTTCCGCCTCAACCGCCCCTCTACCCTCCAGCTCTCCCCTCCCTCAAACAAATTACCAGCATCACTCACCCCAGCGGGATCTATCAGCGCACCCTCCTCCGCCCACAAGCGATTTTTCGATCCTCGCCTGGTATAATATTTTACAAAATCCTACTTCATCCTGTTTCCATGCCGTCACTTTCAAAACTTTTCAAAAACTTTCCTTGTTTCACCGGCACGGAAAGAACTCACCATCACTGCGCACACTCTTTTCCCGGCACCACTTCCCACGACTCTCATCTATTCGACAACACGGCGGCTCGGAGCGACATTTTCGCCGTCATCGCGCCGCCCCGCCACCAACCCACCCACCACTGGCAAACTATAGTTGGTTATTTCGAGAGCGTGGTGCCGTCGCGCTTGCATGTTAAGATCCGTGGAGTGTGATAGAACGGAACGGCATTGACTAATTATATCGATATAATGGCTCCCCCCTTTAATAGTCGATATTTGAGTACGGTTGTGAGAGGAACTTGCACGAATTCGTAGACAGAGGCTACACATGGGCAAGATTAAATTCCTAATTATGATTTACTGCCATGATAGTACTTCTTATCATTATTCACGTAGTGCTTGAGGTATAATTATGTTAATGAAAGGTGAAGTTTTCTATCATCCAAAACTTCTAACATATTTTTCTTCGACAAATGAATAAAACTTAAACGAATGCACTCAGAAGTGTGATACTTGATGCATTACTTTTGATAATTTTCCAGTAAAATGTCTGCTTTGAAATTTTTGCCTCCTTCGCCAGTAAGAAAGACGGCAGTACTTTTCCATGAGGACAACGCACAAGCTCCGTCCCACTTCGGCAGTCACCATGGCTAAAATTCACGAATTGCACTTTAAATTGGTTGGCAACTCGCCGTATTCACCAGTTCTAGCTCCCGGTGACTATATTCTCTTTCCTTACTCTAAACATTTGCTTAAAAGACAAAGATTTTCATCTGATCTTAGCGTAAATTATGTTTCCTTATTACCTTAAGTGGAAGAGCATCCGCCCGGGGAAGTGGACGGTCCGGTGTTCAAATCCCAGGATATTTTTATTCAGAAAATATTTTTACGTTTGCGATCTGCTCAAATCCGCCTTCCCCACCTTTACCGTGTTCGTCTTTAAAGTGTTTTCCAATCCCCTTTCATTATATCTATTTCTATGTGTAATACATAAAAAATATATTTTATATAACATAGTCGAAGTATCACGGAAGTGTTGAATAAAACATTTGTTGGTGTAAAAGATTATATATATATATATTTTATATATATATATATATATATATATATATATGCATACATAGTATAAGGTTTACATGAAGTTAGCAGTAGTGCTAACTTCATATACATTATCATTCACGAAGGTGAAATTTTCACAAAAGGTATCACATATATATATATATATATATATGTATATATATATGCATATATAGTATAAGCAATATAGTACCAACAATAATTTGAGAAGGGCCACAAATAAAGCAAAAGAAGAATGGTGGAAAACGCAATGCGAGGATATGGAAAGTTTACAGAAGAAGGGTGAAATTGGTGCTTTATACAGCAAGGTTAAGTTATTATCGGGAAGTAAGAAGGCAATATCTATGCTAACAGTTAAAGATAAGTGGGGTAAGATAATAGCTGGACCAGGAAAAATCCAAGAGAGATGGAAGGAATATAGTATTTAGAAACACTGTATGATAAAGAACTTTGGTCGACAAGGTTAGACATAGAAAAGGAACATGACGTAGAAGAAGATAGTTTAGGTCCAGGCACACTCGACGATGAAATAGAAATGGCATTAAAGGAGATGAAAGCAAATAAGGCAGTGGGGGTGGACAGCATCCCTTTAGAACTGTTGAAATGTTTAGGAAAATGCGGGAAGAAGGCCCTATATGGACTGATTCGTAGTATCTATGAGGAAGGAATCTGACCGGAAGATTTTCTGAGATCGGTGTTAGTTCCTATTCCAAAAAAGGCAAAGACTACATCATGTGAGGATTACAGAACAATAATTTTGATATCCAGCTAAAATTAATCTCAGGATCATCAACAAAAGGATAGAGAGTAAGGCAAATGATTACTTAGGGGATGATCGAGAGGAATATAGAATACAATCAGGACGTATTTGCCTGTTTCGTAGATATCAAAAAAGCTTTTGATAGAGAGAATTGGGAAACATTAATCCGTGTATTGCAGAGAATAGGAATTGATTTGAGGGACAGGAGACTGATCCACAACTCGTACATATCTCAGACTGCTCAGGTGCGAGTGGGGAACGGAGAGTCCGGATGGGCAGTGTTAGGAAGAGGGGTAAGGCATGTTTGCCCAATGTCAACGGTGCTGTTCAACGTATGTGTGGAGGAAATGATTAAAGAGGCATGGGAAGAACAAGAGGTAGGAATGAAAGTCGGAGGGGAATTCGTAAAATCGGTTAGGTTTGCTGATGACCAAGCATTAGATGCTCAGTCAGCCAAGGGGTTGCAAGAATTGCTGATTGAATTGGAGGTTCAGTGCGATAAATATGGGATGAGAATCAATATTAATAAAACAAAGGTTATGCGATTTTTCAGAAAGAAAAAGGCTAAGCTAAATATTAAAATAGGTGGGGAAAAAATAGAGCAGGTAGAACAGCTTACATATCTCGAAAGTGTTTTGGACCAACACGGTCATATTGGTAGGGACGTAAGGAGAAAAATTATGCTGTGTAAGGAGGCTTTTTCAAGGAGGAGGGAGTTGATGACGGGGACGTTGAGTAGAGATGTTAAGACAAGACTCGTAAAAACTCTGATATGGAGCGTAACTATGTATGGTGCGGAAACGTGGTCACTGAAGCAGGAGGATAGACGTAGATTGGAGGCTTTTGAAATGTGGGTGTGGAGAAGAATGGAGAAGGTGGAATGGACCGAAAGGAAAACAAATGAGGAAGTACTGGAGATGGTGGTTGAGGAGAGGGGTTTTTTGAGAGAAATCCTATGGAGGCAGGACAAATGGATGAAAGACGTATTGAGCGGTAGTGGAATGTTGAAGAAGGTAATCGAGGGTAGGATTTTGGGCAAGTGTGGAAAGGGAAGGAGCAGGATAGGAATGTTGACATAGAAAAAACAAACAAACAAAAAAAACAAAATAAAATAGACAAACGTAAAGTGACACTCTAATTGTAGATTGTTTAAGCTTTGGCGTACACCGAGGCCTTCTTCAGGTCCGCTATGTATACATTAAAGATGATTTTCAATAAAGAAATTTAAATTTTTCTCTTTACATTCATCTAATCGTACAAATCCACTAAATATATCAATTTCACTCACAAAATTTACTCAAATTTCGAATCAAAAGTTCCAGTTCCTCAACGAATACTACCTATTCTTTTAATGATTTGCTAGAAACTCCGTTTTCTAAGAACTTACATTCCATTCTTTTCAAGTTCACCAGTGGTGAAAAGTTCGGTCCACCACTTAGTTTTTTCACGTTTTAGTCCCTGCAAATTCGAGTGCTCACATTTTTCGAATTACCCTAAAGAAGCCAACATCTCATCTCCTTGGCAACACTTCCTCACATTTTCCCTTTTTCATTTCCTCCCATCCCCCAGCCTCCAAATCTTTCTCTCCTGGGCACATTTCGGTCTCCATCCGGACACTACACCCACTCCCAGCTCACAATTACCCTCGGAACGAAGTGGAATCAACAGATTCGCTTCCGCCGGCTCGGGTGTAGGGCGCGCTTATTTGCTCAATCCATTCCAGACTCCAAAAGGCGCAAGCGATGGAGCTGTATCCCTGTCCTCCGCGACCTCAAAGGGCCTAACAATATTCTGTACTTAAGATGAGAGCATGCATGGTTTGTCAGGTTCTCGCTGAACAGGAGTACTACTCCGAAGAGGAGCCAATTGCTATTTGCTTCTTCCGTCAAATCCTATCTATAATATTAGCTTGACAGAATCAAATGGTCGTAATGCCTTAGATGCAACCGTAATTTACACCGATCAGTTTAATACTGTCGATGTTGATTCTCCGAAATCATTAGCTAAGAAAGAAAGGGGTTTGACAATTGGATAATAATGACTACAAAGAAAAGACAAGCAAAAAATATCAGCGATAGAATTCCATCGATGAAAATGTGTTGTTATAAGCATAATTTTTTTTACACGAAACTTCAATTGGAAAACTGGTTAAATTCATAGGAGAAACAGAACGACATCTAAGTACGCTTTAAAGTTGCGTAGTAAATGTAAATGTTCAAGTGCCAAAGTATCGACAAAACGAAAATTTGGAATAAATTTGAAAAAAATAGTCGGGAAGCATTTGAGATCACATAATTGTCAAAAAACAATACTTTGGTAGCCTATAAAATACCCAAAAAGTTTTGTTTAAAAACTAAACAAGACAAACTAGTTTTGCTTTAAAATTTTATTTTTAAATCTGCTGGTAGATTCACCTTTCCGTTATGTTAAATGGCGATCTTCCAAGAAGTAATAATTATATTTAACGTAGTTTTATATTCATTTATCAAAATAAGGTGACAGCTACTTTCAAACAGAAAATGCGTTAGTATTTCACTTGATAAAGATAAATAAATATACCTAAAAAGTTATGCACGAATACATTGACTGATTATTTTGGACCATAAATAATTTTTTTCCAGAAGTGGGGGTAGAAAATGCTTTAGCTAACGTCATTAATACATAAATTTAGTATCTTACAGGAGTAATTTTCCTGCATTTAAATATATATTATCGTATGCTCTCAAATCTTTGTCTAATTTGCATGATGGTATTAGTATTTCTTAAAAATAGATCCCTCACCATGCCATCTAGTAGTAAACATTTTAAGGTAATTCAGGCATGTTACGAGTTCATTATTATTTGTATTTTAATAACGCCTACGGAATCACTTAAAAGGAGTTCTCTCATTCAGGGAATTAGCTGTTTGAGTTTAAATGCACTTTAATCTTAAGAATTTCCAATGTTTTATAAATCGAAAATGCGGCCACTGCCGGTGGAGTTTGTCGATCGATATTAATGTATCGTATTCGGACGCAGAAGGTATGAGGCTTTACGTCCAAGCCGGGTAGAATGGTGCGAGTCCCCGGGAAATGGAACGGGAAGGAGGTCGAGCAGATGGAGAAGCGCCGGTATCGTATGAAAAATACATGCAGGCGGAACATGAGGGAATAAAAGCTAGCAATATGTGGGTGAGGAGACATTTATAGAAAGAAAGAGCGGCAGAGAGACATATATTTGTGTGTGAAGGTATGTGTGTGCAGGGCTGGAGAGAACGAGAGCGGGGAGATGAGAGAGATAGAGAGAGCCTCTTCGCGTCTGAGAAAACCAATATGACCAAATATATGTTCAGAGAGCAAGACCCAAACAAATAAAAGGAAGGGGCATTTCTGGGCGAGGGGTTGGAGGGTGAGCGGGAGGGGAAGTGTGGGAGGGAAGAAGAGGGCACGACGGAAGTGAGCAAAAAACGAGAATCAGCTGGCGCGAAAGAAACTGGAATTTATTGAAAACGTATTCCTTGTAGGAGTCGCCTATACTATAATTGCGTTAAAATGTAAAATTTCTACCCAATTCCTTCGCTCTGAAGCAGATAATGCGATTTTTCGTGTTTATGGAGTTCGGTGGCCGAGTTTTTCTCTTTCCGACTCTCTCTCTTTTCACTTTGCGTTGGAACGAATAGGTTATGATATAAGTTAAGATGTTATCAGATTACTATACGAGGTCATCAAGTAACGCTAACCCTATGAAACGTTTAGTTCCCGAACGGACGTACCAAGATTGTACTCCACCGGTACTCCTTACTGGTTCATATTTTGAGGTACCGCTGTGGTTTTCTCCCTTTCAGCATGCAATATGAAATTTAGGATTGCAAAGTTTTATTGTTATTTTCTCTTTAGACCCCTAAAATGTATTTAAAATTAATAAATATTAATTATTCTTGATCACGATGCTTTGATGGTTGCTCATTACGAATGAAGGCGCAAAATTAAATCAAAATAATTCTAATGAAAATTTTCAAGCAGGTTGCAACAAATATCCTCTAACAATACATGAAGATGTCTTATGTAACTGAAATTCCGTCTGATGATAAATTATTTACTTTATTATGATGGATAAACAGTAAGTAGCCATTTACTCATTCGTATTTCAGTCGAAAGCAGCTTAGTCATCCTTCCTTACGTATCTCCAAATCCCTTACGTAAGTCTAAATAAGTATTTTCCATCCCATTTGTATTTGGATCTTCGGAGTATTTTTTCCTCGGTCTTCTGTACATTTTTCCTTCTTCCAAGATCTCTAATTGTCCTTGCATACCAATTATATTCATTAAATTTAAGTCGATGGAGTATTTTCTCACTTTTATCCGTTCAGTGCCTAGCCGGGTGATTCAACTGTTCGATTAATATTAAGCACTTACTCTACACCCAGGTTTCAATTGATCTATTCATCCTCTGGTATACTTTTCCTTCGACTTACGTGTCGTTCCAAACTTCCTCATGTGTGCCACCCTAAGCAAGAATAATTTAAATTATTTTTCTCAGAAAGTAATAAGCTCTACTTGGAGCATTTGCTATGCATAATTCACGAGAAAACTAGCACCAAATAACTCCAGATAGCGTTTAAAATAACTCGTACGACTACTACAAAAGCCCAAATATGGAAATGTTCCATTTAACAATATGGTATCCATTTATCACAATTTAGGTTCTAAATAGAACAAAGAATAATTATAAAGGTGGATAAATCATCTTCCAAAACGAAATATGCCCTACCGTGTCACGTAGAAGTGAATCCCGTGCCATTTAAACACGTCCACGGAAATCTATTAACGTATTTTAAGACCTACAACAGACGATTAAGGAGTATGGTAACATTGGAGAATTATCGTGAACGTAGTTACATAGCGCCGGTCGGCGGAATTAACGCCTGGGATGATAACGGGAGAAAACCAAACCGAAATTGCTAATATTCGTCAAATATAGCAGTCGCTTTTGGAACGCAAAAATAAAGTTACTTAGGTGCAAACTCCTGCTCGACTAATAAGAAGAATAAATTAAATAAGGCCGAGATCTGAATCTTAAATTATTCATTATTCCATTAACCATTTAGTTATCTCAGAAAACTCATTCCTTTAAGACGTCTTCGCCAATTCCAAAGAAAATTATGTAAGATTCGCATGGAAATTTTAAGAAAGCCTTCATCCATGTTCGCGTACACAGGGAGTGAGAAGATGGAAGCAAGATAAAGAAAAATATAAGATTTTTCAGAAAGAAAAATGGCGAAGAAAGATGCCACAGCTCACCCGCCAAAGACGAAGGAAGCCAAAATGGATGAGAGCTAAGGACGGGATTGATGGTGCGAGAGTTGGTATTAATATGCATACGTTGGGGCGCACTTAAGTGTAGCGGGCGCGCTCGCACTAACACACCAACTACCGGTTCACACTCGCGAATTCATTAAGAGAGGCTGCGTCGGGCTGGAAAGAGGGGCGGAGGGGGTGGGTGGCTGGCCGAGAGAGAGGAGGAAGCAGGGGGTGGGTTGTGGAAAGAACGTTAGGGGGTAGGGCGATTGGAGGATGGAGAAAATTCTTATCGAAAGCACAGGCACATACTTCGGGTTTAAATTGGGGGTGTTTGCCGCTGTTTATGTTTTCGGTGTGTTAACGTTTCTATCCGGTTATTTATACTCTGTGGAGCACAGTAATCAACCCGAAGGTCGGTTTGTTGGGTGACTGTCGAGTTCACCCAGTAGTAAGCCCGAAACTCACACATCAGGGAAGGGGGCCTGTTCCTTTCCCTCTGCCGGTTATGGTTCCCCAGAAAGACCTGGTACCCGAAAAATCACAGCTTTGGTGGAGCTACAGGTGCCCAGAGAGGTTTGTCCTGGAATCGAACCCGGACCCTCTGATCAGCAGTCCAAAGGTCTACCTCTGCGCTACCACGACTCTTATACAAAATTCATACATACAAGGTGTGATCACAAAAAGGTCGGACTGATTTTATTCTCGATTCTTATTTATCTGTCGAAGCCAGTGTTTTGAGTGGTACAGTCGTTTTACATCGGGCAGAAACTGATGGCTGGAAACTGGAGGACTACATAGACGCGGACGAGAAAGAGGCAGCGGACAGTGCAGAGGACGACGACTCCGAAGCCCAGCGCTGGCGGATCCCAAGTACATGCAATATCAACCGAGACCTCCCCGACGACGTCCCCGAAGACATCGTCGAAGCGCTCCCGGAAAACATTGAGGAAATCCCGCAACCAGAAATAGATTCAGGTACCTTGCCCAGGGTTCACCCCATTAAACATAGGGAATACTACCAAAAAGTGAATACCGTCACATGTAGGATATGCGCTTCCCTGCCCAAATCCACTCACGCCCCATATGTATCTCGAGTAACCCCAATGGCAAACCATATGACAATCTACCTACAGGACCTACTATGAGCTGGAATTATCGTTCCGTGGAGAGTTAAATGCGCATTTCACTGTTTTCTTATGCCTAAATCAAGTAGGGGTTATAGGCTTATCTACGACCTCTCCCGATGGAACGTTTTTACCGAACACCAAAATTTTCATTGCCAGAACCCGGGAGGGCCATCGCATAAACTTCACAAAAGGCTTTCTTAGCCACATTAGATCTGAATATCGCATTCCATCAGTTGCAAATACACTACAAGAATTGGAAATTCTACAGAAAAGAATATAATGGTCAATCTTGTGCATTCACACGCATGCCTCTGGGACATTCCTTATCTCCCGTGATTCTTCAGCGATAGGCGATCGATTGTGCCAAATTCATTGCAAAAAAGTTCAATATAGAAACCATATGCAACCTAGGTTGCATAATGAATTATTGATTGGTTAATATACTCCCGTATGAGCTTCTGCGTATTTTCTATCTTAGCTTACCTAGAAGAAGACTTCAGCATTCAAGTAAACATGATAAAATCTACCACAGCGCTCACACATTCTCTAAAATATTTAGGAGTGATAATTAATAGACCCTGGGGAGCAATCACTACAACTCTCCCCCGCTTCCAGAAGAAGAGATCAATTTCGTGATCCCAGTTAAACATAAACTGCGGGCGGTTGACATACCAAAGGCCACGGACTTATTAGCATGGGTCTGCTGGATCCTCAGGCTCCCTACCTTTCTCGTTTCGCAAATTTGTAGTAGAATCATTATGTGGTGGTCCAAATTACAAGAGAGTGAAGTTTTTAACAGAAGTCTTTTCCTTCTATGGGCCTCAGAATCTATTCCAGTGTTCACGGATGCTACCCAAACGCAAGGCGGGGTAGTCATCCAAGAATGGAACATTTTCCAATCCTTCAACAAACCGAACCTCTCTTCAATCAACGCAGCTGAGTTCTTCGCCTTTAAAAGGCCTGGAATTGACTTTTGACTTACTCTCGCAATTTCAGTTCAATAACTTTTGTATTAATATGTATATTGACAACCCCACCGCCTTTTATTTTTTGAAAAGCGGCCGTGGAGTAATCTTTGTACTTAACGAAATTCTCATTGATATGTACATGAATTCGATAATAAAAGAAGAGCAGTCAAACTCTATGATCTGGTCACCGGTTTCCTCCGCCGCCAATCTAGTCGAAGGGCCCTCACGGGGCCGTGCCCCCCTCCTAATATTAATGCGCGCGTCGCCATTATGGCGGCAGTCGTACTATATATAAGGGAGGGCGGGCATGGCTCGGGAGTCATTCCGCCGTGCCTGGAAAAGTGAAATAAAACGAAAAAACCAGTGGCCAGCAGCACCAGGGCATGTCCACTACAACTAGATCGAAAGGGCCACGCTCTGATGACCTATTTGCAGACGAGGAGCATTTGCACCCAATCCAACGATATGTCTCGCGCCTCCGTAAGTGGACTGACTCGAGCATCAATGTTGTTATTGCTTGAATCCCATGGCAACAACTCACATTTGTACCAGGTGTTCTTTGATAATATCTCCATAAATTTGCTCCAATTTGCTCCACCGATATTAAATCTTCTTTGATGACAGTTGTCATTGTCTGTAGTCGTGCCAATCTGGTATGTGGCTATTCTGTGATCGCTAATGAATAGTTCGGCGTGAACCTCCCATCTATACACGTCTCGTATTAATGCTGAGTTACTGCTTGTTAGGTCTATATTTGAGCAGCCCATTGTCGAGCTAAACGTGTTGGGTTGCCCCGGGTCGTTTAATGTATATGGTATATATTAATGATCTTTGGATGCTATTAAGTCCTCCAATGCCCTGCCCCGGTCATTGGTTTCCGAAGTGACCCATATTTCGTTCTTTGCGCTAGAGTATATTGCGACTAGTATCCTTTTATTTTTGAATTTCTGTATCAGGCTCTGTAAGTATGTAATGTACTCAGAACCTCGACAGATGAAGATTCGCGAACAAGGCGGCCTTCCACTTCGACAGACCCCAACTATGTCATATTGGTGAACTATTGGATACGGGACAGTCGCCGTTTAACTGTTAGGGAAATAGCCGAGGAAGTGAACATTAGCTTGGGTTCCTGTTAGACAATGCTGACTGACATTTGGGGCATGACGCGCGTGACATCAAAATTCGTCCCGCGGGCCCTGACTGATGAACATGAGCTTTTCGCCAGAACCGGAACTTCCGTAATCACGCAGCCACCCTACTCTCCAGGTGTGGCCCCATCAGACATTTTTATGTTTCCAAATTTAAAATCAACCTTCAAAGGGCGCCGATTCGACTCTATTGTGGACATTTAAACTAAATGTACGGCGGACCTGGAGAGAATGTCACAACAAAAATATTGACACAAATAAAGAGCAATCTCATACACAATTATATATTTTTACGTTTCGGTGGTCATACCTTCTTAATCGAACGGGAAAGATTGATGTTCTTGCAGTGAAAGTTTGACGGCGTTGGTTGGTTGTTTCGTCCGAGGAATATGTATTGCAGTGTACATATTTTTCATATCTTTCATCTCAGAATCCTCCTCAACGTTCTGAGATATCGAGTCCTACCTTGAAAATAACACATGCCCCATTTCGGTTGGCAAAATACCAGCCAACAAAGAACGATAACCATAAGATCTCAACAATTGTTATCCATCCCACACTTAATGCTCCACACCACGTTCCCCTCCGTCTCTGTCATCCCATTTGTGCTTACGACCTCCTCCCTCCGACCCTACAGTAATACACACAAGGTCTCCATCACTTTCTTGACAAACTCCCGAAAATTTTCTGAACAGCAAAATCTTACCGCACGGTGGTGTGAAAAATTCACATATCGACAGGATAATGCGGGGACCAGTTACTGGTTAAGGTGTTGGCTAAGATTTTCCAGGAAGATCCAGTACCCGAAAAGTCATACCCGGGGCCTCCTATGTGCTATAAAAAATAGTGCTCTATTCCCGTGGTCACTGCATATTTTAGAAATATTTTTTAAATTATCAACGAAATGCACACTAGATATACGAGGTGTGTTCAAAACATAACGAGATTTTTTTTCATTTTGTGGGCTTGGAGAGTCCGATTGTTAAAAATTTTTTATTATGTTGGTATACATGCCCCTGAAGTATGATAAAACTTTCAGCTGTTTTCATTGTGGACTTTGTCTGTGACAGCCACTAAGGTTAGACGTGTTTTATGAGCTCGGCGATTTTCGTTTGTTACAAGAAATGGATCAAAGAATTTGCATCAAATTTTGCGTAAAAAATTAAATAAAGCGTAAAAAAGCGGGTAAAATGTTAACAAAGGCCCATGGTGAGTCTGTTAAAAGTAAATTAAGAGTTTACCAGTGGTTTTAGCGTTTCCAAGAAGGCCGTGAAGACCTTGAAGATGACGAACGCCCTGGACGCCCCAGCACTTCAGCTATCGATAAAAACGTGGAAAAAGTGAAAGAAATGTTTATGGACGATCGCTGAATCACAATTAGAGAGGTATCAGCGGCGAATGGAAGTTGCCCAGGAGTCATTAAATAAATTCAACGACGATGCAGAATTACTGAAACGTGTTACAACAGGTGACGAAACATGTGTCAATGGATGTGACTTTGAAACTAAGGCTCAATCATCCCAGTGGAGGCATTCTGCCTCGCCAAGACCGAAAAAGGCTCGACAAGTGCGGTCGAACGTGAAGGATATGCTCACTGTCTTCTTCGGTTTTAATGGCATAGTGCATCATGAATTCCTGCCGTCAGATCAAACGGTCAATAAGATGCACTACCTACAAGTTCAACGCCGCTTGCGTGAAGCAATCCGAAAAAAACGCCCGGATCTGTGGAAAAACAATTCATGCCTTTTACACCACGATAATACACCAGTGCAATTCATTATTTGTTAGTGAATTTTTGGCAAAAAACAATACTGTAACGATGCTCCAGCCTCCATATTCGCCAGATTTGGCTCCGTGTGACTTTTGACTATTTCCAAAAATTAAGAGAACCTTGAAGGGCCGTCGTTTTACAGCCGCAGATGACATTAAAAGCTCATCGCTGAATGAACTAAAGGCTATCTCAAAGATCGAGTTTGAGAAGTGTTTCGGGGATTGGAAGAAGCGCTGGCACAAGTGCATAATCTCCAATGGGGACTACTTTGAAGGTGACAACATCAATATATAAGAATAAAATAAATATTATTGTCCGAAAAATAAAAATTCTCATAATTTTTTGAACGCACCTTGTATGTTAGCAAAAGAAAGAAAACACTGCAGGGAGGGTGATTGAGGCGGCGAGGGAAAGCGAGGGAGGCAGACACTCGAGGAATTTCATCTCTATGGCGAACGGGGGCAGAGTTCGGGTTTGATCAAGCGGTGCAGGGATGGGCAACGGTGCGTGCCAATGTAGCATTTTAGGCGGGGGAGGAATTGGCAGTTAGAGGACGAGGGGTCGATTACTGAACAGTTCTGAACGCGGGCATGTTTGAATGTCCACTCGAAAGAAGCCTGAAAGCCATGGCGTGAGTCTGCATGGTAAGTGGCGGATACCATTTCAGCCGGCCGTTTGCCTTTATTCGAGCGAATTCTGGGTTCGCCCGTCCCGAATACAAAACATGTGTAGAATTATGCTCGCCAATCGCTAACAAGTGTTGCGCGCAACAAAACTGATAAATTTCATGCTGAATTGTTTTAGGAAACATATGCACAAACGAGAGGATTTAGGCAAATTATTTATGCAAAGTAAAAATGAAATGAATGATTCGCTGCATACCAATATTTTTGGAAATTCCCCGCGGGGACAGGGCAAGTAGAACCTTATCAATTTTATCAATTTTCAATTGATTTTCAATTTTCCTGAAAAAATTAGGGTTTTATTTACATATATAAGCAGTATTTTAAAAATATTTCATTTGTGTTAACTTCTTTACACCTCAATGAATAGTAATCTGTTCTCAAACTTCTCAAGACTAACTGCAAAACTACCGCGATATTTTTACTGACCCACTCGCATCCAGGACTACTATATGGACATCTGGTTAATGTAACGGTCCCTACCCGACTGTAGTAGAGGTGTCTGTTACATAAAATGCTCTAGTAGATGAAAAGATACATTTATTAAATTCATCTATTCCATGACTATTAATTTTAATAGTATTTATATTAATGTTTTAAGTGAAAAAATGCATGGTCTTTACAGAGATGGTGCTTGACGTTCTTTAATAAAATGAATTCCTAATATTGAAGGTTTTATTTCTAAAAGAATAAATGTGTTGTTAAAACACGCACTATAAGGCATTTACTTATTCATTTCACCTTGACAGCTCAAAATAGCTGTTATCAAGCTCAAAAGGAAGTAATTTATAAGGCAAATAATTTATTTTCCTACACATCATAGAATTAATTATAACCATTGATAATGCCTGTCAAATGCAAAGAGCACTTGTTTAAGTTTGAAAAAATATACAGGATACAAACTTAGGAACAGTCTCTCCAATTAATGCGTTCAAATTAAAATGTTTATATTCTCTAACCATTTCTAAGTTCAGGTTAATATTTCTGTGGTTGGTGCACGACTGTTATGAAATTGCAATCTGCCAAACGTACCGGTAATTGGCGGCATTTCCATGGAGATGTAGATGAATCCAGTCATATTTTTCTACCAAATATTCGAAAGCCCCTAAAGCTTTCCTCTTGTAAAATTCAATAGGGTTAATAACTCGGAGGTCTCGCGAACGGGAGGTGGAGTGGGAATCCGTCGCTTGGTTTTAAAGGCCGTTTGGAGTGCTTCCGAAATTACTCGGGCCTGTTCCTCCCTCCCTCCCCGCCGCCCTCTCATCCGGGGAATTAGGAAGGGAGAGTTAACACCAAGTTCGCTGGGTGTGGGATGAGGAAATGGAAAGAGAGCGGGTTAAAAGCGATGAGCAGGGGGTGAGTGAGCAAGGGAAAATAAGAATTCCCACAATGGCCGAGAGGGACTCTTCGATGAATAAGGAAGCGGCGACGAAGCCGTGAGTCATCCGCATTGCGGCGCTCCCTCCTGTGGCACACGGGACAAAGGGGGTGGGGGTGGGGAAGACAGGGGTGCCCGCATCTCCCCCACCCCCAAATTTGCGAGAATGGGCGGGAGGGGGTAGGGTTGGAAAGGGGGGAGAGGGTGTCGAAGAGGAGGAAAAATATCAAAAGTAAAGTGTAAACTACGATGTCCGCTTAGGGAATGTGACAGTTTATACTTGATGAATGAACCGGCGAGAAATTAGAGGCCATAAATTGAGACGAGGAAATAAGCGATCATAATTGGTACTCACGAGATATGTAACGCAGCCAAGGCTTGGTCTACTTTTTTATGTTATTTTTAAAAATATGTTTTCTCATTAAACGTGGAGAGTTGTGGAAAGCAGAAGAAGGGCTTGCAACTTAGCTTGAGGATCCGAAAATGTTTTCTCGTTTCTTCTATTACACGGATAGCAGCACGGATGCCTAAACATTTTCTTTATCTCTTTATATTTATTGGGCTCAGACGTCTCTTTTTTTCTTGGTAGTTAGACTTCAACACACAACGGTTTAGCACTCAAAGACCTTAGTCAAATCTCATTTAGTATAGGATTAGTTTCTCCACCAAAACCCTAATATATCACAGTTATCCATTTTAACAGAGGTCGGTTCATTACGACGTAAAGCATTTCATGAATATACGTTTTCACCCACACATAGAATGTCTACATAAATAATAGAAATTACTAGAAATAATGTCTACAGTTTATTTATCAGTGTAAATAAATCCGATATAGTGAAAAGAATCAATGCGTGTTTGTGGCATAAAGGCTATTTTAATATGCATCAAATTTAGCTTATTCGGCCTTCAAATTCGTCCAATTTCCAACAAAAACTAACGCATATTTAGAATGATAACTACTCTAAAAGATAAATATAATGGCAAGAATAGATTTATCTTATTTTGTGAGTTATTTATATTCCGATCTGTAGTATTCGTAAAGTTTACGGGATGGCTATTAAAAAGTTATGATTAACAGAAAGAATACTTGCTAATTGCAACAAAAGTGTCAGGGGGCTTTATTACTTCACCTTAGTTAAGCCCCACATTGAGTATGCTGCGTTTAGGATCCTCGTGAAGTAAGTTGCAACTGGATCGAGTGTATTGTACAGGAGCTAGGTACTTGAAAAGTTAATATGAACAAGGTAACAGTGCCACGAAACTATTGCAAGAATCGAGCGGGAGCCACTAGTTGACCGTTGATTTAAAAAAAGATTGGATTTACTGCGTATTTTGAGGCAGGTCACTTATATGAGGATGTTAAAGATATATCACAGGCCCCGACTTACTACTATGGCTGAGCATATCACCAAAGTAAAATCAGGGTGATATATTGTACAACGAATGGCTTTAAAATTAGGTTTTTTCTTCGTACCATTAGATATTTCAATAGAAATGACAGTAATCGCGTAGGAGATAATTAGAATTGGTAGTGTATATATTTTTCGATATTTTTCATTTTTCTTCCAACATGCTATCCTTTTTTTTGATAGACCCCTCTTTTTAATAGCGCTACAGCGTAAATTAAATATACATGTCCTGTTTTTGAATTTTGTTGTACTCGTATAGAAGTGCTACCTTTTGTGCGATTAAAATTACTCGAGTGCATGATCAAATTAATTTTTGTGCATAGGTAACATTATTGGGTTTTGTGTGTTTTTTATCCTATTTTACTGGTGGTGACCTAACAATCTCCACCACCCGCCCCTACGGCGGCATGCGGGGTTTTATGTAGATGTGGATCCCTCCGGTAGCGGCTGGAGAGATAGTAGTCAATCAAGTCAACCCACAGAATTATAATTTCATTACGTCAACATCCATCACATTTTGACTATTCCTCTCTCCTAATGTAAGATTTTCATGAACATAGAGACCTGATTATACCATACAAGGTGTCTTTTTCTAAAACTGTATTGCTCTAGGAATAGAATAATTCACAGCCATTTTTGGGCTCTTGGGATGTTGCTTCCAGGTTGTTGACAAGACATCTCAATTACTGTATTTTCTGATGATTGTTTTCCTTACAGCGTTGCATCACTGGAGGGGTTTAAATGTTTATGAAGGATTTTATGGTATAGGAATGTGAGAGGAACAAGTGCCGCGTGTTGGCGGCGGAATGTAGTAGGAAAATATTTGTCGTAAAACACAAGGACCTAAACTACGAGTCGTATTCTGGTCCAAGATGAATCGCTGTAGTCGATTATATCTTTTAATCTCTGGAAATCGAATAGCCGAGTTTTGGAAAAGATTCCTTCTCTTTTTGGGGATTTATCCAGAGATTTCCATGCCTAGTCACCTCTTTCCGCGCTTACCTTCGTTTTTACAAGGTCTATGGACAATATAGTATGGCATCTTTTTTCCCGGATAGACGGACGGGGGGGAGGCAGTTTCTCTGACTGGGTTCAAAGGAGGGGATCCTGAGAAAAGGCTGGAGGTCGGTGGTAGTTGGCGTCCAGTATTTGCAGAGTACGTTTCGTTCGTTTGCAAAACCTCTATAAGATGATCTCGTTACGCGCCGTCGTGAACCGGTTGTTGGAACAGCGCTACGCCATCCAAGTTTGCGTCAAACTGAGCGAAACCGGGAAAGAGACTCATGGCATGCTCAAAGCAGTTTATATTGATAATGCAATAGGTAGATCAGATATTTTTGAGTGGAAAAAATTCTTACGGGAGGTTAGAGAAAATGTTGAAGACACCAAACGTGCAGAACGCCCTTTGACCACAAAAAGTGACGAAATCTTGCAAGATTTTTATTATCAATCTTTCTCAGCAACCTTGAAGACTTTGTTGAACAGGAATCGCATAATGACGTGCTTTTATTGTTTTTAATGGACTTGGTATCATTAAATATAATTTGCATTGCCTTGTGCTCGGAAACATGGGCATGAGAAAGGTGTGTGCTAAGTTGGTGTAGCGAGTGCTCTTGGGTTAACAAAAGGAAATTCACAAGCAGAACTGACAAGAGCTTCTGGACCGTGTGAATAAGGATCCAAAGTTTTTAGACAATGTCTCACCAGACTCTTTCATGTACCCCGTCTCAAATTCGCACTTAAAGGACGTCACCACGGCTTAGTTGAAGTGTTACAACAGGCCGTGACGAGGGAGCTTGGCAGCATTCCGGGTGTCATTACCCAGAAGAAAACCTGCTGGCAGCGGAGGGTGGAAAAACAAGGTTTGCTACTTCTAAGACTTTTGAATGAATGTATCAATTTTGGAAATACATTTTTTTTAATCGACTGAGTCATACTACTTTTGTAACAGACCTTATATGCTGAGTGCATGAGCTTATTTAGTTAGTTAATGCTTATATTGGATGCTCTACCTACATTTCTCTAACATACTTAGGTATATTTTTACCGTACTTTAATCTGAATGGTGATTCAAAATAACTTTTCTCCGTTTTCTGACAGAATCCTCAAACGTCAACACACCGTTGATCATAACAATAAAGTACGAGTTGACTCTATCATACCATGCCACGGTATTTTTAGAATTGTGGTTAATTACCTACGATTTACATATGCATACGATATGAATATATTTATTTTAATAGAGTTTCAAGTGCAATAAAATCTCTCTTTAAATTTTTAAACAAACGTGTAAATCTAAATAAATTTCTGAAATTTTGATGCTGCAAAATTGCGCATACGTACGTCATATCATTTCAAATATTCAGTGTGTATTAAACATTTTCTAATAGTATGCTGAGAGCAGATCTAAAATTTGATTTCTGCACTATGTCTTGTTTACGATATTCGTTGAAGATGAAAAAGACATGGCTTTGATATTTTTTTACAATTGTCATCATTTTTTAGTCATGCTTACTAAATTTTCTATAGGTTGTGAAATCGGGGTCATGTGACTTTAAGCCGAATTCGTTGGGAGAAAGCAAAATGTCAATATTTTCTCCCGTTATTTCTTCATCATTACTTATCGATTCACGCTAATTGATATAATTGCAGAGATGGACGATTATTATCGAATTCTCTTACGTGAAAAACGAAATACTTTTACTACTCACTGAGAGACTAAATATACCATGAATTTAACTAAGCACGATTTGATTAGAGGCATTACCTAACCTTTATGATAAAAAAATGAACACATTAGACGTGAAATAATTGTTTCAGAAACATGAATGTCAATTTCCGCTTATGCGTTTGGCCTATTGCTGTGGCGTCAGTCATTTTCTTGTCTTTGATTGATTAAATCTAACTTTAAAGATTTCACTGGACTTTTTATTTCCCACGTCCGTTGCTTCGTCACTTGGCAGCATTATCAGACCTTGATGACCTAATGACATGATACCTAATGATTAGAATCAGCAAAGTTAGTCTTCCTTCATTGACTATGAGAGACTTCCACCAAGTAACGCTAGAGACCATGTCTTAGATTAATTTATTTGACAGTTCAGGCTTTTCTGTTTTTTTATATATACCTGACTTCTTAAATAACATCCTCACTTCTACGCAAAATGAAACTGTCATTTGCAAGGTGAATTAAGCTGGATAAGCGTCTAAAGAAAAAATGGTAACGGCTATGGTGCGTTCCTCTGCATCGAGTGTCTCTCGACGTCAACAGTTTCTCCAGCAATCCTGCTGGCGTTCACAGGTCAGATTTTATGTCGATTTCGGTCGTGTTATATGGGAGAATAGAAGCCATTGGTTGACTCTTGATGGTCGAGACCGCCTCTGGATGTCTGGACTCCAAATGTGTATACCCTCTTCCAGCTAGCCATTGGCTGGCGTATACCCGTACTCTCGGTTATAATTATCGGGGTTGTGGACCCCCGGATTAGCCTTGGACTGTTGTAGCTACGGACACAGCAAGTTACCGTGTGGCCCGGGTGTGTACTACACGTGCTGTTAGACGGTGAAAAGCGGAACTGTTTCTTTTCGTGGAACTTGCATGTTCTCGTATTTTGCATTTGAACGATATTCCCGTTTGCTCTATGCACGATTTTCCCCCCCAACCTCTGGAGCTGGCAGACTCCCACGCTGTGCAAACGTGAGACCCTGTCTTTAGGTATGAAAAGATGGCTTCCCGTTTTCTTTCGTCATGTGAATCTCGTCTTCACATTAAATCCGGAAAGGACTCTCGCGATTCTCCGCGTGATTCACGTAACATATGGGATGGTGGTATACACTGGGGGTCTCTGGTGAATATTTATCCGTTGCTGTCTCCCCTTTGCCATTTTGCCAAAAGGTCTTTTTTAGGACCAAATATTTTCGATGGCCTTTTTATGTAGCGTCTTGACGAGACGCTTTTTCCTTTTTAGTGGATTCTTGGTCGGAGATGGCTGCTATGCGTTCATCGCTTGTTTCCTTTCTTGTTTATTCCATCCTCTATATCCAAATTTCAAAAGCCTACAATCTATGCCTATCATCTTGCTTCATAGAACATGTTTCCGCGCCGTAAAAAACACGCTCCAGGTCGAAGTTTTGACGGGTCATTTCTTAACATATTTACAAAACGTTTCAGTCATCAGTTCCATCCTCTTTGTGAAACTTCATTGTCTAGCACAATTAACCCTCCTCTCTCCATATTACTTCGACCATTTTGGTCAAAAGCACTTCCGAGATAGGTTTACTACTTCAATTGCTCTGATTTCGGATATCATGATTAAATATTGAGTTTAGCCTAACTGTTTTTCTTAAACTATATAAACTTTGTTTGATTCCCTTGATTCATGCTCTATACCAATCGCATTGACATTTTTATGCGCTCAGTAATGTTTGAAACACATTCATTGAATGTCACTTGACTATCTGCGGACAACTGATATATATACATGTACATATATATAGTATTTCATGCTACGCCCTAAAAATCAATGATGATCATGAACAAGCCTTTCTCACTTCTCTTCTTAAAACTGACCATCACGGTTATACATCCGCCACTTGGACCTGAGCAGTCTGAGACATGTAGTTATTTCGGATTAGTCTTCTATCTCTCCAAATCACTCCTAATTTTTATGGCACATTCAATAATATTATGCATTTCAATCTATCAAATACTCTTTCGTTATATACAAAACAAAGAAGTATAAACTTCTCAATAGTTTCAGCCTCAACTTTGTGGAAGTTCATTTTAATAAATGAAAGTAGAAAAACTTTGTTACAATCCACCACTTTATTTTCGATACTACTAGAAAATAAAGTGGTGGATTGTAACAAAGTTTTTCTACTTTCATTTATTAAGTATAAACTTATTTAATTTTATTTTCCTCTCCATAGTGACTTATTTATAGCTATGGCATAACATATATCTCTCGTCTTTTTGAACGAAAGCTGATCATCCCCGAATTAATTATCAAAAATTCTCTACAATCTCTTTTTGAATATCCTCAGGATCAATTTGGATTCGTCCAAAATCAAACTTTTTGTTCTGTAGTCCTCACATATGGCTACCTTTCACTTTTATCTATTGAAACTAAGACTTATCGAGCAAAGTCTTCCAGAAAAATTCCTCTCTGATATATGTAACGAAATAATTCTAAAAAATTCTTATGCCTACCTTTTCCTAAACCTTTATGTAGGTTTGCGGTAAGGCATTCCACCCTCGCGACCTAATTTGATTTCAATTCACTTTTTACTCTTTATATTTAGCAATCATATTCCCAGACGCAGGTAATTCTCATCTACGTCATATTCTATTACTATTTCTAAGGTTTCTTGTCTAATGTCTTTGCCATATAGTTCATAGTCCTGTACAGTCCACCAATTTTGTTAAATTTTCACATTGTATTATACCACGCCTATTTCATTCTGTTCTTCCTTCCACAGTGAACTATTCAACTCTTTGTATTTCCTTATACCTAACTCTATGTTTTACATCTATCGTTTGCCTTTCTAATCATCTCCTCCGTAACCCACAATTTTCTTGTCCTTTTCCTTGTTATTGTTCTTACAGTTTAGTTTACGGCTTTTGAAATCCCTTTTGTGATATGCTTTCATGTCCCTTTATAGTACCCAGCTTCCTCTTACAAGACATGATAAATTCTGCTGTCTGCTGATAATACTTTCTTTAAATTATTATTAATAATTCTACTACATTCCATATCCTAGACGGTCTTCCCGGTTCCATCTTCTTGCATCTGATGATACACTTAATTATTTTTTAATTATAATCTATTAAATTCGTATTCACACCCGGGAAACTGCGAATTGATCAGACATTTCCCGAATCATTTATTTACCATAATAGATCGTAGATGATATCTTTTTGATTCCACAGGCATTTTCTATGCATTGCTACACATTTTGTGGGGGCTGAACCAAGGGCTCAATATTTTTTAGCTTTCTCTTCAGAACTGTCGCTGTCTACCCCGTTCATTTCTTCTTCATAAACCGTAGACCCCTACCAATATCATTTTCTCCTTCTCATACCGTCATGTTCCTTCCCCTGTAACAGTTCTCTCCCAGGAACCTCGGCAACTATGTCTTCTAACTGATCGTATACCCTATCGACTTTTTTCTCAACATGATTGCTTAGTGATAGGCATAACTGAACAATAACCAACTTCTTTGGTTCAGCATTTAAATTTGCTAACAATATGCTATCAGTCGCTTGTTGTGTTTACTATTTCTCTTCCTACCTTTTTATTCAATTATTTTGCCACCTTTGCTGGCTTTCTTTCTCTCCACTGTACATTACTGTATAACTATCACTCCAGTAATCCCCACTCTCATCCCAACTAACCTAGATTATTAAATTTATAAATTATACTTATTTACCTGTCAACACTTTTGTTTATACTGACTGGCATCTGATACAGATTCTCTTAACCCTCTACCATTTCATATTTCGCAAGTATTTAGTTATGAGAAAAAAATGTGGAAGACAAACAACATGGGAATCTAAATGGAAAGTGAGCATGGAGGAAATGTGCGGAGGCGTGTACCGAGTCGGTGGCCATAACGAGGAGGAGGGTGGAAGAGTGCATCGAAGGGGCAAGGTTCGAGGGCGGGCGGTGTGGGGGTGGGGGCGATCTGATTTACAGATGGGTGGGTGGATGGGGGGGGAGGGTGCGTCGCTCTACTCGCCTTGTCCACCTATCTTCGACTAATTTTGTAAGTGACACCTCATTCTTTGCTGGAGTGACGAAACGGAGTGAAGCGTCGATGGAAAGCACGAAGCGAAAGGATCCATCGACCAATCAGCAATTCGCGCTCAGCCGATAGAAATAAAATCAACCAAATGGATAATTTCCCAAAAGATGAGCCAACATGATAAAGAAGAACACTTGGAAACACTGCACCATACGTATTATGAAGAGCCTGAAAATAGTCTGAATCATGCGCGCACTGAATATTAATAGATGATGTAATTCACATGCAATGATATAATTCACAACACTTTGATATTAATTCGATTTGATTGCTATTACAGCCGTTTAAAGTATACATAATTGCTTAAGATAAAATAAACATATTATTCATGTGAATTTTAAGAAGGCAGATAATAAATAAGAAATATTTCTCATGTATAAGGACGGAAAAAAGTGTTAATCTAAATAAAGAAATTATGACACAAAATACGAATGCTAAAAAGTGTATTTGTGAAAGTTAATTCATGGCTTTTCAACCACACAGATACATTGTACAATTTGGAATTTTTAAACTGCTACTTAGCATAATTAGTTAATTGATATATGTGACACGGGATATCACCGCACAAGCTTTAAGTATGATTCCCATGGTATGTATCAATGCACATAGAGAGGGACCTAGCAAAGATTGTGTTACGGCGTAAGAGCTAGTAAGCAGGGCTTGTGAGAAACCAGTATCGTACGGAGAAGATTGGCTGTATGCATACGGTCAGATCCAAGAGTAAAAGACATGAATTTTGGTAAATAAGAAATTGTTCTCAAGACTGATGTATTTAAGTGTATGGTAAATGGACCGTTTCCGAGAGCCGAGAGCAATTCGTGGTGAAGGGTGTCATAGCAGTCTTCATCGGAGTAGCTGCATTCGGTAAATAAAACGACATTTCGCGGGGAGGGGCAGGGAAGGGATGACCCGAGTGGAAGGGGTCAAATATCGGTGAAGCGGCAAAGGCACTGCGAGAGGGGCGGATTGGAGTTATTGGAACGAACGAACACGCAGGAGAGGAGGGCATAGGAGTGAATTGAGGAAAGCGGGGGGCAATGGAGCGGGGGGGTGAGATTGAAAGCGAATCCCAAGGGCGAAGGCATTAATTATGCACGGTGCACGCGAGATGGCGGGGCGTCCCAGGAGGTTCGTGGGGGGATGATCACTCCCCTGGGGGGGAAGAGAAAAAAGCTTCCTCGGGTTTTCAGGATTCCTATGATATCACGATTACATCCTCCACTCCGATTCCCTTGCGCTGCCCCCTCGCCCGTGCCCCTGGCTCGCCTCCGCGGCCACAACCGCTCCCCTTCGTCCACTTTTTCCGCCGCCATCTCGTCATGCGCAACACTCCACCGTTCGCCTCCACCGCTCCACGGGTGGCCACAGGGCGAGCGACGAACCCCACGGCCCATCCCCCTACCTCGGAATGGATATCCTTTCCGCAGGCAGCACTTTACCCTCGACTCAGGAAAAGGGTAGATGAAGGAGGAGAGCGAGGGAACCGCTAAATAATTGAGGAGCTAATCAAGGTCTCGGGAGCATTTTGCGCCCTTGCCCTCTCGCATCCCTCTCCTCAACCCTTCGATCAAACCACCCCGCCTCTCCTAACTCACGAAATCCTCCACCTTCCAAACTCCACAAACCCACTCCACTCTGGAGGTGATAGCCAAAAAAGAAAGCTGACCGATCACTCTCGAGGAGGAGTGGGGAAGGAATTACTTCTCCACGCACGCGCCTCTCGCCTCGCCCCCACTCCTGCTTCATCCTCCCATCCCCTTACTTTCACCCTCTCCCAACTCCTCTTTTTTATTTGGACTCCAGCTTATTTCTTCTTAAGTGGAAATCTCTCGGGGAAGGATTTGAGGCATATTTATTAAAATTATGTTAAAAATAAATTTCACAGCACTTGCCCTTTCCTCACTGGATTGGAGGCACGCTCGCATCACTCGATGAAAGTCGGCCCCGGTCGTGGAAGACGAAAGTCACGACAAATCACGAGAACACCGCAGTCAACGCTTAATGATGAGAGAGAAAATGTATACGGGGAAACAATGAGGTCAACGATTGCTTCTTCAGTGCCAAACCATAGTACCAGCGCCCTTTTCTCACAGAAGATACCCAATTTCCCCGATGCAAGTTGCCGTGCCACGTTGAAACCCATAGCAGTCTAACGCCGATTCAGAAACTAATTATATAATAAGACTTCACCTTTGGAAAATGATTCTCCCTCGAATAAAGTTTTCGGTTCTAGGTAATCCAAAGCCGTTACACAATGAATATTTACACAGCAACTGAATTTATTCGTAGGTGATGGATCACGTACCACAGCAGAATAATAAAACCTAAATTATGGTATTATATGGTGTTATAGTAAAGGTTGTATCTATTAGATGTTACTAGTTCCCAGGGGCAAAGAATAATTAATTTTCTGAATAATATCCGTACTTTTCTCACATATAGACCACTCCAGAAATAGAAAATTGGTGGTTTAAAGTAGATAATATTCAATCTAAGGACTGATGACACTGATAAACATATAATTAGCTTTAATTAATTTTCAAAGAAATAATATGAACCTATTAGTAATATACATATATATAGTGTTCGTGTGTGTTTATACTCTTATGTATATACAATTTTTTTTATTTATTAAGCAAACTTACAAAACCTCCATCTTTTCAACGGTACAGATAAAAATAATAATTCCTTTAAAGAACTTAGCAAAAGATCATGTGGATTATAATTATTATTATGTAATCTACCTCTTAAGGTAGGTTTTCGGATGGACATAATTACCAAATAAATATTTTCTGATTCCTAACAAAACACAATCCAACAAGCTACTCTACATCAAGTCTCTCTTCATCTCTGTGTATTTCCTTCATCCCTTCATCCTGTCCAACATCCCTATCCTGTTGCTGCCCTTTCCTCGTTTGCCTAACATTCTCCCGTCTATTACAGTCTTCAGCATCTCACTAACGATCAATAGTCCATTTATCCATTTCTCCTGCCTCCTTAGAATTTCTCCCAGCAATGCTCTCTCCTCGCCCACCACTCCCAATATTTCCTTATTTGTTTTCCGTTCGGTCCATTTTACCTTCTCCATTTTTCCTTACATTTCAAAAGCCTCCAATCTACTTCTTTGCTCTTACTTTAGTGACCACGTTTCCTCGCCGTACATAACTACGCTCCATATCAAAGTTTTGACGAGCGTTAACCTCCCTACTCAACGTCCCCGTCATCAATTCCCTCCTCTTTTTGAAAGCCTCTTTGCCTAGCACAATTCTTCTACTTACATCCCTATTACTTTGACCTATATCGACCCAAATTACTTCCGGAATGCGCAAACTATTCTATCTGCTTTATTTTTCGTCCTCCTATTTTAATGTTTAGCTCAGGCTTTTTTCTAGAATTTCGCATTATCTTTGTTTTATTAATATTGATTCTCATCCCATATTTATCGCACTGAACCTCCAATTCGCTCAACAATGCTTGCAACTCCTTGGCTGACTGACAAGTTAGAGCTTGGTCATCAGCAAACCTAACTAATTTTATAAATTTCCCGCCGACTTTCATTCCTACCTCCAGTTCTTCCCATGCCTCTTTAATAATTTCCTCCACACATACGTTGAACAGCACCGGTGATAATGGGCAACCTCAACGATGAAGTATATAGAAGAGCAGATGGAGCCTATGGAGCTCTATGGAAAAGAAGAAGTACATGGATTGGACATATATTGAGGAACAATGGATTAGCTAGAACCATAATAGAAGGAAATATTGAAGGAAAGATCCCGCCAGGTAGGCCAAGAGGCAAGTACATAGGACAAATCAGAAGGACGTAGGAGAAAATAAGAAGGACGTAAAACAGGGAACCTGTCAGAGGATTAGGGAACACTACACAGATGAGAATGGAGGGATACTGTAAACTAATCTTAGGATTGAAATACTGTTTTTGACGGTGGTGTTTTTAATTTAGTAAAAATCATCCTTTTGAAACTTGAAAACTCTTAGAACAGGATTCACGTGAAACTAGCCATGAGCCCTATCTCGCCCTGATTTAAAATCGGTTGTTCTTCGAGCAAATCTGTTTCCTGACACATTACTGCAAACTGCCGTATTCTAGTATTGTACCAGTTGCTTGAAGATCTTGAAAAATTTTATTCTAAATTCCCAAGTGTCGTTTGTCATCTAAAAAACCTGTGCCTGTTCTGGAATGACATATGATGTGAATAAACTCTTGCTAATGATATTACTTAGTAGTAAAAAATTAATAATTGAAAGTAGTGGTAAACCTTAAGGGTATACATTTTTAGTAAAGGCTGTGAAAAACATTGGCCTGGTCTTATCAAGATATAGTATTGCGCGATGATTATACAAATCACCTTTTATTTTTTCATGCCGCTGAATAAATGAAAACTTATATAGATATTGTATTAATAATATTCTAAATTTATTTTTACATTTACTCAAAGTTTTACCATGAGAAATTTTAAGTAAAATAATCGTCAATGATTCAATATTGAACGTCATATTAAGCCGTTGTTGGAGAGAAGATGGAGAAAAGTAGTTTTCAGAAGGACTGAATGCGTCCTATATTATCTTCACAATGTACAAAAAGACGTTGGCTGAGGAGTATCCAGTGTAGGTACTTCATCATTCCTTTCCACAGTCAGATGAATGTCGTAACCGCAGAACGGGAGCTCAAGCGTCTTGAAAGTGAGGCGCATTTTAAATCCCCGGCGGACCAAATCGAGTACCTTTACACAAACCGGCCGGCACACTAGAAGAGGGGGGAAGGACGGGCTTCACCGCCACGATGGAGCGGCTCCATGGACGGGAGCAGCCACGGGAGCAGGCCACCCATCGCCTAATGTGCCCCTTCCCCCCGCGCAGAGGACGAGCAGGGGTGGTGTTCGGTCGGAGGCCACCTCGCGCGCCCTCGCACCGACCCCCAGGGGGATTTTTTCTACCACACGCAGCGTTTTCCGAATGCGAGTGAGGCGTGCCTTTTCCAGATGAGCGAGGAGGAATATCGAGAGGACCGATTAAAAGGAGAAAAGTGGAGTCAGATCGAGAAATATCAAACTTGTCACTTAAGACTGAATTGAAGTAACGACATATGATTGAAAACGGTTGCAGAGTACAAAAGGTATCAATTTAAATTTCTCTGAGCCGATTTTCGGAAATGTTTACTGGCTATAAGTGACCACAGGTAGTAAATGATAAAACTGATGGCATAGGATTGTATTCGTTCGTTTCTTATCATTTCGGAATCGATATTTCATGATTTATGTGAAACCACTTATTCGCTACCATGAAAGTAAGGAAAACCTTGTATTATCACAAGATTAAAAGTCTCTTATTGCATAGTTATGAAGGGTAAGCAAATGGTGACATGGAGGGTGTGTAAATTTAGCAAAAGAATTAAATATTTGGAGTATGAACCGAATATTGATTACAACATACGAGGGAAGATACTCGCAATTTTTCACAAAATAAAGATTTATTTTCCGCTAGATTCGATATACTATAACATTTTCAAACGAAGTTCCCACCGTAAAGTGTCATATATATTATATACATTTAATTTATTTATTCATTCACATAGAAATAGATATAAGGAAGGGGGGAAGGAACACACATAAAGGATGAACACACCATGTGAATAAATATCTATTCGCCGGATGGCGGGATGTCGTGTTTGAATATGTATATGTATATATATATATATATATATATATATATATATATAAGTTTTTTTATAATAGATAAACTGGTTGTTGTAATAAAACAGATAACACGTAAAATAGGTAACAGATAACACGTAAAAAAAATAGGTTGTTAGTAATAAAACAGATAACACGTAAAAGGACACTCACACTGTGGATGATTTGAGCTTTCGGCCTGATGTTATATTGTGCCGTCCAAAAGTTATATGTATGTATATATACTCGTATATAGTAGAGCTCACCCATGTACCAAGCCCGACGGCGTGTGAATATTCACACATCAGGGTAGGGGGGCCAGTTCCTGTCCCTGTGCCGGTTATGGTTTCCCAGGAAGACCTGGTACCCGAAAAATTAACTTACTTGGGTGGAGCTGCAAGTGCCCAGAGTGCCTTGCCCGGGAATCGAACCCGGGACCCTCTGGTCAGTAGTCCAACGCTCTACCCCCTAGACCACCGCGACCCGCATATATAAATAAATAAATAAATAAATATATATATATATATATATATATATATATATATATATATATATATAAATGATTTCTTCGAAGTAACACGGAAGTGTTGAATAAAAAAACTTGAACAGCAACACAAAGCACGAGAACACATAAAAGGAACACTCACACGTAATATCCTGATAATTTCGACGGACTCGAGCTCCGTCTTTTTCGGAAGATTAGTTAAGACTGGTATATGGGTATGTGGTGCAGAGAGAGAAGGGGACGAGGGAAGGGGGGAAAACAGGTGGTGGGGGAAGGGTGAAGGAGGGTGTTGTCGAGGGGGAGAAGGGGGAGGGGAGAACAGGTGGTGGGGGAAAGGTGGAAGAAGGGGTTGTGGAGAGGGTAAGGGAGGTCATAGAAGAGCGGAGATGGAATAGGAAAGAGCGGGAGGATGTGGACATATATATTTTTATATAAATAAATATGTATATATTAGGGTCGTGGTAGTCCAGGGGTAGAGCGTTAGACTACTGACCGGAGAATCCGAGTTCGATGCCCGCTCTGGGTACCTCCATCTCCACCCAAACTATGTGATTTTTCGGGTACCAGAACTTCCTGGGAAACCATACATCTACATAATGCCTCGCAAACCGCCGCCAGGGAGTGTGGCGGGGGGTGTTAGGTCACCACCCAATAAAAAAGAAAAAAAAACCGCATTCAAAACTAACACATATATGCAAACCCAAATCCACAGTAGTGCATACATTCAGAGAAACATTCTATCATTTTACACGCGTGCATGTGCACATCTACTACCCTTCACTCCACAAGCATGCAAGTACATATGCTTAGTTATATTATAAGGGGGGAAAACTCCACTGGCCGTAAAAAAAAAAATGCTTAGTTATAACAAATAATTGTGCCTTATGATGCAGCAAGAAATTTATCCAAGAACGTGCAAGCTAGATTTTAGCAAGTAGCAAGACGAAATATCACCACCACAAGATCGTGCAACATAAAACGCTCTCCTACCCAAGGTGAGGAATTTGGCCCAACGCTGCAGGTAGGAGAAGGGTTCCCCCACGGAGAGGGACAAGGGATGGAAGTGGAAATTTAGGGTAGCAAAAGAAGAGCAAACAATACTGTAAAGAACACTACTAACCAATAGAGCAAACAAAACTGTAAAGACAACCATAAATGGCACAGGGAAAGGAACTGGCCCCCTTACCTTGATGTGTGAATTTCACACGCCGTCGGGCTTAGTACTGAGCAATAGATATTTATATTAAGCATATGAGCTTGGGAATCCAGATTCTCCGGAAGGAGTTATTCCGTATACCGGAATTAAGGAGTTGTTAAGTCTTCCCTTCTGCCCTTTTCATAAGTCGTTTCTCCGGGCTTCTTTTACCTATTCAATTGCATGCTTTAAGTACCCCATTCAGTATCTTCCTCTGTATCACTTACCTTCACTAAAGAATTATACAATTGCCATCAGCAAGTTTTCGTACCTCAAAATACTCAACCCGCTCGGCCCCTTGTGTGTTTTCTAGCGGTACCCCTTCGGCCACTCCTCGTGTGACTTCGATGTTCCGTGCGATCCTCATCATTCTCGTGTTGAACGACTTTAATGCCATCATTTCCCTGGGCATTTCCGTCCGTGTCTCACAATCGCAAAGACTTAAGATCCAAAATATATTTCTTGATCATGTTCTTCATGCAGTATCATGGCTTTTGCCATTAGAACTAAAGGCATGTAATGTTAATTCAGCTGGAAGAACTAAACAATCGCAATATGGCTCGGATAAAACTTCTGAAAAGTGTTCACAATTTTACTTGTGACTCCATCACAGATAAATTTTATCTAGAGGGATTTTTCACGACTACCTACGCTTTCATTTCCATCGTAGGATAGACGTATATTCCAGGGAAATATTTCAAGCCGCTCGGAAAAATATCCCGTGGCAGGCGAAGAGGAAAGGATAACAATTGAGGGTAAGAGGGATGAAACGAAAAGAGAGGGGTTGGGGTGAGTCTAAGCGAGGGAAGGAAAAGATGGGCGTTTTGGGGATGATGCAGCGGGGCTAAGTAAAAGGAGGAAGGGAGGGAGGAAGGGCGATGATTGTGGGAAGGAATGGGGAGGGATCTTTGGGGAGGGATCGTTGGGGAGGGAAAAGGAGGGAAAAGACGGACCCCAGAGACCCTCCCCCACTGGCGAGTGGAGGAGGGAGGGAGGGACTACTTGCGGGCAAGACCGATTGCGTTTGGGAGCAACTATCACGGTTACCGCGCTTTACATCTATGCTACATCCACATCTACTCAATACATCTACATCTAGTCAATACGGGGGTGGCGGGGGGTGTCAGGGCACCACCCGTAATTTAGAAGGAAAAAAACCGCAAGCAGAAGTCACAAATTTATAGTCCACAACCCAAACATGGTAAACATTCATGCAAGAACCCTTTTACCCCACACACATGCAAACACACAAACTACCAGCAAACATACACATGCACCTATATTTAAACCTAATATCTTTGAATTTTCACATATGTTCCGACTTAAAACTTAAAAGTTTTTAATATTTCTAGAGGGACTTCGGTTTCTTACTATTATGATTTCTGATTGTTCTGGGAAAGATTGAGTATTTGAATCTATCTGTATTGGAATCTATCTCTCTTATTTTATCTTTGTAGTCTGATCTACCTAAGTAGTGTGGAACATTATAATTCCTTTGGTGTCATCGTTAAATTCGTTACCTAAAAATAACCCACAAGCCGCCCCAAGGCAGTGCGGCGGGGAGTGTTAGGGCACCATCCGTAATTTTAAAAACTGCATGCAAAAGCCACAAATTCATACAATCGATAAAGAAAACATGGCATACATTGATGCAAAAACCCTTACAACCCACACACATGCAAAAACACAAACTACCTAACTAGCATACACATGCACCTACAAATATACCTGATGTCCTTGCAAAGTTTAGTTTTGTTCCTACTTGTTAATTGAATGTTTTAATTATTTCTAAATTGACTTTGGTATCTTTATATAATGATTTCTGATTTTTTAGGGAAAGAATGAGTACATTAGATTTCACATATTTGTATCTGATTCTATTTCTACCTATCTCCCTTATTTTATCTTTGTGGTGTGAACTACCTAAGGAGTGAGGGGCCATTATAATTCAGTGTCTTTAGTGTTATCGTTAAACTCCTTTGTTCTGAACCTTTCTAAAAGTCTTAAGTCTCGCTTGTTCCCTTCGTATCTCAAGTGGCTTCCAGTATAAATCCCCAACGGGACCTGTCACACATGTGTTCTTATTCTAACAATTTTTAACGAATATAGCTTTAGATTGGTCTTTATCTAACCATTTTACCAAATAACATGCAAGTAGAGGGCACAAATATGAGTCCTGTGTCCATAATGAATCCATATCTACATGTAAATCTACATAACACCCCTAAAACAGCCGCAAGGGTGCGTGACGGGGGGTGTTAGGTTACCACCTGGAAAAGGGAACAAAACCCTAAGAAAAATCAACACTTATATTCAAAACTGTACCACAGAGATATACACTCATGCAAAAAACCTTTGAAATTTCACAATTGCACCTTAGGATGCAGTAAAAAATCCATCCAAACTAGAATTTGACAAGTAAGAAGCGAAATTCTACTGCCATATGACATTGAATATACTACAATGGTCTCCTCACCAACAGGTATGCAATGTGACCCAACGCCGTAGGGAGCGGTAGGGTTCCTGAGAGAGACGAGCGATGGAAGGGGAAACTTAAGAATAGAGAAGGCAGAGCAAGCAATACTGTTAAGAGCAGCGAATTATTTAATGGCGTACTAGTGTGGTTATGCGGAAAGGAAGGGTTTGAACAACAACGCACACGAGGATAGAACTAATTATTCCCTAGAACCTGAGGGGGGCAAGTGGCAGTTTTTCTATCTATTACCGTAAGGTTGCTACCCTGTATTGTCCATGTGAAGAAGGAGCCCTTGTGCCTACTGGTTCCAGCACCTATTTCCCGAATTTTATATACATGATCCAAGTGACCAATGTATGTTAATGTGCGTATAATTTGCGATACCTCGGTGCTGAGACATGCGGATCTGAATTTATTCAGTAAGTTCAACCAAGCATTTAATCGTCTTTCTTCTAATGATTACCACCCCAACTCCAGAAGCATTTCAGTGATCTGATCGTTTTATCGTTAGAATTTTTAACGAGACGGGCTGCCCGGCGTTGAACCTGCTTAATTTCCCGTTTTTTGGCCTTTTTCACCCTATCACTCGGATCCCATACGCTACATGCATATTCTAAAAGAGGTCTCACAAGGCCATAGTAATAACGTTCCTTGACCTTGGAGTCATTCCTGCCTGCATATATCAGCCACACCCTGTGATCACCATCACTCGTTGTTCTTACCTTTTGGATTGAGACACACGATTGAGTAAATAATGCCAGTTTGTTTAACATTCTTAAGCGAAATCTCATGATTCCACACGACTTTCGCCGTAGTGTGAGGCAATTGAATCAATTTTAGCTAATATGTACATTTCCAAGTATGACTATAGTCATCCATCAGCTCATAAAATGATCATGTATCAGCGGAAAATGTTTGACCCAGTCGAGAATGCGTATTGCGGAAGTTTCACGGGCAGCGTCTCTCAAGGATTCTAGAGAGATCAGATAGTCACGAGGGACTCCCGTTGGGGCATCATACACTTACCCCAGCATTCTTTTCACATTTCTAAACTATCGTTAAAATCATTTTTATCGGAAAGGTTGGCTCATCGCGTCCTCCTTCATCTCGTCAAACCGACTGTTGGGAAGACTGGAGTTTTGTAAACCCACGGCTGATCTCCAGTTATTATCTTTTTTAAAAAACCTGGGTAATCGTTGGCAGTTTGCAGGTCACTTGCAACTGCAGCACAAAATTCTTGACGTAGACGATATAAAAGAAAATACGAAGAGGCAGCTGATGTCTATTCTTAAAAAGGAGTTTGGCGATTGTTTTTAAAAGTGGAAAAAATGCTGGGATAAGTGTGTGAAATCTCAAGGAGAGGACTTAGAAGGGGAAAACTGAGGTCTCATTGTTTTAGGTAGGCTTTTTTCCTCAGAATACTGCATGGCTGTCTCAATATTTAATGCATCATAATAGCTCCAGGTTTAAAATACGAAATAGAGGATTAACTTACATTCTCTATGGAATTTTAGCTTACTTACTAACACTAAGCATCGTAATTAATTCTTAAATGAAAATTATTGAAAGATATAGGTAAAATTGTCAAATAGAATCCCACTGTCATCCAATTACTAACGCGACCAAAATTTCCTTCCATTTCAACGGACATTTTTGTATTTTAATGCTAAAACAGATAATTTATCAGAATTTAATGTCTTCAAAAATTAGTAAAACTATGATGTCGTTGACCTGTGAGTTGACAGAGCATAAAACGTCACTGAATATCAGAATCGATAAATCCCTTGTCATCACGGGGTTACGCACAGGGCTAGAAAGAGATTGTGGTTGGAAGGTGAGCCTTCTAATTACATAATAACCATGAATATCTCTATTCATTGACTGAGCCGAGTGATTTAAGACTAGCCTGATCATTTGGAAAACAAGAAAATAATATTATTCATGCTTTTAAAATATAACAACGGCAAAATGGGAGCACAAATAATTATTTTTAGCAATAAAACTCAGGGTGATGGTTCATTTGAAGATTGGCAGAATGGAATACATTATGAAACTCCTACGCCATCAAACTACAAAGTGTCTCTTCCGCGACGCACTTGGATATGGCTGTTCTTTAGATGGACCAATACGTGAGTTTCTGGGGGTCCTAATTGTCTTTTAGACCCATATTTCGTTTCCGATCTTCATTAAGTTTACCACGAGTTGAATTCATCCCATAGTGGACCTCGATGATGTAAGTTTTTTCTTGGAAATATGGCTAAAGAAGGAAGGAAAATAGTGGGTGGAAAAACTGCTTTTCTCTAATAAAGGGAAATAAAAACACCAACGGGCAAATCTGTAAAAAGTTATGGACGAAATTCAAAAATTTAGGCGAAATTCAATTTTATCAAAAGAATCACGCAGGGAATAAAAAAAATAAACCAAGAGGGAATATTTCTTCTAATTCGAGAAAACTAGAGGCATATTCACAAGGTAAGAAATCTATTGTCAAAGTTATTTGCCACGACACATACTTTTTCATATATAACATAATTGAATGAAAATAATTCAAATCGATAAATATAATAAAAACTTGCGTACGACACTCTAAAAAGGCAAGTAAATTTTGTAGTCCTTTTTCACAACTATTTCGATATTTATAATTTCATTATTAAATATATTTTAGCATTTCTAGCAAAATATTGGTAGACAGCAGTTCGCTATTCTCCTTTAAGCGAATTATCTTGCTTATTTGGCAAAGTTTCTTCATAAGCACCCATCTCGATTTTAGCAAGAGAGGATCTTGTAAATCACAATTTGCTTTAATTATTCAGGACGTGGTAAAGTGGTGGGAATAAAAAAGAAGCTCTTGCAAAGTTCTTAGATTACAAAATATATCAATTACCAAAATATCTGGTAAAAATACCACGATTATGTCGAGATAACGTCAAAAGCAGTGAATTGAAAATTCCGCCAAAGGCCAATGCTCGCACTCAATAACGTGTCACACCGGAAAATGCCTTGTTTTTAAACCAAGCCTCTCGTGCCTTAAACTTGCGTCTTTTTTCGGAACTGCATCTTAGCTTTAGCAATGAAGCACCTAATACCGAAAAAACCTCTTCAATGGCTTAAAAGGCAACGTGAGATATAGATACACTATACGATTAACTGGAAGATATCAGTTCGATTTTTCTTCCCTCTCGCAGCAACGAGTTCGCAGCTTCATCTTCTACTTTCCGCACGAAAGGAAAATATTTTAACTTAATGTAGGTCTTTCGGCTCAAAATTGCTGTATTTTCTTTTCTATTCTTTGTGCTATTGCAATTTTCCTCGCTGAAAAGATTTGCTTTCTTATCTAGCCTATTTATATGCATTACAATTTTTAATCAAATTTCTCGACCCACTTCCGATCCTATAGTGGACAGATTGGTGAATAGACCACTTTCAAACATTTATTCTATGACAATTTTAGTCTTTAGCCGACTTTTCTCCGAGTGGCGTCCTACTTCAAGAGGAAGGCGCAATTCATCCATTATCCAGCAAAGTTTTTATTTTAAAAATGACATCTTATCAAGACAAACGTAGTCGAAGTTTCAACCTCAACCTCCTTAATGGAAACTCTAATAGCTTAGTAACATGTTTTTCTTACCAGAATCCTAAGAATATATCGATTGTATTGTATATATTGTTAAAAAGAAATACAATTTGCAATATTTGTCTCATTACGATCATATTTCATTAAAACAACAATAAAACCTATTTATCAAAAATCTATCAAATTTTTTGTTTTGATTATTTTTAAAGTGTGATATTTCGTTCAAAAAGAAGATAAAACCATGTGGAATAGTACCCTTGTGGACAATTTTTCGCAATAACACAATCTCTAATCATAAATTTTTCAATTTTTACAAATTTTTGAAATTTTCACTCGACACATATACACTGTACGTTACATATGCATTTCGAAGCGGGACTCCGTCATTGAGCTGCGCGCCCCTCCCCTGCGGTGGGCCGCGCGGCTCGACTAGCTAACCTCGCCGCGGGCCGTTTCCATTGCCCCAAAAGGGAAATTGACGCTCACACTATGAGATAAACCTTTCAGTTGCTCCACCTTGCGCTCTTCGTCTCCGTACTGATTGCTATCGAAGCGGTCGACGCACAGGTATTCAATTGGTGCACGAAATGGACTATGTCCATGCCTCCAGATCCAGTAAAATCAATCCCGGTTATGCGCGTTTTAATACCAGTTTTATTATTGGAAAAAGTTATTCTTTATTTCTCATTACAAATGAAATTAAATTTAATTTAATTCGTTTGCTTTAGTTGTAAAGGAAATTACCGACTCAATGTCCAGGGAATGTGTTTAGCTTTTCCAAAATTAGTGGAACCAACCGGTAGGGCACCTTGCACACACCATGGCTAAATGGGGAATCATGGAAAGAAACTTGTGCAACAAATTAGAAAGGTGCGAGAGCAATGGAAAATGATAAAAGAGGTTACTCGAGCACTTCGATAAACAACGTGGTGCCCCGGCCCTCCCTTCACCCTCGCTATCGCAAATTCCTCGGCAGAGCCCCCGCGTGGACGTCGGTAATGGAATGAATGGAAAGAGGGGCGGTCGAAGGGATAGAAGGCCTCGGCGGGGGCTTGGGGGGCGGGGCCGGTACCCGTGTGCACGGCATTGCCCATCCGCAACGACCGTGGTTGTGCTCACGACTGCGAGCGGTCCGGCTCACTTTTATTTTCTGCGGAGAAGTGGGCGGAGCGGCTGGCGGCAGCGGTGGGGAACGATTGAGCACAACTAACTGCCCGGCCCAGAGCGGAGCGGGCGAGGTGGAGCGCGGAGGCATTGTGGGAGTTCTGAGGCAATGGCGGTGTGGGCGAGGGAGGGATTGGGTAGGGGAAGATCTTAAGGGACGAGGAGTAGGATCTTGAAGGGAGTAGTGGGAGGAGGAGCGGAGATGGCTTCAGAGGGAATGATAATGCAGAGGTATCATGGATTCTTCCTTTCTTTCCCTCGGCCTTCATCTCCATAGACACCCCTCCTCCGGTCCCTGGACGGACAGGGACGGCGAATCTCGCCCCCCTGACGTATGCACGTCCCCCTTCACCCGAATGGCGGCATGTCAAGTGCTAACGCTCGAACGGCTGGAGTTTTTCTCCCGACGGAATCTCGAAGGGCTTAAGGGGGGAGGGAGAGGGGCACGGAAGGAGGGGGGTGGAGAGAGATGGTGGGAGTGCGGGGTTGGAAAAGGGGTGAGACAAAGAGAAAGTGGACGAGACGGGAAGCGAAGATGGTGGAAAATAAAAATGCTCAGAGAGTGCCCAAAAGTGTGCAGATGCGTCGAGAAAGGGAAAGGTACATTTCAGTACCAATAGATAGAGGAGCAAATTGCGCGCATAATGTAACTACCATTTATCCCCAACGGGCAATCTGCGGGTATTTTACCAGCGTAATACTATATTTTATTCGGGCCAAAACTAACTCTGTAAGAAGGCGGTGCATAATTTCGTGTGAAATGATACATTTACGATGGGAACTTGTCATCGTTTAAAGCTAATCGATTTCTGAGTTCCTTACAATTTTTTTATCCTAATGTAAAAGAATATTTTTCATATCACAAATTTAAAAGTTTTTACCATGTTTATTTGGTTAATTTCTATGACTGCTAATCTGAAATCATATAGATGCGCGTAACAACAAATATGATTAGGGGCTTATTGATTAAGGACTTTCTTTAATTACACTTTTTATTCTCAATTTCAGAGCTTCATACAAGTGACTCCGCCGAGTCTTTATGCATGACTATTTTCTCGTGCAGTGAACATTTTCAAGAGGACGACTCTATTTCACTGGAAAGGAAACATTTGATACACATGAGTGCAAATGGCAATATATCAGAATATTGGATCAATTATTATCTAGCGTTCTTCTTGAAACACATAAGCAACTTAAGTTTATAAAATCGATGGAGTATATTATTCATTTGATTTTAATATTTTCAATCCGTTTTGCTTATGTGGAAAAAATGCCTTTGGGCTAGACGATCAGGGGTCACGAAGCTGAATCTAGTCGAGCGGGTGGGGTTTGCTATGCAAATACCCCAAGTATTCCAATATCCCAATATTTCCCTTATTCCGTAATTTTATGCACTAGAAATTATATTTTACTCTTTTCTGTGTATTTGACGGATGCATTAACTCTTGAGTTGAGTCTAATTAGTTGGTATCCTACCAACCAGCAGAAATATATCTATTCTTCAGAAATTTCCGCATATTGTCATTTATCTCCTTGTCGAATTCCATAACTTGTAACCCACATGCTAAGGGTGTTCTAGACTTTAAAAGTGACTTGGTACATTTTATGAGAAGGAATCTAAAATATTGAAATTAAATTATTGACTTTGTAATTCCACACAATTCCAAAATTGTCTGGAACTACAAGGTCAATAATTTCATTTCAATATGTTATGCAAATTCCATAAAGTTACGCCGGAGGAAACAAATAATACGAAACTTGAGAGCGAAGGGATTTCTTGTGGTAATGATATGCCGGGATGGGTTTCGAATGGAATTCCAAAAGAAATTGAAGTCTTGAAGTGATTGACAGGGGAAAATATATGGGATTGGTGATTTGAATCCCGTTTCTAACACTTAGGTTGTACACATTGATGACAATCATAGCACTGGTTTCCTCCCCAGTGGCTCACATAATTTTCTCAATAAATTAATAACTAAGTCATTTAAATATGACCATTAGTTGCGTAAAGAAAAATCTTAAGATACACAAACTTACTTATCTAACTTAAGAAATAGTAATGAAGAGAATTAGTGTCCGTATGACTTGGATCCGTAAATCTCTTGAGTTTAAATGGAGCATAGATAAACCCTTAAATGGTGAAAGTGAAAAAATATATTATTTCTATTAATTTACGGGTAACCTGTTTAATATATTAAAACACACAAGTGATTATTTTTATCATTACGAGCAACCGATTCGCTAATTGGAAACAGTGACAGCTGGGCTATTATGGCAACGATCATCATTGTTTTGCAAGTAAGAGTTAAAATGTGCATTAAAATGCACAAACCGTGTATTAAAAAAAACAAAAGATCAAACTTTTAGCGGACGAAACACAAGTGCCTCTAGGTACGTATAAGTAATTCCAACGAACGAAACAGTCGTAGGAGAAAACAAAAACATACATTAACGTTAAATTCTGAGCACAAACACATATCATAGCTGAAGTCACAATGAGTATATAAGGACTTCTATTAATTAAATTAAAATTTTCCGCATATATCAACGTGTCAGGAGTCTGAATTTACTGTATTTTGTTAGATCAAGGATTAGGTGAGCCTTTAACCGGTAAGAAAGAGCTCTGGGCAAGTTTTACTCGATCGCTCAATGCCTACCTCATACTATGGCGTGCATATGTGCCGAACAAGTGACGAATAGGACATTAACACAACCGGTATTTGGCTAGTTGAAAGATTAATGTTATAGTCTTTGCATAGAACTTCCGGAAAATTGCAAACGCTTTTTTTCGGTTTTCTAAGCCACAGTCTCCACAGTATGACTGCAGAATAGGCGGGATTTTTCTTAACTGGTTTTCTATGTACTCTAAGATCGACACTGAAGAGGAGGAGGAGGTGGCGAAAGTGGAATTCTTCCCAGTCCACATTCAGCTCATTCGTATTCATTCCCTCATCCTTCTTTCCCCCACACCGCTCTTCCCTCTCTATCTCTCCCCCACCCTCCGCACACTCACCCTCCGCACACTCGAGTGAAAGAGAGTCGTCATTTTGAAAACTACCGCCCAAACCCCCGCCTGCACCTCCCACACACTAACCCTCGACGCACACGGGCACTGCCTCCTTCCCCCGCACTAGGATCAACCGCCGACCCACCCACACCCTTAATTTTCTCTCCCAACCACCGCCCGCACTCCACTCCGCCCCCTCTATCGCGCTGCGCCCGCCAAAGACGTCGCCGGCGTCGTCCGCCCACTCATCCGTTAACCCATCTCCTCCACCCTCTCCCGCCCCACCGCCGCCACTCCCACCTCAACGCCTACTTGCCGAGAGGGCGGAGGGAGGTTGGCATTCCCCAGCCCGGCCCCGAATTTCTTTGAGCGTTAGGGAGCCGCCATCTCATCACCTGCGAAATTCCTTCGAGAGGGTAAGGGAGAATGAGAGAGGGGTACGAGGGAGGGTGTGAAGTGGAGGAAGAGGCCAGGAATGAGGTCGGCGGTAAATGTGGGGAGGAAAACAAATAGGAGCGAAGGGGGAGGAGGGGGCGGAGAGAGAGAGGGCGAAATGGAAAGAGGGAATAAAAGAAGCAGGAGGGTATTCGGAGGAAGGGCGTTGCGGGTAGAGGGGAGGGGCGAGAGTGAGTGAGAAGAGGCAGCAAAATGTAGGGAATAAAATGAATGAATGAATGAATTCTCTGCGCTTGGCTCCTTTTTGGCTCGGAAAACTCGCATCAACATCTCCGGCAGCCTCCTCAAACGCTCCCCCCTACCCCCCTGGTCGTCTTCATCGCTGAGAGACTCACACCAGTCCCCCTCCGCCCCGATGAGGCTCGCGTGCGTGTCCCACGCTCTCGCGTCGGTACTCCATTGCACCCTCCTCCTTCCCCCCGTTGCCCCCGAGACCCTTGCCCCCCCACCCTCCATTCCCAATTCCACTCCCTCTCTCTAGCTACACAGCTTTCATTATCTTGCCTCCAATCCCGCGGTCGACCTACACTTGTTAACAAGGCAGCCTGGGGAACAATTTGTTGATTTATGGGACCTGCCTAAGCCCGGTGACGGGAAACATTCATGGGCGTGCCCGTGTTTGTGTGAATGTAAGTTTAATTACTTCGGGGTCATGACAACGTCTGAGGTGAAGTACACGTTGATACCGTGAGCATGATACCTGTGCCTTGTAAATAAGATGTGTTAATGGTAGACGAGGAGGAGACGAAAAAACTCAAGTCTTGAGAGGATAAGCCCAAAGGCTGTGAGAACTAAAACTTAAAGGTAGATGCAATATGTGCATAGGAATGAAACTTAGTCAACTGATAATAGTGAGAAACTTATCTATTAAGGTTTATATATATATATATATATATATATATATATATATATACATATTCAAACACGAAATACCGCCATATGGCGAATAAATATTCATTCAAATTGAAATAGAGATAAGGAAAATGGTAAAGGAACACATATAAAGGACAAACACAACAGAGGTGGGGATGGCGGATGTGAGCAGATCACGAATGTAAAAATATTTTCCTCGACCGGGACGTTGTGTTTGTCCTTTATATGTGTTCCTTTACCATTTTCCTTATCTCTATTTCAATTTGAATGAATATATATATATATATATATATATATATATATATATATATATATATATATATATTATTAATGGCACAGACATGAAGAAATATTAACAAGCTGTGGAACTCTGAATGGTCTGAAGGCGATCCCTTCGCCAATGAAGATTAAGTTCGTGAACACTCATAAACATATTAATAAATTTATGCGGGGAAAGTTAAAAATACACAAATGTTAATACAATACAGTAAAGGAATAAGAGTTTATTTTTTGTACCATTTTTTTAAATTGATTTTTTAAATATTTTTATGCATTTTAAAATATTTTAATAGAATCTCAATGGCGATTGAAATTGATAGATCTATGGAGGAATGAATTTCAAACACCCCTTTAACATGTTAAGTGATACAACATATAGAGTATGCAACACTGATACCCGAGAAGTGGCCACAAGTTCATACGTTTCATGGTAAACTTTATACGAGGCCAATGCATAAAGTAAGAGCCGTTTGCTTATATTTAAATATTGGCGCTTTAGAACACAGTTTTACTCCTGCAGCGCCATCTACTGATTCATTGAGAAGCTAGAGCAGCATTTTTTTTTGTTTCAGAAGTTGTTTGCTTGTCCGTGCATGCAAATTGTTTCACATGTGGAACAAAAACTGCGATGTGATGGTCGATTGACAATTAATGGCCTGGCTGAACAATTTCCTCAACTTGGACGCACTACTGTCTACAATATTGTTACGGAAAAGCTCGGATACCACAAATTGTGTGCAAGGTGGTCGTCAAAAATGCTCACCGACCACCACAAAGAGCAAAGAATGTCCAGTGGACGAGAGTTTTTGGGTCGTTACCAACAAGATGGAGATGTAACAGTGGAATGTATGATGAAACAAGATGATGAAACGTGGGCGAATCGAAGAGAAACCCAAAAACGGCGGTGTCAATGGGCTTGACTCTCATTCGGCGAGCTTCTATGCAGAGGGTTTAAAGAAGCTGGTGCAACAATACGAAAGATGCATAGAAGTGAACGGCGATTAGTGTAACCTTTTTGTTTGACCTTTAGAGAGATTAGTGTAAAATGAAGTAGGTTTGTAGCTAACTAAAAGGGCCGATAAAATGTGTTTCGTATAAGTATATTTTTCCTGTGACCAAATGGCCCTTACTTTATGAGCATGCTTCGTATTTCCTCAAACCTAGTAAAACAGAAAATATTCTGTATCCAATTTGGGATGACTATAATACAAATTATCAAGGGTCTTCAATGAATGTGCGAAAAAAGTAATTAAGAGTTTAGGAGAAGGAATAGGATAGGTAGATGTGTGGTTGCATGCGCGTCGAATGATGGGGTGTTGCAATGAATGTGTGCACTGTTGTGGATTGGGGTTTGCATGTGTGTGTTGGTTTTGAATGCGGTGTTTCTTTTTTTCCTTTTTCTTTTTTCCTTTTTTTGGGTGGTGGCCTAACACCCCCCGCCACACGCCCTTGCGGCGGCTTGCGGGGTATTATGTAGATGTAGATGTAGATGAATACGATGAATGGAAAGAGGCAATAAAATTATGTAGACCGTGCCAATGGACTTAGAGGAAGGAAAGTATAGTGAAACTTTGGATGCTACGTCAGCAAAAGAAATGTGCTGGAGAGTGCAGTGGTAAGAACTTGTGGAAATAACAGAGGCAAGGATAAATGGTCTTTAATAAAGGAGGTGAAAGCGTTCTCAGAAATTTTAAAAAATCAGTCAAATTTAAAGAAAATTAGTGCAGACAAATGATGAGAGTACAACGAAAAACTTTAAGCTAAAAATATTAAATGATTTAAAATATTAATTTAAATATTAAATTCGATGTTAAATGAGACTGTGACGCCGATGAGAATGGCTAAACTCAAGGATTAGATTGACAGCGAGCGGGATAAAAAGACACCAAGGAAAATGGAAACATACAAGCGAGTCAGAATAGATAATATTACTGCCGAATATCAAATAATTATTAGAAACAAATATTTGGGCCTTTCTTGAGTTTGGAGGGTTAAATAATTCGGTAGAAAGATTTCTTTCAATTGAAGCTAGACTAGCGCAACGACTCCCTTGATTTTAACCAAAAGTAGCCAAACATGGAAGGGGCTAATGGTAAAAACAAGCGTAGGTGAAGAGACGATTTACTTCGTTTGCAAGTGGTCAAACTTTGAACAATTTTTCAATAACTCGTAATGTATTAAAGAATGTTATTCGTTCCGAATGTTTTAAAGTATCAGCTATGGATTGAAAGTAAATGCAAAAGCTATTATCTTACTCACAAGGATATGGAAGAATTTTTTTAAGAAAAATTAAGGGGAATAATAAGTTAAGCTTATTTGGCACCATCAGTTATGTTCATTAACCTATAAGTCGTATTGAATGAAAATAGTACTTCGTCAACGCAAACACTATTATGAGCTCGAGTTGCATTGGAAAACGTACGTTTTTGGCATTATCAATTATTCAATTTACATTGACGTTTCCATTTAAAAACATAATTTTCATCATCGTGTTTTTTCGAAAATATAATGAAATGATTCAGACTCGAATCGACTTGTTCAAAAGAATTTCCAATTAATATATTTAATGGTTCGCCTCATCTACTTTTCCCAAAATTATCTGCTCATCTTGTCTCCTCGGGTAAGGAAGAATTTGAGAGAGAATTCGCATTACGTAACAGCGTACTCGTTTAAGAAATTTGTCAACGCTCCCCTCTGAGATTATCGTCGATTAAAGTGAGAGTCTATTATTATTTTCCCGAGCGAAATATTTTTCCACATCACGACCAAATATTTCTCGTGTTATGACCCTCCCATCTTTCCAGTAGAAAAGCCTGAAAGAAATTAAAAATTTACATCTCGTCGCTATGTAAAATTCAAATGGGGCTTACTTTGAATCATTGGCGGGATATTCGCTTTCAAAGTTATTCTGAAAAAAAAAAACTGTTCCTGGAAAAACATTAGGTTGCGGATTTCATTTCATTAATTTTCACTGAAATGCTTTATCACCGGGAAAAAAATATCTTTTTTGGAGTTGGGTTGATCTCTTCTTTAGTGCGGTTTGAGCGAGGGCTTCTGTTTTTTATTTCGAGGTGGCAAAGAAAGGAAGGCGGTGGCTGCAGATCTCTCTCGCGTGTTTCAATCAAACATTTAAACAATAATGGAGGACTACATTGAGCGGACATTCATATGAAATGCAACACAGAGTCATGGGAATATTATACTTTAATGGGGGAACATAAAATTTCTATCGCACTTTAGCCTAACTAAACAAATCAAAATAGTTCCGAATGCGTAACTGCCAAATACAGCAAAACGATTGGTACAATTCACACGCATGCCTTATACTCCGGTAGCCCAACCATGCAACCGGCAATTCGAGGCAGTCCTGCTTGAATTTTTCATTCTATTTTCATCACTCAAATGTTTTTGGGTAGACAATGTCAAAAGGTCATTTTAAAAAATACTGATGCTGGTTGAACCATATGGCCTATTTACAAGAACTCATATGGGCCTACTATCGTGATTTATTTATTTAATTGGTAAGATATCATTTTCTATAAAGTAGAAGCGTTTGAAATTATAATAAAGAAAAAGAGTCGAAAAGAAAAAATTACAAATTTAAGAATTTAAGAAATTAGTAAGGATAAAGTTACACAAAAAATGATTCGAGATGAAAAGAACATTTATTGGTAGAAGGTATTAGTAAAAAAAACACGGCTTTGATAAGCGAGGACGGAATGGTTGGGATTGGGAAATATCCTGGAACATTATCCGCCTGAAAATGATTTTTAAACGCATTGATTGAAGTATATGGATGGCTTTATCTCACTTTATAATCGGAATGATTTTTCACTAACTCTCAGCAGCTTCCGCCTCGAATCTATCAAACACACGGCATTCTCCGCAAAATGAAAAGGGTGAGAGTCTTCATAACACAGATTCCTTGAAAGGACAATAGGTAAATAATATTTAGAGAACTAAATATGGAAGCTAAATTCACCTCTGATTTTAATGTTTTTTTGTTCCAATGCAATATCGTGTATTTTTCGCCAGGGATCTCAGCATATTAAATTAATGTAGTTTGGTGGAAAGGTTTATTGGACGAAGTAAATAATTTTATCAGTTTTATACTCATAAGCTTATTCATAACAAGCGTTCATAAGAATAAAGTACTTTTCGATATTAGTGTTACCATGAACATTTTTGAGGCAAGACTTTACTATTGTCAAATGGTGAAAATATACGCTGAGGTTACTATCTTTTATATATATATATATATATATATATATATATATATATATATATATATATATATATATAATCTTGAAAATGACGCTCTCCGGCGACGCACAAACACACAAACACTAAGATAATAAATATTACACTCACAGAAACATAAAAGAAGGACACACAGTAGATATTTATGTTTCGACGCCACGGCCGTCGTCATCAGAATCTATATATATATATATATATATATATATATATATATATATATATATATATATTATTAGGTAATCTACCGGTTAAGGTAGGTTTTTGGAAGGACACAACTATCAAATAAACATTTTGTGACTCCCCACCTAGCAAACTAATCTATATCAGGTCCCTCTTCATCTCTGTGTACTTCTTTCCTCCCTTCATCCCATCCAACATCCCTATCCTGTTCCTACCCTTTCCTCGCTTGCCCAACATTCTCCCCTCTATTACCTTCTTCAACATTCCACTACCGCTCCATACGCCTTTCATCCATTTTTCTTGCCTCCATAGGATTTCTCTCAACAAACCCCTCTCCTCACCCACCATCTCCAGTACTTCCTCATTTGTTTTCCTTTCGGTCCATTCCACCTTCTCCATCCTTCTCCACACCCACATTTCAAAAGCCTCCAATTTACGTCTATCCTCCTGCTTCAGTGACCACGTTTCCGCACCATACATAGCTACGCTCCATATCAGAGTTTTTACGAGTCTTGTCTTAACATCTCTACTCAACGTCCCCGTCATCAACTCCCTCCTCCTTGAGAAAGCCTCCTTGCCTAGCGCAATTCTTCTCCTTACGTCCCTACTACTTTGACCGTATTGGTCCAAAACACTTCCGAGATATGTAAACTGTTCTACCTGCTCTACTTTTTCCCCACCTATTTTAATATTTAGCTTAGGCTTTTTCTTTCTGGAAAATCGCATAACCTTTGTTTTATTAATATTGATTCTCATCCCATATTTATCGCACTGAACCTCCAATTCACTCAGCAATGCTTGCAACCCCTTGGCTCACTGAGCAACTAATGCTTGGTCATCAGCAAACCTAATCGATTTTACGAATTCCCCTCCGACTTTCATTCCTACCTCCAGTTCTTCCCATGCCTCTTTAATCATTTCCTCTACATATACGTTGAACAGTACCGGTGACAATGGGCAACTCTGCCTTACACACACACACATATATATATATATATATATATATATATATATATATATATATATATATATATATTTATTTATTTATTAGTTTATATAGTTTAGTTTATTAGTATATATATTATTAATATTTTTGCATTTTCATTTGCTCTATTATATTACATACAGAAATTTAAGTTTGCAAGATTTTCCTTTCTTAACTGGATTTTAATGCAAAAATTATGCACCAGTAATTATAAAACGAACCAAGAACCGTAACTGAAGCCTAATTTATTATCTGGCTCAATTGTGTACAATATATTTCACATGTAGCTCTCTAGTTTTTCAGGACTTCTATGACAGATAAAACGATTTTTTTATCGTCGGCATACAGGAAAGATTGTTTCATATGAAAGCAATATATATTTAATTTTCTTTTTGAAATAAATCTTTTTGTGCAGTACTATACGAGGGATGCTCATAAAGTAAGGGCCATTTGGTCACAGGAAAAAATATACTCATACGAAACACATTTTATTGGCACTTTCAGTTAACTACAAACCTACTTCACTTCTCTACACTAATCTCTCTAAAAGTCAAACAAAAAGGCTACTCTAAACTAATCGCCACTAAGTTTATTTTCCGCTGCATTAACTTCTTTAAACCCCCTGCATTAATCGCCGTCTAAGAGTTGAACCAATTGACAACGCCGATCTTGGGTTCCTCTTCGGTTTCGAAACGTTGTCCACCGAGCCACTGTTTCAAGTACAAGAAGAGGAAGTAAGGTGCAAGGTCAGGACTGTAGGGTGGGTGGTCAAAGAATTTCCAAAACTCCTGTCCACTGGACATTCTTTGTTCTTTGTGATGATCGGTGAGCATTTTCGGTACCCATCTTGCACGCAATGCGTGGTATCCGAGGTTTTCCGTAACAATATTGTAGACAGTAGTGCGTCCAAGTTGAGGAAATTGTTCAGAGAGCCCATTAATCGTCAATCTACGATCACATTGCAGTTTTTGTTCCACTTGCGAAATAATGTTATCGGTCAGAATACTGGGCTTGCCACTTCGCACTTCGGCATAGACATTTTTTGTCCATTTTTAAAATCACGGCACCTTTGTCTTACCTTTCCTTCACTCAAAACTGTAGGTTTAGAAATTAAGGAACTCGGAATAAAAATACTTTTCCACGAATTTATTTCACCAATTCAAAAGGTAACAATGTAAAATACGAGTAATTATCGTACTGTCATAACTTGGAAAGGGATTTAACCAAATTTTTCGTAGCATCACTTTATCTTTTTCACAGAGGAAATATATTAGGACCTTATGAACAAATCAAATTCAAGGAAATAGTTTGGTAATCATTTGTCAACCGAATGCGATTGAGTAATTTTATTAGATGTTGTAGTATTACTTATGTCACTAAACGGGGTCAATTCATTTGTTAATAATGTCAAACAGCTTTATTATTTTAATTTAAATTTGAGACACTGAAATTGAAATTTAATAAGTAGAACTTATATCAAAATTGGTAGAAAAAATATATTAAAGTGAGAATTATCAGTACTTAATGTTTTGGGCAGGGAGATTTCAAGTTTAACTTGAACCAATTCCAAGCCATTTTTGAATGTGATCGAGTTTCTAACCAACAGGAAATATTTATGGTAGAAGAAGGAACATTCCACTATGAAGCAAACATTCCGAAAAAAATATTTTTTAATGCGTTACGCATAGATCGTCATATTTCAATTATAAATCATATTTTAACAATATTTTAACAAAAAAATAAAGAAACCAGATTATATAAACTATGTGGATTACGCGACAAAGCCATTCCGGTATAGAGTCAACGTTCAATGTATCAAGCTGCGTTTGTTGATCGTATCATGAAAGATGAGATATTTCACAGCAGGAGTACAACAGTAGTTATAGAGTTTTTATGCAATTTCTAAAATTTAACAAATGGTGTAACGATTATTTTGGAGGAAGTTGCATATGCTCATTATTAAATTGGAGCCACGTTACACTCTCTTGAACGACATGATACGCCTTCTCTTATTATGGACCCGATGGGTTGGTTGAAACTCATAAGGATAACCACAGATGTCGCGGCCAGCTGGTAATTACTCTTGCAAGAAACACGAGTAGCATGCGCCCCAGTGTCTAATCCTGAGTGGTTGATAGTGACCTCATCCCCCGGTTGTTTCCAATGGGAGAGGGACACATGTAAATCACGGCTCCATACCACGTAATTATTTCCCCGACGGAAGCGCCGCAATTCCTCTAATTTGAATGGGCATGCGTTTCTATAAGTAGACTTCGGATCATCTGCTGATAGTAGCGAGCATTGTTCGCCGGGATAAATGCCTTATTCCAAACAATAACTGAGTTGGTTATCCGTCGATTGCAGGTCAGTGTCGCTTCCCCCGTGCGCCCCTCAAGCAACGACTCACCCTTCTTCCGCCGGTCTATTGTGATGCCTTGGCCGTCTTCCCGACGCCACATGATCTTTGGTGCTGGGAATCCGTCCGCCTTGCACATGAGCGTGATGTTCTGGTTCTCCCTCACAGCCACCGTTGACTGCGTGCTATCCTCATCCAGGATGTTGGGCGGAACTGAAATCAAAGGAAATACAAGTGAAGTCGACTGAAACCAGATTAGCAGGACAGTGATTACCGAAGTCCTGCCCATGCACATGGTAAACGTACTCTTGCAAAGGAAACGTTTTGGAATGGTGCGTTAAAAAAAAGATTTTTTATGATATAATTACCAAATTCAGGGCATAACATCCAAATGTATCTAAAATCTCTGAATCACCAACTTCGTGACTTTCAATGTTGATGTGGAGACAAATTCTTTTACTTCGGATCAACAGTTAACTTAAAAAAAAATCTATTGATCGGTTCCCTCAAGCATGTTTTGTTGATCCGGATGAAGAATTTAACTCTGGAATGATAAAATCCCAGTGTGGTAAAATATTTTTTTACGCTACTTTGTTTCACAATATGCTTTTATGTAATGCATATGTTTCACTGTAGCTTTAACACATGAATGTATTATGAAGACGGATATCATTTGACCAACGCTTGGAAGAGATTGTTCCAAAAACGGGCCAATCACAGCGCAGCGCGGGAAGATCGAGGGCTATATATACGCGGCCAAAATGCCGATATCGGCACTTCAACCTGAAGACGCCGGGTGGATTCCAGGCGAAACTGTCGTCAACTCATGACAATCAACACGGCGAGAACCCGGAAGATGGAGAGATCTGCAGATCCAGAACGCCGCGGAAGACTTCGAACCAACATGAATATATTTGTTTGAATTGTTGTTTTAAAAAGAATTTTCCCTCTCTGAATGTCTCCATAAAACTACACATAGAATCGTATGTTATATGTTTCAGCAGGTATCTTGGCATATTTGATGGTACAGCTTGATAATTCCTATCGTGTTTCTAGGTAGATGTATATACTCTTACACGTGTATAAAAATGTGACAGAAGAAAATAGTTGGCAATCTCGTATATAGAGAAGAGTATCAATAAATTTGTATAAAAGGAAATCCATGAATAATATTCTTATCCTCTGGACATCATTTACACACTACACTCTGCTCTGTGATTGAATTTTACCGTAATCTCAAATGGTGTATTCCTGCGAATGCAGTATATTCTCGTGTTGCGTTCAAAAATATCGATGCCAAATAAATGAGAATATCAAACCTTAGCAGTATATAGGGAAAATATGGCGGTGAAGGTGACAATGATCGTTTTTAAAAGTTAACGATTCATGCCATAATTTACGGGGAACTGTGTGATTTTATTTAAAGTCATAAACTGTTGTATACCTGAAGGGTGTTTTGATAGGTGTGTGTGGACTAATTGCAATTCTAATAAATAATAATACTACTTGTGAGCTCCGCTCGGTGTGCAAAAATTTAAATACTCAAAAGTGAAGCAAGTTTCTTACGCTGAGATCCTTTTGGATTCCCAGGAAGACCTGGGTCCAGCAAAATTCAGAAGCTAGAAACTAGCAGTGTCATTTATTCGCAAGTACATGGATAAATTCGAGAATAGAGTAAAAATGGCAAATATTTAAAATAATTGCAAAAATCTCTATCGTTATTTCTGTTCTTATAAGTCACATTGTAAGTGAAACACTTTTACGATTTCAAGCACAGTTCGTGTTACACAGAATATCTTTTCCTTTTGATGCACAATGTGATAGAAAAGCGCCAAACCAGTATCCTTATCTATCACACGTTTGCGTTTATTCTCAACTGAAAGAAATGGCAGCACACATTTTGCCGAGATGATATTTCTAGCGAACAGGACATGAACTACGAAAGAATGGGTTCAGTATTAACTACGGCCAAACAAGTAAAATATTTGGGGTAAGTTATAACACCACGCTTTCATGGGGAGCACATATAAGGACAATATGTCGATCCGCTCTAAATAAACTGGGCTTCATTAAACGGGTGGTGGGGAAATGTAATGAGAAAGTTAAAGAAAGGTGTTATTTTGCTCTAGTAGACCACATTTGGAATATGCGGCAAGTATTCGGGATCCTAGGGAGAAAGTCTGGCAAAAAGAATTAGATCAAGTCCAGAGGAAGACTGCTAGATACGTTAAAAATATTTATAATAAGAACACAAGTGTAAAAGGTATCTAAGGGGATTTAGGCTGGGACCCCCATGAAATATGAAGAGAACAAACGAGACTTAAACTTTTAGAGAGTTTCAGAACCAGCGAGTTTAGCCATGACAACTAAAAGAATTATGATGACCCCACACTACTTAGGTAGATCAGAACAAATGTGAAAATTCAAAAACATTAGGTTTAAATGTAGGTGCATATGTATGTTTGTTGGAAGTTTGTGGATTTGTATGTGTGTGGGGTGAAAGGGTTCTTGTATTAATGTTTACCATATTTGGTTTCTGGACTATAAATTTGTGGCTTCTTCATGCCGTTTTCTTTTCTTTGTAAATTACGGATGATGCCCTAACACGCCCTTTCGGCAGCTTACAGGGTATTAAGTAGATGTTGATTTAGAAGTATTTTCCCAAAGTCTAATTTCTTCGGGCAAAATTGAAAACACTGTAGCTAGTGATTTGCAAGTGACCTCAACTATTTCGCGAACTGTGATTTGTCGATTACTTAAAATTGTATGGAGGATTTTGCCAATCATTTCGAAGAAAGTCACTTCTGCTGGATATCCCACAGCATGCTCATAGTTTGTGGGTATACAGCCACGTTAAAACTAATTTACATAATTGTAATTTGGCACAAACAATAAATCAGATGTGCCATGAATATTATCGAATACTACGATCTTTTTCCATGTGAAACCTTCAAAACTGAAGTTATTAATGGCAAATGAAATATTTCTTCCATTTGTCTAGGTAAATAATTGGACATCGTATCAAGAATATTAATATACAAAGCATCAATAATAGGTGAACGCAATTATAGTTCAATCTATAGTGAACAAAGGTTCCTTTCGTTCTAAAGATATGACTTTTGCAATGATAAAGGAGAGGATAATAAAAAAAATTTAGACAAGGGGCATAGAGATGAGAACCCACGAGAAGCCGCATATCTGGGTGCTCCAGTCTTTTAAATCCCCGGACTGAATCAAGCCCACTGATTTCCTCCGATGCTGTCAACATTTCCCCTCCCCCATCTTGTCCGATTCCTAATGGTCCCTTACCTCTCCTCCCCTCACCCTTCCCCAGCACATGTCCTCTCCGTTTGTCCCCGAGAACTCCAATCTGATGACGAATATCGAGCCGTCGAAACGTCAAATACATACTGTGAGTATCCTTTCTGTATGTGTCTGTATGTTGAAAAAATTATACTTGAGTGTTTATGTGTAAAAATGTATATATGTGTGGGTGTGCATATATATATATATATATATATATATATATATATATATATATATATATATATATATATATATACATATTTATATAATTATTAGGTAATCTACCGGTTAAGGTAGGTTTTTGGATGGACACAACTATCAAATAAACATTTTGTGACTCCCCACCTAGCAAACTAATCTATATCAGGTCCCTCTTCATCTCGGTGTATATCCTTCCTCCCTTCATCCCGTCCAACATCCCTATCTTGTTCCTACCCTTACCTCGCTTGCCCAACATTCTCCCCTCTATTACCCTCTTCAACATTCCACTACCGCTCATCCATTTTTCCTGCCTCCATAGGATTTCTCTCAACAAACCCCTCTCCTCACCCACCATCTCTAGTACTTCCTCATTTGTTTTCCTTTCGGTCCATTCCACCTTCTCCATTCTTCTCCACACCCACATTCCAAAAGCCTCCAATCTACGTCTATCCTCCTGCTTCAGCGACTACGTTTCCGCGCCGTACATAGCTACGCTCCATATCAGAGTTTTTACGAGTCTTGTCTTAACATCCCTACACAACGTCCCCGTCATCAACTTCCTCCTCCTTGAGAAAGCCTCCTTGCCTAGCGCAATTCTTCTCCTTACGTCCCTACCACTTTGACCGTATTGGTCCAAAACACTTCCGAGATATGTAAACTGTTCTACCTGCTCTATTTTTTCCCCGCCTATTTTAATATTTAGCTTAGCCTTTTTCTTTCTGGAAAATCGCATAACCTTTGTTTTATTAATATTGATTCTCATCCCATATCTATCGCACTGAACCTCCAATTCACTCAACAATGCTTGCAACCCCTTGGCTGACTGAGCAACTGAAATGCTTGGTCATCAGCAAACCTAACCGATTTTACGAATTCCCCTCCGACTTTCATTCCTACCTCCAGTTCCTCCCATGCCTCTTTAATCATTTCCTCTACATATACGTTGAACAGTACCGGTGACAATGGGCAACCCTGCCTTACAATTCTTCCTATCACTGCCCATCCGGACTCTCCGTTCCCCACTCGCACCTGAGCAGTCTGAGAGGTTGCGGATCAGTCTCCTGTCCCTCCAATCCATTCCTATTTTCTGCAATACACGCATTAATTTTTCCCAATTCACTCTATCAAACGATTTTTCGAAACCTACAAAACGTCCTGATTGTATTTTATATTCCTCTCGACTGGTGATCTCATTACTGCAATGGCATCACGCGTACCTCTTCCTTTCCTGAACCCAAACTGATCATTCCCTAAGTAATCATTTGCCTTACTCTCAATCCTTTTGTTGATGACCCCGATAATAACTTTAGCTGCGTGGGATATCAAACTTATTGTTCTGTAATCCTCACATGACGAAGACTTAGCCTTTTTTGGAATAGGAACTAACACCGATCTCACAAAATCTTCCGGCCAGATTCCTTCCACATAGATACTACGAATCCGTCCATAATTGGCCTTCTTCCCACCTTTCCCTAACCATTTCAACATTTCTACAGGAATATTGTCCACCCCCACAGCCTTATTTGCTTTCATCTCCTTTAATGCCCTTTCTATTTCATCGTCGAGTATGCCTAGATCTAACCTATCTTCTTCTACGTCATATTCCTTTTCTATGTCTTACCTTGTCGGCCTAAGTTCTTTACCATCCAGTGTTTCTATATATTCCTTCCATCTCTCTTGGATTTTTCCTGGTGAAACTATTATCTTACCCCATTTATCTTTAACTGTTAGCACAGATATTGCCTTCTTACTTCCCGATAATAACTTAACCTTGCTCTATAGAGCACCAATTTCACCCTTCTTCTGTAAACTTTCCATATCCTCGCATTGCGTTTCCACCATTCTTATTTTGCTTTATTTGTTGCCCTTCTCAATTTATTGTTTAACTCTTTGTACTTGATTTTGCCTAAATCTGTCTTTACATTTTTCTATCTTCTTCTCTCATCAATCTTTGCAATCATCTCATCCGTTACCCATGGTTTCCTTATTCTTTTCCCGTTAACGATTCCTATAGTGTCTTTAGCGGCTTCCAATATCCCTTTCTTGATACATTCCCATTTTTCTTCGATAGTACTCAGTTCTTTACCGTCATCCATCATTTTCTCTACAGCCTGCTGATACTCCTTCCTCGTTAATCCATTTACTGCTTCTAAATTCCATTTCCTAACCCGCCGCCCTTGTCTTATCTTCTTGAAATGAACATTACATTTCATAACAACTAAATTGTGGTCAGAGTCCGCATCCGCTCCTGGGAAACTGTGCGAATTTATCACACTGTTCCTAAACCTGTGCCTAACCATAATATAATCTAACTGATACCTTTCTGAGTCACCTGGCATTTTCCATGTATACCTACGCCTTTTGTGGTGTCTAAACCATGTGTTGGTGATGACTAACCCCTGTCTCCTGCAGAATTCAATTGCTTTCTCCCCGCGTTCATTCCTCGTGCATAACCCATAGTCCCCCACCTCACCACTATCTCTTCCTTCGCCTACCGTGGCATTCCAATCCCCCATCACTATCAAATGCCTCTTGGGCCGAGTCCCGTAGTTGCCAGGACTCATATTATCTATAGTGCCCATCACTATATTCTTGGGAATCATGATTGAGGTGGTTTCCCGTTGCCTTCCTCAATAGTGTTTTTAACGTGACACCATCACTTAATGGCAGGCCCACTGGGGTCAAACGCCATTGCAGCCGCCTCACTGAGGGACAGACGCTGCGTGGACTACCTTTCGTCTGGCTCCTAACCTTGGATTTATCTGGCATGGGTGACCCTTCAAGGAGTAATTATTATTACTCCCGCCAGCACAGCTCTAGGGGTCATCGGAACACACAAGCCCTTCCACCACGACAAGGTTGTAGTCCATGGGAGGCATATATATATATATATATATATATATATATATATATATATATATATATATATATAAACACACAAACACTAAGATAATAAATATTACACACACAGAAACATAAGAAGAAAGACACTTACCGTAGATGTTTACGTTTCGACGGCACGGCCGTCGTCATCAGAACCAGAACCATCAATGATTATATTCAACCCCTTTGTGTTATTTAGACGAAATCATCTATGCACATATGTGTGTGAGTGTGTGTGAATGAATATATATGTATATATATATATATATATATATACATACATACATACATACATACATACATATATATATATATATATGTGTGTGTGTGTGTGTGTATATATTCATTCACATTGAAATAGAGATTAGGGGATGGGAAAGGAACACACATAAAGGACGACCACAAGAGAGGTGGGAATGGCGGATGTGAGCAGATCACAAAATTAAAAATATTTTCCTCTACCGGGACTTGAACACCGGAACTCTCCACTTGCCGGGCATATGCTCCAACCACCTGAGATATCGAGAAAAATATTTTACACTGAAATCTGCGATGTTTTAAAGCGCCAAAGTTCTCCGAATCATTGGCCAGAAGATGGCGTTAGGGAGCTGTTAAACCCACCAAAGTAGAAGTAGACAAACACAGAGAGGAGAATGGACAGTAGATAGCAAGCATACAACATCATAAAGGATAGGAACGTTAGCATACAACATCGTCACGCTAATAACCAGAAGAATATATATATATATATATATATATATATATAAAACTTAGACAGTAACACACAGCACGAGAAAACATAAAAAGAACACTCACAAGTCATATCTTATCTTCAGAAGTAGACGGAGCTCTAGTCCGTCGAAATTATCAAGATATTATTGTGAGTGTTCTTTTTATGTGTTCTCGTGTTGTGTGTTACTGTCTAAGTTTTTTATTCAACACTTCCGTGTTACTTCGAAGAAATCATCTATATATATATATATATATATATATATATATATATATATATATATATATATATGCGGGTCACGGTAGTCTAGCGGGTAGGGCGTTGGACTGCTGACCAGAGGGTTCCGGGTTTGATTCCCGGGCAAGGCACTTTGGGCACCTGCAGCTTCACACAAGCTACTTGATTTTTTCGGGTACCAAGTCTTCCTGCGAAACCATAACCGGTACAGGGAAAGGAACTGACCCCCCCTACACTGATGTGTGAATATTCACAAGCCGTCGGGCTTGGTACATGGGTGAGCTCTACCATCACCTACTAAACCGACCTTCGGGGTGAATACTGTGTTTATGTTATATATATATATATATATATATATATAAACTTGGAAAAGACGCTCTCCGGCGACGCACAAACACACAAACACTAACACAAAAAACACTACACACATAGAAACATAAAAGAAGGACACTTACATTGGATATTTACGTTTCGACGGCACGGCCGTCGTCATCAGAATGCCGTTGTCGGGGAAGAGCGGAGAGGACATGTGCAAGAGGAGGGTGACGGGAGGAGAGGTAAGGGACCAATGGGAAGCGGACAAGGTGGGGGAGGGGGAAATGGCAGGGGGCGGTAGAGTTGCCGCGGTAGGGGAAGAGCTGGAAGGTCCCGGTCGTGAAGCGGCCGGGCCTTTAGCGGGGGACTTGGTGACCGATTCGCTCAGAAGAGTGAAGCGGTTCTGGGCAGCTTTGGTTAAAATCCTTATATATATATATACAAATGCATATATATGCATACATATACACACATATATATATATATATATATATATATATATATATATATACATACACACACTCTTCTACATATATACAAGGAGGAGGAGAATTAAGGGGCCAATAGGAAGCGGACAAGGTGGGGGAGGCGAAATGTAGGCAGCATTGGATAAAATCAGTGGGCTTGGTTCAGCCCGGGGGGTTTAAAGGACTGGAGCACCCAGATATGTGCCATCTCGCGAGTTCTCACCTCTATGTTACTAGCGGAATTGGGAAGGATTTCAATCACTGAAACGGAGAAGCAGTCATCAAAAGACTGGTTGTGGGAAGCAGTGTGAGTAGGGATGGGATAATTAAGGAAGGTGGGAGATTTGGTGGAATAGCGGTGGTTATTCATTCGGAGGGAAAGGGTGGTCGTGCATTCACCCACGTAAAAGGCAGGGCAGAAGTTACAGGAGAGGCGATATATAAGGCCGTCAAACCTGCGTGATATCTTTAAGTCTATAAAACCACCTACGAGCACCCCTGTCTCTTCCCCACCCCTGTCCGCACCATGCAACCGCCCACGCTGTAAATGCTGCCATCTCCTCAGACCTTCCACGTCCCTTATTACCAACTCCCAACCCATAGCCACCTGCACCTCTAAAAACCTTATATATCGCCTCTCCTGTAACTTCTGCCCTGCCTTTTACGTGGGTGAATGCACGACCACCCTTTCCCTTCGAATGAATAACCACCGCTATTCCACCAAATCTCCCACCTTCCTTAATTATCCCATCCCTACTCACACTGCTTCCCACAACCAGTCTTTTGATGACTGCTTCTCCGTTTCAGTGATTGAAATCCTTCCCAATTCCGCTAGTAACATAGAGGTGAGAACTCGCGAGATGGCACATATCTGGGTGCTCCAGTCCTTTAAACCCCCCGGGCTGAACCAAGCCCACTGATTTTATCCAATGCTGCCTACATTTCGCCTCCCCCACCTTGTCCGCTTCCTATTGGCCCCTTAATTCTCCTCCTCCTTGTATATATGTAGAAGAGTGTGTGTATGTATGTATATATATATATATATATATATATATATATATATATATATATATATATATATATATATATATATATATATATATATATATGTATATGTGTATATGTATGCATATATATGCATTTGTATATATATATATATATATATATATATATATATATATATATATATATATATATATATATATATATATATATATATATATATATAAGGATTTTATCCAAAGCTGCCTAGAACCGCTTCACTCTTCTGAGCGAATCGGTCACCAAGTCCCCCGCTAAAGGCCCGGCCGCTTCACGACCGGGACCTTCCAGCTCTTCCCCTACCGCGGCAACTCTACCGCCCCCTGCCATTTCCCCCTCCCCCACCTTGTCCGCTTCCCATTGGCCCCTTACCTCTCCTCCCGTCACCCTCCTCTTGCACATGTCCTCTCCGCTCTTCCCCGACAACGGCATTCTGATGACGACGGCCGTGCCGTCGAAACGTAAATATCCAATGTAAGTGTCTTTCTTTTATGTTTCTATGTGTGTAGTGTTTTTTGTGTTAGTGTTTGTATATATATATATATATATATATATATATATATATATATATATATATATATATATATATATATATATAAACAAAGGTTATGCGATTTTCCAGAAAGAAAAAGGCTAAGCTAAATATTAAAATAGGCGGGGAAAAATAGAGCAGGTAGAACAGTTTACATATCTCGGAAGTGTTTTGGACCAATACGGTCAAAGTGGTAGGGACGTAAGGAGAAGAATTGCGCTAGGCAAGGAGGCTTTCTCAAGGAGGAGGTAGGTGATGACGGGGACGTTGAGTAGGGATGTTAAGACAAGACTCGTAAAAACTCTGATATGGAGCGTAGCTATGCATGGTGCGGAAACGTGGTCGCTGAAGCAGGAGGATAGACGTAGATTGGAGGCTTTTGAAATGTGGGTGTGGAGAAGAATGGAGAAGGTGAAATGGACCGAAAGGAAAACAAATGAGGAAGTACTGGAGATGGTGGGTGAGGAGAGGGATTTGTCGACACACATCCTACGGAGGCAGGAAAAATGGATGAAAGGCGTATTGAGCGGTAGTGGAATGTTGTAGAAGGTAATAGAGGGGAGAATGTTGGGCAAGCGAGGAAAGGGTAGGAACAGGATAGGGATGTTGGGATGGATGAAGGGAGGAAAGAAATACACAGAGATGAAGAGGGACCTGATGTAGTTTAGGTTGCTGGATTGGGTTTTGTTTGGAGTTACATAATATGTATTTGATAGTTGTGTCCATCCAAAAACCTACCTTAATCGGTAGATTACCTAATAATATATATATATATATATATATATATATATATGTGTGTGTGTGTGTGTGTGTGTGTGTGTGTGTATGTTTGAATTTGTATTTAGCCTATGTTGCTCGTCTCTTCTTCTGGCAATGTGTGCCATGTAACGTACTGTTCCTATCATTTATAATGTTTTATGATTGCTAACCTCTACTGTCCTTTCCTCTTTTTTGTGCGTTGTATATTTCTCCTTTGGTGGGTGTAAAATCTCCCTAACGCCATCTATTGGTCAAGTAATCGGAGCACTTGGGCCCTTTAAACATCGCAGATCTCAGTATAAATTAGGTTTTCTCGATATCTCTAATGGTTAGAGCAATTGGAGGGATCCGGTGTTTAAGTCCCGGTCGAGGAAATATTTTTACATTCATGGTCTGTTTGATTCCACCTTCCCCACATCTCCATTGTTCGTCCTTCATGATGTGTGTTCCTTTCCTCTTTCTTTGTATCTATTTGTGTAAAAGAAATATAATTTTATATATATATATAGATGATTTCTTCGAAGTGACACGGAAGTGTTGAACAAAAAACTTTGACAGTAACACATAGCACGAGAACACATAAAAAGAACACTCAAAATAATATCTTGATAATTTTGACGGACTCGAACTCCGTCTTCGTCAAGATATCTTGTCTTCCGAAGAAGACGGAGTTCGATTCCGTCGAAATTATCAAGATATTATTGTGAGTGTTCTTTTTATGTGTTCTCGTGCCTTGTGTTACTGTCAAAGTTATATATATATATATATATATATATATATATATATATATATATATATAAAGTCACTTTTTGAAAAACCCACGATCGTGCACAATAATATAAATTGACTATCTAGTCGACACAAACACCGAAATTAAAACAAATAAAAGGGGGGCTCACTGGTTCTCAAATTTTCGGTGGCTCAACCACCTTTCTCAAGAGGAATTAGGAACAGAACTGAGGCAGAGGAGAGCCCGAAAGCAGTGGTAGGAAGGAGAGCCCTCCTCTGCCTCAGTTCTGTTCCTAAATCCTCTTGAGAAAGGTGGTTGCACCACCGAAAATTTGAGAACCAGTGAGTCCCTCTTTTATAGGTTTTAGTTTCAGTGTTTGGATCGACTAGTTAGTCATGTTGCATTATATAGATGGATGTATGTGTGTTTGCGCACTCGCGGGTGTGTACCTTTGGGTATTTATTTTAATGACCATTGCTATAAATCCCCTCCTTAATATGCACAGAAATACCTTTTGAGCTGAAGAAAGGAGAGGTAAACTTGCAAAAATAATGTTCGGTATATATATAAAATCATACACAACCTAAACCCTAAGTAAACCTAAGAGTGGACTTATTTCGACGATGAGACCACACCGTAATTAAAGTCTGCAAATAAATGCCAAAAATGGTGAGCTAAGGGGCCTGTCCGTAAGTTTGTACAACTAATTCCGAACCGCCGCAATATCACAAATTATAGGAATGGCAGACTGATGGCGGAACGAGGGAGACGAGTGAAGAAGAACAGCCAGAAGGGGAAATACTGTGAATAGAGCGGAGAAACAAATAGAGGGAGCGAGTGGAAAGGTGCCTGGGAGTGAGGTCGCGGAGGGACGTGGGGGGGGGGAGGAGGTCGTCGGCGTGTGCTCCCGCACCGCGCTCTACTTAGCGAGGAGGTGTGGCTGGTGACAGCCTCCCCCCTCCCCGAGAGTCATTAGGGGAGAAAATTGAGTCGCGCAAGAGGGAGTCGTTCGGGTGTGGGTCGGTAAGGGGCCGTGTGGGAGGGGGCGATGCCTGAGGGCGACGTGCGGGGGTGGAAGGAGAAGGTGCCTACGTGAGGAGTGCGTTTTTATCAAGTCCCCGAAAGATAGGGGGCGTGGGATTGCAGCCGCCGGAGGCGAATGGCAACCGAGTACAAATGCGCTTCATCCGGCACAGCAAAGTCCCCGCCTCCATCTTAGTAGAGCGAGGAGTGATACTTGAGATTTAAAACTTATTTTTAGCCTTTAAGCCGGCAATAAGCGTTCATACCTCACGTATACCTTCACTTTAATCGTGAGAATTGTCTATATATATATATATATATATATATATATATATATATATATATATATATATATATATATATATATATATATATTCAAACTTGAAAATACCGCCATACGGCGCACAAATATTCATTCAAACAGAAATAGGTATAAGGAAAGGGGATAGGAAAACACATAAAAGGCGAACACAGGAATTGTGGGGAAGGCGGTTTTAGAGCAAATCACGAAAGTAAAAATATTTCCTTATCCGGGATTTGAACCACGGGCCTTCTTCCTTTGGAAGGCCCGTGGTTCAAATCCCGGATAAGGAAATATTTTTACTTTCGTGATTTGCTGAAAAACCGCCTTCCCCACAATTCCTGTGTTCGTCTTTTATGTGTTTTCCTATCCCCTTTCCTTATACCTATTCCTATGTTTGAATGAATATATATATATATATATATATATATATATATATATATATATATGTATGTATATATATATATCTTTTGAACGGCATATTGGAACACAGAATAAAACAGATAACACGTAAAAGGACACTCACACAGTAGATGATTTAAGCTTTCGGCCTACTCCGAGGCCTTCTTCAGGTCAGACTGAGAGGTTTTGAGGGAAGAGTGCCTGGGGAGGGGAGGGGGGGGCGGAAGGTTTAAAGACTGTTGGGAAGGAAATTAAAGATAGAGGTTAAGGGTGGGAATTTTAAAGGATCGGAAATATAGGATGTATGCGGATTCGCGAGTTCTCACCTCTATGTTGGTGGCTGAATCGGGTAGGGATTCTAGAACTGTTAGGGAAAAGCATTCCTCAAATGACAGGTTGTGTGAACTTGCGTGTAAAGGGATAGGAAGAGAAGAGAGTGAAGCAGAATTACATGAGCAGCGGTGATTGTTCATTCGGATGGATAAGGGGGTAATGCAATCGCCTATGTACAATGAGGTGTATTGTTTGCACGACCAAGTATAGATAATATTTTTTGAGAGGTATTTAGCGTGGGAACGGGGTGAAAGGACAATGAGGGGATGTGGGGAGAGGGGAGCAGATCTGATTAGCCAACATGTTTTACATCGGGGGCGATTGCAGGTAGGGGAAATTTGTCAGGGCGGGGTGCCAAAGGGTTGGTGGATTTCACCAACCATTTGGCACCCCACCCCGCCCACGCTAATCCCTCAACACCTCTCAGTCTGACCTGAAAAAGGCCTCGGAGAAGGCTGAAGGCCCAAATCATCTACAGTGTGAGTGTCCTTTTACGTGTTATCTGTTTTATTCTGTGTTCTATTGTGTTGTCTATAGTTATATTGCTCTCGTGAGTACTTCCAGATCATCGATATATATATTTTATTAGGTAATCTACCGGTTAAGGTAGGTTTTTGGATGGACACAACTATTAAATAAACATTTTGTGACTCCCCACCTAGCAAATTAATCTATATCAGGTCCCTCTTCATCTCGGTGTATATCCTTCCTCCCTTCATCCCGTCCAACATCCCTATCTTGTTCCTACCCTTACCTCGCTTGCCCAACATTCTCCCCTCTATTACGCTCTTCAACATTCCACTACCGATCAATACGCCTTTCATCCATTTTTCCTGCCTCCATAGGATTTCTCTCAACAAACCCCTCTCCTCACCCACCATTTCTAGTATTTCCTCATTTATTTTCCTTTCGGTCCATTTCACCTTCTCCATTCTTCTCCACACCCAAATTTCAAAAGCCTCCAATCTACGTCTATCCCCCTGCTTCAGCGACCACGTTTCCGCACCATATATAGCTACGCTCCATATCAGAGTTTTTACGAGTCTTGTCTTAACATCCCTACTCAACGTCCCCGTCATCAACTCCCTCCTCCTTGAGAAAGCCTCCTTGCCTAGCGCAATTCTTCTCCTTACGTCCCTACCACATTGACCGTATTGGTCCAAAACACTTCCGAGATATGTAAACTGTTCTACCTGTTCTTTTTTTTCCCCGCCTATTTTAATATTTAGCTTAGCTTTTTTCTTTCTGGAAAATCGCATAACCTTTGTTTTAATTATATTGATTGTCATCCCATATTTATCGCACTGAACCTCCAATTCACTCAACAATGCTTGCAACACCTTGGCTGACTGAGCAACTAATGCTTGGTCATCAGCAAACCTAACCGATTTTACGAATTCCCCTCCGACTTTTTTTCCTACCTCCAGTTCTTCCCATGCCTTTTTAATCATTTCCTCTACATATACGTTGAACAGTACCGGTGACAATGGGCAACCCTGCCTTACATCTCTTCCTAACACTGCCCATCCGGACTCTCCGTTCCCCACTCGCACCTGAGCAGTCTGAGCCATTTACAGGTTGCGAAGTCTCCTGTCCCTCCAATCCATTCCTATTCCCTGCAATACACCCATTAATTTTTCCCAATTCACTCTATCAAACGCTTTTTCGAAATCTACAAAACAGGCAAAAACGTCCTGGTTGTATTCTATATTCCTCTTAATTAGTGATCTCATTACTGCAATGGCATCACGCGTACCTCTTCCCTTCCTAAACCCTAACTGATCATCTCCTAAGTAATCATTTGCCTTACTCTCAATCCTTTTGTTGATGACCCCGATAATAACTTTGATGTTACATGTTAACTCACCACCATCTCTTCCTTCGCCTACCGTCGCATTCCAATCCCCCATCACTGTCAAATGTTTCCCTGCAGGAACACTCGCGATGATATCCTCTAACTCATCATACATCCTCTCGACTTCTTCCTCCTTGTGGTTGCTCGGTGGCATATATACCTGAACAATGACCAAGTTCGTCGGCTCTGCTTTAATCTCTTCGAGTAAAATTCTATCTGTCGCTTGCTCTATATTGACTACGCTTCTTCCTACCCCTTTATTTAAAATTACGGCAACCCCTCGTTAACTCTCGTCTCCGCTGCTGTATATCACCCTTTAATTGTCACTCCAGTAATCCCCGCTATCCTTCCATCTCACCTCGCAGAGACCTAAAACATCTATATTACCTCTTTCCATCTCTCGCTTAATATTTTCTAATTTGCCTCTCCTCAACATTGTCCTGACGTTCTAGGTTCCTATTCTAACTACTTTCGCCTTCTTCTGAGTCTTCTGTCCTGCTGCAGTTATTTCTTCCCTGCAAGGGTTTCGTGGGGTTATATATATATATATATATATATATATATATATATATATATATATATATATATATATATATATATATCGATGATGCGGAAGTACTCACGAGAGCAATATAACTTTTGGACGGAACAATAGAACACAGAATAAAACAGTTAACACGTAAAAGGACACTCACACTGTAGATGATTTAAGCTTTCGGGCTACTCCGAGGCCTGACCTGAAGAAGGCCTCGGAGTAGGCCGTAAGCTTAAATCATCTACAGTGTGAGTGTCCTTTTACGTGTTATCTGTTTTATCCTGTGTTCTATTGTGCCGTCCAAAAGTTGTATATATATTTACATATATATGATATATACTCGTATATATCCGTGTGTGTACATATTCTAGCTCGAAAACACGCCAATAAGCGATCGCATATTTACAAGAATACTGGTATAACGAAAAGGAATAGGAACAAGCATGAAAGACGAACAAATTAATGGTGGAGAAGGTCAAATGATGCGGATCGCAAGTAAGAAAGCGTTTCCGGCGAGTTCTGGGGAGGAGAAAGGGGGGGAAGGTTTTTGGGATTATCAGCCGAATTGGAGGGCCTGGGAAAGTAAAAGGGTGCACCCCCTGGTGGACAAGGTTACGACCGGCGCTGGCGCAGACTTCCGAAACGCATGCCGCGTCGAGGGTTTTGAGTTTTAGATGTGTATTTTAAGAGAAGATAGTTAATAATAGTCTCATTAGAACAAATTTGAATGAAACATTATGAAGGGGGGCTCTGGGATCTTGTAGAGACTAATTCCGAAGAAGTGTTGCATGAGATGCGGTAACTGGTGATGCGGATGTTAAGGGGTGTGGTGTCCAAAGTTGAAGGAGGGAGAGAGTGTTCTGTTAATTTAGTAAGTTGCATTGTGGGATGTGCATGATGGAGTACTGTGTGATGGGAGAGTATTGGTAAGTTGAGACAGGAGGCAAGGAGCGATGAAGATGGAACATGTTTTACATTATGGTCTATTGCAGGGAACTGGTGTACACTTGTGAATGGCAGAGTATTTGGATAATGTCTTAGTGGATTTTAATATAACTGATACATTGGTGGGCCGTTTATTAGTAACAGAGAGACATTGGGTTAATATGCTTTCCGTGTTTTTGATATATCGCAATGGCAAAGAGATCTTTGATATGTTCGAGCGATTTAATTCCTGGTACAAATGGAGAGGGCGTACGTTTTTGTGTTATGACAATGCATGGACGGGTAAAAGAGGCGAACGTTTATTTTTTAAGGATGACTGCCGTGGAAGAGAGCGTTATGTAGATTGTAGAGGAATTATCGAAGGGGGTTTGGTTTATTTTTATTTATTAAATGTTGACAAAGAGGAAAGATCACTGAGGTAGGGGAGGTGGAGGTGAAGAAGAGAGAAGAGAAAGCATTGAGGGAGGATATGATTTTTCCAAGGGAGTCCATCTCGAATGTGCCAGAGAAATTTATCATGCGTATATATGGGGCTCATAGGAGAGGTGTTTGAAGGTAACTGGAAAGGAAGTTTTTTTCAAGGGGGGCAAGGTGGGGGTTTGCTTATGAGGGGCTGAGTCTAATTCCTATCGCATAGCCTTTGACCCACTGGCAACAACCTTTATTATGAAAGGAGGATGTTCGAGTTAGGATG